>OZ025811.1:0-600000 GCA_964019425.1 Flectonema sp. DT1601 | reverse complement strand
AGTTCTGGTCAGAAACTCCTGGGCAGCAAGAAGGAAAGTAGTTAAGTACTTCTGGGTGTTTGGCATCACCCCCCATAGTGAGCAAGTACAACAGGTAGCATTGGTAGTCTGTTGATCCTGAGTGATCCCAGCTACAGTTTTGTTTTTCTTTCTTTTTTTTAGAAGAAGATCAGGACATCCAAGCACTGCTGGATAGTTGCTGAATGCAGGGCCTGCCTGTGGCATTATAATAACAGGCTAAGTCATTTGTAGTTCATAGTTTACCTTTGATTTTATAACTTCACATAGGTACTATGAACGATGAGAGATCCAGTGGGATCACTCAGGGTCTAGTAGAGACCACCAATGTTGTGCGTTGATAGGCAAGGTGACCAACCTTGACATTCTTTCTTTTCTCTCCTGTTGTGACAAACACAAAATACACACACAGCTTACAGTGTGTTCTTTGTGTATGTTTTCTTCAGGTGTGAGTAGTTTTTTTGTTCTTGCTCTTCAGGGAGGGCCTTAGCCAAAAGCTAACAGTCCAAATCTCACCTGGAAATTCAACTCAATGAATAATAAAAAAAAAAAAAAAAAAAACATGCCTTGGGAATACAATCAAAGCCCCAATTAATCGGTCCTTTCTTTTTCCTTCTTGTCAAGTGATCGCTCCACTCGTCGATCACCAAAACCGATTGTATTTATATCTGTTCTTTTCTCAACGATCGGCTATACCGACCATTTTTTTTTATAAATAATTGTTTTCTTCTTCTCGACGATCAGATCCAATTGATCGACCTTTTTTTTTTTTTTTTTCCTTTATTCCTTCCATCCCTCCCGCTCCCCTAATTTTAAAAAAAACAAGATCAGCTCAGCTTGATCGTTAATCTTTTTTTCTTTTTTTAATTTAAACTGATTGTATTTATATCTGTTTATTTTTCTCGACGATCGGCTATACCGATCAACCTTTAAAATAATTTCTTCTTCTCGACGATCAGATCCAATTGATCAACCTTTTCTTTTTTTTTCCTCTATTCCTTCCATCCCTCCCGCTCCCCTATTTGTAATAAAAACAAGATCAGCTCAGCTTGATCGTTAATCTTTTTTTCTTTTTTTAATTTAAACTGATTGTATTTATATCTGTTTATTTTTCTCAACGATCGGCTATACCGATCAACCTTTAAAATAATTTCTTCTTCTCGACGATCAGATCCAATTGATCAACCTTTTCTTTTTTTTTCCTCTATTCCTTCCATCCCTCCCGCTCCCCTATTTGTAATAAAAACAAGATCAGCTCAGCTTGATCGTTAATCTTTTTTTCTTTTTTTAATTTAAACTGATTGTATTTATATCTGTTTATTTTTCTCAACGATCGGCTATACCGATCAACCTTTAAAATAATTTCTTCTTCTCGACGATCAGATCCAATTGATCAACCTTTTCTTTTTTTTTCCTCTATTCCTTCCATCCCTCCCGCTCCCCTATTTGTAATAAAAACAAGATCAGCTCAGCTTGATCGTTAATTTTTTTTTCTTTCTTTTTTGTTGGTCCTAGTCAAGACCTTAAACTGACTAACCGGTCTTAATTTTAAATAAGTGTTAACCTAGTTTCTCTTTTCCTTTTCAATTTCCTTTTAATACTCTCTATCTGGTCTGTTATGTCATATTTCTCATTTAATTTTATCATCCATTTTACTTTTCACTGTTTCCCATCTACATTTTATTTTCAAATAGTTACGGTCTGTTAAAAAAAAAAAAAAAGTTTAAATAAGTTAAATCATAGATGGAAGTGCCCTACAATTTGGAGGGCGTGTAGGGCGCTTATAGGGCGCTTTTAATATAAATATTATTTTGGAGGGCGCTTTTTTTTACCTTTTTTATTACTATAAGACAGCTAAATTGACGTCGACTTACACTGACGCACAAGTATTTTGACGCAGAAGCCAAAAAAATTTTTGACATGCTTGGCAGTCTTTCGAGAAAGAGAAAAAAGGGTGTCACGGGGTTCGAACCCGAGACCTCCAGGTCATGGTTCGGAGGTCAACAATGGCAAAAACAATGGGCTACTCCTTGAGAGCTTCCAGAGCCTGCTGCAATCCCTGAAGCTGAAACTCATTTCAGTGGACGATGCATCCCAGATCTACAAGGAGCTGATTAGCCCGCAGAATGCACCGAGTCGAATATAGAGGGATTCGAGGAGGGAGAGTGCGTTCTTGCTAACCTGTTAATAGGCCGGTCTTCACGGTACCTTGTGAGAAAAAAAAGAAGTTTACTGGTAGCAAGTAAACTGATATCCCAGAGACGCATTTGATCGGGCGAACCGGAGAAAAGTCAAATAAGATGCGATTCGACCCTCGCTGAGGGCAGGGGTGTGTCAAAATGAGCTCGGCATTATATTAAATTTAATTAAAAAAGCGCCCTACGCGCCCTCCAGCGCCCTATTTTGGCCCTATTTTGGCCCTACAATGGCCCTATTTTGGCCCTACAAATTTTTGTGGCTGATTTTCACCAGGCGCCCTCCAAATTTGGAGGGCACTTCCATCTATGTTAAATTGAACATGTTAACTCAATTCCTCAATTCTTCCGTCATGGTCATGACATTCTTTTTCGTTTCTCTAATGCACAAGAGATACCATCACTCATGAGATACCAACGCACATACGAGATACCAGCACTCCAGAGATACCGACACGCTAGAGATACCAAGTCACTTGAGATACCTCCTTGTAAATTAATTCCCGGTATTTCAAATTTGAATTGATAGTGTCAACTCTGCTTGCTGCTCTTGTTAATGTGTTGTCTCCTGAAAGTGATCTTAACTCCTGTAAAAAGAAAAAAAAAAAGAAATCAAAAAAGAAGAATTTTCAAACGAAGTTATAACAACCCCTACCACCCATTATGATCAATTCCGCTTGTTTTTTTTTTTTTTTTTTAAAACAAAAAAAAAAAATAAAAAATTATAAAAGATTAAACAATGTTATCATTGTATTTTTATCGATCGACTATGTCGATTACTTTCTATTTTCCGTCCTGGTCAAGACGCTAAACTGATTGTTTTTTTTTTTTTTTTCAAAATTAATAAAAAAGAATATAAAAAAAAAAATAAAAAAAAGAATAAACAATGTTATCATTGTTTTTTTTATCGTTCGACTTTGTCGACTAATTTCTATTTTCCGTTTTTCTTCTTAAAAAATAAATAAAAAGAATTTAAAAAAAAAAAAAAAAAAAAGAATAAACAATGTTATCATTGTTTTTTTATCGATCGACTATGTCGATTACTTTCTATTTTCCGTCCTGGTCAAGACGCTAAACTGATTGTTTTTTTTTTTTTCAAAATTAATAAAAAAGAATATAAAAAAAAAAAAATAAAAAAAAGAATAAACAATGTTATCATTGTTTTTTTATCGTTCGACTTTGTCGACTAATTTCTATTTTCCGTTTTTTTTTTCTTAAAAAATAAATAAAAAGAATTTAAAAAAAAAAAAAAAAAAAAGAATAAACAATGTTATCATTGTTTTTTTATCGATCGACTATGTCGATCACTTTCTATTTTCCGTCCTGGTCAAGACGCAAAACTGATTGTTTTTTTTCAAAATTAATAAAAAAGAATACAAAAAAAAAATTAAAAAAAAAAGAATAAACAATGTTATCATTGTTTTTTTTTTATCGTTCGACGTTGTTGACTAATTTCTATTTTCCGTTTTTTTTTTTTCTTTTTAAAAAATAAATAAAAAGATTTAAAAAAAAAAAAAAGAATAAACAATGTTATCATTGTTTTTTTTATCGATCGACTATGTCGATTACTTTCTATTTTCCGTCCTGGTCAAGACGCTAAACAGATTGTTTTTTCTTTAAAAAAAAAAAAAGGATTTAAAAAAAAAAAAAAAAAAAAAAAAAAAAAAGAATAAACAATGTTATCATTGTTTTTTTTTTATCGATCGACTATGTCGATCACTTTCTATTTTCCGTCCTGGTCAAGACGCTAAACTGATTGTTTTTTTTTCAAAATTAATAAAAAAGAATATAAAAAAAAAAAAATAAAAAAAAAAGAATAAACAATGTTATCATTGTTTTTTTTTTATCGTTCGACTTTGTCGACTAATTTCTATTTTCCGTTTTTTTTCTTTTTAAAATAAAAAGAATTTAAAAAAAAAAAAAAAAAAAGAGTAAACAATGTTATCATTGTTTTTTTTTTATCGATCGACTATGTCGATTACTTTCTATTTTCCGTCCTAGTCAAGACGCTAAACTGATTGTTTTTTTTTCAAAATTAATAAAAAAGAATAAAAAAAAACAAAAAAAAAAAGAATAAACAATGTTATCATTGTTTTTTTTTTATCGTTCGACTTTGTCGACTAATTTTTATTTTCCGTTTTTTTTTCTTTAAAAATAAATAAAAAGAATTTAAAAAAAAAAAAAAAAAAAGAATAAACAATGTTATCATTGTTTTTTTATCGATCGACTATGTCGATCACTTTCTATTTTCCGTCCTGGTCAAGACGCTAAACTGATTGTTTTTTCTTTAAAATAATAAAAAGGATTAAAAAAAAAAAAAAAAAAAAAAAAAAAAAAGAATAAACAATGTTATCATTGTTTTTTATCGATCGACTATGTCGATCACTTTCTATTTTCCGTCCTGGTCAAGACGCTAAACTGATTGTTTTTTCTTTAAAAAATAATTAAAAGGTTTAAAAAAAAAAAAAAAAAAAAAAAAAAAAGAATAAACAATGTTATCATTGTTTTTTTATCGATCGACTATGTCGATCACTTTCAATTTTCCGTCCTGGTCAGGACGCTAAACTGATTGTTTTTTCTTTAAAAATAAATAAAAAGAATAAAAAAAAAAAAAAAAAAAAAGGAATAAACAATGTTATCATTGTTTTTTTTTTATCGATCGACTATGTCGATTACTTTCTATTTTCCGCCCTGGTCAAGACGCAAAACTGATTGTTTTTTCTTTAAAATAATTAAAAGGATTTAAAAAAAAAAAAAAAAAAAAAAAGAATAAACAATGTTATCATTGTTTTTTTTCTATCGATCGACTATGTCGATCACTTTCAATTTTCCGTCCTGGTCAGGACGCTAAACTGATTGTTTTTTCTTTAAAAATAAATAAAAAGAATAAAAAAAAAAAAAAAAAAAAAGGAATAAACAATGTTATCATTGTTTTTTTTCTATCGATCGACTATGTCGATTAATTTCTATTTTCCGTCCTGATCGAGACGCTAAACTGATTGTTTCCCTTTTTTTAAATAATAATTAAAAAAAAAAAAAAAAAAAAAAAAAAAAAAAAAAGAGCATCTCCCTGCTATCCTCATATCCCCACAATAATATTATACCTTTTCATTTTCTCTTTCCTTTTCTGGTCTTTTTTTTTTCTTTTTTTCCATTTTCATACAACGTTTTTTATTTATATTTTTTTTTTTTTTTTTTTTTTTCATGTTTGATTATTTCCTCTTCATATTTTTTTTCTATTCTTTCTTTTTTTTTTTTTTTTTTTTTTTTTTTTTTTCTCTACCTCTCTCTTAATTCTGTTCGTTTCTTTGAAACGAAAATTCATTTGAATATTATTCCTTGGTCAGCAACCATCATTGTCGCCCTTTGGGCCTGTTAAAAAAAAAAAAAAAATAAAAAGAAAGTTTACATCGGGAATAGGGCAGGAGCCAAAAGCTCCCAGTCCGTTACTTCCCACCTTTTCGAAATTTTTTTTTTTTATTCTTTTTATTTATTTTTAAAGAAAAAACAATCAGTTTAGCGTCCTGACCAGGACGGGAAATAGAAAGTGATCGACATAGTCGATCGATAAAAAAACAATGATAACATTGTTTATTCTTTTTTTTTTTTTTTTTTTTTTTTTTTAATTCTTTTTATTTATTTTTTAAAGAAAAAACATCAGTTTAGCGTCTTGACCAGGACGGAAAATAGAAATTAGTCGACAAAGTCGATCGATAACAAAACAATGATAACATTGTTTATTCTTTTTTTTTTTTTTTTTTTTTTTTTTATTCTTTTTATTTATTTTTTCAAGAAAAAACAATCAGTTTAGCGTCCTGACCAGGACGGAAAATAGAAAGTAATCGACATAGTCGATCGATAAAAAAAACAATGATAACATTGTTTATTCTTTTTTTTTTTTTTTAAATCTTTTTATTTATTTTTTAAAAAGAAAAAAAAAAAACGGAAAATAGAAATTAGTCAACAACGTCGAACGATAAAAAAAAAACAATGATAACATTGTTTATTCTTTTTTTTTTAATTTTTTTTTTGTATTCTTTTTTATTAATTTTGAAAAAAAACAATCAGTTTTGCGTCTTGACCAGGACGGAAAATAGAAAGTGATCGACATAGTCGATCGATAAAAAAACGATGATAACATTGTTTATTCTTTTTTTTTTTTTTTTTTTTTTTTTTTATTCTTTTTATTTATTTTTTAAAGAAAAAACAATCAGTTTAGCGTCCTGACCAGGACGGAAAATAGAAAGTAATCGACATAGTCGATCGATAAAAAAAAACAATGATAACATTGTTTAATCTTTTTTTTTTTTTTTTTTTTATTCTTTTTATTTATTTAGAAAAAACAATCAGTTTAGCGTCTTGACCAGGACGGAAAATAGAAATTAGTCGACAAAGTCGATCGATAAAAAAACAATGATAACATTGTTTATTCTTTTTTTTTTTTTTTTTTTAAATTCTTTTTATTTATTTTTTAAGAAAAAAAAACGGAAAATAGAAATTAGTCGACAAAGTCGAACGATAAAAAAACAATGATAACATTGTTTATTCTTTTTTTTATTTTTTTTTTTTTATTCTTTTTTATTAATTTTGAAAAAAAAAAAAAACAATCAGTTTAGCGTCTTGACCAGGACGGAAAATAGAAAGTAATCGACATAGTCGATCGTTAAAAATACAATGATAACATTGTTTAATCTTTTATAATTTTTTATTTTTTTTTTTGTTTTAAAAAAAAAAAAAAAACAAGCGGAATTGATCATAATGGGTGGTAGGGGTTGTTATAACTTCGTTTGAAAATTCTTCTTTTTTGATTTCTTTTTTTTTTTCTTTTTACAGGAGTTAAGATCACTTTCAGGAGACAACACATTAACAAGAGCAGCAAGCAGAGTTGACACTATCAATTCAAATTTGAAATACCGGGAATTAATTTACAAGGAGGTATCTCAAGTGACTTGGTATCTCTAGCGTGTCGGTATCTCTGGAGTGCTGGTATCTCGTATGTGCGTTTCCTTTGTTGACTAATTTCTATTTTCCGTTTTTTTTTTTCTTTTTAAAAAATAAATAAAAAGATTTAAAAAAAAAAAAAAAGAATAAACAATGTTATCATTGTTTTTTTTATCGATCGACTATGTCGATTACTTTCTATTTTCCGTCCTGGTCAAGACGCTAAACTGATTGTTTTTTTTTTCAAAATTAATAAAAAAGAATAAAAAAAAAAAAAAAAAAAAAGAATAAACAATGTTATCATTGTTTTTTTATCGATCGACTATGTCGATCACTTTCTATTTTCCGTCCTGGTCAAGACGCTAAACTGATTGTTTTTTCTTTAAAATAATAAAAAGGATTAAAAAAAAAAAGAAAAAAAAAAAAGAATAAACAATGTTATCATTGTTTTTTATCGATCGACTATGTCGATCACTTTCTATTTTCCGTCCTGGTCAAGACGCTAAACTGATTGTTTTTTCTTTAAAAAATAATTAAAAGGTTTAAAAAAAAAAAAAAAAAAAAAAAAAAAAAGAATAAACAATGTTATCATTGTTTTTTTATCGATCGACTATGTCGATCACTTTCAATTTTCCGTCCTGGTCAGGACGCTAAACTGATTGTTTTTTCTTTAAAAATAAATAAAAAGAATAAAAAAAAAAAAAAAAAAAAAGGAATAAACAATGTTATCATTGTTTTTTTTTTATCGATCGACTATGTCGATTACTTTCTATTTTCCGCCCTGGTCAAGACGCTAAACTGATTGTTTTTTCTTTAAAATAATTAAAAGGATTTAAAAAAAAAAAAAAAAAAAAAAAGAATAAACAATGTTATCATTGTTTTTTTTCTATCGATCGACTATGTCGATCACTTTCAATTTTCCGTCCTGGTCAGGACGCTAAACTGATTGTTTTTTCTTTAAAAATAAATAAAAAGAATAAAAAAAAAAAAAAAAAAAAAGGAATAAACAATGTTATCATTGTTTTTTTTCTATCGATCAACTATGTCGATTAATTTCTATTTTCCGTCCTGATCGAGACGCTAAACTGATTGTTTCCTTTTTTTAAATAATAAATAAAAAAAAAAAAAAAAAAAAAAAAAAAAAAGAGCATCTCCCTGCTATCCTCATATCCCCACAATAATATTATACCTTTTCATTTTCTCTTTCCTTTTCTGGTCTTTTTTTTTTTCTTTTTTATCTTTTTCATACAACGTTTTTTATTTATATTTTATTTTTTTTTTTTTTTTCATGTTTGATTATTTCCTCTTCATATTTTTTTTCTATTCTTTCTTTTTTTTTTTTTTTTTTTTTTCTCTACCTCTCTCTTAATTCTGTTCGTTTCTTTGAAACGAAAATTCATTTGAATATTATTCCTTGGTCAGCAACCATCATTGTTGCCCTTTGGGCCTGTTAAAAAAAAAAAAAAAATAAAAAGAAAGTTTACATCGGGAATAGGGCAGGAGCCAAAAGCTCCCAGTCCGTTACTTCCCACCTTTTCGAAATTCTATCATCCATTTTACTTTTCACTGTTTCCCATCTACATTTTATTTTCAAATAGTTACGGTCTGTTAAAAAAAAAAAAAAAGTTTAAATAAGTTAAATTGAACATGTTAACTCAATTCCTCAATTCTTCCGTCATGGTTATGACATTCTTTTTCGTTTCTCTAATGCACAAGAGATACCATCACTCATGAGATACCAACGCACATACGAGATACCAGCACTCCAGAGATACCGACACGCTAGAGATACCAAGTCACTTGAGATACCTCCTTGTAAATTAATTCCCGGTATTTCAAATTTGAATTGATAGTGTCAACTCTGCTTGCTGCTCTTGTTAATGTGTTGTCTCCTGAAAGTGATCTTAACTCCTGTAAAAAGAAAAAAAAAAAGAAATCAAAAAAGAAGAATTTTCAAACGAAGTTATAACAACCCCTACCACCCATTATGATCAATTCCGCTTGTTTTTTTTTTTTTTTTTTAAAACAAAAAAAAAAAATAAAAAATTATAAAAGATTAAACAATGTTATCATTGTATTTTTATCGATCGACTATGTCGATTACTTTCTATTTTCCGTCCTGGTCAAGACGCTAAACTGATTGTTTTTTTTTTTTTTTTCAAAATTAATAAAAAAGAATATAAAAAAAAAAATAAAAAAAAGAATAAACAATGTTATCATTGTTTTTTTTATCGTTCGACTTTGTCGACTAATTTCTATTTTCCGTTTTTCTTCTTAAAAAATAAATAAAAAGAATTTAAAAAAAAAAAAAAAAAAAAGAATAAACAATGTTATCATTGTTTTTTTATCGATCGACTATGTCGATTACTTTCTATTTTCCGTCCTGGTCAAGACGCTAAACTGATTGTTTTTTTTTTTTTCAAAATTAATAAAAAAGAATATAAAAAAAAAAAAATAAAAAAAAGAATAAACAATGTTATCATTGTTTTTTTATCGTTCGACTTTGTCGACTAATTTCTATTTTCCGTTTTTTTTTTCTTAAAAAATAAATAAAAAGAATTTAAAAAAAAAAAAAAAAAAAAGAATAAACAATGTTATCATTGTTTTTTTATCGATCGACTTTGTCGACTAATTTCTATTTTCCGTCCTGGTCAAGACGCTAAACTGATTGTTTTTTCTAAATAAATAAAAAGAATAAAAAAAAAAAAAAAAAAAAAAGATTAAACAATGTTATCATTGTTTTTTTTTATCGATCGACTATGCCGATTACTTTCTATTTTCCGTCCTGGTCAGGACGCTAAACTGATTGTTTTTTCTTTAAAAAATAAATAAAAAGAATAAAAAAAAAAGAATAAACAATGTTATCATTGTTTTGTTATCGATCGACTTTGTCGACTAATTTCTATTTTCCGTCCTGGTCAAGACGCTAAACTGATGTTTTTTCTTTAAAAAATAAATAAAAAGAATTAAAAAAAAAAAAAAAAAAAAAAAAAAAGAATAAACAATGTTATCATTGTTTTTTTATCGATCGACTATGTCGATCACTTTCTATTTCCCGTCCTGGTCAGGACGCTAAACTGATTGTTTTTTCTTTAAAAATAAATAAAAAGAATAAAAAAAAAAAAAAAAGGAATAAACAATGTTATCATTGTTTTTATTTTATCGATCGACTATGTCGATTACTTTCTATTTTCCGTCCTGGTCAAGACGCTAAACTGATTGTTTTTTCTTTAAAAAATAAAAAGAAGGATTTAAAAAAAAAAAAAAAAAAAAAAAAGAATAAACAATGTTATCATTGTTTTTTTATCGATCGACTATGTCGATCACTTTCTATTTTTCGTCCTGGTCAAGACGCTAAACTGATTGTTTTTTCTTTAAAAATAATAAAAAGGATTTAAAAAAAAAAAAAAAAAAAAAAAAAGAATAAACAATGTTATCATTGTTTTATTTTATCGATCGACTATGTCGATCACTTTCTATTTTTCGTCCTGGTCAAGACGCTAAACTGATTGTTTTTTCTTTAAAAATAATAAAAAGGATTTAAAAAAAAAAAAAAAAAAAAAAAAAAAAAAAGAATAAACAATGTTATCATTGTTTTTTTATCGATCGACTATGTCGATCACTTTCTATTTTCCGTCCTGGTCAAGACGCAAAACTGATTGTTTTTTTTCAAAATTAATAAAAAAGAATACAAAAAAAAATAAAAAAAAAAGAATAAACAATGTTATCATTGTTTTTTTTTTATCGTTCGACGTTGTTGACTAATTTCTATTTTCCGTTTTTTTTTTTTCTTTTTAAAAAATAAAAAGATTTAAAAAAAAAAAAAAAGAATAAACAATGTTATCATTGTTTTTTTTATCGATCGACTATGTCGATTACTTTCTATTTTCCGTCCTGGTCAAGACGCTATACTGATTGTTTTTTCTTTAAAAAAAAAAAAGGATTTAAAAAAAAAAAAAAAAAAAAAAAAAAAAAGAATAAACAATGTTATCATTGTGAAACGAAAATTCATTTGAATATTATTCCTTGGTCAGCAACCATCATTGTCGCCCTTTGGGCCTGTTAAAAAAAATAAAAATAAAAAGAAAGTTTACATCGGGAATAGGGCAGGAGCCAAAAGCTCCCAGTCCGTTACTTCCCACTTTATCGAAATTCTTTTTTTATCGATCGACTATGTCGATCACTTTCTATTTTCCGTCCTGGTCAAGACGCTAAACTGATTGTTTTTTTTTTCAAAATTAATAAAAAAGAATATAAAAAAAAAAAATAAAAAAAAAAGAATAAACAATGTTATCATTGTTTTTTTTTTATCGTTCGACTTTGTCGACTAATTTCTATTTTCCGTTTTTTTTCTTTTTAAAATAAAAAGAATTTAAAAAAAAAAAAAAAAAAAGAGTAAACAATGTTATCATTGTTTTTTTTTATCGATCGACTATGTCGATTACTTTCTATTTTCCGTCCTAGTCAAGACGCTAAACTGATTGTTTTTTTTTCAAAATTAATAAAAAAGAATAAAAAAAAACAAAAAAAAAAAAAGAATAAACAATGTTATCATTGTTTTTTTTTATCGTTCGACTTTGTCGACTAATTTTTATTTTCCGTTTTTTTTTCTTTAAAAATAAATAAAAAGAATTTAAAAAAAAAAAAAAAAAAAGAATAAACAATGTTATCATTGTTTTTTTATCGATCGACTATGTCGATCACTTTCTATTTTCCGTCCTGGTCAAGACGCTAAACTGATTGTTTTTTCTTTAAAATAATAAAAAGGATTAAAAAAAAAAAAAAAAAAAAAAAGAATAAACAATGTTATCATTGTTTTTTATCGATTGACTATGTCGATCACTTTCTATTTTCCGTCCTGGTCAAGACGCTAAACTGATTGTTTTTTCTTTAAAAAATAATTAAAAGGTTTAAAAAAAAAAAAAAAAAAAAAAAAAAAAAGAATAAACAATGTTATCATTGTTTTTTTATCGATCGACTATGTCGATCACTTTCAATTTTCCGTCCTGGTTAGGACGCTAAACTGATTGTCTTTTCTTTAAAAATAAATAAAAAGAATAAAAAAAAAAAAAAAAAAAAAGGAATAAACAATGTTATCATTGTTTTTTTTTTATCGATCGACTATGTCGATTACTTTCTATTTTCCGCCCTGGTCAAGACGCTAAACTGATTGTTTTTTCTTTAAAATAATTAAAAGGATTTAAAAAAAAAAAAAAAAAAAAAAAAGAATAAACAATGTTATCATTGTTTTTTTTCTATCGATCGACTATGTCGATCACTTTCAATTTTCCGTCCTGGTTAGGACGCTAAACTGATTGTTTTTTCTTTAAAAATAAATAAAAAGGATAAAAAAAAAAAAAAAAAAAAAGGAATAAACAATGTTATCATTGTTTTTTTTCTATCGATCGACTATGTCGATTAATTTCTATTTTCCGTCCTGATCGAGACGCTAAACTGATTGTTTCCTTTTTTTAAATAATAAATAAAAAAAAAAAAAAAAAAAAAAAAAAAAAAAGAGCATCTCCCTGCTATCCTCATATCCCCACAATAATATTATACCTTTTCATTTTCTCTTTCCTTTTCTGGTCTTTTTTTTTTCTTTTTTTCCTTTTTCATACAACGTTTTTTATTTATATTTTATTTTTTTTTTTTTTTTTCATGTTTGATTATTTCCTCTTCATATTTTTTTTCTATTCTTTCTTTTTTTTTTTTTTTTTTTTTTTTCTCTACCTCTCTCTTAATTCTGTTCGTTTCTTTGAAACGAAAATTCATTTGAATATTATTCCTTGGTCAGCAACCATCATTGTCGCCCTTTGGGCCTGTTAAAAAAAAAAAAAAAATAAAAAGAAAGTTTACATCGGGAATAGGGCAGGAGCCAAAAGCTCCCAGTCCGTTACTTCCCACCTTTTCGAAATTTTGTGGGGGAGAATTAACGTAAGATTCCCAACTCCGCACTTAAATACATATAAACACTGTAAATGGTACATTTTTTTTAAAAAGCCAATGAACAAGTGAAAAGAATCAAATCGAATTCAAAGGATCCATCTCGCCCATCTTGATTGTAGCTGTGTCCGTGTAAAAGAAGAACAAAGGTGAGGTTTCTACATGATAGCAAAACATAACAGGAAGCATTGGGAGTTGAGGAATGGGGGAATAAACAAGCACACCACGGTAGAAGGCTAAAAGACCAAGCGGGAGATGTACAGAATAAATCATGTGGTTGCTGAACTATTCTAGTACAGGTGGGTTGATAGGCATGTGTGGTGATCGTTGAAGTGGTGGTGCTTGTTAATCCTGTCGTTCTCTACAGTTTATTGCGGTAATGCATTCACATGGCTCTCGTAAGAGTAACAGTGCAACTTCGCGATTCCTTGCCAGCAGAGATCTTGCTGTATGTGACTAGAGTTGAGTTACCAGGTGAGATTTGGACTGTTAGCTTTTGGCTAAGGCCCTCCCTGAAGAGCAAGAACAAAAAAACTACTCACACCTGAAGAAAACATACACAAAGAACACACTGTAAGCTGTGTGTGTATTTTGTGTTTGTCACAACAGGAGAGAAAAGAAACAATGTCAAGGTTGGTCACCTTGCCTATCAACGCACAACATTGGTGGTCTCTACTAGACCCTGAGTGATCCCACTGGATCTCTCATCGTTCATAGTACCTATGTGAAGTTATAAAATCTAAGGTAAACCATGAACTACAAATGACTTAGCCTGTTATTATAATGCCACAGGCAGGCCCTGCATTCAGCAACTATCCAGCAGTGCTAGGATGTCCTGATCTTCTTCTAAAAAAAAGAAAGAAAAACAAAACTGTAGCTGGGATCACTCAGGATCAACAGACTACCAATGCTACCTGTTGTACTTGCTCACTATGGGGGGTGATGCCAAACACCCAGAAGTACTAAACTGCTTTCCTTCTTGCTGCCCAGGGGTTTCTGACCAGAACTAAGAAAATAAAAAGCAGATGGGAAACAATAAAAAGTAAAATGGATATAACTGAAGTTAAACAAGACAAATGAGAATTTCGAAAAGGTGGGAAGTAACGGACTGGGAGCTTTTGGCTCCTGCCCTATTCCCGATGTAAACTTTCTTTTTATTTTTTTTTTTTTTTTTAACAGGCCCAAAGGGCGACAATGATGGTTGCTGACCAAGGAATAATATTCAAATGAATTTTCGTTTCAAAGAAACGAACAGAATTAAGAGAGAGGTAGAGAAAAAAAAAAAAAAAAAAAAAAAGAAAGAATAGAAAAAAAATATGAAGAGGAAATAATCAAACATGAAAAAAAAAAAAAAAAATAAAATATAAATAAAAAACGTTGTATGAAAAAGGAAAAAAAGAAAAAAAAAAGACCAGAAAAGGAAAGAGAAAATGAAAAGGTATAATATTATTGTGGGGATATGAGGATAGCAGGGAGATGCTCTTTTTTTTTTTTTTTTTTTTTTTTTTTTTTTATTTATTATTTAAAAAAGGGAAACAAGCAGTTTAGCGTCTCGATCAGGACGGAAAATAGAAATTAATCGACATAGTCGATCGATAGAAGTAACAGACCAGAACAGATAGGCAATAAAAAGAAAAGATATAGGCAAAAATGATTGTAGTGAAAGATAAATAAATGATCAAAGCTGTAAGATGTATTGGGTGGTATGGGACTAGAAGTTGAAGATGACTTGGAGGTTAGGGCTCGTGTTGCTGGCACGGATGGCATGTTGATCTGGTGCGATGAGAAGATTGGTGAGGTTGACGGTGTATCGCAATACACTGTTGCTGGGACCCTGCATCTCCGCCCACAGCCACCAAGTACAGTTGTCCCGATCCTCTTGCAGCACATCGCCATGCGCCGCATTCCGCAGTTTACCCGCCAGCTTCATGGTCTTGACTCCGTCAGTTATTGGGCTGCACGAAGAGAGACGATCCGGTGGTTGTATGTGCAGGATTGTGTGTTCCTCATTCGCAACCGGGAGAGTACCTTCTGCCTAGTAAGTGACGCAACATCTGTGACAGAAAACTCGTCAGCGCTACACATCACTGCTGCTACAGCTACGACTGCATGCTATAGTCTTGCATGCAGACTGACACAGAGCCACCAAGCTCAATCATTCTGTGACACACTACGACGTGCGCTGCACCACTTCCAGCAGCTCGGAATCTTAATCACTGATCCGGTACCACCACCTGTCAACCTGCACGATTACCTCTGCGCTCAGTGATCGGGGTGGATCAGAATACAGGGGGTTTAAATTATTTGACCAAGATGGCAATATCTGCCTCATCCCGGAGCCTACACACCGAGTTCATTGCATTGCCTCCTGGATTGCGAAGTACTTTGGCCTCAGTGACTTCCTCCGTTCAATAGTAACGCTGTGCTTCTTCATACGTGGGAATCGGTCGTTTGCTTACTGGCTTCGCAAGAAGCACTGCATCTCTTTTAGGGCGTGCCCATTTAAAGAGAAGGTTACGAATGGGCGCTTCGGAACCTTAGCATTTGCATGCTATGTGTTATCATGCCCGCTTCGAGGTATTCCATTCCTCAGGTGGGTTCTCACATTCTTGCAGCGCAACAAGCGCCTCATCAAGTACTCTCATCGTCGCAGGCGGGCATACGACGATGAGAGTACTTGATTGACGAATGGTGTGCTCAGACGTCTCATCTCATTCTCCCGGGAGCATCACACTCCGCGACAACTTCTCCAGCTTTGGGCAGAGGTTGCACGTGACATGTCAGAGGCAGCCACAATTGACATCTCATATTTGCTGAATGATCATGGTCGGGTTGTTCGCGATATCTGGCTCACAGAAGCAGCATTCACATTGTCTGAGGAGTCCACCCCTGATGGTTGTTTCGTTTATACTACTGCAACTGGAAATATTACTGCGCTGAATAATTACTGCGGGGAAATATTACTGCGCGGAAAAATTAGTGCGGTCCTTTTGAGAAAAAATTAGTGCGGTTTTTTCCAGTTGGTGGTAGAAAAAATTTTGGTTGCTTGCGGTCTTTCTAGGCCCCTCTATCTCCTTTGCTTTATAAGACCCAATGTTTCTTCTCATCCAATTGCTTTTCTCAAGTTGCCTCTTCGGCATTCATTTGCCAACCACATTACTTATCAAAATATATATTATAAACAAGTAGTTACTCCGATTTTTCTGTTTTAGAGCGTAGCTCGTTTTCCTTTAAACAGTATTTACCAAAAAGAAACTCTAGGGTTAGCTGCCCGAAATTAAAAAAAAAGAATTAGTTTAAAAAAAAAAAAGATCTTAACTCATCGATATTGTTTCTGAGCCATTCTCTTTTCTATTTTCTTTTTTTTTTCATTATTGCTACTTCACAATTAAAAAAAAAAAGAAACACCGGGCCGGCGGTGTCATAAAGATACTGGCAACCATCTCTCAGCCAACCCAGCCCCCGAGGCTTTACAAGAGGCTATTTCGAGATCGGCTCTGGATGGGGATAAAACTTTAGTAGCCAAATGTCCTTTATGTTTTGAGACATACCTCAAAGGTCCAGTTGCGCATTTTAGACGTAACTGTAAGTTTAGTAAAGAATTTAAGGACTATAAGTCACGTTTTCCCCCATCTACCCACTCCCAAGTTAAAGATTGTTACCACTTACCTTGTCCAGAATGTGGTAAGCTTTTCAAAAGTATCGCGAAACACTGTGCTAACGGTACATGTAAAGGTACACCTCTGTCTCCCCTCACAGGGAATAATTCAGACCTGGAACCTCCCTTTGTAGGAGAATCTGTAGATTTTAAAACTTCACAAACAGTTTTCGTTCCTTGTAACTCTACAACACTCACTTTTACCCCGTTACACCCGTCTCGTCTCAAATTCCGATCTTTTGGAACTGAATGGAAGGACATCGACGTTTCTGCTGCAGAAAAACTCCAAAATTTCATCGTCGAAACAGAAAACTCTTTAAAACCTGCCGACCAACTTGATAAACTACTCAAAACGGTTTATCAAATATGTAGCAGTTTCTTTGAAGAAACAAAGCGGAATTTACCCCGCAATCAGAAATCAAGGGAAGAGGTCATCCTCGACCAAGAAAAACGTGAATGCCGTCTGGAAATGAAACAGCTAAGACAGGAGCTCCGCAAATCTGGGCCTTCTATAGAGAACGCTGTCAAATGGAAAGAGGCAAGAACGAGAATGAAAAGGATTTTCCGAATGTATCGGAATCTAGAAAAGAAAAATTTATTCAAAAAATTACAAGATAAATTTCGTCAAAATCCATTTACTGCCATAAAAGAAGAACTCCAAAAAGAAGATCCTCAACCCCCCTCCCTTGATATTCCAGAGGAAAAAATAATTGAACATTTTAAAAACAATTATTGTGACAATGAAAAAAAAAAAACTGATTTCACCCATCCCTCTTTTTTACCTAAGTCTGACTACAAGACAATGGATGATATCCGCGCGCCAATAACGATAAATAGAGTGGGGGGGAGAAAACCTTTGATCCAACTGGATCCCTTCACGAGCTGACATTGCCATGTGAAGTTAAATATTCTGGCGATGCTAGCGCAAGAGTCGAGGTGTTATGTATTCCTCTCCGTTGCGCTACTTTATTTTTATTGTGAATTAGTGCGGTTTTTTCTGCACAGTAATATTAAATAATAAAAAAAAAAATAAGAGCATCTCCCTGCTATCCCCATATCCCCACAATAATGTTATACCTTTTCATTTTCTCTTTCCTTTTCTGGTCTTTTTTTTCTTTTTTTTCCTTTTTCATACAACGTTCTTTATTTATTTATATTTTATTTTATTTTTTTTCATGTTTGATTATTTCCTCTTCATATATTTTTTTTTTTTTTTTCTCTGCCTCTCTCTTAATTCTGTTTGTTTCTTTGAAACGAAAATTCATTTGAATATTATTCCTTGGTCAGCAATCGTCATTGTCGCCGAAATGGTGGGGATTTGTCCGCTCTGCGAACACAGTCATCCTTTTTACCGGTTCAAAGAACACTGTTGGTCTCAGACACAAAAGAGTCGAGACGCTATATAAACAAGCGCAATCAATTAAACTAGACATACTCAGATCCTCACAGGACTCTGACATGCACGGTGTCTACAATGTTATTATGGAGAAATCGTCCAATTGGTCGAAAAAGTTTTCAGCTTCTGCTGAATGGGAGCGCCTTATTAAGTTTTTTTCTTACCGTTCTCTCGCGAAGCAATCAGCTGGTCTTGGTCACCGATTGCGCGATCTACGTACTACTCGCCCCGATCTCCTTAAGCGTTTTGAAGTGGAAGCCACAGATGAACTACTGAACTCTTTGAATAAATTACAAGTCCAAGGACAGTGGAAGGAGTGGTCTAAATGTATGATAAACGATTTCACCTGGAATAAGGTACTTAGGGAGGGAAATCCTGCCTATATCTCATTTCAACTGAAAGCGGTTACAAACACCCTCCCCTCACAAGATAATTTAAAGAGGTGGAACATCACCAACGTGGACCAAAATTGTGTATTGTGTGGCAAAGTGAATCCTACCCTCAGGCATGTCTTAACAGGCTGTCCTGTCTCTTTAACACAAGGGAGGTTCACGTGGCGTCATGACAGCGTTCTAAAACGCATTGTTATCTTCTTGGAAGAGTTGATAATAAAAGCCAACAAAAGAAAAGAAAACCTCCCGCCTCCCTCTCAAACTTTTTTAAAAACAGGGGAAAATAAACCCCTAGAAAGAATTTCTAAAGAGACAGGCGAACTTTCACTAGCGAATGATTGGGTCATCCTCGACGATGTCGGTGATAACCGCCTAATTGTTCCTCTTGAAGTGTGCCATGTCTCGTCCTCTCTAAGACCAGACATTTTTATTTATTCTTTTTTTGCGAAAAGAGCACTGATTCTGGAGCTGACGTGTCCAAATGAAGATCGTTTCGAAACCTCTCATGTCTTAAAGGAAAAGAAATACCTAAAGCTAAGAGACTTGATCATCGCTAATGGCTTCGACTGTAACATCTTTACTATTGAAGTTGGCGTACGAGGAAACATCTGCATGGACCAGCTGAACATCTGGACACGTCACATCGGTTCACCTTTAGCACCAACAAAAGCTTTATTTTGTGAATGCACCAGAATCGCCAGACAGTGCTCATATGTTCTGTTCCAGACGAGGAACCTCCCCACGTGGCATTCAAGACCACTAATGCGCAGCATTAAAGAAGAACCTGCCACTGCAAGTTTTATAAAAGATGGTAAAGAAATCTTCCCTGTAGAAGAAGTCAAAATCCACAAAGTAACAAAACTGAAAACGATCGAAAAGCTCACCATTGAAAGATCGTGGCTTGAGAAATGTTTTATCTGGCAAACTTGTTACGCATCGGCTCTTTCTATTCTACTAATTGCCAATGGTTCTTCCTCCCCGGCCCCTTCTTTTTTGTTAGATGAGGATGAGCTCACTGGACTCTCCTTGTCATTCTCTTCTATTTCTTCCATCTCTTTCCAGACTCCCCCACCTGAACTCACTTCAACGGGATCGCAAACACTCCCTGCTGATTTTGCTATGGTGTTAAGATGTCAATCTGACATTGGTTCTCAAACCCCCTTGTACAAAGAAAAAAAAGGAAGATTAAGGCTGAAACTTTCCTTGAAATGCCAGATTTTAGAAAACGAATTAGAACAAATGAAAGAACGAATTTTTTATGTTCTGTTTTTATTTTACTTTAATGCGATGTCAGCCTCCCTCGAGAAAGACAAGCAGTTACTAAATGGATTACCTGTTGAGATCAAAGCTACCAACCAGGATCCATCCTCACTTCCTCCTGCGCCCCCTGTTTTAATTATTGAAAAAGATAGAAAAGAATATGAACTTCTGGAAGGGGTAATTCAACGGTTAACAGTAGAACGCGATGAATCGAGGACTTCTCTTTCTGCACTAGTTCGACAATATGACTTAGTGGAAGATTACAGGAAACGTGAGCTCGCAAATCTGACTCAGAAAGCAGACCTATCGGAAATGGCGCTCTTCAATTACCATCAAAGGTTTGTTCTTCTGTCGAACGAATTGGAGACCAAATGTAATGAGGAAAGAGAAAGTAAAATAAGACTTTTCTATACTCAACAGGAGGTCGAGAGTTTGCGTGCCGCGCATCCCCACATGACCCACTTTAGTCAACAAGTTTCCCCTCGAACCCCCATTTTGTATGAATCTGTTGCTATGATGAAGATAGCAAAGAACTACCTCTCGCTCTTTACAACTACGAGTAGTCTTTTTACTCATCTTATTAAACCCCTTATCCCTACCCTTAATTATATCACCCCTCTTTGTCCTCTAGCCTCAATTCCTCCGACAATGCCGCAGAGTGAAGCTCTCGACCGCACGCCGACCAAGATTTTACGACAAGAGAGTCACGTTATCTCCGTTAAAGAGAATACACCTATTGCGAGACAATGGTCCGAGGGTAGGATTGACTTACTTGAGAACTACTGTCGAGCAGTAGATGACTCTCTCGAAACAAACGAGAAAGCGGCAGAGCTCTCAGAACAACTTTTGGATGCCCAACTTCGCCTCTCGGAGCTGAATCACCAACGGTGTACAACTCACGCAGAGCAGCTTGAGCAATCCATGATGTTAACGGGACTGGCGAGCGATTTAAATGTTCAACTCGCCTTGGCACGGTCTCAAATTGCGGCCCTGAAGTTCCAATTAGCTTCATGGGCAGAAGGTTTGAGTCCGCCAGACACAGAAGAACATGAGGAAATTGAAACTCCGCCGAGAAAGTCTGAGCGTTCAACTCTGAAAAAACGGACCCCTCCATCAAGATATCGTTATAATCGAAGGAGATGTTCTGCTGATGACGTTCACGGTGACTCCACCCCCTTGTAATTCTCTTTTTCCTTACTTTCACATCACTTTGTTTATTTAGTTTATTAGCTTATTTATTATTTATTATTTATTGTTCGTTTTGTTTGTAATATTTTGTCGATATGTTTATGTCCGTCAGATCATAACGTTAATCAGATTAATTGTTAATTGTAAATGGTCTAAACCCCAATCCAAGTTCCCAAGGCTTGGCATAGATTTGAGTGACGCCTTACTGGCCTCCTCATCCTCTATGAGTGGTGAGGGCCAGCAATGGTTTTTTTTTTTTTTTTTTCTCTTATTTTTTTTTTCTTTTTCTTTTACTCTAATATGAAATATTTTTGAACAAAATGTGACTATTAATTTTAAAAAAAAAAAAAAAAATAATAATGTAAATGAATAATAAAAAAAAAAAAAAAAAAAAAAAACATGCCTTGGGAATACAACCAAAGCCCCAATTAATCGGTCCTTTCTTTTTCCTTCTTGTCAAGTGATCGCTCCACTCGTCGATCACCAAAACCGATTGTATTTATATCTGTTCTTTTCTCAACGATCGGCTATACCGATCATTTTTTTTTAAAATAATTGTTTTCTTCTTCTCGACGATCAGATCCATTTGATCGACCTTTTTTTTTTTTTTTTTCCTTTATTCCTTCCATCCCTCCCGCTCCCCTAATTTTAATACTGCAACTGGAAATATTACTGCGCTGAATAATTACTGCGGGGAAATATTACTGCGCGGAAAAATTAGTGCGGTTTTTTCCACTTGGTGGTAGAAAAAAATTTGGTTGCTTTTTTGCTGTGTAAGGCACCAGCAGAAAAATGCATCTGGAGAAAAAATCACTTCTGAGCAGAAATATTAGTGCGGTGGAAATATTACTGCGTGGAAAAATTAGTGCGGTTTTTTGCAGATTTGGAAATTAGTGCGGTTTTTTCCGCGCAGTAATATTTCCAGTTGCAGTAAAAACAAGATCAGCTCAGCTTGATCGTTAATTTTTTTTTTTTTTTTTTTTTAACTGATTGTATTTATATCTGGTTATTTTTATCAACGATCGGCTATGCCGATCGACCTTTAAAACAATTGTTTTCTCCTTCTCGACGATCAGATCCAATTGATCGACCTTTTCTTTTTTTCTCCCTTTATTCCTTCCATCCCTCCCGCTCCCCTATTTTTTTTTAATAAAAACAAGATCAGCTCAGCTTGATCGTTATTTTTTCTTTTTTTATTGTTGGTCCTAGTCAAGACCTTCAAAAAAGCTAAAAAAAAGCTAAAAAAAGCTAAAAAAAGCTAAATAGCTTTAGCTTAGCTCTAAAAAGCTTAGCTTTAGCTTTTTGCACAAGTATGCAAGGCACAGAATAACAAGTTGACCTCTGATGTCTATGTACCTTATGTACCTTTGAAGCATATATCTCATTGTCTCGGAGCTGTGCAAACTGAAGTTGCATCTTGCAGAGATTTTAAAACTGGGTTCTATCAGATAAGTATTCCAGTAGAGTCTAGACCCTTCTTCGCTTTTTATGACTCTTCTGGTAAGTCATATGCTCTTACTCGTTTGCCGATGGGACATGTATGTGCACCTGAGCTTATGAACACCATTGCGGCAGTTGTTGCAGGCGACCCGCTTTTTGTTTTAGAACAACATGCAGAGAGATGTCAGCATTCATTGGTGGATCGATAATATTCGTCTCTTTGGACCAAGACAGGCTGGAACAGGGTACTTCTGGTACCAGATCTACCAGATCCAAGGTGGAACAGGCGCTGGGGGCATTCTTCAACTCGCGTCGGGGTGTTGGTGCCGGTGTCCCGTCAGGACCTGGCACTACCACAGCGCGGTGAACCTATCTAAGATTAGGATAGGGTCACATGAATGTCCTTAGTATCTGTTCTGCCAGTTGTGCGTATTACTTTATATTCTTTATTCAGGTGCTGTACAGACATGGAAAGCAAATTACTGGAGTTGAAGATCTCTGTGAAATACTCATATCATCTGAAGAATCATGTCCATCTTGTTTGCTTCTTTTCTTTCGAGTATTTCTTCTGAGCATCGGTCTAATGGGACTCTACGAGTTGAGTCTTTTCACCAATTTCAGTTTCTTCTTTTCCTTTCCCTTTGCTAATTTATGTTTTTGTACTTCTTTAAGTTTCATTTTCTGTGCCAACTTATGTTCAGTACAATCATTTTTAAGCCTTTTCCAGTTGCTCAGGTATTTTTTGATTCTCACAATCCACATTGGACTCTGTGAGTTCAGCCTCTTGTGACTGTTTCTCTCTGGTTCAGCGACTGTTTGTGTTGCCAACTTGCCATTATTTTTGAGAGATAACATATGAGTTTCTGTCTAATCTTTTGTAACAGTTACAATACTATTTCGAGGATCCGTTTTGTATTCAGTGACCATCATCATCAGATTTACTTGCCACCTTGGCACCCACTTTTACTTTTGATTTGTTATCTGTTACGCCATCGCATGTGTTTCATCAAACAATACACGTGATTCATCATATGTATCAGTAGATTGTGTTTTCTCCTTGAGGAAGATAGATTTAAGTGGAAATTCACTTCGGAGGGAAACGATCGCATGTAGTGAAGAAAATAGGGTTAATCATCTCCGTGGAATTTATACTTGCAACAAAGTAAATAGGAACATGCGTCAAAGTTTGACGGGAGTGACTCTTTTTCAAGCAAAAAAGTTATTGTTCTCCAGGCGAAGGAAGATCTCAGCCATTTTATATGAATGAACCACAAAGCAGCTGAAAACAAAAAGGTGAGGTCCCGAGAAATGGACTGATTGGAAAAAAAAGTAAGAAATAGTCAGCAAGTTTCCTCGTTCTTTTTAAAATAACAAAACACTTATTTATCAATTATTTCTTTTGTCAGGTTCATACACAATGTGTGAGTGAGTACTCGCAGCTTGTGGAGGAGTTTTAGTTATTAGTTTGCGCATGGGATCCGTTAGCAGAGGAGACAGTTTTGTGACGTCTGGCTATGTTAAGAACAAGGTACAGTAGTCTGCTTACTTGTAAAGTTATATAATATTGTTTTAAATTTCAGGACAACATGATACTCACAAGAATAATTCTAATATGGGCAATACTCGCCCAGGCGAATGCCGTGACGGTTGACCAGAGTGGGTGTCAGGGAGGAGGAACTGTGAACTTTCCAAGCTCGGCCTTTGGGTCTATGACATGCTCTGGAACTACTTGTGCAGGCTGTACTGTTAATTGTCATGATACTCAAGATTGTAAAGTTAGATGTACTGGTAGGGATGGGTGTGCTAATATGAGAGTAAACTGTGGAGATGACAGTAACTGCGAAGTTCTGTGCGAAGGAACCGATGGGTGTGCTGGTATCGTAGTAAAACAGCCAAAGACTGGAAAGTTAACAATGAGATGCGATCAAAAAGGATGCAAAAGCCCTTCCAGCAGGATTGTCAGAAACAGTCCTTCTACTGGAGATCTTGCTCTGGAGTGCAAGTGGAATGGTTGCGAAGAGATGACCATCGACTGCCCAGATGGCAAGTGCGACGTCAAGTGCGAACTTAATAAGGGTTGCCAGGATGCGACTATAAATGGTGCTGGTGGTAAGTTAACAATGAAATGCAAAGAGGAGAACGGCTGTGGTGATGCCACCATAAATTGCCCCAATACCAATCTTTGTGATCTTACTTGTGACAGACAGAACTCTTGCAGAGGTACGCGTATAAACTGCCCCGAACAAGACGGAGGTACGTGTGACATTAACTGCATATCAAATCGAGCTTGTTATGAACTTCAAGTGAGACACAAAAATCGAGCTCAGGGTGGTGCCATTGATATCTCCTGCACCTCTACCGAGGCTTGTGGTCATACAGATATAGATTGTGGATATGCTTCTACTTGTAATACGAAGTGCCTCGGACGCAACGCATGTGCTTCTGCTTCTCATACTTGTCGAAATGTACGTGACTCATGTACGACGAAGTGTGATGGCGAACAAAGTTGCTATTTACTATCTGGATTTCCAAGCTGCCCTAACGATCCTGCATCTTGTACTGTCGAATGCAACGTGATAAACGCATGTGAACCATTCAATCGAGCTGGTGGTTTAGATGCTGTTTGGTGTGTGACTGAGAGCGCCTGCCGTGGATTGTGGGGGAAATCAGTAACAATTCAGGGGAGACTAGGTACACCCGCTCCGCCTCCGACGCCTCGACCTGTTCCACCGACACTGGTTCCAACCACAGTCCCAACTGTAGTCCCAACCGCAGTTCCTACTGTAGCGCCAACGACAGCGCCAACGACAGCGCCAACGACAGCGCCAACGACAGCGCCAACGACAGCGCCAACGACAGCGCCAACGACAGCGCCAACCGCAGCGCCAACCGCAGCGCCAACCGCAGCGCCAACCGCCTCGCCAACCGCAGCGCCAACTGCAGCACCAACCGCGGCGCCAACTGCAGCACCAATTGCGGTGCCGACCGCAGTTCCAACCTCAGCACCGAATGTAGTGCCGACTGCAATACCGACTTCATTGCCAACGACTGCGGTTCCAACCGCAGTGCCAACGGCAATCCCGATCCCGACGGCAATTCCAACTGCAATCCCAACGACAAATGCACCGACGAGCATTCCAACTGCAGCACCAGCTACTATTGTTCCAACGTCAATTCCAACGTCAGCCCCTGCGACAGCTTCACCAACGAGTATTCCAACAAAAAGCCCTCCACTGCAAGCAGCTGAGGAACCTCCAAAGGATACATCGACTGGTATTGGTAGGCTGCCAGCAGAAGAGAAAAAGAAGGTCGAAACAGCAGCGGCAGCAGCTGGTGTCGCATCAGCTGTCGTGTTATCTGCGGGAGGTGTTGGTAACGTTGCGAAGTTAAACATCGCTATGTCATTTGGTTGCAGCGTTGACGATGTCGATTTGCAGGAGGCTGAGCAGTTGGATTGGGAATATCACCCTTCGCGGATCGGATTTGAATTCGCGGGGGAGCATCGAAAGTACATGGCAGCTGCTCTGGTTATGAATCCTGTCATCTTGATCGGACTGGGAATGCTCCAAGCGATAGTGGTATTCTTCCTTTACCGCATGAATGGCAGCGTTGAGAAGTCAATGGGCGACACTAAAATGCCTGGACTATTGCTTTTACCATACCTGTACCTGCTCCAAGGAACTAGTTTGATCGCTTGCAGAGTTGTGTTTTCACCTTCGGAGTCAAACGCAGGAACACTGGTCATTGGGTGGACGGTTCTGTCATTGTGTTTGGCCTCGCCATTCATCATTTGGAAAAAGGTGTTGTCAAGGATTTCAAGGGAAGCAATGCAAATTCCAGATCCAAGAGTCCATCCGGACGACCCATTGGTACTGAAGATGACTGAAAACTCAACCGAGAAGTTCAAAGTTTATACAGGAATGAAGGCTAAGGTCTACAGTTTTGTTTTTGGGCAGCATATTTGGGTACCAGTTGAAGCTGACAGTTACTTTGTAGAGCAGTATGGTGTGGTGTTTGAATCTTACAAAGCTAACAAGGCTTATTTCGTAATTGTGGAAATCTCAGTCTTGTTGTCTCTCAGTTTCTTCTCTGCGTGGCAACCTGGCTCCAACGAACTTCTCTGCAACACAAGAAACGTATTTATTTGCCTTCTGTTTGGAGCGTTTGCCTTGAGCATTGTCTTGTTAAAACCTTTTGCAGCTGTGTTTGACAACTTGTTAGCTGGGTTACTGGCTATTCTTATGTTTGTAGCTGTACTTCTAATGACTGTGGGTCTTTGGGCGCACAAAGCCACTGATGGAGTGATGTACACGTTGGCGACTTGGTTGTTGTTGGTGTCAGCTATTGTTGTTGCTCTCAAGATGATTTGGGACTTTGCGACGTACGTTGTTGACATGAAACTCAAACGTCGTGTTGGAGCACGTCTTATGCACCGTAACAGTGCTCTCATCGAAGAGGAAGAAGCCACAACCGAACTGTACCCAACAAGCCCTGTTATTCATAGAGGTTCTAGTGCCGGGCTTATTAGGACAGACACTGCATCCCCGCTTCTTGCAAACGATTCATTAGCTTCGGAAGGAAGTCCTGAGCCTTCCGAGAGTGAAGTTGAAGCGCCTGCTCCAACCAGCTACGGTAGCAGCAGAAATCGCATTGTAATTAGATGCGAAGCTTTTTACCTCTAATTGTGGAAGGTGTCATCAATATTTGAAACAAATATAACAAATCGATTCGAATTAACGTAGTGTCATGAAGTAATCTGTTTCCCTGCCAAACTGCATACATATGGCTCTAATCTCTGTTGTTAGATATAATATGATAATTTGAGGCGATCGACCCATTTGACTCAGTGCGATTGCAATTTGCAATTCTATTGTTATACCATTGCACTTCGTTGTGTATAGTTTTATCAACGACCAGCATTGTTAAAAAGAATACTTTTCATTTGCGTTTTAAGTTTCGCACTTGCGTTGTTACATTTGTGCTGCTCGTTTGATTTTGGTTTGTGGACCTTTTTGTTTGATGGTAATAAAAAAAGAAACAAAATAAAATAAAAAAAAGAATATAACTCAAAGCCAGAAGGATTGCAGCGTTCTATAAAAAATATTCAGTTCGTCTTTCCATTTCTTTCCTGTACTCTTTTTTTTTTCGTAAGAACTAAACTAAAGTATCACAATTATCTTGTTTCTTTTCGTTCGTTCGTTCGTTCGTTCGTTCGTTCGTTCGTTCGTTCGTTCGTTCGTTCGTTCGTTCGTTCGTTCGTTCGTTCGTTCGTTCGTTCGTTCGTTCGTTCGTTCGTTCGTTCGTTCGTTCGTTCGTTCGTTCGTTCGTTCGTTCGTTCGTTCGTTCGTTCGTTCGTTCGTTCGTTCTATTCCCCCCCCCCCCCCCCCCCCCCCCCCTCATGCAAAGCTTCTGAGATGTGAATATAGCTTCAGCCCCTTTAGGGTCCCGAATGGAAGCTTGTTTTTTGATATAAAGAGTTTCAGTACTTTTGTGTGTGTGTGTTGATAATTAAAAGTTGCTGTGTATTGTTCAGTTTTTTTCTTTTTTTTTTTTTTTAAAGTGAATTCAGTTTTGTTTAAGGAAATGTTGAACAGAATGAAACTAACTATTTAGGGTGTGTCACCTAGATAACCCAACGTAGATTGCAAGGCCTCTTCACTAAATCATAACTGACATTGCCAGCGGTTGTGTCAGCCCCTAGTCCTGGTTAATATTAGCAGTTTTCCTCCTTTACGTCAAGTTCTCTTCAGTTCCTGTGACCTTGTTATGGTAGTCTTTCCACTTAATCACTTTTATCTTTGTGGAAATGAAATCTGATCCAAATAGAAAATAGTCTCATTATGCTGCAGTTCGTGTTGACTATTTGGTGATTAGTCTTTCTCGAAGGAACTGATTGTTCACTTTGCTGTTAAAAAAAAATACAGTTCACGCGGCATCAAATCAAATAAAGAAAAGAAAAAAAAAACCATGGTTGTAGCGCCCACAAAGAATATGGGCTCTATATATTCCCTCTCTCCATTTAGTTTTAGCCAGTTTTAAATTCCTGTATACTTAATTACAGCAAAGTAAGTTACTCCCTTTTCTTTTTTAAAACATGATGTACGTCTTACACATAATAGCAATGGTGACGTGAAGGGGAAAGTAGAGCGAGACTTGTGTTCTGTTAATGGTAATAATCGTCTTGGTGGTGGTGAGCTCGTTATCATTTTGTTTTTGCAATCTCAACAAATGTTTAAATAACTCATATTCGGGTTGATTTGCAACACCGCAACCATCTAAAACAAATAAAAATAAAACATGGTACCGCTCTTATTTTTACCGTCATTCGTGTTAAAGATATTATGAGGGGTGCTGGTTATTATCTTAAAAACCAAATCTACTAATTATTCTGCATTAAGAAGTTAGCAATGTGGGTTCAATTTTAGTACAATGAAGTGCTAGCTTTGATAATTTGGGGGCATTTTTTAAATATTTTTCTTTTTTCAAAGCAATTGTTCGGTAGTAAAAGAATCGTGGACAGTGTAACTTACTTGGTCTGTTCCTTATTGGAATTTCTGGTTGCGCAAACAAAAGTAAATAAATAAAATGACTGTTACGAAGTATTATTACTACTGTTGAGTGAAACAATCCCTGCAAGCGTGTGGCCTGCGGATGTGCAGGTCACCTGACCGATCGAGAATACGCTTGCATCTTCTCAAACTGTGATGAGGCTAGCTCTCGTGCTCTGAGCAGTGTCTTGAAGAGACACTGGCTTGGAGAGAGGAATGCTTTGCTATTCCTTATGAATCATTCAAATTGAGGTTGAATTTATGTCTGACTGATCATATCGTTATGTCCTGTTCTCTTCAAGGTGTTCGAATCACGTAGCTTGTGTATTGAACTTCACTTTTTCAGCCGCTACTGCCCTGGGGAGTAGTGCGGCTCAAAGACTTTATAGATGAAAGATAGGAAAGGGTTTTCTGATGATACACACGTAGTCTTCCAGAACATTGCCTTCATATCAGACTATTCGCACCACGATAATGGGTACGAGTGAATTTCACGGTTTGACTTTAAATCATTCTACCTTCAATTTCTACTACCTCAGGGGATAGGAAATCATCTTTAAGTATTCGTGCTGGAATCAATTGGTTCTTGTGTAAAGTTATATACCAGTATTTTGAACTTCAGGACAACATGATACTCACAAGAATAATTCTAATATGGGCAATACTCGCCCAGGCGAATGCCGTAACGGTTGACCAGAGTGGGTGTCAGGGAGGAGGAACTGTAAACTTTCCAAGCTCGGCCTTTGGGTCTATGACATGCTCTGGAACTACTTGTGCAGGCTGTACTGTTAATTGTCATGATACTCAAGATTGTAAAGTTAGATGTACTGGTAGGGATGGGTGTGCTAATATGAGAGTAAACTGTGGAGATGACAGTAACTGCGAAGTTCTGTGCGAAGGAACCGATGGGTGTGCTGGTATCGTAGTAAAACAGCCAAAGACTGGAAAGTTAACAATGAGATGCGATCAAAAAGGATGCAAAAGCCCTTCCAGCAGGATTGTCAGAAACAGTCCTTCTACTGGAGATCTTGCTCTGGAGTGCAAGTGGAATGGTTGCGAAGAGATGACCATCGACTGCCCAGATGGCAAGTGCGACGTCAAGTGCGAACGTAATAAGGGTTGCCAGGATGCGACTATAAATGGTGCTGGTGGTAAGTTAACAATGAAATGCAAAGAGGAGAACGGCTGTGGTGATGCCACCATAAATTGCCCCAATACCAATCTTTGTGATCTTACTTGTGACAGACAGAACTCTTGCAGAGGTACGCGTATAAACTGCCCCGAACAAGACGGAGGTACGTGTGACATTAACTGCATATCAAATCGAGCTTGTTATGAACTTCAAGTGAGACACAAAAATCAAGCTCAGGGTGGTGCCATTGATATCTCCTGCACCTCTACCGAGGCTTGTGGTTATACAGATATAGATTGTGGATATGCTTCTACTTGTAATACGAAGTGCCTCGGACGCAACGCATGTGCTTCTGCTTCTCATACTTGTCGAAATGTACGTGACTCATGTACGACGAAGTGTGATGGCGAACAAAGTTGCTATTTACTATCTGGATTTCCAAGCTGCCCTAACGATCCTGCATCTTGTACTGTCGAATGCAACGTGATAAACGCATGTGAACCATTCAATCAAGCTGGTGGTTTAGATGCTGTTTGGTGTGTGACTGAGAGCGCCTGCCGTGGATTGTGGGGGAAATCAGTAACAATTCAGGGGAGACTAGGTACACCCGCTCCGCCTCCGACGCCTCCACCGACACCAGTTCCAACCGCCGCGCCAACCGTCGTGCCAACCACCGTGCCGACCGCAGTTCCTACTACAGTGCCTACCGCCGTGCCAACCGCCTCGCCAACTGTCGTGCCAACTTCTGTACCAACAGCAGTCCCAACCAACGTACCAACCGCAGTTCCTACTGCAGTGCCAACCTCAATACCAACTGCAATGCCGACCGCAGCACCAACTGCAGTGCCGACCGCAGTTCCAACACAACAGCCCATGACACCCCCAACGCCTACTCCCACTGCAGTCCCAACGTCAGTACCAACTGCAGTTCCAACTGCAATCCCGACCACAGTACCAACCGCAGTTCCAACTGCAATCCCGACCGGGGTACCAACCGCAGTTCCAACTGCAATCCCGACCACAGTACCAACCGCAGTTCCAACCGCCATCCCGACCACAGTACCAACCGCCGTCCCGACCGCAATACCAACCGCAGTTCCAACCGCCGTCCCGACCGCAGTACCAACTGCAGTTCCAACCGCCGTCCCGACCGCAGTACCAACCGCAGTTCCCACCGCAATTCCAACCGCAGTTCCAACTGCTGTCCCGACCGCAGTACCAACCGCAGTTCCAACCGCAGTTCCAACCGCAGTTCCAACCGCAATTCCAACCGCAGTTCCAACCGCAGTTCCAACCGCAATTCCAACCGCAATTCCAACCGCAGTTCCAACTGCTGTCCCGACCGCAGTACCAACCGCAGTTCCAACCGCAGTTCCAACCGCAATTCCAACCGCAATTCCAACCGCAGTTCCAACTGCTGTCCCGACCGCAGTACCAACCGCAGTTCCAACCGCAATTCCAACCGCAATTCCAACCGCAGTTCCAACTGCTGTCCCGACCGCAGTACCAACCGCAATTCCAACTGCAGTTCCAACCGCCGTCCCGATCGCAATACCAACTTCATTGCCGACGGCAATCCCGATCCCGACGGCAATTCCAACTGCAATCCCAACGACAAATGCACCGACGAGCATTCCAACTGCAGCACCAGCTACTATTGTTCCAACGTCAATTCCAACGTCAGCCCCTGCGACAGCTTCACCAACGAGTATTCCAACAAAAAGCCCTCCACTGCAAGCAGCTGAGGAACCTCCAAAGGATACATCGACTGGTATTGGTAGGCTGCCAGCAGAAGAAAAAAAGAAGGTCGAAACAGCAGCGGCAGCAGCTGGTGTCGCATCAGCTGTCGTGTTATCTGCGGGAGGTGTTGGTAGCGTTGCGAAGTTAAACATCGCTATGTCATTTGGTTGCAGCGTTGACGATGTCGATTTGCAGGAGGCTGAGCAGTTGGATTGGGAATTTCACCCTTCGCGGATCGGATTTGAATTCGCGGGGGAGCATCGAAAGTACATGGCAGCTGCTCTGGTTATGAATCCTGTCATCTTGATCGGACTGGGAATGCTCCAAGCGATAGTGGTATTCTTCCTTTACCGCGTGAGTGGCAGCGTTGAGAAGTCAATGGGCGACACTAAAATGCCTGGACTATTGCTTTTACCATACCTGTACCTGCTCCAAGGAACTAGTTTGATCGCTTGCAGAGTTGTGTTTCAGCCTTCGGAGTCAAACGCAGGAACACTGGTCATTGGGTGGACGGTTCTGTCATTGTGTTTGGCCTCGCCATTCATCATTTGGAAAAAGGTGTTGTCAAGGATTTCAAGAGAAGCAATGCAAATTCCAGATCCAAGAGTCCATCCGGACGACCCATTGGTGCTGAAGATGACTGAAAACTCAACCGAGAAGTTCAAAGTTTATACAGGAATGAAGGCTAAGGTCTACAGTTTTGTTTTTGGGCAGCATATTTGGGTACCAGTTGAAGCTGACAGTTACTTTGTAGAGCAGTATGGTGTGGTGTTTGAATCTTACAAAGCTAACAAGGCTTATTTCGTAATTGTGGAAATCTCAGTCTTGTTGTCTCTCAGTTTCTTCTCTGCGTGGCAACCTGGCTCCAACGAACTTCTCTGCAACACAAGAAACGTATTTATTTGCCTTCTGTTTGGAGCGTTTGCCTTGAGCATTGTCTTGTTAAAACCTTTTGCAGCTGTGTTTGACAACTTGTTAGCTGGGTTGCTGGCTATTCTTATGTTTGTAGCTGTACTTCTAATGACTGTGGGTCTTTGGGCACACAAAGCCACTGATGGAGCGATGTACACGTTAGCGACTTGGTTGTTGTTGGTGTCAGCTATTGTTGTTGCTATCAAGATGATTTGGGACTTTGCGACGTACGTTGTTGACATGAAACTCAAACGTCGTGTTGGAGCACGTCTTATGCACCGTAACAGTGCTGTCATCGAAGAAGAAGAAGCCACAACCGAACTGTACCCAACAAGCCCTGTTATTCATAGAGGTTCTAACGTCGGGCTCATTAGGGGAGACACTTCATCCCCGCTTCTTGCAAACGATTCATTAGCTTCGGAAGGAAGTCCTGAGCCTTCCGAGAGTGAAGTTGAAGCGCCTGCTCCGTCCAGCTACGGTAGCAGCAGAAATCGCATTGTAATTAGATGCGAAGCTTTTTACCTCTAATTGTGGAAGGTGTCATCAATATTTGAAACAAATATAACAAATCGATTCGAATTAACGTAGTGTCATGAAGTAATCTGTTTCCCTGCCAAACTGCATACATATGGCTCTAATCTCTGTTGTTAGATATAATATGATAATTTGAGGCGATCGACCCATTTGACTCAGTGCGATTGCAATTTGCAATTCTATTGTTATACCATTGCACTTCGTTGTGTATGGTTTCATCAGCAAGTAGTATTGTTGGAAACATTTCTTCCTCTGCATTTTAATTTTCGCACTTGCGTTGTTACGTTCGAGTCCGCTCGTTTGATTTTGATTTGTGGATTTTTTTTTTTTTTTTTTTTTTTTAACGTGAAAAAAAAGTAAGAAAAAAGAACAAAAGGAAAATGAAAAAAAAAATATACATCTAGGTGGAGAAAAATTAAGAAAATATTAAGTTCGTCTTTCCATTTCTTTCCTGTACTCTTTTTTTTTTCGTAAGAACTAAACTAAAGTACCACAATTATCTTGTTTCCATTCGTTCGTTTGTTCGTTCTCTTTTTTTTTTTTTCATTCTTTTTTTTTCTCTTTTTTCTCCCTGGTTTCGTGACATCAATCAGTGTTTTTTTTTTATACTATTTTTTCTGTATAGTTTAAGATAAAGCCAATTTTCTTTTGCACCGTCAAAGTCGGAGAAGAAACTGTTCAGATTAAGAGCCTAATTGTGGTCAAATGTTATCTAGTTTACCTGTGCCAAGGTCAGTATTACCTGTCTGCGAACAACAAAATATAAGGCTTTATCTGAATGGTTTTTTTTTCTTCTTGCCCATGCAAGTTACTAACTCAGACTACAAACAGCCATGGATATTCTTTTTTTCCAGTTAAGTACTATAAATAAAGCTCTGAGATGTGACACGAAATTTGTTTTTGATATACACTCGGTACTTGTGTGGGTGTTGGATTAAGGAAGTTGTGTTGTGTACTTTTTTTTTAATTATTTTTTTTCTTCGTTCTTCGTTCTTCGTTCTTCGTTCTTTTTTTTTTTTTTTTTTTTTTTTTGAAAATTTTGCTTTTGAAAATACTTGTTGATAATGCTGTGAACTAATTGTTCACTGTGCAAGCTCACTAAGTATTCAAAGGATATAAAAAAAGAATAGAGATAAAACCATGGTTGTAGTGTCCACAAAAAAAAGTGTGGTATCAACGGGTGAGGGCACTACAACTATTTAAAACAAATAAAAATAAAACATGGTACCGCTCTTATTTTTACCGTCATTCGTGTTAAAGATATTATGAGGGGTGCTGGTTATTATCTTAAAAAACCAAATCTACTAATTATTCTGCATTAAGAAGTTAGCAATGTGGGTTCAATTTTAGTACAATGAAGTGCTAGCTTTGATACACTAATTTTGTACGTCAGAACAATTTATTTATTTTTTTCACAAATCTTATTTTCTTATTCTATTCGGTCCGGCGCAGTTATGACCCTTAAACTGACTGTCATCTTACCTGATCCTTTTGGTTTTCATTTCTTGCTGAGTGATATGGCTATGTGCTGCCCAAATCTTTTGTGGTACATTTCTAAAGCTTTTCGGTAAGCCCACAGTACACTTATAATGCTTTGGACAACTGAGGGTGAACGATCCTCGGTACTGTTCCGGGGTTTTCTATTTTCTTTCGTGGAGTGTGGCTTTCTTTATAATACGACCACATGTGCCATATGGCACATGTGGTCGTATTATAAAGAAAGATGTATATGAAAGAAAGATGATTTTTTATTTTTTTTCACCTTCCCCCCACTCCCAGATCGTTTCTCTTTTATTTTCTTTAGTTGTTTACAACCTGTTAGCCTCTGGGCAAGGTGGAGGCTGGAAGTCGATCACTTCCAGCCAATACTATGAAACTACAATCTTCGCGTTTGGGTCCTTACTGATGCGGGCTACCCAGACCCCTCGTAGTCATCTGTTTGTATTTTGCTAACTAAACTAAACTAAACTAAACTAAACTATTCTATTTTATTTTATTTTATTTTATTTTTTTTTTTTTTCGCCGAAGCGAAGATGCCGGGAAGAAACCACATGCTAGTACAGTTCTTTTACTTTTCTTTGTCTGCTGGAATTCTATCTGAGAAAACCGGTAGTCTTTAAAATTGTAAGCCAAGTACAAGTTGCCTCCTGACGGGTATATTGTGGGTAGTTCGAAAACGTTGCGCTCCAAAACATAACAAGACTCTACTCCACCCGCGTCAGGCGCATCTCTTGTCTTAGCCCTAGCATGCTACGTTGGAACATTGTCACCAGCCCGGTGGACCAAGTTGTAATTATTGCCCCTGGTTTACTCATTTTTTTTTTTCAATAAAACTCATTCCATATTCTAACTTAAGAAAAGTTAGATGTGACAATTTTTTTTGTTCGGTAGTAAAAGAATCGTGGACAGTGTAACTTACTTGGTCTGTTCCTTATTGGAATTTCTGGTTGCGCAAACAAAAGTAAATAAATAAAATGACTGTTACGAAGTATTATTACTACTGTTGAGTGAAACAATCCCTGCAAGCGTGTGGCCTGCGGATGTGCAGGTCACCTGACCGATCGAGAATACGCTTGCATCTTCTCAAACTGTGATGAGGCTAGCTCTCGTGCTCTGAGCAGTGTCTTGAAGAGACACTGGCTTGGAGAGAGGAATGCTTTGCTATTCCTTATGAATCATTCAAATTGAGGTTGAATTTGTGTCTGACTGATCATATCGTTATGTCCTGTTCTCTTCAAGGTGTTCGAATCACGTAGCTTGTGTATTGAACTTCACTTTTTCAGCCGCTACTGCCCTGGGGAGTAGTGCGGCTCAAAGACTTTATAGATGAAAGATAGGAAAGGGTTTTCTGATGATACACACGTAGTCTTCCAGAACATTGCCTTCATATCAGACTATTCGCACCACGATAATGGGTACGAGTGAATTTCACGGTTTGACTTTAAATCATTCTACCTTCAATTTCTACTACCTCAGGGATAGGAAATCATCTTTAAGTATTCGTGCTGGAATCAATTGGTTCTTGTGTAAAGTTATATACCGGTATTTTGAACTTCAGGACAACATGATACTCACAAGAATAATTCTAATATGGGCAATACTCGCCCAGGCGAATGCCGTAACGGTTGACCAGAGTGGGTGTCAGGGAGGAGGAACTGTAAACTTTCCAAGCTCGGCCTTTGGGTCTATGACATGCTCTGGAACTACTTGTGCAGGCTGTACTGTTAATTGTCATGATACTCAAGATTGTAAAGTTAGATGTACTGGTAGGGATGGGTGTGCTAATATGAGAGTAAACTGTGGAGATGACAGTAACTGCGAAGTTCTGTGCGAAGGATACGATGGGTGTGCTGGTATCATAGTGAAACAGCCAAAGACTGGAAAGTTAACAATGAGATGCGATCAACAAGGATGCAAAAGCCCTTCCAGCAGGATTGTCAGAAACAGTCCTTCTACTGGAGATCTTGCTCTGGAGTGCAAGTGGAATGGTTGCGAAGAGATGACCATCAACTGCCCAGATGGCAAGTGCGACGTCAAGTGCGAACTTAATAAGGGCTGCTTTGATGCGACTATAAATGGTGCTGGTGGTAAGTTAACAATGAAATGCAAAGAGGAGGACGGCTGTGGTGATGCCACCATAAATTGCCCCAATACCAATCTTTGTCATCTTACTTGTGACAGACGGAGCTCTTGCAGAGGTACGCGTATAAACTGCCCCGAACAAGACGGAGGTACGTGTGACATTAACTGCATATCAAATCGAGCTTGTTATGAACTTCAAGTGAGACACAAAAATCAAGCTCAGGGTGGTGCCATTGATATCTCCTGCACCGCTACCGAGGCTTGTGGTTATACAGATATAGATTGTGGATATGCTTCTACTTGTAATACGAAGTGCCTCGGATACAACGCATGTGCTTCTGCTTCTCATACTTGTCGAAATGTACGTGACTCATGTACGACGAAGTGTGATGGCGAACAAAGTTGCCATTCACTATCTGGATTTCCAAGCTGCCCTAACGATCCTGCATCTTGTACTCTCGAATGCCAATCTATAAACGCATGTAACTTCCCTCAAGGTGGTTTAGATGCTATTTGGTGTGTGACTGAGAACGCCTGCCGTGGTGGATTGTGGGGGAAATCAGTAACAATTCAGGGGAGCCTAGGTACACCCGCTCCGCCTCCGACGCCTCCACCGACACCAGTTCCAACCGCCGCGCCAACCGTCGTGCCAACCACCGTGCCGACCGCAGTTCCTACTACAGTGCCTACCGCCGTACCAACTGCAGTTCCCACTACAGTGCCTACCGCCGTACCAACTGCAGTTCCTACTACAGTGCCTACCGCCGCACCAACTGCAGTTCCTACTGCAATGCCGACCGCAGTTCCAACCGCAGTTCCAACACAACAGCCCATGACACCCCCAACGCCTACTCCCACTGCAGTCCCAACGTCAGTACCAACTGCAGTTCCAACTGCAGTGCCGACCGCAGTACCACCAACCGCAGTTCCAACTGCAGTTCCGACCGCAGTTCCAACTGCAGTTCCAACCGCAGTACCACCAACCGCAGTTCCTACTGTAGCGCCGACCGCAGTTCCAACCGCAGTACCGCCAACCGCAGTTCCAACCGCAGTACCACCAACCGTAGTTCCTACTGTAGCGCCGACCGCAGTTCCAACCGCAGTTCCAACCGCAATCCCGACCGCAGTGCCGACTGCATTGCCAACAACTGCGGTTCCAACCGCAGTTCCAACCGCAGTTCCAACCGCAGTTCCAACCGCAGTTCCAACTGCAATCCCGACCGCAGTGCCGACTTCATTGCCAACAACTGCGGTTCCAACCGCAGTGCCGACAGCAATCCCGATCGCGGTGCCGACTTCATTGCCAACGACTGCGGTTCCAACCGCAGTGCCGACGGCAATCCCGATCCCGACGGCAATTCCAACTGCAATCCCAACGACAAATGCACCGACGAGCATTCCAACTGCAGCACCAGCTACTATTGTTCCAACGTCAATTCCAACGTCAGCCCCTGCGACAGCTTCACCAACGAGTATTCCAACAAAAAGCCCTCCACTGCAAGCAGCTGAGGAACCTCCAAAGGATACATCGACTGGTATTGGTAGGCTGCCAGCAGAAGAGAAAAAGAAGGTCGAAACAGCAGCGGCAGCAGCTGGTGTCGCATCAGCTGTCGTGTTATCTGCGGGAGGTGTTGGTAGCGTTGCGAAGTTAAACATCGCTATGTCATTTGGTTGCAGCGTTGACGATGTCGATTTGCAGGAGGCTGAGCAGTTGGATTGGGAATATCACCCTTCGCGGATCGGATTTGAATTCGCGGGGGAGCATCGAAAGTACATGGCAGCTGCTCTGGTTATGAATCCTGTCATCTTGATCGGACTGGGAATGCTCCAAGCGATAGTGGTATTCTTCCTTTACCGCGTGAGTGGCAGCGTTGAGAAGTCAATGGGCGACACTAAAATGCCTGGACTATTGCTTTTACCATACCTGTACCTGCTCCAAGGAACTAGTTTGATCGCTTGCAGAGTTGTGTTTTCACCTTCGGAGTCAAACGCAGGAACACTGGTCATTGGGTGGACGGTTCTGTCATTGTGTTTGGCCTCGCCATTCATCATTTGGAAAAAGGTGTTGTCAAGGATTTCAAGGGAAGCAATGCAAATTCCAGATCCAAGAGTCCATCCGGACGACCCATTGGTACTGAAGATGACTGAAAACTCAACCGAGAAGTTCAAAGTTTATACAGGAATGAAGGCTAAGGTCTACAGTTTTGTTTTTGGGCAGCATATTTGGGTACCAGTTGAAGCTGACAGTTACTTTGTAGAGCAGTATGGTGTGGTGTTTGAATCTTACAAAGCTAACAAGGCTTATTTCGTAATTGTGGAAATCTCAGTCTTGTTGTCTCTCAGTTTCTTCTCTGCGTGGCAACCTGGCTCCAACGAACTTCTCTGCAACACAAGAAACGTATTTATTTGCCTTCTGTTTGGAGCGTTTGCCTTGAGCATTGTCTTGTTAAAACCTTTTGCAGCTGTGTTTGACAACTTGTTAGCTGGGTTACTGGCTATTCTTATGTTTGTAGCTGTACTTCTAATGACTGTGGGTCTTTGGGCGCACAAAGCCACTGATGGAGTGATGTACACGTTGGCGACTTGGTTGTTGTTGGTGTCAGCTATTGTTGTTGCTCTCAAGATGATTTGGGACTTTGCGACGTACGTTGTTGACATGAAACTCAAACGTCGTGTTGGAGCACGTCTTATGCACCGTAACAGTGCTCTCATCGAAGAGGAAGAAGCCACAACCGAACTGTACCCAACAAGCCCTGTTATTCATAGAGGTTCTAGTGCCGGGCTTATTAGGGGAGACACTTCATCCCCGCTTCTTGCAAACGATTCCTTAGCTTCGGAAGGAAGTCCTGAGCCTTCCGAGAGTGAAGTTGAAGCGCCTGCTCCGTCCAGCTACGGTAGCAGCAGAAATCGCATTGTAATTAGATGCGAAGCTTTTTACCTCTAATTGTGGAAGGTGTCATCAATATTTGAAACAAATATAACAAATCGATTCGAATTAACGTAGTGTCATGAAGTAATCTGTTTCCCTGCCCATTGTTAAGACATGATATTGTGAGGCGATCGATCCATTTAACTCTGTGATTGCGACGATACAATTCTATTGTTATACCATTGCACTTCGTTGTGTATAGTTTTATCAACGACCAGCATTGTTAAAAAGAATGCTTTTCATTTGCGTTTTATGTTTCGCACTTGCGTTGTTACATTTGTGCTGTTCGTTTGACCTTTTTTTTTTTTTTGAAGTGGAAAAAAGGTAAAAAAAGAGTAAGCGATTGGATGGGTTTTTTACGCATTCAAAGCCAGAAAGATTGTGTCGCATACAATTAGTTAGTGTCATTCTGTTCAACCTTTCCTTAATCACATTCAAAGCAAACTAAATTCACTAATTTCGGAAGGATGCACAGCCAAATACAAGGTTGCTCACCTTCACTAAATCATAACTGACATTGCCAGCGGTTGTGTCAGCCCCTAGTCCTGGTTAATATTAGCAGTTTTCCTCCTTTACGTCAAGTTCTCTTCAGTTCCTGTGACCTTGTTATGGTAGTCTTTCCACTTAATCACTTTTATCTTTTTAGAAATGAAATCTGATCCAAATAGAAAATAGTCTCATTATGCTGCAGTTCGTGTTGACTATTTGGTGATTAGTCTTTCTCGAAGGAACTGATTGTTCACTTTGCGGTTAAAAAAAATACAGTTCACGCGGCATCAAATCAAATAAAAAGAAAAGAGAGAAAGTACCAGTTAAAAATGTTGTGAGATAGTTGTGTAGAGGGTTAGTTTTTATATTTTGTAACCAATCAAATAAATATTCCATTTTTGAGAAAAAAAAATAGCAACGTGGGTTCATTTTTTGGCACGAAGAACTGCTTGCTTTGGTAATTTCCTAATGTCTCTGTGTCTTTCGCTTGTGCATATTCATGGACCACTTTACTTTTACCTTTATTTTTTTTTTGTTTGTTTTTTTTTTTCCGTCGTCCTTTTGCAAAAAGGAAACAACCACTTCAAGCATGAAAGAGGGGGGCAGGGGATTTATTGTTTTTTGTTTTATTATTATTATTATTAATTTTTTTTTTTTTTTTTTTTTTTTTCGAAATCAACCCACCCAACAAGGATCTGTTAACTTTCGAATCGCCAAAATTCAGCCAAAATTCAGCCAAAAAAACATGTGCTCCTCACGTTGATATTGTTTTCTTCATTTTCTTTAATACGGATTTCTTTGAATGTTTTTTCTCCTCTCGGATCAATCCAACGAAATTGCGTCTTCACCTAGCTTTGAATCGGACAGGTATTCAGCTGGACGGCTGTCACCCGATTTCGGAACCGTAGAAGGCTATCTAAATTACCTGAAATAATGCGATTCTCCTCTTTTTTTTTTTTTTTTTTTTTTTTGTTTTTTAACCAAGAAGAAAAAATGACAGAAGAAAGAGAACAAAAAAATATAAGTAAAATTTTTTAATTTAATGTTGAAGATGTTTTAAAAAGTTCAGTAATGCGATAATGCGATTTCCTTCGCGTTAATAGATCAAAGAGTCCTTGCTTAAATGGAACCTCTAGAACTTTTAAAAAAAATAAAAATAAAAATCGTTCTCCTTTGAAAAAAAAATAAAATAAAAAAATTGAACATTGCTGTTTTTTCAAGAGATATACATATGTATCTTTTTATCGGTGAATGTTCTTTTTTTTTCTGCTTCTCCCCTCCCCCCTCTCATAGGAAGTACCGTTTTCACTCCCCTTCTATCAATTTGCCCCCCTTGTTCTCTTATATTTTTTCTTACTGTTGCAAACAACGCAATATATTTCGTAGTTGTAGTTTAGTTCACGGGAGGTTGTACGTTCACGTAAGTGTTACTTATGGTAGTACTACGGTACTTTCTCCACTACAAGATTCTATATCAAATATCCCCCTCCGTCATGGATTCTCTTTCTGCAAACCATCCTATAAAGTTTTTCCCCTCTTTTTTTTAAAGTTGTTATGTTCTTTTTCTTCTTTTCCCCCCTCCTTCTCTCGCTCTCTCTCTCTCTCTCTCCCTCCCTCCCTCCCTACCTTTCCTTTGCCTTTTTTGTCGTCATTGTTACTTGGGGATCAGTGAAATCAGAACGGGCTGATTCCCTGAGGATAAGAGTGACCAAAGTTTATTATTTTCGTTATTAGCCTACAAGACAGTCCATTGTCATTCGTATCATATATCTTCTGTAAAGGGTCTACATGCACTCTCAAGTAATGTGTTTGCAGTGTTCTTTAGTGAGTCTCGCCAATCAGCAGACTTACAGAAGAAAACGCATCTTGATGTTACTTTGAGCTACAATCTGCTACGTCCCTTTATACCGTCAGTTTATGCAAACGCTTTCCAGGTAAAACCAAACAAAAATAATTGTTGCAGTGGATTGCCTCTCTACTTTTTTCAATCAAACCCCCCTTCTCTTTTTCTATTTAATGCTGTCTTTCAATGTGTTACCAAGCGGCTACCTTGACCGAAGGTTTCCGTTCAACACATGTGCCTATATATGTATAAGAGATGTTCGCTATTGGGGTGTCTGATTATGTCATTTTCGCCATTCATTAGAAATTGTAATTTTCCCACTTTCAGCGAACAGCGAAAAAAAAAATCTTTTACTGTATAGCGAAAATGGAATTATTGGACCCCCCCCAAAAGCGAAAATCTCTATATATAAATTAAAGTTTATTTATTGTTCAAGGTGGTGTCTTTTTATGTTTTTGTTTGTACCTTTACAAAGATGTTTCACGATGATTACAGCTCAGCCTCTGGGCAACACTACCTCAAGCATTTCTGGTGCAACCTACGAAACGACTGGAAAAAATCCTTTTGCACAAGTCAACTTTTTAAGGAACCTGAGGAAGACTTTCCCTCTAAACCCCATTTCCCGTGGTTCACTACACATATTGCATGTCATTAGTAATTAGTTAAAAAAACTATTCACAAACAGAAAAAAAAAAAAAAAAAAAAAAGGCTGGTTTAAATTTTTTTCTTTTTTTTTTTTCTTCCTATTCTTTTTTTTTTTTTCCCCCCTGTGTATTGTTATTTAATTAAAAAAACGGGATTAGTACTTTTGTCCTTCTATAAATTAAATTTCATCCCCTTCGGTTGACAATCTATTGCTGTAGATTGGGTCCTCTGTTGCTGTGAGTTACCTCCCTAGAGCACTCATAATATATAGCAATGTTTGGACTGAACAACTATCAAATCTTGTGTGTCATTTCACTATTGTTTTGATACATTGATATTGAAGGCTCCTGTATTTCAGGGATTTTTTTTTATTTTTTTTTTTTTAATTGAAATACCAACATATTTTCTAGAAGAATATTCCCTAGTCTACTCAGACGTATTTCGAGCAGACAAGCTAGAGGAATGCAGCGCGGGGGAAAAAAAAAAATAAGAAAAAAGCGACAGATCCTTTTGTACTTACTTAGCTTCGCGGAACAAGTTACTTCATTCTTTCTTTTGGCTGTTTTGGATACAAACACAACTTGATTCCTGCAAGTGTAGTCCTGCGTTCGCTCGTTCGAGACTTTACAGATTTATTAAAAAAAAAATGTTGTGCGGTTCTCCCGTTTAAGAACTACCAACAACGGCAGGTATTTGATCGACAGTTCAAACTGCTTTCGGTAGTTGATTCACTCGAATGCATTCACTTTCACTGTGATGACAATCCCTTTGACGTTCGAATCTACTTTAACTTTTTGTTATCTTGTTAGTCAGACTTCATTTACGTTGTTCGACCTTCATGATATCTGTTTTAGAAGGTTTTGTATTCTCACAAAAATACAATTTTGTGCAGAGTGCGAGGATCCCCTCTTCGGGTTAGCAATATAGTTTATTATGTGAGAGACGCAGGAGGGGGGGCGGAAGGGGGAAAAAAAAAAAAGAAAAAAAAAGGTTTTGAGATGTGCTAATTTTGATGTTCCAATATTTTTGTGGTTCACAAATTGATCATCTTGCGTTTTTTCCCCACTCCTGTGTCATTGATGACGTTGGTTGCTTCAAAAGAGTAACCTTATTATATATATTTATATATTGTGTTGATCGGAATTTGGGTACTCAGTTAAGCGTTAGGGAAATATCACATTGAAAGTGAGGTTGCGACTGTTTTTATGTAATTATTTTGTCGATGAGTGTGGTTAAAGCCGTTATTTGTTACTGCTTTTTCATTTCTCCCTCTTTTATTGTGTTTTTTTTAATATTCCTCTTGCAAGCCTATTCACCTATCCAGGTGGTTAAATGGTCAGCGCTGCCAGAACTTTTATTAGTCCTTACCTCGTCTACCCTTGTAATCATACTCGGTGACTTTCGCCGTTTTTTATGATTATTTGAAGGCATTGTGTGAACACTCGTCTTGACTTTACTTCGGTTCAGGATACTCTTGATGACATCGCTCAGGATACCTCTGCTGAAGGCGATCTAGCCACCCGACTATTGTCAGGGATATTTCTTGCGGTCAGCTTGTGGAATGGCAACTGTGTGACACCGGCGCTCGCATGACCTGGCACTCCACCCTAGCCAGACATATTCGTTGGTATCTTGCATTGGCCACCTTAGCCTCCCAGCCCAGCCAGACACTAAAAGGGGGTTTTGCCACTCTGCTGTTCAGATATTCTTCTTTTAGCTGAGAAAGGCTTTTAGCTACCCCGTGGAAACACCTTTAACTAATAAACTACTGGTACCTGTCTGCTTCTGGTATAGAATTCGTTTCTTTTCTCCCTCTTTCCCTTCCCTTCCCTTCCCTTCCCTCGGGTTTTTGAGCGTGGTATGTTCTCCTCTCCTTCACCTCCAATCAACGTCTTTTCTTATTTCTTTTCCGACTGCAGCGGGTAAGGTCTGCGATATTTGGTTTTGTGTTGGGATTTTTCCCTTTTTTATTTTGCTGTTGAATTAAACAAGTCGATGGAAGTGAATCGGTGAAAGGATGGAAGTAAGGAATTCTTTCCACTCGACATGTGGCGTCGTGAGGTAACAACCAACAGTCTGTTTAATGGGGGACTGGGTTATAATTATACCACTGCAGGCTAACGTTTTTTTTTACTACACTTGGACAAATGGCATTTGTTTTTTTCCTTTTTCCCTTCTGTCTCTTTTATCCGTTTTTTTCTTAACGGTGGGGAATAAAGAAAAAAAAAAAACAAGTGTCTCTAGGTTACAGTGTAGCCATATATTTGCGATTCATTCACAAGAAACCAAACCAAACCAAACATAAAAAACAAACAAACAAACAAAGTAGTAGCTGACTAAAAGAAAAAAAGTGAGAAAGATTCTCTTTTATGATGGAGAAGTACTTTGTTCCCTTTGGTGTTCTGTCTGTCTGTCTGTCTGCACGAGTTGTTTGACCTTATGTTTAATTATATTATATTCTTTCCAATCCTTATCCCTTTGCGTTTTTTTTTCTTTCTCTTTTCTTTGTTTTCTCTCTCTTTGAAGGTGTCTGTTTGAATGATTTTTCTTTTTTAAAAAAAAATTGGAATACAATTACGTGAGTTTTAATGCCTGTGTCTTAAAAGACTTGGCTTGGTTTGCCTTTTTTGTGACCAGGTAAGTCAGAGTATATGATTATTCTGTAGAGCACTCCCCTGATTCTGAAAAAAAAAATCTAACGAGTGCAACAGGGACGCCTTTGCCATTCTCGAACCCGAATCCCCCCCCGCCTCCATTTTGTTTGCCTTATTTTTTCTCTCTTTTCTTTCTCTTCGTTGTAAGTCTTTCCAGTCCAGCAATTGCGGTGACATGTCTGCAATGTTTTGGATTTGTGCGGGGAGTATAACTTTCCCCTGGACAAGGCTGAAATAGAAATGGTCGCTTCTTCTGCTTCTTCTTTATCTTTTTTACTGTAGAAAGAGAACCGTGACTTAATACTTAAATTGCTTTTACTAAATTTATTATTATTTTTAATTTGTCTTTTGTTTGTTTCACCCCCTCCATCGCCTCCCTATATAAGTTTTTAACTAATTTAATAGTTTTTTTTTTTTTTTTTTTAAACACACACTTCCGTCTCCATCCTCCTGCTGTTAATAGTACAGAATACTCCATGGTTCTCATCTTTTGTATGTCTTCTGGATTTTGAGGAGAACTCCTCTCCAAACTGGTGTGCTTGACTTTCCATTTGCCACCCCCCTTTATATACTTAACGGCAAATCCCCCCCCTTAACATTTGCTCTCTATGCAAAAAAAAAAAAGAAATCTTCGCGGATTCTTTTTTTCCCCTTTCCCCCCCTTTTTTTTTCCCCCCTTCATTTTTCTTTTCTTCCGCAGCGAAAGAAGTTCGAAAACGTATCAGCTGCGCGTGTTAGAATGAAAAAAAAAAAAAAAATTATATATAAGTGTGCAACGTAACCAAGTCAAGTAGTCGCAGATAAGACAGACGCTTTTCTTTTCTCTGACATATCAGAGAGAAAAAAAAAGATTGATAATAAAAATAATTTCATAAATGATAATATTAACAAGGAATGTAAGTAACAGGTCGCCCCCTCCCCTGAGTTGTCAGACTGGTTTATCAGAAAAATATTAAATCCAAAAGGGGAAAACTTTATTCTTTTTATTAACTTTAATTTATTATTTTTTTTTGTCATTTTTTTGGTATGTTGGTGTGTTTTCCTATTTGCGCATCACCCGATATATATATCCGCGGTAATCGCAACAGCACAGAATAAGAAAAAACAGCAACGACAAAAAAAAAAAAAACGAACAAAAAATTTATCGAAAAAACAAAAAAAAAAAAAACAAAATCGCCAATCCTGTTTTACTACGGGAGGGATATTTCATTTTGTTTTCCTGTTTTTTTTTTTTTTTTAATAGATTTTTGAGCTACCAACGAGCTGAATAATTTGGGAAACTGGCAGCTGGATTAATAACAAAATCAACTCGCGTTTTGGATTCTCAGTGAATTCAAATATTTATCACTATTGACATATAGCGTAGATGCCTGTCTGCAGTAGGGTATCCTTCTCCCCAAAGAGATCGTTGTTGATGACCGCCAAAAAAAAAAAAAAAAAAAAAAGAAGTTTTTTTCTTCTTTTTTTTCCCCCCTGGATGGGAGTTATCATCTGTTGTTTATCAGAAGGATCATTCGCTCTCACGTTAGTTGTCAACGTTAACTTTGATGCAATACATATGTACAAAGTTTTCCCTCGAGTTGTGTGTATTTTTCGGAAAAAAAAAAAAAAAAAAAAAAAAAAACTTGCGTGTCTGTCCTTGCAAAAGCAAGTGAATTCTGCACTGATGCTCCAGCGTATTAACCTACGGCAGTGACGTGTACAAACTGGAAGAACAATTTCATTAGCACTTGTAACAATATACCACACGGTATGCATTGCAAAGCATTGAACATAATGCGCGGGCTCAGCGTGTATTTACTTAGCAAATGCAAGTAACATTCATTGTGGGTACTAAAATATACACATAAAATATTGGCTCTCTCGTACTTGAGAAGCTTCACAACGTACAATATAGTCCAGTTCGATTGAAGCATCCTGTATCGGCAAGAATATAAAAAAGGAACCAAAGAAAAAAAAAAAAAATAAAAGTTGGAACGGCGCACATTTATAAAATGGCAGAACTGTGCCTGATTGACAGACAGTTGAGTTTAGCTGCTTTTTTAACAAGACATAAAAACAGACTTTTTTTTTCTCAGAAAAAAATAAAATCTTACCTGTTTTTCTTTCCATCCCATGCCCCCTTTTTTCCCCCCCTCCTTCTTCTTCTTCTTCTTCTTTTTTTTTTTTTTTAGTGCACTCCCATGAGCCAGAGGTCAATAAATAAGGAAACCCCGAAATTCTTTTTAATTCGTTTCCCCCACTCCCGTTTTATTATGGCATCGAGTTACTTATGCTCGACAGCACGTATGGGATTCGATACCAACTGCTGTTGTTTTACATGGCACCGGGTTAGGCAGAATCCTATTTTAGTTTTAGCCAGTTTAAAGTAGCTTTATACTTAGTTATAGTATCAAGTTACCCCCCACCTGTTAGTATCATACAAAGTGAAAACACTATTCTTACAACGTATGAACCACTAATCGAGCCTTATAGCAGTTCACTGTATCTTTAGCAGCTGTCAAAATATCGTTTTATGTTTTTTTTTATGACACGATACAGTTGTGGTATATAATCAGTTACCATCCCCTCCTCCAGTTATTAATAACAGATTCTTTTTTTTTTTTTTGGTAAAAAAAAAAAATATAACCGTGATCCAACAACACGGCTGTAATTTTTACAAATATCAAACATACAACCCTGCTGTTATTTGTAACAGTCTTTTTTTTTTTTTTTTTTTTGTTGTCTGCGTCTTCTCGTCAGTGAGAGTCACACGACGCTAGACTTCGGCAGTATACTTTTTTATTTTTTTATTTTGAGAAGGAAAATAGAACGAATTTTGCTCTCTAAGTAACGTAAAGTGGAAAATGGGAGAGAAAGTTGCTTTCCCTCCCTTTCTCCTCTCTTCTTCTTTTTTTTTTTTTTTTTTTTTTTTTTTTTTCAAACAAAAAAAAAAAAAAAAAATTAAAAAAAAAATAGAAAATTCTTCACATATCCCTTGATCTTTTGCTTATTGAAATAATTTATGTTGCCTGTGTTTTCCCCTTTTCAATACTGCTGGAGAGTTACAGTTTTCGATGGTTTGCTCACAATGAAACTTCTGTTACATCGATCTCAGCATTTTGTTCCCCCGATTTCTTGTTCCCTTTTTTTCTAGAAGGGAAAAAAAAAAAAAAAAAACTGCTGCTATTTGTTAAATGCAAAATGTGAATGCGAAATTTTGTTATTTCACAAAGATACCGATACTTGATTTGCAGTGTAGTTCGTATTTCGCTCGTTCTATTTCAGAGTAGCGATCTTGGGAGTCTGTTATCCTGTCGTTGTTCCTAATCCCCTCGTGTACCCGGGGGCGATTTGTGGGGGTGCACTGTTTTTGTTCATTTAATTGTGTGTTTTTTTTTTTTTTTTTAGTGTTGTTTATCCCCATTAATGATGGGATCCCAAATCTGAATTCGATTAACTTAAATTATATTTTTTTAATTTATTTTTCCCCCCTCCTTCCCCTCGTTTCTTTTTTTTTTTTTTTATTTTACTTATATATATATTATTTTTATTTTTCGTTCTCCCTCCTCTGCCCTGTTCCTCCCGCCCGTTGGCCCTGCCGTAGTCATCCGACTGGTCACCAGCCGTGTTTTACATCGTTGTTACTGACTGAAGTGTTAAGTAAGTAACATGGGCCGGATCTTTCCTGCAACTCGAGCTGCTGTACTTTTGTGTAAGTCGGTTCTTCAGATCATCTTTTTTTCTCTTTTCTCTCATACAGGGTTACGATTGTAGTCAAGCGATGGTGTAGTGCATATTTACGTTTTTATTTTTATTTGTACTAAAAACTTAAAATTATTTTCACCTCCATTTGTAGAAAGGACTTACAGCAACGCAAATTGGGAGATCTAGAAAAAAAAAAAAAAAAAATGTACCCACCGCAGGCGCCAGCGTACCATCGCAGCACGTCTCCTCCACGACATGGTAATACAGGCCCACCACCACCGATGGCTGGGATTCCTGATGCTATGTTACACAGGACTGTTGAAAAAGAAATAAATGAAAAGAACAGACTTGCGGAAGAACTAAAACACAAAGAAGGAGTCCTCAAACAATTGGAAATACAGTTCGAACTTTACAAAGAAGAACACGCTAAGTTACTCGCCAGTAAGCTAGAAGAACAACGAGAAGTATTCAATCTCGAAAAGGATCGAATCAATCAACACTTCATCAAAACTGGACAAGAACTCCACGGCAAGACCGAAGACCTAAATCGCCATTCACAAGAAGCTCTAAAAATGCAAAAGGAGAATGCTTTATTAAAAGAATGGTTAGACAGAGGCGTTGAAGAATGCAGACGTGTCGCAGAAGAGAATGAACGCATTAAAACAGAATTATGGGAGGCTAAGTCAGCCCTCAGTAAGAATGACACCACTATTACTTCTAAATTAACATCTCTCGAATTGGAAAGGGATCGTGAGAGAAGTGAAAAGGAAGCTGCGCAAACTGCTCTTCAATCTCTTCAGGAAAAGGTACGTGAAATGGAAGTCGGGTCTGATGAAGATCGTCGCAACTTTGCGGAAATTACAATTCAAAGTCGCAGAATGAGAAAGAGAATGGGTCAACTGAAACAACTTCTCGACAGATACGCTGGAGACCATCCCCACGATCCACTCTCAGTTCTCGATGAGGTCGACTCTGCTGAAGACTTAGACCTTCACAGTAACACACCCGCTGGAGAACGACAGACAGCACGCGATTCTCTTTTCCACGCTCATGAAGCTCTCAACAATCTGCAGGCTTCATGCAAGAGACTACTTCAAGAAGGCGTTGGTATGGGAAGTCTTGAAGTTAGTATGATTGGTGATCTTAGTCAAGGATTACCTGCTAAACAGAGAGCTGAACAATTGGCTCAAGAGTTAGAAATTGTTCAAAGTAAGTTAAGAAGAAAACAGGAAGAGATGGACGAAATGGAAAAAGAAAAGGAACTGATGAGAGAGAAAAACACGGAGTTCAGAAACGAACTTGAAGAAGAGCTCTCAAACTGCAGAAGACAAAAGAATCAAGCTACTATGGACTTTGACAATGCGACAAACGAAGCAAACAGACTACGAGGTGAATTGGAGCAAACAAGAATCATGTTAAACAGACTCTCAGAACAGGATGAAATAGCAAGGCGACGTGCCTCCGACTTAGAAGAGGACCTTCGAAAGCTAACTCAGGAAATGACTCAAATTAGAGATTACGGCGTCCAACTTGAACAACAGAATGAGGACCTGAAAAGAAAACTCAACAACACTGGCACGGACTCACAAGAAATGATTGATAAGTTACAACAACAATTAGCAGAGACACAGCAGGAGTTGTCGCAGGTAAAACAGCTGCAGCAGCATCAACCGCAGACGTTGCCTTCGCAAGCAACACCAACAGTACAGGCCGTAGCGCCGTCTGTTGTTTTCAGTACTTCAGGTAATCAACAACAACCTCAGAATCCGATACCACCTCCAACATCAACTCCGGGAGTACATCAGCCTCCTGCCCCAACTCCAAATCTTCGAATGATGTGGCCGACAGAACCCGAAGATTATGGTCACGCTTCTCCTGCACATCCGAAACTATCTTGTCCGTTGTGTTCAACTCAGGGATTCGTACCTGGTCTTCCTTGTAGGAATTGTGGTCATTCTGTTGGTCAATTTACTAAACTACGAGATCTCGGAACACCACAATATCCTCAACAACCAGTTCATTCAACACCAGCTCAGCATCTACAGCAACAAACTTCTCAGCTTTCACCTGCTCGTTGGCACTAGCTGTCGTTTATGTAAAGAGGTTGATTGATTCATATCATATTGTACTTGTAGACTATTAACATAGTGTCATCACTGTATCGATCTGATATGTGTGTTTTCTTGTCCTTCCTCTGATTAGGTGCTTGACTATTGGCTTGGTGAGTCCTTCTCTTTTTCCTTATTCTTGCGAAACTATAATTGAATGTAAAAAAAAAAAAAAAAAAAAAAAGAACTAATATAATAAACTGTATTGTGTGTTTGTTTTGTTTAATTTTTTAGAATTTACCCTCTCCATCCCTCAGACCCTTTCGTTCGAGCTTTCCCCCCCTTTTTTTTTTCTTTCTTTTTTTTTCTTAAAAAAGAAAATTGTGAGGGAGTCGGGGCTAACTATTTGGTGCTTTCAATTTTTTTAATTTTTAATTTTTAATTTTTTTTTTTTTGCGAATTGTATTTCCTATCTTCTTTGATAGCTCATAGATGTGCAAGGTTTGGGGTGTCAAACCCATAAACTGCACTGAACGGAACCTTTATATGTTCCAACCCCTCCCTATTCCCCAAAAGTGATGTCGCTCAAAGCTCTTTAGATGTAATATACTTTGGTGTACTGATGTTGTAATAAGCATTTGCTATGAAAAAAAATGATGACATGATTTTTTTTTCTTTTTTTTTTTTCAGTAACCACATGGTGCGGAAGGAAACAGGTCTCTGCATTGGGACTCACTGAAAGACGCCACTGCGGAAAAAAAAAAACAAAAAAACAAAAAAACAAAACGATTCGTATGTTTGTTTGTGGGTTAAGTCTTTACATTTCACACCGCTATCATCACTAAGGGTTTAATTAACAACAATGTCTAACCTAACATTTGAAGAACAACTGAGGGAAGCAATGGTGGAACTGCGAGAGCAGCTGGAATGTGATATGGGATTTGCTGACGGAAAAACAATTATCGATTCTGAATTTTCACTTCAGAATTACGCTCCGATTTATATAAAATATTTAATAACATTTAAGAAGCTAGAAGACTGTTACAATCAACTCCTACATCCTCAGAAACGAGCGGACGTCAGAGTAGTACTTGACGCTACTATTGGTAGGATGTTGGAAGTTAAAAAACACCTCGTAAGACACTGTGGTGACTATCTAAACTATGATGATATCTTAGTTGACTTAAAGCTTGTTCCTGAAGTGTTAGAAATTCCAATCCCTCACTACTTCACTGAAGAACGCAAGCGCGAGCTTGACGACAGAAAACGACTATTCGAAACTTGGGCGCAGACATGTCCCTCACCACAGGAAGTTAAAACCGACGCGGAGGAAGATGTTTGTGTTGTTTAATTTTTCATATTAATTGCAATTGTCGTTTAACTTTTTTTTTGATTTCAAAATAAATAAATAAAAATAAAACACAACAGACACCTCCCATGGACGTAACAGGAGCGATAACAATACTGCAGTGTAATGAAAGAGGACGACAGGGAAGACTTCGCGCGAAATTTATGAAAGAAATTAGAGATCAAGAAGAACGTGAGCGGAGAGTGTTAGCTGAGGGTCAGGTTGAGTCCGACTTACATCAAAGTGCTACGAAAATTCAAAAACATTTTAAAGGATTCTTAGCAAGAAAGAAGTGTCGTGAACTTCGACAACAGGAGTTAGAGTTCCTGGGAATGGAATTCCCTGCTGTTGACAGAAGTGCCAAGGAGAAAGAACGGCTTGATATGATTCTTCACAGAAGGAAACTCGCACAACAACAAAACCAACACCAACTAGAAGCTGATAGAGCTAACCTCCGACAGGAAATAAAAGATCAAGAAGGAGGTCGAATAATGGAAGAATTCCACGACGAGCTACTCGAGCAGATCATCAAACTAAAGTCAACTGGTGACGAACGTTGGCACGAATTCCCATCAATCGAAGACGGTGGTAGCGCTAACCCGGAATGGATGGCAATCCGAACTGAGCCATCACTTGAGGAACTTGCGATGCAACAGGAGAATTCGAAGTCTGCAGGCAAGGACAGTAAAAAAGGACGTAAAGAAGCAAAGAAAAAGGAAGGCAAGAAGGGCAAAAAGAAGGGAGACGACGAAGGTGAGACGAAAATTGAAGTAATTCCTCCCAGCAAGTTCTGGCCGAAACTTCACGAGGGTACCGACAGATATGTTGCTGTCTGGCAGGATCGATTTGAGCCAACTGATTTCTTACAAAAGTACGACAAAGATCTACTCAGATCTGAAATCATGGAAGGAACAGGTGGACTCGAAGCTGAACTACGCAGCTACGTCGACGCACTCGTCAGAGTTGAGATCCACAACTTACAAATCGGACTTATGACTGGCGGAGCTAAGAAATCTGGGAAGGGAAAGAACAAAGGAAAGGGAAAAGGTAAAAAGGAAAAGGGAAAGTCCAAAGGAGGAGGTAAGAACGACCAGTCGGATAAAGTAAAAGCACAAGATGTCTACAACCTTTGCAGAGAGTTGTACTGGATAAAGTTTCTACCAAAAATCCCAGACGTTAAAATATCCGACTACATTGGAGCTCATAACTTAATGGGAAAGGTTGAAGAAGACGCGAATCAAATGCAAACAGGACAAGTCGAAGAGATTTCTAAAAAGTGGGCAGAACTTCTCGAACGCTGGGCATCCGACCCAGACCAGGCAAAGGCAATCGAGAGAAGTATTTGTATGAAAAGAGAAGAGTTTCAAGCCCTGTTTGAAGAATGGAAAAAAGGAAATCCCTCAACTTCATCTGGCGTTCTATTCGAACCGAGTATGGCTCAAGTACGACAAGCTGTTTCAGAATATTGTGTACTGCCATTAGGGTCTCAGACTATACACGATCTTGTTGACCCACACGGTTCTGAAGATCAAAAAAAGGCTGAAAAACCTGCTAAAAAAGGATCTTCTCAATCAAATGGTATGACCGTCTTATTCTACGGAGCCTCGCTAAGCGGTAAAACAATGTTATCGCACGCAATAGCAAACGAGACTGGCTCCCTTTTCTTTGATATGACACCAACCGGTCCTGCATTCCAAGATGGACGTTACTGTGCTCCAAATCCAATAAGAATATTATTAGCGATGGTGTTTAAGGTAGCACGTGCTTGGGCTCCGGCAGTTATATATATTGATCAAGTTGATACGGTATTCACAAAGAGAAAGGGTAAGAATAGAAATATTGAATTAGAAAAAGTCGTAAAACCTCTTAAAAAAGAACTATTCACTAACATGAAAACACTTGAACCAACCGACCGCGTTATGGTCATTGGGAATTGTCACATCACTGAAGACGTATTAAAAGCTCAAGAGGTTTGAATTTTTTTCCCCCCCCCCATCATCCTTTTTGACTAAGAAATTAAACATAAAGTAATAATAAAAAAAAACCCCCCCAAAACAGGAAATGATGTCTTTTTTCAAAACATGTATCTACTTTCCTCATCCGGACTATTCATCGCGAATGCTATTATGGCAAACCTTAACCAGAAAGGCTGGTGGAGGTAGAGCAAAACTTTTATCAAACTTAACCGACTATGAAATACTCGCATACATGACTGCAAAGTGTACCTCTGGTGTCATAGCAAACGTTGTTAAAGAAACTCTGACAAAGCGTCGAGTTAGGCGATTAAATCACAGACCTTTAAAGGCTGATGAATTCCTTAATTCGCTTGTAAAATATAAACCTGTCTTCAAGGATGAATGGAACATGATGAAGGTATGAGACATTGACATTTCTGTTTCAAAAGATTTAAAAAAAAAAAAAAAAAAATTCTCATCAAATACTTAACCAACAGGAATTCAGCGTAAAGGTTCCATTTGGTAATCCAGGCCGTCGCAAGAATGCAGAGGATGGAAAATTACCCGTCGATGACGAAGACGCAAAGGGTAAAAAAGGAAAGAAAAAAGGGAAAAAGTAGAAGTTTTTGTTATTATTATTATTATTTTCCCCTTTTTTTCATTTTCCTTTTTCTTTATTATTGCTCAGTTTATTTAATAATAATAATCGTAGTTTTCGTATCGGTTCTACACTTCCTCTCAACAAACTTAATACTCACTGAACTCAATTTTCTTAGTTATCACTCCTTCATTATATTTAATTCCTCGACCAGTTTACAGCACTACATGACAACCATGTTTTAGTATTAACCAGTTTCAATCACAGTATCAATTTGTCTTAACTGGATAAGAACAATATAATATACTGACAAGGTTAGTTTGTTGTGAATGTTATGTTTTATAATTTCCTCCCCCCCCTTTATATATTTTTTTTAAAATAAATAAAGGTTTCATATGTGCACTACTCTCCATGTCAGTTCCAATATCTGCAGCACAAGTCAGGCAACTTGCTGCTTCGATGTGTTGTTTAGAATGCAATGAGTTACCAACCGATCCAGTAGTACTGCCTTGTGGAGATATATTCTGTTTTGATTGTTCATTTGAGTACGTTGACTCAATGAAAGGAAGAAAGTGTCCGAAGTGTAAGATGCCTTGCATTCCACCACAACTACGAAGATGTCCACAGCTGGTTGATATTATTGAGAATTTAAAACAACTTCTTCAGTTTGCTGCTGCTTCTGAAACTTATAAAATAAACACAACACAGAAGAGGTTGATCAACTTACCCCCTCCTCCACCAATTGTTAGGTCTCCCAGTAGATCTCCTCCGACAGCTTCTTTTAATGAAAAGCAAGAATTGACAACACCAGAAGTAATTAGAGCTGTGGCTGTTGATTCTCAACCAAAACATATTTTTAAAAATAAAATTTCAATCCTCACGGAGACAGCACCGATACTGACATCAACACCAGCAAGCAACCCGACATCAGAACTAATTGGTTTTCAGGGAGTTCATAATACAGTTGGAGTGTCTGTCGATAATTCTCAAGATTCTGATGGTTCAACACAAAGTGAGCATATTCCAGTTTTGGGTATCGGATTTAATACAGAGCTATCAACAACTACCACTACCACTGCTAATACTAAGATACCAGAGCAATCTGTTAGTATTCAAGATACGGAAATCATAACTTTGTCAAAACAGTCAAACGGAACAGCAACCATCACACAAAGTTTACAACCAAATCAAAGTGAAGGTGATTGTGTTTCTCAATTCTCTGATAAAACTGAAGTAGCTTCACCGACTCACTTTAGAATGAGAAAAGATTACTTGAATTGGGAAGGCATAAAAAGATATTTACAAAATGACGGATACGACAATACTTTTGACATGTCTTTGGAAGTACTGATGTCTAAGATTCCCATCAGTAGAGTGGACGCCTTTAAAATATTTACAGACGAGGTTCGAGACATAGATTTAAAGTTACAAAATCACACCTCATCACTTGCATCTAATGGTATAGTGTTTGATAGGAGTAGTCCACGAGTTGTCAAGTTGGCGACTCAAAATTTATTACCTGACATCGAATCAACAGCACCTGTTTGGATTAATAAAAAAAAACATTTCAATGATGAAGTTATCTCTTCTGATAATGTCATAAAAAGATCAAAAAATACGACCATTGAAACTAACTGTGTTGTCACTACGTCGGGTTTAAGCCGTCCTGTCAGGGATGAAGTTCAACAATTATGTCAGGAGAAGGGAATTCCGTACATGGATAACTTTGATGATTGTAATATGATAACACACTTAGTTACTATTGATCCAGCTCCTAGAACGTTGAAGTATTGTTTAGCTGTAGTGAGAGGAGTTTGGATTGTCGACAAGTCCTGGCTCTCATCTATATCACCATTGACGTCTAATGAGGAAAGTAAGTACGAAGTTCGCGGTGATACAGGTTGTCGAAAGTCACATTGTCCTGCAATTGGAAGAATAGCAAAATCAATTTTATTGAGAGACCAATCTCAGGAATATTTTACTTTCTCTGGAAGTGAATATCCGACTAGTCTTATGTCAGGATTCACAGTCACTTTAATTAACGACTTCACTGTCGTATCTGTTGAAGAAGTGTCTCAGCTTTGCCTCAGCGCGGGTGCCGAAAACGTCATCGTCGACGGCAGGGATCCTCCCCTTCAGAAACCAACTTCAAAACATTTAATAATCTGCGATAATAGGAGTGGTTGTCATTCTGCTCAGAAAAAGTTTAGTACTTCAAACAGCACTGTGCTTGTCCTTCCTGTAAGAGGACTTCTCGGATGCATCTGTCGATGGTCTTTAACTTAGTCTTCATGTGATGAATGTGAGTTTATTAGCTTTCATTCTAGAGTTGGAAAATTCTTGTCGTTCTCTTACTCCTGCTAACCGGTTTTTTTTTTTTTAAAAAAAAAAAAAAAAAAAAAAAATAACTCACTGCATTGCATTGTGGTTGGATTCGTTGATTTGAAAAAAAATGTTAAAAAAAAACATCTTTATCCACAGGAGACTTGATAAAGCCAGCCCCATGCTGATAACTGTACTAACCAAGTAAGAGTGTTCTTATTGTGAGATTTTATTATTATTATTATTATTTTGCAGCGCCAAGTAGTCAACCAATGAATGAAATCGATAGTGTAAAAACAGCAATACGGGAAGTAGAACAACAGTTGAAAATGCAAAAAAAGAAATTAGCAGCCATGGTTGCTGTCAAGGCAACATCACCAACACCATCAATGTCATCGTCGCCATACCAGTTTGCTGATATTGCTGTAAACTTCACTGACAAGATGTTTCAAGGAATATATAAAGAGAATGGTGAACATACTCATCCTGACGACAGAGAATGGATAATAAAGAGAGCAGCACAAGTTGGTGTCAAAGATTGGCTACTGACAGGTGGAACAGAACAAGAGTCACGTGAAGCATTAGAAATTTGTAAAAAGTTCGATGGATTTCAAGGAATTAAAATGAGATGTACGGTTGGTTGTCATCCTACTCGATGTGATGAATTTGAGACTGGTCACTCAACTTTATCTGGTTTGGAAGAAATTATCAAATCTGGAAAATCACTCGGGCTCGTCACAGCTGTTGGGGAATGCGGTCTCGACTACGATAGAGAAAAGTTTTGCAGCCGAGAAATTCAAATAAAGTGGTTTCGCGCTCAACTTGAGTTGGCAAAACGAGTCAACCTTCCGCTCTTCCTTCACAACAGAAATACAGAAGGTGATTTCTGTAAAATGATTTCTGATGCCAAGAAAGATGGAATTCTAATGCCGGGATGCGCTCACTCCTTCACAGGACCTGTTGAAGAGGCGGCTGAAATATTAAAACACGACGACATCTTTATTGGGATCAACGGATGCTCTTTAAAACTCGATGAGAACGTCGCCGCAGTAAAATCTATTCCAATGTCTCGTATCCTTTTAGAAACTGACTCTCCGTGGTGTGATATAAGACCTACTCACGCATCTCATAAGTTTGTAAAAACAACCTTTCCATCAGTCAAAGATAAGAAGAAATACGAACCTGGAAAGTGTATAAAAAGCAGACAAGAACCATGTCATCTTATTCAGGTATTTGAAGCTGTTTGCGGGATTCATGGAATAGAACCATCAGCCGAAGTAGCTGACGAGTTATATAAGAATGCTAAAAATCTTTACTTTTAGGTTGTCTGGTAGATTCTTCGAATAAGTCTTTTCATTCATTTATTTTACACATATTTCTTTTTTAACGCTACCAGGAAGTAATACACAATGAGTGTAAGCATACCGATTAGATTGCTTCAAGAAGCTGAAGGACATGTTGTTACTGTTGAGATGTTAACAGGAGAACTGTACAGAGGAAACCTCACTGATGCTGAAGACAACATGAATGTGAAACTTAGTTCGTTAACAATGACCAAGAGAGATGGAAAGGTAGTGACCATGGAACAGGTTTGTAATTCTACAGCTTTATGTATATGTCTCCTTTGAATAGAATAAATAATCAAACAACAGGTATTCCTCAGAGGATCAAAAATCAGATTCTTTATCATCCCCGACATGTTAAGACATGCTCCGATGTTTAAGACCATAGGCGATGGTGGCAGAGGACGTGGTGTTGGACTTGCGCCTGATAAGAGGTGTGTTATTATCAAATTTTACCAAAAAAAAAAAAAAAAAAAAAAAAAAAAACACTAATTTTACGAAACACTCAAAAAACAGACTGGGTATGACAAAGTAGTATCAAAACGTCCTTTTCGATGGGAAAGACGATAAGTTGCATAGATAGCGATCACTGTGAGATAATCAGATCTCAAAATCAGTTAGTTAGGCCAAGCACTTGGCACAACGTCGATGTTTTTTTTAAATTCAATTGAGAAAAACTCATTCATGATGTTATCCTTTCTTGTAATGAAAAGGGATAAGAATAATTAATTATTATTATTATTAATTTTTTTTTCTTTCAGTGTTTCCCCCTTCAGTTGGGGGAAAGTGTTCGTTTTTTTTTTTTTTTTTTTGCATTTCTGCAACCGGTCGATTGCCGGGTTTTATGAATGTTTTCAGTAAAAAGACAACAACAACACAAAAAAAAAAAAAAAAAAAAAAAAAAACTCATCATTTCTTTATCAGAAATCACTCCCCTTCCCTCCCTACCGTAAAAGATGGAACAAGAAGTCGATGGTTACAAAGTACTTGTCGTTGGAAATGCAGCTGTAGGCAAGACAAGCTTAATTCAACGGCTTGTTAAAGGAATATTCAACTTAGTCACCAGACAGACAATTGGTATTGACTTCGCTATTAAAACAGTTCAATCAGGCGATGGTAAAAAACATAATCTCCAGTTGTGGGACATCGGTGGACAAGAACGATACGAACAAATGGTTAGGGTTTACTTTACATCAGCGAAAGGTGCGTTGGTGGTCACAGACTTGACTCATGAAAATGCGTTGGAATTTGCCAGAAAATGGAAACAAAAAATCGACGAACAAGTTCTTCTTCCAGACGATCGTCAACTTCCCTGCATCCTTCTCCTTAACAAAGAAGATAAGATTTTAAAAACAGACCCAGCTCCCTACTCAACCGAAACACTTGATGATTTCTGCCAATGCCATGGATTCCTAGGTTGGTATTTCACTTCCGCTAAAACAGGTAAGAATATTAACGAATCAGTAACCAATCTCGCTGAACTGATGGTAGGCATGTCACAACAAGAACAAAACGCCGATCCCAGCAAGAGTAAAATTCAACTAGTGAAAGCTACAAATAAAAAGAAGAAATGCTGCTAACTTGTCAGACTGAAGTTGGTTCGACATCTACTTTACTAAAAAGACATCCGACAGTAGACTTCTTATCGTCTCTCAACTGTAGTCCAATCTAACGAAGTAAAACTGTTTTTGTCTTGCTTCAGGCAGAAAAAATCCCACAGGGATAACTGGCTTGTGGCAGCCAGGCTCATAGATCCTTCAATGTCAACCTAGACAAGCAGAATTGTCTAAGGGTTGGATTGTTCACCCACTAACAGGGAACGTGAGCTGGGTTTAGACCGTCGTGAGACAGGTTGGTTTTACCCTACTGATGGAGAGACCCCCTCGCTGTTTATGGTTAGCGATCCTCAACTATTTTAAAGTACTTGGTTAGCTTTTAATAAACATACGTTTCAAAAACTATTGTCCCTTGCCAAGCAAATATTTCCCTCGCCTTCTCATTAATGTTTCACTCACTCTCTTTGTCTTTTAAGAATCTATAACGCCAAGGACGTGAGCCCTAAAGGTGAGTTTTATATAACAAAAAAAATAAATAAAATGATGCTTTCCTCATACAAGCATCTATCAGCTCCGTATCTCAGCCTAAACTTCATCGAAACAGGAATAATGAAAGGAGGAGAGGGGTATATAATTCTTTTTTTTTTTTTCTTCTTTCCTCGTTTTTTTCCCCTTAGAAGAATGCAATATCAAATTACCCACCTTCTTCTTTTTTTACATCCCGTGTGCGGTATTCGTCTATCTGTTTGTTATTTCCGTTTTGTTTTGTGATTGTCCCCCCTTTTTTTTTATGCTTGGAAGAAACCACATGTTAGTACAGTTATTTTACTTTTCTTTGTCTGAGAAAATTGGTAGTCTTTAAAATTGTAAGCCGAGTACAAGTTGCCTCCTGATGGGTAATTTTTTGTTACCCGCAACGAGAATTGTTAGTTAAAAGGGGTTGACTGGATAGGATCCTTTCTGAACTCAGCAAAAAAAAAAAAAAAAAAAAAAAAAAGAGTCATTTTTTTTTTTTTTTTTTTTTTTTTTTTTTTTCCCTCCTTGCCCTTTTAAATAATTCTATTCTCATCACATGATTTTCCTAATACCAAGAGAGCACGATTATATAGAATAACCCGTGTTATCTCCCTTCATATGATGAAGGTGAGTTCCTATAGGTGTTGAAAAAAAAAAAAAAAAGGAAGGTAGGTTGTTGCTCCTTTATTTGCTGTCTTCTTTTTTCATATATCGACCTCAATATGTTGTACAGGTATCAAAACGACCTTGTTGCCTGGACAGGCAGCGGGTAGTAGAGTCCTGTATTTTGGGGGAATTTTTTTTAATTTTTTTATATGTTTATTGTACTATCGACCAACAGAAAAAAAAAAATACGTGTCGTCGTTGTGTTTGTTTTGTTAGGTCTCGTTTGTGGTTCTTACAACAGCTGTTGTTGTGAGGCAGTAGCTACGTGTGCGTCTTTTTTTTTTTTTTTTTTTGTTTTTTTTTTTTGTTGGGAATTTGTTGTTATCACCCTGTGGTGTTGCAAGGGTACTTTTTTAGTAAAAAACCTTTCGTTGACTTTGGTTGTTCCAATCGACCTGCAGCAAGATTATTACCAAAAAGTCGAATTCTGTTAGTCAGCCAGGCGAGTGTTTGCAATTGATGTTTCATTTTCTCTTGAATGTTTGTTGTACGATTTTCGTTAAAGAAAACATCTTTTTTTTTTGCACCTTATGAACATATCAAACTCATCAAGTCAGTCGGATGCTACTGTTGTGCGTAAGTAAGCTATTCGTATTGATTATATGTATGTCAACGTGTTTTGGTATGTGTGCTAACCTCTCATTTTAGTACTCCAGCGGTCCGAACCACAATTCTTATCTAAACTTTTCCCTCAAACTGCCTTTTTTTTTTTTTTTGTACTTTTTGTTTGTTTCTTCTGTTTGCTCATCTTCCTATATGTTCTATTATTTATTCTTTTTTTTTCCCCCCATTTTTTTTTTTTTTTTTTTTTTTTTTGCAAACACGTCCAAAAAAATTGTTATATTATCTAAATCTATGTCAACAGAATAAGGCTTTTTATCTGAATGGTTCTTGTGTGTCTTTTGGTTACTTCGAGTGTCCCATCTCCAGAAGCTGAGCTTCTTCTTCTTTTTTTTTTTTTTTTTTTTTTTTTTTTTTTTGTAAACACGTTATTGGTTTTACGTATTCTTTAAACAAAAAGTAAGTAGCCGAATTGAGAAGAGTTATTCTCAACACGGACCGCTACAAACTATGAGAACAACACTCCCGAAAGGAAGGCGTTTGGCTAAAATCTAAAAACTGTTTTGGGAAAATAATTCTGTCTAAATTTAGAAACGTCCTGATCTGTTTTCCCTCCCCATTTTTTTTTTTTTTTTTTTTTTTTTTTTTTTTTTTTTTTTGTGCGGCACCGTGTCCGTATCAATAATCTGTCTTTTTCTTATGGTCTCCCCCTGTATGAACGTTCGATATTTTTTTATTTTCTCGATTTCTGTTTCTTATATTTTCCCTATAGACTTTGTTTTATTTGCGGAATACTTTTGATATTAATTTTGTTTTTAATACCTAAAGTAGTTACTGTTTTTACATTGTCAAAGTTTCACCCCCTATGGACCTTATTTACCTGTAGGATTCCAAATAGGAAAGTCCTTTTGCGAAATTTTGTGCTGCCTTTTTCCGTATGCGGTATTATTCTCGGGGAAGGGGGGGAAAAAATAGTTTTTTAGAACTCAAAATCTTAAGCAAAATGTGCGTAATTTTTTTTTTTTTTTTTTTTTTTTTTTTTTCCCCCCAATCCGTGCGGGAAATATTCCCCACGGGAATATTTTTCTTTTTGTTTTCTTCTTTTCGTGAATTCTTTTTTCTGCAGGTATGCGTTGATACTTTTCCGTGTGTATGGTTAGTGAGTGACGACTACAAAGACAGCCCTTATAAGATGTAGCATTTTTTATATCTATTTTTGTTGTGTGAGAGCTGAAACTTTTCTTGGGTCTCATGCGATTATTTTACCTGTTTTTTTCTGCTATTCTTGACATGCCTGTTGTTTGGTGCTGACTCGTATGTTTAATTACAGTATCAAGTTACCCTCAAGAAGAAAATATTGGATATGTTGGGATGTCTTTTTTTTGCCCTCCCTTCCAAAAAGAAAAAAAAAAAGATACGGAGGTGTTTTTTTTTTTTTTTTTTTTTTTTTTTTTGTTTGACTGCTGTCGCTCTCTCTTCCTTACTGGAACATTAAAAAAAAAAAAAAAAAAAAGCATCCAAAAAAAAGGAAATGGAAAAAAAAAAAAAACTCTCAAAGCTTGAAAAAAAATGAATGTTTGTCTTGATGGACGGAATACGTCCACTGCCATAAAAGGACCTTAAACAAACCAGATACACAACAACGTTATTAGTGGGTATTAGTTTTTTTTTAAAATTTTGTTTTTTTAATGCTTTTTTCCTTTCCTTCTAATAAAACCAACCAAAAGATCAAAGCAATAAGTTCTCTGTTGGTCCATCGACTTGCCTGATTCTATTCATGTTGGTGATATTTGATGTAAAAAAAAGAATAGCAATTTATTTATCTACATAGAAAGGGGAAAAAAAAAAAAAAAACCACAATGACAGAAGTTCGTGCTATTAAATACTCGAGAGGATCGATGGAGGTTCTTGACCAGAAGAAACTGCCACTCACAACACACTACGATGTAACTGACTCAGCAGACAAGGCATGGCATGCTATACGGGAAATGAGAATCAGGGGAGCACCAGCAATTGCGATTTGCGCTGCCTTGGGTTTGGCTGTAGAGGCTCACAATGACATGAAGAGCGAAGACGTAAAAGAAACAGGTGAATTATTAAAGTCTAAACTAGCATACCTCTCTACATCAAGACCTACTGCTGTTAATTTACATAATGCTGTGAGAGATTTATCTGCGATGATTGACTCAGAAATGGCCAAGTCTGATACTACTGCAGCATCACTTCGAGACACGTACTGCACTGCAGCTGAACAAATGCTATCAGACGACGTAAGAGATTGTCAGAACATCGCAGAATTCGGTTCTGATTATATCATTTCTAAAAAAACATGCGGAGGAAACATCAAAATCGCCACTATTTGCAACACTGGAGCCCTCGCATGCACCCGCTACGGAACTGCTTTAGGTGTAATCAGATTCCTTCACAATAAAGAACGTCTTGATCAGGTTTACCCTCTCGAGACCCGTCCATATAATCAGGGGTCAAGACTAACTGCATTCGAGTGTGTTGCTGAAAATATACCTGCGACTCTTATCGTTGATTCTGCAATCAGTTATCTGATGCAAACTACAAAATTAGACGCCTGCATTGCTGGAGCTGACAGGGTGTGCATGAATGGTGACACCGCTAACAAAATCGGTACTTACAATATGGCTGTTGCGGCAAAGTATCACGGAGTTCCATTTTTTATTGCTGCTCCGGTAACCACAATTGATCAAAAATTAGCTGACGGTTCTGGTATCCCCGTAGAGGAAAGATCTCCGCAAGAAATTACTCACAACTCTTCAGGACAACAGGTAGTTGCTTCTGGAGACAACCTTTCAGTTTGGAACCCTTCGTTTGATGTTACCCCAGCGTCACTCATCACGGGAGGAATCGTTACAGAAATCGGTGTAATCGTCCCGTCCGATGACGGCACTATCGACGTAGCCGCCTTTCTAAAGTCTCATAACGTTAAGGCATAAATCTCTTTATTTTATTCCTTATTCTTAATAAAACAATTGTCGTTGGTAGTTCTGTTGCTACTCAGCGATCAGCTGTTGGAAAATAAACTGTTGAAAAAAAATAAAAAAATAAGAAGAATAATAATGTCGGATTTCTTTTTTTTTAAAAAAAACTTTCGTTTTCTCTCTTTTTTTCTTTTTTTGTCGGGAAAAAAAAAAAAAAAAAAAAAAAAAAAACAATAACAATCCGCAACGTTCGCATATCATCCACCACGAATGTGTTTTTTATTTCTGGTATTTAAATTAGTTATCAAGCTCATTGTTGATGCAGAAAATAACATAACAAGTTGCACTATTGAGGTAAAAATTATTTCATACTTCTCAGGTGTCTATAAGTAGTTTTCAATGTCGGTAGTGAGGGAAGGATCACCTCCAGCTTCACACACAGAGTTAAAGAATGAGTTGTTATATTTAGCTCAGAAACAACGAGCGCGTATCGATAAACTAAAACTTGATTCCGAAGTTCAATTAAAAAAGTTTGCAAAAGTTAGAAAAGAAGATTTACTGAAAAGAAGAGATGAAGTGAGAGACAGTATCAGAGAAGTCCAACCGAAATTAGACGACGTTAGAAAGCATTGGCAGAGATACCAACTTGTGAACTCAGAAAGAGAAGGAGTATATAATAAACTCTCAGAGCAATATAATTCAGCTCAAAGCAGACTACAAGTTCTTCACGAAGCTATTGCAGGTGCTCACAAGGGAACGGGTGATGGTAAACACAGCGTTCAGCAACTACGTGACCACTTGGGAGAAGTAGAATCTGACAAAGCTGAACTCCGTAAGAAGGTTGGAAGAGCTTTGGACTGTTTAGTTATTGATGAAAATATGTTAAAGAATAGACAACGCGATGAAGAAGATTATCTACATGACGTTCAACAGATGCTTGAGGCAGTCGAAGGAGAAGTCGTTGGCGAAGAACACCACGACGCCGGCATCCCCGAAATGCAAGACAACGTCCGCGTCGTTGAAACAGCTCTTCAAGAACAAAAACAAATAACAAATGATCTTCATGATAATTTTGTTCTAAGTACTGCGAAGCGAAAGGCCATGGCTACAGATTTCCTTCACGAAGCTCGCCGCAGTACAGCTGAATTAACAAAAGCTCAAAAGCAAGCAACCATAAAGGAATTTATAAAGCGAGCACTGGACACTCAAATTGAATACCTTCGTAAACAGTTTCAACCCCAAGGACAGAACAGTGCTCCTCAGAAAGAGGTTTGGCTTCGTAATAAATTAGAAGTAATGGATTCCTTACTTACAGAAGTAGGTCAAATCAGAGAGCGTTTTCAAGTTCAAGGAGAAGACGAACAAGTACTTCAAGAAACTGAGGCCTACTGCAAACGAGCCAAAGCCGAGCTAACAACTATCGAATCAAAGGTTGAGGGTGATGATAAATACAGAAAGAGACTTCTTGATGAAGTAGTTGGTATGAGGTTTTTATTAAATGAAAGACTTGCTGAAGAAGATGGTCTCGTAGCTCAACTCGAAACCCTTGTAGCAGAGTTAGGTGAAGACGTAACTCACGTTAGAGAAATAATGGAAAAGGAAGGTTTTGATGACTACATTAGCAGTGATGAAGAAGCAACAGATGAGCCTTTCATTAGACTTGATGAGGAAGGAACTGCTGATGTTGAAGCGATCACAACATCACTCGAATACCGTGCTGATGACCCTCGTGGATCTGAAGCTATCCAACGTTATGGTCATCGTCAACAAGGTCCACTTCGTTCTTATGCTGAAGAACGTGCTGCTCAACTTGCCAGACGTCCTAAACGTCGTTTTGGAGATCGTTTGAGTAAACCTATGAAAGAACTGACACCAGAATTAGCTCTAATGCGCAACCAAGAACAGGCGATCGTAGAAATTGCAGCGAGAGAGAGATCCCGACAGGAAGCGATAGCTGACGGGATCTACGACGTTAGAATGGATCGAATCGCACCAGATCCTCGTCAGACTGAAAGAAACGCAGCTATTCTACAAGAAGTAAACCTATGGGTTGAAGGACAGAGAGGAAATGCTAAATATCGTTCAGAGAAGTATGGCGCTTCTCCAACTGGACCACCAACAGATGCTGCCCTAGTTGCTGGAAGTGTTGAGGATAACGCTTGTCAATATCTTCAAACAATGATTGGAGGATTCACTTGTATGATGTTCTTTAATGGACCAGGTGGTCCATCTCCAAGACATGTCTTTATGACAAAAGATTTAAAACGACTCTCGTGGAGAAAAACTCAACGTGACGGAGATCGATTTGATGACGAATCGATTTCAATGAACGACATCAGAACTGTTGTGACTGGTCACCGAACTGGAGTGTTTAAACAACATCGTGAAGCTAACCAGACTCCTCTTCGTGAGGCAGCAGCTCTTTCTGTAGTGACACTTCAAAATACATCACTTGATATCGAGTTTGATACTCCAGAAGAACGTGAATACTGGGCTCAAATCATCTCCACTGTTGCATCTGAAATGAAACCCGGAGGTACTATTAGCAATGTCATTACTGCTGGAGCAATAAAGGTTCTCGACTACAGTCCTCCAGAACAGCGATCATCTTCAGACGAACCTTACGACAGAAATCACATTCAAATTAAACTAAAAGGTTCTCAATAGTAATAAATAAACTGTATTTAGAAAGAGCTTTCATGTAGAATATAGAAATCTTTTTTTCTTTTTTTTTTTTTTTTTGAGAACTCCTTTATTAATATATTTTCGACAATCCTCCTTTCTTCCCCCTTCGCTGTTACTCGTTAGATTGTTAGTGGTTTCTTATTAGTCTCTTTGTGATGGATGCGTTTGTTAGTGAAAAAAAAAAAAAAATTATTTTTCGTAATTCACAGGAGGAGAAGACCCCCATTGGGGTCACACCACACACGAATATGTCGCAAGTATTACTTGATATATTTATTTCATTTTGCGCGTTTGGTGCTGGTCGTCGACGACAACTCGACAAAACATGCACTGAAATGGACAGCGCGAAGTTTATTAAATTATGTCGGGAGTGTAGTCTGTTGGACGCAACCTTTACAAAGACTGAGGCAGATTTATTATTTTCAAAATCAAAAGGAATACGAGAGAGGAAAGTCACCTGGCCAATATTCGTTGACATGTTCTGTGAGATCGCTAGACGAAGAGGACTGGCACCCGAAGACTTAGAGAACGTTGCGGTCAGATCTGGGGGAAGACCTAAACACGTAGTGCGAGAATCAACAACAACATTAACAGCTGTTGGTTCTTATATCCAACCACTAAAAGGAGAAGATCTTCCTTCGACAGTTGGAAGAGTCCTTCCTTGGGAATCACCAAATTGGGGAGCTGCTCCACTCTCACCAGCAGTCTCATCTCTGTGGCGTCCAGGAGGTACAGCGCCAAGTAGTTATAACGACCCGAAGAATATTAGAATCGATTATCCTTCTGAAGAACTAATTCTTCAACAGATGTTATCTCGAAGACATCGTTCTGCTACTCCTCGTGCGAGGGCGAGGAGGTCATTAATGTCTCCACCACCTGCAGGTACTAATACAAGTCATATAAAGGATGTGAAGGCACCACTTGGACAAGTTGTTGGGTCAATCGGAACACCGTTACGAGGTAGTCGTCTTCCTAAAGAAATAGGTAGAGTCTTGCCTTGGGAAAATCCTAACTGGCGTGCTCTTCCACAAAATCCAGACTTTGTACCCAGCCCTACCCCACGACACTGGATGTAATATGACAGTCAATCATTGTATTGATGATATTCTCGACAAAAAAAACAGAGAGAAAAAAAAAAAAAAGCTGTTAGCTTTCCTCTCAGTACTAGCATCATTTTTTTCTGTACTAAATTAAAATTAGATTTTTTTTTCCCCCCCCTTCTACTCTCCTCTTTTCATGCCTTTCTCCATCTCATTGCATGGGACGCTCAACCTGTTAGTACGTGGTCCCCGAATTACCAGATTCGACAACGTCTTCTGGTCAGTAAGACAAAAAATGTAATTTTCTCTTTTTATGTTTTCTTTTTCTAAACGTAATTTTCTTTGATTAACAACTACAAATATTTTTTCAGTTGAGTACCTTGATATTAATTTTGTTTTTAATACCTAAAGTTGTTACTGTTTTTACATTGTCAAAGTTTCCCCCCTTCTACTCCTCTTTTCATGCCTTTCTCCATCTCCTCTTTTTTTTTTATAACAACGATAGAATAAATTAGATTTTGTTATTAGTTTTTGTGGTAAAGGTTGTCAATAAGTGAGTTAAAGTAAAAAAAAAAGCAAATTGACCTTCATGGTGCATAAGCCCGATGATAGAGTTATTTAATTTTTTTTTTTAGAAAAACAAAAAAAAAAAAAAAAGGAAAAAAAAAAGAAGAAGACGAAGAAGATAACCTATTTTAACTTTTTCAAACGTCGTTTTTTTTTTCTCCTAATTTTTTTAGATACTTTTTTTTTTTTTTTTTGTAGTAGTATTTTTCCTTGTCAGTATGTATATAAAAAAAAAAATAAACGGGGGAAGGGAGTGTCACGGCTATATGGCATCAAGTGACTGATCTCACACACATCCCCCGAAATACAAGTACATTGATTTCAATAACAATATAGAAATAATAAATTAACAATCGTTTTTTATTTATCTTCCCTCCTCCTTCCTTCAGGTTGGGTGTCACTAGAACTATTTAGAGACCCTCGTAATGGGTCGAATTTCAATTCTACCTTCAGATCTTCTGTTGTTAATTATTGATTATATAAGTATACCTGGTGAGCAAGGTATGATTCACGATCTTAGCTGTTGGATAAGAGTTTGTAGGAAATGGGAATCACTTTGTAAGCTACAACATTGGGATATGGTCTGGAAAAGAACACATCAAACCCTCATAGAAACTTCAAGTATAAGGTTTGCCCACACTCTTCACAGAGGAAGGGAAAGCGATCGAATACGAGAAAGCGCTAACAGGTTCATTGAACAAATGCAACATGCGAGTGCCAGATCATGTCTAGAGTTGGGACTACTGCCTCCTGAAAGACCTCCTTGGGGTAACACTGTAAGAGAAGTAGAAGACGCGTTATTCAGAACGCTTCAATTTTGTAGTTTTCAAGTCACATCCGCAAGAATAGAACTGCAATACATGAGAGGAGCTATACCAGTTTTAGAGTCTGCGACTGTTTTGTTTTCTCTTCTTCATCTTGTTGTCGGTTTGAGAGTTTTTTCAGTCTACCCATCACCTCGGCCTCTCTCTGCGTTAAGTAACATGTTGTTCGCTATATCATTATCTTGGTGTCTATATCTCGGAGCGTATACCATTTACAGAATAAGGCTAACTGGAATTAAGGGAATCCCTGCTGAAGCCGTTCAACTTTGGAATTTTCCACCTCAAAGAAAGGGTAAAAGAGGGGTCCTAGCTCAGTTGCTTAACGATAAAATAATGATAGGTGCGACATTATGGACTTTGTCGTTAGTGGTGTCGGTGTTCGTGTTTCAAGTGCAGTCGAAGGAAGAATATTTAGAAGAAGATGGTAACATTCCTTCAAAGATTTTAATATCTTTTTTTATTCCACCGACGATGGCTGCAACGATAGTTGCATGGAGTAGAGCCGGTAAGAGAATGGGTCTTTTAGCTGGACTTTCAGCTTTTGTTTTAATATCGTTGACGGCAGCAGTACCTGCTATTCTGTTCTGTTCACTTGGTCTTTGGGCACTCGCTCAGTTAATTCGAATAAACTGTTCATCTCAAAAGCTAGTTGGGTTTACATTTGTTTCTCGTTTCATTGGAAATATGGTAATGGCATCTGTCACGTTGACTGTGTTAAAATGGTTCACACATCCCCGTTGGGTACTTCACTACCTCATTATGACTTTGTCGTACGTCTCTGCTTGGGTATGTTTTTTTTTCCAATCTCTACGTGTTATAGTGTCAAAACAAAACAAAACAAAACAAAACAAAAGAAAACTAAAAACAGGTTGCAGCAGCAGTATTCACTCCACTTTTAATACGGTGTAGGTCACTAGATGGAGGACTGCCAGTGTTCTATTTACTCTTACAGGTACTGACTTCACTCTCAAGAATAATAAATTATTTAAGTTCAGTCTTTAACCAAACATCACAATTAAAAAAAAACAAAAAAAACAGGCAACGTTATTCGTAATATTTCACCTTCAAGGAGGTACAGCTGTGGCTGCTGTAAATATGAGTGAGAGTCTGGACACTGTCTCAAGTGTTCCTGTGTCATAGTAGGAGACGACTACATTACACGAATTACACAAAAATTCATGGACGGATGAAATCCCTAAAAATCGAAAAAAAAAACAAAAAAACAAAAATAATAATAATAACAACAATAAAATAAGGATTTTATCCCCATTGTGGTGAATTACGAAATCCTGCTGCTCTTTCGTTGTGATCCATTTAATTTTCAATCGCATCGCAGTTTTTTTTGTCCCACTTTTATAAACTCACTTAATGAACAGATGCCTCATACTTCACAGTTTAACTTTATTACTTATATTTGGAGTATTCTATTCCTCATTGACGAAGTATCACCTGTCACCCTTCCCGTTACTGTGTTGATGTTAATGATCTCACTGTGTGAAGTCGTTTATTCAAATACAAGGAGGGGAAGAAATAAAGTTTTGAAGTAGTGAATCAGAAGTGGGTTGTGAATTATTATTGTGTCATTTTATATAGTAACGGAAAGAGATAAGGTAAACAGCTGCTGTTTGTTTGGTTTGTTCAATTTCTATCCTCAGGTTGTTTTCTTTTTGATTACTTATTTTTTTAAAAAAAACAAACAAACTCAACTTTCATGTCCATCTTACAATTAATAAAGTAGGGGTGGAGAAGGGGAATTTTTTTTTTTTTTTTTTTTTAAAGTTCCTTTTTTTTTTATATTTTTTTTTTTAAAAAATAAAAGGATACCAAACCTTTGCTATTGCCGGCTTTTTTTTTTTTTTTTTTTTTTTTTTTTGCTAAACATTGAAAAAAAAATAAAATAAAGATTTTAATTAACTTTATTTAATATAATTATCTACCCATCTCTGTAGGAACTCCCCCCCCTCTAATCTTACCAAAACAAACCAAAATCTATATGGAAGCTGAGGGAAACCCATTCCGAAGGTACGTTGATGACATAATTGCGTCAGTTCCGTCGCTGTTATGTTTAGTAGTTGCTGATGTACACGGATCAAACAGAATTCATGGTATGGGATAATTAGCTTTTTGTTGTTTTTTATTTTTTTAATAATAATTTATTATCCTAATCCAAACAACAGCCTGTAAGGACACTGAATGGAAATATTGGAAAGGAATCTCTACTCTGTACGTTGCTCCTGATCAGGTAGAACAATCCCTAGAAGTTGGTGATGGCCTACCTCGTAAAATAAAAAGAACATTTTTATTCCTTGATGACTACATTGTTCTTCAAGAAGCCATTCATCCGAAGGTTCAGCCACCACCAGAACAAGCAAGTGACTGGGATACATACCTACCAACAGTGGTAGTTACACTCGTTGGTAAAGCAATCGACGGAGAGGGAGACATGGGAGCATTGATATCAACCATTGATAGGATAAAAGAATGTCCTATATTTAAGGTTTGTTATTTAGATGTTTGTAACCTTCTCACAGGTAACGATATCAAAAAAAACTGAATTACTCAACAGGCTGTTTCTTCAGCAGTCGTAATGATGGAATCAGAGTACGATTATATGTAGTCGAAAAGTATAGTTTGAAGGAGTTTATAATCGACGGGTAAGGAAGAAATGCTAAGGTTTAGATTCTGATTATTCAGAAACTTCTCGCGTGTTCTATATTCCGGCAGCTGCGAGTTCAGTGGCTTAAATTCGACGTGTCGATTGTCCCACCTGCTTAGTGTGATGTGTTACGTTACGTATTTATCTTTAGTTGTTGTTCCGCCCAATTGTCGGATGTGCATGTTTGACGAGCGTTCATTTTTTTGTTTTTCCTTCTACACATCCGAACTTATGCCTTTTTTTTTTTTTTTTTTAAATGTTTCAGGGAAAAAAAAAAAAAAAAAAAAACTAAACCAAACCAAACCAAACTAATATGACATCTGTTTTTTTTTTTCCCCTCACATGCTGGAGGCCCCACTGAAACCTAAATTGTTACTTTAATTTATTTAATTATTTTCCTTTCCACAAAATATAGATAACAATAATAATAATAATATGACAGCCCGTATTCGCGCAAACATCAGACTGTCACCAGACGTCTGTCGAATATTATATATTAAAAACCTTCCATTTGCGATATCAGACGAGGACATGTTTGATATTTTTGGAAAATTTGGACCAATTCGTCAAATTAGAAAAGGTGACCAACCGGAGACTCGTGGGTCTGCATTTGTAATATACGATGATATATTTGATGCAAAGAATGCTTGTGATCATCTGAACGGTTATTCTGTTCACGGTCGGTACCTTGCCTGTTTGTATTATCATAAGGAGAGGAGTCAGAAAAAATTAGAAAATCAAAAAAAGATGGAGGTATGTTTTAATTTGAATTGATATTTTTTTTCTTGAAAAAAAAAAAAAAAAAAAAAAAAAAATCAAAACAGGAAATTCAACGTCTGCGTATGAAATACGCAACGACGCAAAATCCAAACGACAAGACTCCAAAAGCCTGATGTACGTTCACAACATGATGATCTTGTTGTTTATATTTCTACGGCAGCAGTTCTTCAACTGCTTTTTTCGTTAAAAAAAAAGCGATTCCATTAGAATCAGTCATAATTGTTTGAGTTAGTTTTTTTTTTATCTTTTTAGGTTTCGGTTCAATCTACTAAAGAATTTCTGTGGTGGTTTTTAAATAAAAAATTATTTTCTTAGAAACAGGAACGAAGTTCTTTGTCTGTCTGCGTTGAGTTCCCTGTCCCTTTATAGTTGATTGCGGTATCAAGTTACCTCCCAGCTGTCCTTCATCTGTCTGCGTTGAGTTCCCTGTCCCTTTATAGTTGATTGCGGTATCAAGTTACCTCCCAGCTGTCCTTCATCTGTCTCACGTTGCTTCTTCAGTTGTCGTCATTGAACTTATCAACTTGTCAAGAAAGAAAAAAACAAACTTTTCTCCCACATTCCACTTCGACATTATCAGTGTGGTTATTGTGGTCAGTAGGTTTGTGAGAATTTGAGCCCCCGATAGTTTTATTTGAGGCATGCGATTGTGTGGACGGAATCCAGTTATAATGATTCATGTCTAATTTGTTGCGTGTTAACCCTTGATTTATTTATCCAAGTAGCCCTCTCTTAAGACGACATCTTCTGTGTCTTGAAACATTGTACGCACTTTTGTGATAGCACAACTAGAAAAACAGAAAAAAACAAACTTTTCTCCCACATTCCACTTCGACATTATCAGTGTGGTTATTGTGGTCAGTAGGTTTGTGAGAATTTGAACCCCCTTTCGGAGAAAACGTGAAAACGAAGTTAATTTGCCTTTCGATACACCGAAAAGATTTGAATATTAAACCATTGCAATCTGTCTATCAATATTCAACCATGTTGGACTCTATACCCAAAAGTATTAATATGATTATTAATGATGTCTCTGACCTCCTTGTTATATCTGACTAATGTAGATCATGCATGCAAGACTTCTAAGATGATGTGGGTTGTCCTCTCCGTCGGTAGGTTTCCGTTTTTTATCATCTGTTTTGCTTTATAATTACAATAGATACGCCTGTGAATTGTTAAGATACTGTGGGTTCTGTGAGAGATAAGAAGTCTCTAGCTGGGTTATCGAGTGCTGTGTATGTTGACTTTTGCCTCTCTAGAAAGATAGAATCTTCTGTAGCGCAATTCGGTATTGTACACGTTTCTGTTGTCAATTGATACAACTCAAAAAAACATCAAAAAAAAACAAACTTTTCTCCCACATTCCACTTCGACATTATCAGTGTGGTTATTGTGGTCAGTAGGTTTGTGAGAATTTGTGAAGTGTTTTTTTTTTCTTTTTTTTGTTTTTTTTTTTAAAAAAAAAAACCCGACAAAAAAATTAAATTAAATTAACTTACTCCCTAAACAGGATGGGTTGTCCACCACTAACACTATTAATATTATTATTAAATGGTATTCATCTCGCGATTGCGGTTGGGAGAGCAATGCCTTTCCTGGTTCAGTTATCATCAGAAGGAGGACCAACCAGCAAGAGCAATATGAAACAGATAGAAGTACAACCAGGTGACTGTGTAGTCTTGTTTAAGTTTAAACCAGCAATAAAGGGATTACAATTACAAACAGAGCCTTCTGTATGGCCAGGAACAGTCATTATTGGATCTAATTTATACAAAAATAGTAATATTGATACTGACTACGGTTGTTGGGTTGATCACCAAAATCAAGTTGACAGGACTGGTGGAAAGTGTGAAGATTGTTATCAGGTAACTGATTCTCAACCCCTTCGATCATTTTGTCTTGACACAGAGAGAACAACAATGGTAGAGTACTACAATGATAGGAACACCACTCTGACTTTTGGATATTGGATGGCTTCATTTGTAGACGCGAATCCATCACTAGGATTTGAATGCGGCCAAACCCGATCTCAACATCAATGCACCTCCAGCCATCTCCCTACCTGCTACACTCCCGCAGATGGTTCTGGAGGAGTTATAACCGGCTCAACAGCATCTCAAACACAAGACCCTTGTGCATGTAAATGCCTTGGTGATTGGTATGGGGAAGGATGCGCTCTTGGACCTGTTTGTGATTATTTAGCATTCCAGTGTGGAGGTGTTCCATGTGAGGGAATCAAACCAAATAATTTATTTTTATATAATAATGATAGAATAGGTATCGCTAACCAAACCGTTCCCATGAGGCCCAACTACATAGCCGGAAGCACACTTGGTAGTATCCAGGGAGGTCCAACATTTAGTGGGTCTCTCTGTAAAGAAGGATACCAGTTAGTGTCCGATGTGAATGTGACTTGTCCACAGAAAGATGGAATGGCAACTTTATCAAATCAAATTTGCATTCCAGTCAATGGCGATTGTGTTATGAAGCCTTGTCCAGAATCACAACAGAGTTGTGTCGATCCAGATGGTACGCGAAATGGAAAATTTTCATGTATTTGTACCCCTCCATTGAGTGGGTCTGCAGATGACCAGGCAGCACTGTGTCTTGTGTTGACAAGAATACCTGAGACAATGTCACCTCCTACGGCAGTACCAACACTAATACCGCCTACGGAAATACCTTTGACTGTCATTCCGATAATAGAAACACCCACTCCTGTAAATGTCACATCTGTTACAAATATCATATCACCGAATGATGAAGAACCTACAGTCGTAGTCGTCAATGATGAGGATGACAATACCGCAATGTTAATTGGAGCTGTTTCTGGATGTGTGGTAACTTGTCTTTGCTTTACTGGACTCATATTGTTTTATGCTTGGAGAAGACATCGAGCAGAGATGATTCAATTTACCGGACCTAACGGAGAAATTCTGAAATTTGATTCTCTTGATTTTTGCAAACCCATCATACCATATGGTGAGCCGTTTGTAGGACAAGTAGCAAAAAAAGGAGACTTTGGTCAGTTCGGCAATAGCTCTATCCAACCTTTTGTAAGTGACATTCCTGTGGTAGATGAGACTGGTGATTCTTCAGATGAAGAACCAGTTTTTCCAAGAAAAATTCTAAATAACAATGAAGGTGATAATATGTTAAGCCCAAAAGGTACAATGGTCATCGGTAGGTTCAATGCAGCAACTACTGAAGATCGTATTGCTTACATGAGTATTGGAGGGATGAATCGGGTTAACAACCCTGAGGTTTATAATAAGACAATTCTTCCTCCGGAACCACCTTTTCGAGGATTTGGAATACCACCTCAACCTCCTCAACCACCAATTAGAGCTGCTGCAACCACACGAGGAGGTAAAGTTCAGTTTAATATAAGACCTAGTCTGCCTGTTAGTAATATTAATAGTAATTTAAGCAGAGCCGTTAATGTTGTGACAGTCAGCTAATTGGAACTCCGAGACATCCTTTTTTTATGTCGCCCGAGGGTGGTGTTGAGTTGAAAAAAAAAATTTCAACAAAATTTTCTTGTAGAATATCTTCATCCTTTCCTTAACCACTTTTTTTTTCTTTTCTTTTATGTTATAATTTTTGTATGTAACACTTTTCCACCGAATGTCAGTAAACCAACTGCTGTAATTTCAGCACCGGTAAAACATCGTTTTTTTTTGCCTCACACACTCTTTTCATAAAAAAACTATAAACCTATTGAATAAAGTGAGGCTTTTTTTGAACCGACGTAGTCGGAGAAGAAAATAGAAACTATTCAGATTCAAAGCCGTTATTTTTTTATGGTCATGATTTATTTTCCCCCGTGCGACAGGATTCTGTTTTCACGTTCGGCATTATTTAAATATCGTTTCTCCCCTGTGTGGTATGTATGTCAGGCTGATTTGAATAGTTTTATTTGTTTCTTTCTTTCTTTTGTGTGTTGTGAATTTCATAATAAGGGCTCTTGTTAAAGTTTGGCTTTTGCCTGGATATTTTCATATGTACAACAAACTAGTTTTCTATAATTAATTTAAAACCAGACGACACTACGTCTTCTGGTTATCAAGACAGGTATCTATTTCTCTGTTTTCTTTTTTTTTTTTAAATGTTTTCTTTTTTTTAAACAAAACTTTTCGTTGATTAACAACTACAAGTACTTTTTTTTTGCATTTAACAAGTATTGTAAGAACGAAAAAGAATATTGGCAGCACACGTAAACCTCCTTTTGCTTTATCAGTTTAAGTCGGTTCACGGTTTCGTGCACAAACAAAAAATCACAGTGTTATATCATTATTTTCTGTATAGTTGAAGTTAAAGCCAATTATTTTTTTTCTTCCCCCAGTCAAGTACTTGATATTAATTCCTTGTATTAATATCCAGAATTTTTTTTTTTTGCATTGTCAAAGTGTCATCCCCTCACGACCACACACTCTGTGCTGAGTATACTGCCTCTAATAGTTACTTTAAAAAGCAAAGTTATGGTTGTATTAAAACAGGTTTTTAAATTTTTCGTTATATTGTACTTCTATAAACCCTCGCGACACTCTCTCTCCCCTTAAAGAGGTTTGTATGCAGCTATCCGACTGCCCAGTGTTTTATTGAACAGCAGAACAATACGTTTTTTTATAACTTTTCGTTTTTTTATGTTTTGGTTTAGTGCACTGTCTAATAATAAACTCATATGTCCTTGTATGTGTTTTGCAACATCTTTGTTTGCAGGGAAAGGCCCTGGCCAAAAGCCTTGCCTGTTGATTCCCCCAAAAAATAACACTGACTGACTAGTGATGTGGTATTAGATAAGGCTACTTACTTGCCTTGATAATGGCTGCCGTATCCTGTGACTGCGAGATTTCATTTCCTTTTAGCGGTAGACCCTTTTTTTTTTTTTCACTTTTTCTTTTTTTTCTTTCGTATCGACGTAGTCGGAGAAGAAAGTATTCAGATTGAAAAGCCGTTATTTCTTGTGGCTACGATTAATGTTTCCCCAACACGGATTCTCGTCTGAGTCTAAACGAAATATACGTCTAATCTGAATGGTTTTTTCTTTATCCCCCCCCAATCTCGTCGAAATTATAATTATTCAATCATTTCTTATTCTGTGTGTGTGTGTGTTGTACATCAGCGATGTTTTATAGCTGAATGCTACTCACTGCAACCTGTCATCCCTAATTGATTTGTGAGACCTTCTTCACTGAAGAAGGCTGGTTTAGATCAGGTAGTCTTGTTTGATTCTGTTTCTTACAGGTTAGTATAGTTATTAGTGTTGCCACACAACTTATGGATGGTATTCTTCGGATCGTACTTTTTTTTTTTTTTTTTTTTTTTTTCCACCGAACTTTCAACCAGTTAGTCTCGGACAACGTAGACAGCTGGGAATTGATACTCCCAGTCAAAACTATAAAAACATGATTTCTGTGATTGGATCCTCTACTGATGCGGGTTATCTGGACCATCAGTTGTGGACTACTTGTTAGCGAACTATCTGGCGGTTACTTTGTTCGCTGAAAAGGGCTGGACATGGTTCGAAGAAAAGATTTTTTATTTATTTATTTTTTTTTTAAACTTTTTTTAAATTTTAACCCGAAACCCAGCCATTATATGTTTGACGTCCTTAAGGTTTTATATTTATTGATTTGATTATTTTAGTTATTCGCGCGATTACTCCCTCGCTAATACAAACCAAGGTTACTTCCTTCACTGAAGAAGGCTGGGTATGGGATATGGTCCTAGGAAATATTGTTTTTATTCTTAACTAAAAATCAACCATTATTTGTTTGATGTCCTTACGATTCTATTGATAGATTTTATTTTATTTTTATTTTATTTAACAACTGCAAGATAAAAACGCAGATTCCGACAGATATTTTCATTTTCGGTTAGTTTCTTACAAATAATTATTATTAACCTCCTTCAACACGCGGTCAATTACTTCATTTCGACAACGAGATATGATTATCTGGTTTTTGGTTTTCTTTCTCCTAAACACTTGTACACCATCCTGATGATGAGAGAGAAGAAGTGAATCCTTAAAAAACTGCTCTGTTAAGCATCGCTATAGTTTCACTCTACCTGTTGTGATCTGAGTGCGGTTGGTATTTTATTTTACAAAGTTAAAGTTAGCCTTCCTTACTTAATTAACAACTATGAAGTTTCTTTTTTCTAGTCAAGTACCTGATGAATAGATTACTTCAAAAAGGCCAGTCACTGTATCCTTAACAGATTCCCAAACACACTAGTCAGGGGTACTTACTATGAGGAACCTGACAGATGTTTTCAGTTTCTATTAAAAAAGTGTCACAGTTTAGGCTAATGCTAACAGCTGTCACTTATACTACCTGCTTCGTGCATGTAGTGGGTCTCTTCTCGTCTGTGAGAGTCACGCGTTATCCCGTGAGCTTTCCCAGAGGTTTTGACTGCCCTGACTTCAGCATAAAAAAGAAAGTCAATCAGTCAATCCTGATAATTAATATATCACTGTGAACCAATAGCGTAAACAACCACCTCTTACACTCCTTGCTTCATGCATGTGGTGGGTCAATTTACGTCTACTCGTCTGTGAGAGTCTCACGGTTGTAGTAAGTTTGACTTCCCTGACTTCGATAAATTAAAAAACAAAACGAAAAAAAAAAAAAAAAAAAACCCGCAGAAAAACAAGACCAGTGAACCAATAACAAAAAATATAATCTCCGATAGCAGAGGACGGCCGACCAGCTGTCTCAAAAACATGTTATTAATGAATTAGTTTGTTATTAAAATATATTCCTTTCACAGCCACAAGCCAAAAAAGCACAAACAAAAACACACAAATGGGATGCACGCAATCACTAGAAGACGGTGAACAGGCAGTCCTTAAGTCATGGGGAGGTGTCGTTTCGGTTGAGAATGGACCAGGTCGGGTAACCATCACGCCGATATCACAGAAACTACAAAGAATACGTTCTGCTGTCGTATTAGAAAGGAGTGAAACGGCACGTATATCAAACCCACTAGATGGTAATCGCTACATGCTTTACGGACCTGGTTTGTTTTATTTAAAAGCACATGAAGAAATCATCGACAAATTAGCAACACCGATCTTACAAGAAGGTCAATTCTGCACCGTTTATGATGAGAAAACGGGAAAAAAACAAAACATCTTCGGACCTGCTGAAGTGAAGTTGGGATCATACGAAAGCCTTGACTGTGATATTAAGAAATGCCCAACACTAAAGCAATCGGAGTATTGTAAAATAAAGAATCTTGAGAATGGAACAGTTAGGGTAACATGTGGACCACAAGTACTTACATTGACACCACTTGAAAGGGTAGTTGGAGGAGTCATTCCACTTCCATGTCTTGAGACTGGTGAATATTGTAAAATAGGTAATTCAGAAACTGGTGATACCAGAATTGTAATCGGACCAACAGTATGCGAACTTGGTCCTCACGATTGGGTCAGTCGCAAACCAACAAAACTACCTGTCTTACAGAGAGGTGAATACTGCAAAACTCAAAATCAAGTTGACGGTTCCATTCGCGTTGTCTTCGGGCCTTGCATCGTTGAATTAGGTGCTTATGAAGAACCTACAGCAGAACTTGTTCAACGTTGCCCTGATTTGTCAGGAGAGGAATATCTTACTGTTCGTGATGAAAGCACTGGTAGTTTATCCAACATTGTTGGACCTATTCTGTTCATGCCGGGACCATTCGACAGTTTTAAAAAACCAAAAAAGATTATCAACTTACAAAAAAATGAATACATCAAAGTCGTAGACACGGAAGGTAACATCCGAGTTGAAAGAGGTGAGCGACGAGTGATTCCAGACCCTCTCGACATAGTTGTTGGTAATAAGAAGTTTGAAGCTGTGAATGTCGATGACCATCACGCAGTTCTATTCAGAGATACTATCACAGCGGAGCTTAATTTGGTTACTGCTCATGGATTGTTCTTTCCTGAGGCTCATCAGGAATTGAAATCCGTACAAAAGAAAATAGTTCTTGAGAAATACCAAACCGTTGTAGTTCGTGACGACTGCGGTCGGTTCTATCTCGCATCAGGTGATACCGATCTACCAGACGATTTACGTGGTCCTGGTCCTGATTTCTTTATTCCTCCATACCATGAAGTTTTCACTCAAAGTTGGTCAACAGATATCCGTAAGGAGCATGCTACATCAGAAGATGTTTGGTTATTCGATAGCAGACCATCTTACATGAATTATCAATTTGAATGCAGAACTATGGACAACGTTGATTTAGTTATTGAGGTGACGTTCTTCTGGTCAATTCTTGACGTCACTACTCTCATTGAAAACACTGCTGATGCTCCAGGTGATATCTGTACACACGCACGTTCCATGATCATGGCAAAGATTTCAGCTATTAAGTTGATGGATTTCTTAGCTAATTTTAATGACGTTGTAAAGACTGCTTGCATTAATTCGTCATTCTACACTGAGAGAGGAATTGATTTGAGATCTGCAGAAGTACTCAGATTTCAGTGTGCTAATCCGGAAACCGATCGTATTCTCGGTGACATTATTAAAGAAACTTGTGATCGTATGAAATACAAAGAAAGACAAAGAGGTGAAAATGAAGTTGCACTTGAAAAGCTAGCTGGTGAAATCGAAGAAGAACGCCGACGAGTTGAATTAGTCGAAGTTAAGAAATCACATCTTAAGATTGAGGCTAAGATTGAAGGTGAAGCCGAAGGAGCTAAGATCGGAGAGTTTATCAGTAAGTTATCACAGACGCCGATTGAGGGATCAATCCTTGGTGAGGGTCGTGCCATGGAAATTTGGTCCCTTCTACAAAATTATGAACTACAAAATGCGACCAACAAAGCCATCGCTGATGGTGGTGGTAACATGTACCTCAAGGCAACTGAACTCAACATTGCTTCAAACACTTCGCATGATCCAAATGCGAAAAATCCGTTAGAAGGATTGAAACGCGCCAGCAGAAAGTAATTTTTTTTTTTTTTTTTTTTTTTTTGTGAGAGCTATTTTTTAGTTTTATTTTTCTTCCTCTTAATTTATCTTGTTCTTAAGTCCACTAATTTTCTAACTCTCAAACCTGTTTTCAGCTCCGATATTATGTCTGTCTGAGAAAGTTTTCTCATTTCCAAAACACTTCTATTGGACTGCAAAAAAAAAAAAAAAAAAAACTGATCTTCGAAATATTTACTAGCGCGCCTATCCTTTCTTGTCACATAAACTTTTCCAGTTGTATACTTCGTTTAAAAGTAAAATATTAAAAAAAAACAAAAAAACAAAAACCAAAAAAAACATTAATAGTCTTGCATTAACGCAATGTCGTCTTGTTTTCACTCATGCGCCCCTACTGCGTTTCTTATGTTGCAGGGGGGTGTTGCATTCTCCCATGTTATGTATTGCCTGCTTGTTTGTGTGTGATAACATTATCTAATATTTATTTCGTAGGATATTTCAGTCGTATGGTTTATTGATGTTAATCGTTACAGCTGTTCTTGTTGTGGGAGGTTTATTAAAAATTCTCCTTTTTTCCAGAAAACCTTTTCAAGTCAAAATGAGAGAAGTCATCTCGATCCACATCGGTCAGGCCGGTTGCCAGGTTGGTAACGCGTGCTGGGAGTTGTACTGCCTTGAGCACGGTATCCAGCCTGATGGCGCTATGCCATCAGACAAGACCACCGGAATTGAGGATGATGCGTTCAACACCTTCTTCAGTGAGACCGGATCCGGAAAGCACGTCCCACGTGCCGTCTTCCTCGATTTGGAACCAACTGTCATCGACGAGGTAAGAACTGGAACCTACCGTCAGCTCTTCCACCCTGAGCAGTTGATCTCAGGAAAGGAAGATGCCGCCAACAACTACGCCAGAGGTCACTACACCATCGGTAAGGAGATTGTTGACTTGTGCCTCGACAGAATTAGAAAGCTCGCTGACAACTGCACTGGTCTCCAGGGATTCCTCGTCTTCAACAGTGTTGGAGGAGGTACTGGATCCGGTTTGGGAGCTCTTCTTTTGGAGAGACTGTCGGTTGACTACGGCCGTAAGTCAAAGTTGGGATTCACCATCTACCCATCCCCACAGGTAAGTACCGCTGTTGTTGAGCCATACAACAGTGTGTTGTCCACTCACTCTTTGTTGGAGCACACTGACGTTGCCTGCATGCTTGACAACGAGGCCATCTACGACATCTGTAGAAGAAACCTCGACATCGAGAGACCAACCTACACCAACTTGAACCGTCTTATCGCTCAGGTCATCTCATCCTTGACCGCCTCCCTTCGTTTCGATGGTGCGCTCAACGTTGACGTAACTGAGTTCCAGACCAACTTGGTGCCATACCCAAGAATCCATTTCATGTTGTCATCATACGCTCCAGTCATCTCAGCTGAGAAGGCCTACCACGAGCAGTTGTCGGTTGCTGAGATCACCAACGCCGCATTCGAGCCAGCTTCCTCGATGGTTAAGTGTGACCCACGTCACGGTAAGTACATGGCCTGTTGTTTGATGTACAGAGGTATGTTCTTTTTCCTCCTCTCTTTTTTTCCTTTCTTTCTACAAACAAACGAACAAATAAATAAATCAAACTAATCAGGTGATGTTGTTCCAAAGGATGTCAACGCCTCCGTTGCCACCATCAAGACCAAGAGAACCATCCAGTTCGTTGACTGGTCCCCAACTGGATTCAAGTGTGGTATCAACTACCAGCCACCAACTGTTGTTCCAGGTGGTGACTTGGCCAAGGTTCAGAGAGCCGTCTGCATGATCTCCAACTCCACCGCCATCGCTGAGGTGTTCGCTCGTATCGATCACAAGTTCGATTTGATGTACTCCAAGAGAGCATTCGTTCATTGGTACGTTGGTGAAGGTATGGAGGAAGGAGAGTTCTCTGAGGCCAGAGAGGATTTGGCTGCCCTCGAGAAGGACTACGAGGAGGTTGGTGCCGAGTCCGCTGACATCGAAGGAGAGGAGGATATCGAAGAGTACTAGACCTTTTCTTTTTCGTAGAAATTTCCCCCGTTTTTTTCAATTTTCTTTTCAACATCTTAGGGATCCCTGTCGGTCTACGTTCCTGCCCCTCATGCTGCGAATTTTGACCGGAGTGCGGTGCCTCGCTTTTTATTTTTTAAAAAAATCACATTGTTGTCTATTCTAGACATGTAAAGTCCCTCCCTGTGTCTACTTCTTTTATTTTCCATCCCTTCTCTGAGGTCTGATCGTAGCAATCACTATTGCCTTGAAGTGTTGATTCCCAAATAGGCAATGAGTTGTTTTCTTACATGTTTTGAGCGATGGTCTCTCTTAGAAAACCCAATCGACTGTTTTTATGTTATAATGAGGTATCTTATGTTTTCACAACAGCATCACAAAACAGTTAGCAATGAGAAGATGCATAAATACCTTACCAGTTAGAACGTTGAGAGGCTCACAAAGGTTCTATAGTAAGTATATTGAAGAGTTTAAGAAAGTTGCTGAAAAGGGATTATCAGTTTCTTCTATAAGTGCGAAAGGAATGACTGCACCGATTGCACCTATTGATGGCGACTGGGGATGGAAAATTGGAAATTCTCCTGGATCGAACTACGTAACCTTACAAAGAAGAGATGAAATAGAAAACATAGACGTGAATGTTATGGCTGATTTGAGTTTTGATGACCTAACAATGCATGGAGGTCAATGCGGTGAGTTATTCTACTTTGTAGTAATTCTAACAACAGACAATGGGTCAATTAGATTTAGATGTTTATCAAGTGAGTGTACCTTAAGAGTCATATCAAGTCAGGTATTCACGTCTGATATCACTGAGGCCTTCGCTGTTGTACCAACCAATGAAGATATAATAAATAAGTATTCTGTTCCTTCATGGGATGATCAAGATTCTGAACTTGTACAATCATTCCAAGACCTTCTTGATGAATGTGGTATTAACGATTCATTTTTAAACTTTCTAGCAGAGTTACTGCAGTATAAAGAATTAGTTGAGTATCCTTCTTGGTGGGCTAGTATTTCTGCTTTCATAGATCATCATCGATATCCGAATGTTTCTGCCGATGTCAATCTCATAAGTGACGGCAACAGCAGCATCATACCAGAAAAAGTAAGTTAAGTTTATATTATTAAATGAGGTAACCAAATGGAATCCAGTCATCCGATCTACCTTCACAACAAGCCTGAATCCGAAAGGAATTGTGGTGCAAGCTATTGTGGGGATCTGGTGGTGTTCGGACAAGTCTCCTGGAATGGGGTCACCAAAGAGGGTGAGAGTCCCGTACATCTGAGCAGCCATCCAGTCTACCTTCACAGTCAGCAAGAGTCGCTCAGTTTGGGAATGCTGAGCTAATTAGCAGGTATCCCTAGCGAACAAGTACAGTGCTGAAAGATGCAAAAAAACTTTGAAAAAGGGAGGGTTAAAAGTCCTTTGAAACTGGCTGTGTGATAAGAGCACGATATTCGTTCATCAGTTTGTTTGTTTTTGTTTTATATTTAAAAATAATTCGTCTTAACCCCAGCGACATCAATTTAAACATCATGTGCTTTGAACACATAGGAAGGGGGCTGTCAAAGGTAACTAATCGAGATGTAAAAAGATTATATAAAGAATTTATGAAAGCCGCAATGCGAATATCAAATCCAAAATTAAGAGTTGCGACATACGACTCAATCAGACATGAGTTTAAAGCAAGACAATATTTAACAGACGACCTCGCTATCATGGAGTCAATGCTCAGAGGAACAACAGACTTAGAAACATTGCGAGATCAGCGAATGCATCCGTTCTTATATTTAAATGAAGATGGTATTTTAACCAATCCCGCAATAAAAGATCCGAACCTACCAGTGACTGGTTACGTTGCGGGACCTTACTTGTCTGCTTTGATTTGCTCTGCATTTCTTATATGTATGTTTTTTTTTTTTTTTAGTTGTTCCTAAAAGTGTTTAGTAGATACAATAAAATAAATAAATATAAACAGGGGGTGGGTTCATATACGGGTTCATCGATTCATATTCCAAACACGGAACTATAATACCAATGTTGGTCGGTGATGATACACTAAGACCTGCTATCCACAAGGGTATTCCTGAGCACTTTCAAGGTACTAGAATGCATTGGGAACACGAACCGCCAACCGGAAAAGAAATCACAAGCTTCAGAAGTAAAATCATGTCCTTGAGAGAAGAGGAAGCTGAACTTGAGGCGGAAGCTTTGGTATGAAAATAATTAATAAAGATTTTCTTTTTTTTTTTCGTGAAAAAAAAAAAAAAAAAAAAAAAAAAAAAAAAACATTAAAACAGGATCGTGAAGCAAAGATGTACGCCACAGCTCTCCGATTTCAGGAAGAGGACGAAAGACTGACGGCACTCAAGAGTAAGTGATCTGTCTGTGAGCTGTTAAGGATGTATCAACTATTTGATATAAAATAGCCGTGTGTGCTTTATATCTCTCAAGACTGTTAACAGGTCATTGCTGCCTGATGTGAAATGTTTCCTATTGATTGGATTCACTGAGAAATTACTTTTTTATGTTTTAATGGTTTGCTAACCGACTCGATGATTACTATTTTCTTATATCTGAATATTATTTCATGAATTATTTTATCAGGTAATAATAAACCCAAAAGGAGATGTCCGATGATGAAGGTGAAAAGGAACTCGTAAAGATTGACTACGAGGCTATTGATGAAGCCACCGGTTTTAAGAAAGTTGATTGGGACATATGGAGAGCTCTTGAAGAGTGGAAGGAGAAACCAGAGGACGACAGAGAACCCGCCGGTGATCCTACTGAGTTAGACTCCAGACTTGAATGGGCGAAGTGGTACGCAACCGAGGGACCACTAAAACCAAATACCGAAGAACCAAAAATACTTTCAACTTTTGAAAATCGTTGCATAGCCGTAGTAAGACTCGGACTCTACGCTGGTGTTCGCGATGACTTCAGTCAACGAAATGGAAAATCTAAAGCAATCTACTCAAACGGAGACTCATACGAAGGTCAATTCTACGAAGGAAAGAAAAACGGTCAGGGAAAGTATGTCTCAAAGAGTCTTGGTAAGAGTGAAGTGGACAAATTAATTGAACACCAAATTATGAACCTTCCAGAAGAAGAAAGACTGAAGTCAGAACTAACAGGTTGTTGGAGTTGTACGGGCGAACAAAAAGACAAAGTCGTAAAGAACATAACGCAATCACTTGCGATAGGGGAAGAAATAGTACGAACAGCTCTCGAACTCGGATATTTCTCATTCTATCTCGGTGATTATGAAAATGGAACTCGTTCAGGTATCGGTGTTATGAAATCACGTGACGGATCCGTCTACAAAGGCGAGTGGCTCAACGGTAAACGTCACGGTGAAGGTATTCTTTACTACGTTAATGGAGACACCTATTCTGGTAATTGGAACGAAGGACATAAAGACGGCTACGGAACTTACACATTCGCATACTGGTTAAAGACAATAATTGATAATAATCCGTGTTACACTCTAACAGAAGGAGGTGACTACAGAGGTGAATGGGGAACTGAACCATTCTCTGAAGAAGTCGATGGTGAGAAAGTCAACAAAACAGCACGAGGTATAATAAAAGAGGGTGAGTGGAGGATGCCAGATGGTTTTCATTTTGAAGGTACTTTCAACCGTCATAATCAACCTCATACGTTGAGTGCTCCATTGCCATCCCTCCACGCAGAGGGTGCTGCTGAGCCTCAACCAAAAACATGCATGCACTTCCCTCGATGGGGACTCTCTCAGTTCGGTATAATGAAAAAGGTATGCAAAGTAAATATGTGTACTGTCTGAAGTTTTGACATTTGGAAAAAAAAAAACAAAACAAAATAGGGATTATGGTCACCTCAATTCAAACTTACCGCGATTCAACCCACCACTACTGATACCGGATACGAATAGAATAATTGAAAAAAAATAAATATATTCGACGGAGGAAAAAAAACCAACTGTTAATAATCTGTTTCGTGTTTTTTTTTTCTCTTATATTAAATATGAAAAAAAAAAAAAAAAAAAAAAAAAAAAAAAAGCCTTCCATGGCATAACAAATATGATTCCCGAAAGCGGCATCCGAAAACAATACTCGTGAATGTTAATCAGCGATTTAAATACCCATTTATTTTACTATAGGAAACTCCATAACTCTGTTCTATGTCTACGCAACCTACTTTTTTTGTTCTGTACAGTGATATCTTATAACTATTTAGTTTCTGTTTAGGTGACAGTAGCGTGATGACAAGCGAACCTTCTGAGCCTCTCTGGATCACTCATTCATCTACATATGCACTATATAAACCACGTGGTATGTTAAGTAGTAATAAACTCAGAGAGAATAAAGTACAGTTAGCACATAGAAGACAATGCATGGGTGCTTGGTTAAAAGAGTTGTCACCTGAAAAGAGAATATTTCACATTGGGAGACTAGATAAGAAGACCAGCGGATTGATCTTGTGCACGTCTTTTGGGTTATTTGGAAATTTTATTTGCACTCCTGGCATGCTGCCTAAAGAATACCTCGCCACAACTGATCATGAAGCCACGGAAGAAAATATGAAAACGCTGTTAGCAGGAATTGAACTTGCAGATGGAAAAGCCTGTGCTCTTGAAGCTGAAATCATCAGCGTGACAAGACAAACCTTAGATGTAGTTTCAGACTACGTCCGCCGTTCTGGCAATAAAAAAGCAAAAGTTAAACGAAAACTAGCAGACAGAGAGTCAGAAGAACCTCCTGCCCCTCGTAAAACAGTTGAGAAAACAACTTCTGTAGTACGCTTAGTGATTAATATTGGGAAGAACCATATTGTAAAGAGAATGATGCATTCTATTGGATTACCTGTAGTAAAGCTACATCGCAGTGCGATAGGTCCACTTACATTAAATTCTTTGAATTTGAATGAACCTGGTGAGAGTGTTAAATTAACAAATGATCAAATTAGAACATTGTGGCAAGCAAGACAGAAAAATGAGATCTCGCTTACTGCTGGTGACGATGATGACGACAATTAAGTTCAATTAAAGCAGTTGTTTTATGCTTTACTGATTTTTTAAAAAAAAAATCGTATTAATTTTTTATTTTTTTTTTTTTGTCGAACCAGTTTCCCAATCACAACAGTATGGGATTCGGGTTGCAATGGAATGCCTGGGTGTCGATGTTTAGCTCCCTCATGATACAATTCTGTGCCGGAAATATGTATCTTTTTGGAACCTACTCAGAGACCTTAAAGGAAGTATTGTTCGAAGGAGATGAGAGTGGTCAAAGCAAGCTTCAAACAATAGCACTTTTAGGTAATATTTGGGCTTTTATGCCTCTGGCTGGGATCTTTTATGATTCAAAGTACGGAGGGGTAACGAGTACAGTTTTGATTGGATCGTTTTTCACCTTCGCTGGATATATAATGCTTTACTTCGTCGTGAGCAATAACTGGAATTGTGGTATTGTTCTCGCTTGTGTATTCACTTCTCTTTGGGGACACGGTGCAGGCTATTACGATGCAGCAGCTCTAACAACGGGTGTTAAGAATGTACCTCATCAAAGAGGTCTTGTTGTTGGTGCTCAAAAAGCATTCTTAGGATTAGCAGGTTCAATAGTAACCCAGGCATCATCGGCATTCTTTGAAGGAGATGTAGCAAACTACCTTCTATTCGTTTCATTGCTTTGTAGTGTTCCGACTGTTGTTTCTGTTGTATTCTTGTGTGAAACGATACCAATACCAGAAGAGGAAGCTCCAGCTTCGAGTAAGAAGTTTTATCAGCTGTTTGGACTACTTGCGTGTGTTGCGATAATGTTATTAATATCATCGTTATTGAGAGCTACAAGTGATGACATTCCAGGAAGTGTCGATATCGCTGTTTTTGGTGTTGGGGTCGCTGCGATTCCAGCTCTGTGTGGACTTCTTATACGTAGATCAGGTAACCTCTATCTTGGAAGATTAAAAAAGAAGAAATCATACATCGAAATTGACCAACAACATCACCAGAAAGACGACAATGATAATGCGACTACTGAACATCCTCTCAAACCTGAAGTCGATGAATTGTCTCAGGCGGGAGAGAGTGATCTTTCATTTAAAGAATTAGAAGAAGTTGATGGCGTCTCTCCCAAAGACGCTCTCAAGACTCTCGATTTCTGGTTACTCTTCGCAGTCCTCGGAATAGGAACTGGAGGAGGACTCACAATTATAAATAACTCAGCTCAGATTATGAAGGCTGAAGGTGGTTCTCAACAGGATGTTGACGTAGCTGCGTCTCTTCTTTTTATATTCAACTCTTTTGGTAGAATGATACTCGCAGTCTCATCAGAGAAGTTAACAAAACACAATGTCAGTAGAGCATTAGTATTCTCGTTGACAATATTACTTCATGGAATCGCTCATTCAATAATGATAAGCTCGTCTATGGATGCGAGTTATATTGGATTTTGTCTAGCAGGTCTTAGTTACGGAGGAATGCAAGCAGTATTCCCAGCAGTCGTTGGTGACTTGTTTGGTCTTCGTTTCTTCGCTTCGAACTACATGTGGATGATGTTCGCACCTTCAATTGGATCTCTTGGGTTTTCAACTATTCTCGCTTCTCAGGTTTATGAATCACACCAAACCCGAAACATTGAAACCAATGAAGTTGAATGTATTGGGTCAGAATGTTATCGCACAACTCATATTGTCGTCAGTGTTTCGTCGCTCATGGCGTTCTTTTGTGGATTATGGCTGAATAGAAGGATCCGAGCTAGAATTGTTCAACGTCACAGTACTCGTCTTTCGATAAAATCAGAAACACGTTATGGAACTGATGACCAATAAAATAATGTAATAAATATTAAATAAATCTGTTTGCGGGAAAATTCTCGACCATCAAACAGCGACACTTTTTTATTTTTTTTGAGCGTTTTTTTTTTTTTTTTTGTTATGTTTTCTTTTTTTGATAAAATGGTCTGGTTTTCTGTTGTTCTGTTTTTTTCGTGACTACACAATCTTTTTAGTTACGTGCGTTTTAGTCTTCTTGTTCGTCTCTGCTCTTCTTTGGTCTGGGACACAATAATGGCTACTTGACGAGTATGTGCGTATCTCCGTTTTTAATTGTTGTTATGTGTTGCGTGGGTGTTTTAATGTTTAAAAAAAAACTCCACGAGAAGAATTCGTGTGGAATGAAAATATCGGCTCTCAAATTGCCGAAAAAAAAAAACAATTTTTTTTTTGTTTTTTTCCATCCGAAAATCGGCATTCTTTTCAAACATACCGAAAAAAAAAAAATTAAATTTACCTAATACGTGAATTAGAGTTTTATATTTTTTTATTATAATTATTCATAGATGGAAGTGCCCTACAATTTGGAGGGCACTTCCATCTATGATTATTGTGATTTTTGATTATGAAGATGATGTGAATTTATTTTTCCTTCTTTTGATACTAACTTATGATTCGTATCTATTCACAACCTATCTTAAATGAACAGTAGACCTCGGGAAAAAAAAAAAAAAAAGCGAGTCAACTGTCATAGATTACTAATGTTTAGATTGTCATCATCCCTACTTCGTTTTTTTTTTTTTCCCCCCAGAAAAATTAACACAATTGCGGCAATGGAAGAAGAGAAGAAACAATTTGCCCTTCATGGGAGAAGGAAGGTTACGAAAGAAGCGTTTTTAAGAGAAATGGGAATCAGCGAACAGGACATCAGAAGTCCAGATTCGATCGAGGCAGAGCAACGAGCAAAAAGAGTAAGAGAATCAATACCTGACCAACGGAGGAGAAATAGCGTCTCAGACGAACCTAACTACACTTCCGCAGTAAGCGGTTTCAGCAGCGATACACAAACATCAAAGGCTGACTTGTTAAAGGAAGATGGTAATACTGCTTTTCAGAATTGTAATTTTGATCAAGCAGCCACCTTATTCACTGAAGCCATAGCAGCTGACCCAAATAATCACATTTTGTACAGCAATCGTTGTGCTTCTTATCTAATCATGGGATCAGAGTATTATAACTGTGCATTATTCGATGCTGAACAATGCGTTACATTGAACCCCACATGGTTTAAAGGATATGTACGCAAGGGTGACACTCTCCTAAAACTTCGCCGTAGTGAAGAAGCAATGCAAAGTTTCACTGATGCTTTAGAGCTTTATCCTGGAAGTAAGAGTATTAAGAAGGCAATTCATGAGTGTAAGAAAATTATAAAAGCAGAGCGTAGACAACGAAACAATCCAAAGCTGCAATCTATGTTGGAAGACTTTCAGAATGAATATGGAAATAATGTTCCTTTAGAAGCAAACACATACATGGCAAGTGAACTCGCGGCCTTTCGGAATCAGTCGACTGGTTGCAATACATCATCAACGGATTCTGACTATAATCTATCGTCTGTTCAGTCTACAGCTTCCACATCTTTCGGTTCAAACTGCTCTCCGCACCAACTTGCGGATGCTGACATTTCTCAATTTTAAGGTACGCGTTCTAACATAACAACGTTTTCATATTAACCACTGATGGGATATCGCTTCATACGAAGTCTTTTATCTAGCGAGTGAGCTCGGTGGGAGACAACTGTCCAACAGCAAGTAAAAAAAAACAAAGGATTATTAAGATGTCTATGTGTAGCATGCATGGATATTCGCTTCCTCGATGAGATAAGAACTTCACAAATGTGTCCGACGCGACGGAAGCTACATTTTTTCACTTTGTCAAAAAAAAAAAATGTTAAAAAAATGTAAAAAAAAAAAAACAAGCTGCAGGGATACCTTCTGGTACACTCCACAACAGCAAGTTTATTCACTTGGACAAAGTGATGTACGCGTCGGGGGAAAAATACAAAAAAAAAAAAAAAATTAATACTGCTGCGTTCTCCTCCCACACACCCGCTCGTATAAAATTATTTCGTAGAAAACTGATCAATAGATGAGATAAAAAAAAGAAAACTGATGTTGACAGTACACATTAATCAACCTGATTACGATTTCAGAGCACAAACAAAACCATAATACGAATATTTAGCTACCGATTTGAGCCGATTTGAGTTTTTTTTTTCTTTTTTTTTAAATCAATATTTCGTTGATTGTATTAGTCCGGTTGTGACATCGTCGGATTTCCATCCGTTTTACATGTTCACTCTTAAGGACTCTTTCCTGTCTCCTCCCCTTTCTTTTTGACATTAACAACCGATCCACAGAAATAGTGGATACAGCTGTGGTGAGAAATAAACTGATGTTATTAATAAGAAACCCTGAAGGAAAACTTTTTGTCAGGGGAAAAAAAAAAAAAAAAAAAAAAAAAAAACAGAAACAGAAACAGAATAATAAATAACTATACTGATACTATAAAACCCGTAATATGTAATTTTCTTTTTTATTTTTCATTTGTGTCTTCCTTTCCCCTGATCTCTGCTGTTTGCAGTTTGCTGCTATGCTTGGCATGCGAAACAGGAGGTCCTCATCAAGTCACATTCAGCAGGGGAAGCTACTTCCGGTTTACCTTTCACATGCAACTTCCTAGCAATCGCAGAAAAAAAAAAAAAAAAAAAAAATCGCTCTTTTACACCCCTTTTGCTGATTACTATGTGAGAGAAAATAAATAAAAATAAACAAACAAACAAACAAACAAACAAGAAGAATTTAAAAAAAAAAAAAAAAAAGGAACGAATTACAATCGTTGTCTAAAACAGAAGCTCTCTGTAGTCTGGTTTATATTTATTTTTCCAACAATTAGGTTTTTGTGTTACTGATAAGAGGAAGATCATATATCGAGTGAGCAAACAAGTTTTTTTTTTTTTTTTTGTATTTTTCTACTTTTTTTTATAATCAGACTAACAAATAACAGATGTTGATATTTTTAGAATTCTTCGGGGAGAAGACTCCGATGGACATCCCTACGGACATACCAATTTCACAACTAAAGCAATTAATACAAAGCAGTACTGGTGTTCCTGCTGCAGAACAAGAACTTAGAGGAATCCCATCTGAAGCAACTGATGACATGATAACTGGAGCTGTAATGGCTGAAGGTGATACCGTTAGATTACAAATGACTGATCATGAAGAAAATGCTGCAAATGAAAGAGCAATTCAAGAGGCGATGAATGCTGACGTTACCGCGTTTGATAACCAGCATCAACAACAACAACAACAACAGCAGCAGCAACAACAACATTTCCCACCTCAAAATGGAATAATGGGAGCACTTGATAATATGATGGGAATGTTTCACATGGGTGCTGGTGGAGCAAATCAAAACACTAATGTACCTATCACTCAGGCACTACGTAGTTTAAGTACCCGACATTCAAATTCATCATCACACAGTACTAGTGAGTCATCAGATGTCCTGGTCTCAACTAACGCAGAGCATTCAGATCCTAATAAACGACCGAAAGTACATTCTGATTTGGGATCTGTTTTTGCTTCAGAAGTATGGAAACATCTCCGACCTAACCCTGACTTTATGGGATCACTTGGTAGTATTCGTAGAGAACGTCATCCGATGTTAGTTATTTTATATTCAGAAGGCCATTTAGAATCCGTTCAGTTTTTAGATGCTCTCGTTCAACTACTCGACTCCAGTAACAAAGAAGAGTTGTTTTCTAAATTCTCTCACTGGTTGTGTGACGTAAGCGATATGACATATAACAATTTCCTCGAAGCTATTGACAACAATGTAGACTTACAGCAACAGCTATCTCAACACTGGGGTGGTGACAATATCGAACTCCCAGCTGTCTGTGTCATCGTCCCCCAACCAGAAGGAAGACTAGAAGTAGATAGATTACTTCATACTTCTATTTCACCTGATCATTTACTCGCGACAATGAGACAAACGTTATTTAATCACGGCGATCGTTTAGAACAAGAACGGCAAGTGGCAGGTGCATTACAAAATGAAAGAGACCTCCGCCAAGAACAAGAAAGTGCTTTACAAGAAGCAATGTTAAGAGATCTACAAGCTGATGAAGAAAAACAGCATCAAGAATCTCTCCGTCTTGTTCAAGAACAACAAGAACAAGAAGCTCGCGAAGCTGAAGAACAAGCAGTCGTCAATAAAGCTTCTCGCCTTCAAAAACGTCGCGAGCAACGACAGCAACTCCTCCCTCCTGAAAATACGGTATGCGCAGCTTTTCGTTTTGTTATTATCCAGCTGTTATCTAATCAATAATACCACGTAAACAAACCCCACACAGGAAAAGGGTGCCGTTCGCCTCATGCTGAGACTCCCTAATGGTGGAAGAGTAGAGCGAAGGTTCTCAAAAACAGACAACCTGGAAGTTGTTTACTGGTTTATGGATACTTGTGAGGACGTCTCAACCCAATTTGAAGACACTGATATGTGCAGTTTGAGTCAAAGCTTTCCAAAGAAAACTTTCACAATGCTCGATTGTGGGGCATCGACACTTGAAGAGCTTGGGCTGGTTGGATCTGCTGCTCTGTTTTTGTCTGATAGTTGATGTGTTTAACTGGCGTTTTGTTTATTATTTTATTATGATGCTGTGTGGGTGTGTTTCTATCCCCTTTTATTTGTCATCGTACCACATGTACGATTCTTACCATCAGATTTTGTTATCATAATGACCAGGAAGAATGTGAGGGAGAAAAAAAAAAAGGAAAGGAAAAAGCATTCTTTTTTACCGTTTATCCGAAAGCGGGCCTTGTTTCATACACGTTTTGCAAATAGTGTTCTTCAGTCTTTGCTTTTTAGATTTTATGTGTGTTGTTTATGTTTTTTTTTTTTTTTTTTAATATACTTTCCTAGAGGACAGTGGTTTTAACCGCCCAAAGAAAAAAAAAAAAGAAAACAACCGCAACAGCAGGAAGTGTAATTTTGGTAAAGAAAAAAAAAAAAAAAAAAAGCCCACCTTGCCTTGTGGGTGAAAATTAATTCATCTCTTGGCTGCTGTTGTTAGACAGCAGGCAAGGGTCTCATTTTGGACGGTCATTGTCCCAAATTTTTAGATGATATTATGTTTATTCTAACTTCAATTTCAAAAAAAGAAAAATAAAAATAAAAAAGTGATTAAACTGTACGAGTGTCGGCTAATAGAGAAAAAAAAAAAAAAAAAAGAAAGAACAAAACTAAAAAAAAAAAGGCGATTTTCTTTCCTTTTAATGTAATCTTTTGAGATGTGGGAAATGCCGCTTTTGTTTTTGAGTAAAGGCGTTCCTCTGTGTCATTTTTTCCTTTTTTTTTTTTTGCACCGACGAAGTCGGAGTGGTCGAAATATTATCTGTTTCCCATTGCCGCCAGTAATACTGTCTGCGATCAACAAAAAATATATATAGGGCAGCCTTTATCTGAATGTTTTTGATTTTTTTCCTTTCCAAAATCCCACATAGTTTAATAATCCGTCAACAGCGTGTCCATCTTCACAAGTCGGCTATCTCTTTTGTGACAAAAGCTATGGCACTGTTTCAACTTAATTTGTTTTTCATAACCTTCCCTTTATGGATCCTGTCATCTTTATGGCAGATAGTTTAGCATGGGAGAAGGAAAAAAAAAAAAAAAAAAACCGATTCACTTTTCTTATTTTAATAATTAATTGAAAAGGGAAGGGGGGAAAAAAAAAAAAAAAGGGAATACAATATGACGCAGCGTCAGTGGGGAACGGCACACATTCCGTCATCAGTATCGACGGTGTCTTCTGGATTTAAGAGAGAAGTAAAGTGGGAATGTGTTGATCAGGGTCTTGATTATGCAATCAAAGAACGAAAAGCTCACAGACAAGAAAGCAAAACAGGTACAATGTGCAGCGTCAGTTTTGATCACGTCTACAGAGAAGTTGTAGCGATCGTTGAAGCGGGTAGAGCTGCATGGGCCTATGAAGAAGTTCAAAATAAAGCAAAAAAGTACGTTGATATCGCACTTGTAGAGGACGCTCCTGAATTACACAGCACTGAAGCAGTGGCAGATGGATGGGAAGACTTTGAGTTATTTATGAAAAGGATAAGAAACTTAACATCGTACCTGGAATCTGAATGGATAAATAATCACAAAGGCGCTATTGATAACTTATTTATATCTTCACGTTGTTTATGGTTTGACGTGTTGTTGAGTGAAACTCAAACAGGAAAATCAATTCAAGACTACCTCATTGACTCATGTCACGCAGTAATAAACGACACTGCTCAACCCTCTGGTGTTTGGACGTTGTACACACGATTGATGACACTGATAAAGACACTTGATGTTCGCAGGTATACAAAATTCTTTGCTAAACCTTTTAAACTGAAGGTTCTATCAGATTTTAGTGATTTATTTCAAAGATCTAGCTACTCTACACTTGAGGAATATGTTAATTTCTTATGTTCGACTCTCACGAGGCTGACAGATCATTTAACGAAAGTTCAGATTCCGGAAACCACAGTGAGAGATGTTCGATTATCGATATTATCTTCAGTTTTTGAACCAAAAAAATACTGCGGAGAACTCTTTGAAGCCGCTGTTAAGAAAAGAAGTATCAACCCGATTATAAAATTAATGGATTATTCAAAAGAAGTCAGGGAATCAAATTTCGTCAGCCAACTGTTTAAACAAGTATTATCAATCACTACTAATACTACACTCAAAGAAACCGTTGAAGAGACATCTGAATCCAACCCAGACGACAACAGTACCGTCAAATCAATCGTTGGATACCTTCAGTTCATTAAAAACTTAGGAATTCATTTCAGCCATGAACAACAAGAATTATTAAACACTGAATGTTTTAAAACGATAAATCAAGACCAAGACTTAACAGTAAAAGCAATGACTACTTACCTAGACACCAGTGTTAAACAAGCTCAGAAGAAAGACTCATTGGAATACATTGAAAATGCATGGAAAATGTTTGCTGACATCTACCAAGCAGTCGAATCAAAGGATATGATTGAAGACTTAACGCGTATCAAATTATCGAGTAGACTTATTGAAATAGGAAAGAACGTAACTGATATGAAACTGGCTATCGAAACAGAAATAATTCGACTGTTTAAGTTGACAGCGACCAACAGTAATTCAGTCAGACAGATGGAAGAAATGGTTAAAGATATTTGTACGTCGACTGAAGATTTAGAAAAATACAAAGATCAAAAAAAGAATCTCTTGGATTCAGATTCTGCAAAGACAGGATCATTCCTAGTATTAAAACCTTCTTGTTGGCCAGCATTCAAACTGCTATCTGTGAGGTTAGCTTCATCGTTAGACGATCAGTTGAAAATGTTTACCAATTACTATTTCGATGGTCATAAGAAAAGAGTTCTAACATGGCATCATTCGTTAGGTAGTATTAATTTAATCGCAATTATAAACAAACGACGGCACACGATCTCTGGTCCTCTCCTGGATGGATCAATCCTTCTCAGTAACTATCAAACTAATGATGAGCAAACAGTTTCTCAAATATGTGAGACGTATGATTCTGGACAAGCAACTGACGAATCTGAACTAAAGAAATCAGTCGCAAGACTTATTTGGAATAGAATACTTTTAGTTGAGGGAACCATTCCGACTAATATGGCTAAAATGATGGAATGCTTGTTACCTGATGTTATATTAAAATTAAATATGAAACCACCTCAGAAGATAAATATAAAAAGAAAAGCAGGAGCTGTAGTGCCAGCTGCTAAATCCAACAGCAACAACGCAGCTCGTAATGCTGTTGTTGATGCGTCGATTGTCAGGATTATGAAATCAAGAAAGACCGCAACCTTCACAGACTTACTTGAACAGATTATTCAGCAGGTTCAATGTCGATTCAAACCAGAAGTCTCATTCATAAAGCGGAGGATTGAAAATCTAATTGATAGAGGATTCATCACCCGAAAAGAGGGTGACATCAACAGCTTCACTTACCAAGGATAGTAGTCCCCGATAAGAATGAATAAGTTCCCTTGCCACATGATACGCATATTTAGTAATGTAATTTCCCTGACCTGGTTACCTTCAAGTTTACACAACTTATTTTATAGTGTTGTCTGTTTTTTTTTTTTTTTTTTTGCTACCTCCTTTTGCTGAATTTGAGAGTAATGCACGAAACCTTTTTCTCCTCTTTTTTTCCCCCTCTCTCCTTCCCTTAGGAGGGGGGTCTACTAGAATTGGTCAAGCAGGAGCTGAGTTTTTGTCGCAGAACGATGACTGGCCCTCTAAGTTCTCTGTTCTTTATTTCTTTCTTAGGCGATATTCTGAGTGAAGGCCGGAAAAGACAACTATTCAAAGGGAATCAGAAGAAATATTTTTTAATTTTAGCGAAGCCATACGAACTTTTTGCATTTGATTATTTTTGATTGACTAATTGATGTTAATACAAACTAGTCAGATTAACAACCTATTTATCGTGGTCGAATGTTATCTATATTTCCTGTACCGTATTACAACAACATTAAGGCTTATGGTAAATAGTTTTTTTTCTTTTTTGCTCCTATGTACGGTTCCCCCTGCTGTGAGATTTCATCGAGAAAGCGATTAATGAGCCGTTTTAATCCTTGAAACAAGCATATGACTACTGGCAGGATCAACCAGGTTTCTTGTTACTCTAACCAACAGGGAGTACCCAGATTATCAAGATGTTGATTGCCTCTTTTTTCCCCCGCAGTTCTATGGAAATTTGGTTCACAGATTCCAAGAGACATAAGTATTTGAGAGAGGGTTATATACCGTCTCTACGAAAAAATCTTTTTTTGTTGTGCATATGTTCTCTTTTTTTTTCTTTTCTTGCTCTTTCTTACGTGTGTCCTGCAAGTTTGTCAGTTGTCGCAATGAGGGGGAAAAAAAAAAAGAAGGAAAAAAAACGAAATCAACTTCTTAAATAAGTGAAAAGGTAGTTATATTTTATTTTTATTTCATTAGCATTTTAGTCGAACTATCTCTACTCTTCTTTTCTGTGTTGTTTCTTCAGATTTAAATTCTCGAGTAGTTGAGAATTGAGACAAATGCTACGACGGTACTGTTATGTTATTTTCTCACACGGACCATAATTTTTCTGTGTTTTTTTTTTTTTTTTTTTTTCATTTATTTTTATTTTTCTGATTCACCTCGCTCGTTTTTTTTTTTTTTTTTTTTTTTTAAAGTTCCTGTTAATCACCGTATTGGAAATATTCTATTAAACTATTTCATCATTACCACAGACACATGCCGCTCGAATTTCCGCCTTACATAGCAAAACCCGGTCTCTGCGATGCAGAGATGCAGGGAAAATGGTCTCAACTTGACAACGCCATCACTCAAATATATCTTCAAAATCCCGGAAAGCTCAGTTTCCAAGTACTCTACACGGTTTGCTATAATTTTATCAGGGAAAGAAAAGGTGATTTTTTCTATCCGAAGGTGGAACAGGCTTTGACGAAACACGCGGCAGCACTAAAGTGTAAAGTTATGGAAATTCACGATGCCAATTTCTTAAGTTCTTTAATTGACATATGGGAACAACAACGAAGAGCCGTAACTCGCATTGGAGACCTTCTTATGTACATGGATAAAAACTATTCAAAGCAAGAACAGAAGCTAACAGTAGTCGAACTCGGCATTCACATATTTGGTGAACACGTCCTACGGCAACCAGACGTTGCTGCGCGTATGAAAAGACTTGTCACAACTACTGTTTCTTTAGAACGAAAGGGTGAAAAACCACCTGCAAGACTCCTCCTGAAAGATCTTACAAAAATGGCTTGTGAAGTGTCTGTTAGGTCAGTCTATGAACCATACTTGGAGTCTTTTTATTTGGAATCCAGCAGTCAATATTACGCTGCTGAGGCCCAGTCTCTTATTGACGAGACTACTACGCCGACTTACTTAAAAAAAGTATTTAAAAGACTCGAAGAGGAAAGCGATCGAATAGAACGCTGTCTTGCTGATTCGACGTTACCAAAAATTGAAAAAGTTGTAAAAAATAAAATGATTGCTGCTTATGCAAATCAGCTAATGCAAAAAGAGAGTTCAGGGGTTTTGCAAATGTTAAAAGACTGGCGCTTGTATGACTTAGGTCTATTATACAAAGCATTGTCTCTGGTTGGTCAAAGTAAGCCACTTTTAGAAAGAATAACATTCTTCTTAGTAGAACATGGTAGTCTGTTGGTACAGGAGACACAAGAAGGAATAAATCCGATCTCAGCCGTTGAAGAAATCCTAGTACAGAGAGAACGCTACGATCAACTTTTAGATATTGCGTGTTCGAACATAGATAAGTCATTGACGAAGAGTAGAGATAAAGATTTTGAGAGGCAAATCATGCATGCATTCGTCACAATTGTTAATAAAAATCAACGTTTTCCGGAGTATCTGTCCACAGCACTCGATGCAAAGCTTCGGAAAACAGGAGTCACTGACGAAGAATACGACAGCTTCTTTGATCGTGTCATGATAGTCTTTCAGTATCTCCGTGATAAAGACGTCTTTGAAAAGTATTACAGAAATCAACTGGCCAGAAGACTACTTCTATCAAAATCTTGTACAGAAGGCGAACGTGCCTTCATCTCAAAATTGAAAACGGAGTCAGGCTATCAATTTACAGCTAAAATAGAGGTATGTGGGTTTTAATAAAAATAATAAAAAAAAAAAAACACGAATTTCACAACACAACTACACTACAGGGAATGTTTAAGGATATGAGTATCAGTCAAAGTAACATGACTGGTTTAAAACAATACCTATCTCAGAGGGAAATCGAACCTGGAGTTGATTTGCTCGCTCACGTGTTAACAACTGGATTCTGGCCTTGTATGTGTTGTTGTTGTTGTTGTTGTTGTTGTTATTTATTTATTTATTTTGCTTGTTTTTTTTTGTATGTGGGTTTTAATAAATAATAATTTAAAAAAAAAAAAAAAAAATTAGTTTCGAGCAAGTCGTTCTCACCGGTTGAACTTCCTCCTGCAGTTGAGGAGATAAAGAACCATTATCACGCGTATTACATGAATTCCCATAGTGGAAGAAGATTGACGTGGTTGCCTCACATGGGAACAGCAGACATAAAAATGAACATTAACAACAAAAAATACGAAATTAACGTTCACACGATCCAAATGGTTGTGTTGTTGTGTTTTAACGACAGGGAAGCATGCACTGTTAAAGAGCTCATTACACTGACGAAGGTTTCGTTCTTGGAGCTTAAAAGGCACTTACTCAGTCTAACAATGCAAACAAAAATCCACAATAAAATACTATGCAGAGAAGGAAGTTCCAAAGATATGAATGAAGAAACCGTCATATCCTGTAATCCTTCTTTTCAGTCAAAGAGAGTAAAGTTTAAACTTAACTGTTTAGTACTTAAAGAGACGGAAGAACAAGCTCAAGAAACTCGTGCGAAAGCAGATGATGATCGAAAATGGCAGTTAGATGCGATAATCGTCAGAATAATGAAAAGTCGTAAATCTATTGAACACCGCAACCTGATTGCTGAAGTTATTAATTTGGTGCAGTCAAGATTTCAACCTTCTCCGGATGTTATAAAAAGAAGAATCGAATCACTCATTGAAAGAGACTACATAGAAAGATCAAGCGAGTCTCGAAGCCAGTACGTCTATCTGGCATGAGAGGTACGACTTTGTTTGGTGATTTTTTTTTTTTTTTTTTGATCTTTTTGTTCGTTTTGTTTTAGTATTTGTCATGGTTTGTGATCTCTCTTTTTATGTTAGTTTTTTTAAAAAAAAAAATTTAAAAAAAAAGTGTTTTCAAAAAAAAAAAAAAAAAAAAAAAATCCCCCCTTGCCTTATACTTCTGATCTACACTGCTTGAGTCACTTCTTATATGGTGAGCTTCAGTTTTTTTTTCATTATTATTTTTTTTTTTTTTTCATTGTTTTATTGTTTTAAAATGGAGGGGGAATGCCTACAAGTCTACCCAAAAAAAATATTTGGAGAAACGTGTACTACTGGTCAGGTCAAGAAATGCTCAGCAAGATAATGACCGCAGTAATCGTTTATCAAAATTTAGGGTAGACTTGTATTGTAACCTTTCCCTAAAAAGAAAGATACCCGTGGTATTTCTGTCTCCGTGTTGGCTGCACGTAACATGCAACCAGAGAGTGAAAAGATACATAATAAAAAAACACACACAAAAAAAAGAAAAATAAAATAAAAAGGAAAAAAAGTAGTTAAATTCATTTTACGAAGGCCTCTTTGGCAATATAGTTTTCCTACTTTGAAGCTTCTCCCTAGCCTCGCTTATTATCCACTGTACTTATGTCTGTGCGTTACTCGTTCTTTTGGGCATAATTGATATCGTGGGGAATGAGATGGATGACCCTATTATTTTTATTAATTTATTTTTAATAACATTCTTTGATTATACAAATGAATACTGTCTTCGTAACGTATCTTTTTACAGAGTTCAGCAAGTATGACAGACATTGTTGATGGTGTTTGATGTTACTGTTTGTTATTTCCGTTGTTGCTCTGAAATCTTCTTTCTTCCTCAGTTTACTTAACAACACAAACCAACATATTTAAAATGTTTAAGGCTGCCGCTCTTGTGTCCACCCTCGCCGTTGCTGCTGCTTCCAACAACAGCACCAGTCCTCTGAAGGACAGTGACTTGAAGATCACCTGCTCAGCATGTGGAGGACTCGACAGCTGGGAGTGTCCCGCGACTGCAACTAACGGAGTAGCCTTTGAAATGAAATCGAGTGGAAACCTTGTTACCGGTGTTAACTCTGAGTCGTACTACACCGTTACAGTCAGAGCCTTTGGACTTACTGTTCAACAGACAACGAAACCTGCCTGTGGCATTCAGTCATTCGATGTTCTCAATGGTGCTGGAGTCGTCACTACCAACTTGTACGACTCTTGTCCAAAGACTGGTGCTTTCCAGTCTGATGCTAAGTTGAGCCTCACAACAAACAGTGCCGGCACTTATGAAGCTGACTTCCGTATCTACGGAGAGGACAACAAGTTGGTTGGATGCCTCGACGTTGTGATGGTTTCCAGTAAATAGTATTTATTCACTAACTACTCTCTTATCTTATCCAAATGATTACTATAATTTAATTACCTTTTCTCCCTTCCCTTTGGGTTGATGAAACATCATCTAGTCCCTGAATCTAATTATTAAAGAACTGGTTTGTCTTTTAGTACTTAAGCAGACTACGAGTGAGTCCCTTAATTGCTGTATTAAAGATACTTTTTTTGTGAAGTAGTAATTCGTGTCGTCAGCACCACATGCTATGTAGTTGTCACCCAGTCAATTATCATATCGTGTGATTTCTGATTTGTAAGTAACGAGTGGCACTGCTGCTGAGTTACATTTCCTTTTCTTGAATTGTTTGTTTTAAGATGTGTTTTTGAAATAGTTGTGAATCTCAGGCAGTGCTTTTATTGTGTTGGTTACGAGGGGTTGTAGACAGCGAGACACTTCCTTCTTCGTGATTATATCAACAGTACCGTAGTGGAATTGTGTCTTGTTGTGTTGCGTAACAAACATTTGAAGTAACTGTCGGCCGTATTGCTGGTTGCGATTCGCAATTATCTTGAGATTCTCATTTCTGTGGAGATCATTTTCCCCTGGCTAAAAAATCTTCTTTCTTCCTCAGTTTACTTAACAACACAAACCAACATATTTAAAATGTTTAAGGCTGCCGCTCTCGTGTCCACCCTCGCCGTTGCTGCTGCTTCCAACAACAGCACCAGTCCTCTGAAGGACAGTGACTTGAAGATCACCTGCTCAGCATGTGGAGGACTCGACAGCTGGGAGTGTCCCGCGACTGCAACTAACGGAGTAGCCTTTGAAATGAAATCGAGTGGAAACCTTGTTACTGGTGTTAACTCTGAGTCGTACTACACCGTTACAGTCAGAGCCTTTGGACTTACTGTTCAACAGACAACGAAACCTGCCTGTGGCATTCAGTCATTCGATGTTCTCAATGGTGCTGGAGTCGTCACTACCAACTTGTACGACTCTTGTCCAAAGACTGGTGCTTTCCAATCTGATGCTAAGTTGAGCCTCACAACAAACAGTGCCGGCACTTATGAAGCTGACTTCCGTATCTACGGAGAGGACAACAAGTTGGTTGGATGCCTCGACGTTGTGATGGTTTCCAGTAAATAGTATTTATTCACTAACTACTCTCTTATCTTATCTTAATGATATAATTTAATTACCTTTTCTCCCTTCCCTTTGGGTTGATGAAACATCATCTAGTCCCTGAATCTAATTATTAAAGAACTGGTTTGTCTTTTAGTACTTAAGCAGACTACAGGTGAGTCCCTTAATTGCTGTATTAAAGATACTTTTTTTGTGAAGTAGTAATTCGTGTCGTCAGCACCACATGCTATGTAGTTGTCACCCAGTCAATTATCATATCGTGTGATTTCTGATTTGTAAGTAACGAGTGGCACTGCTGCTGAGTTACATTTCCTTTTCTTGAATTGTTTGTTTTAAGATGTGTTTTTGAAATAGTTGTGAATCTCAGGCAGTGCTTTTATTGTGTTGGTTACGAGGGGTTGTAGACAGCGAGACACTTCCTTCTTCGTGATTATATCAACAGTACCGTAGTGGAATTGTGTCTTGTTGTGTTGCGTAACAAACATTTGAAGTAACTGTCGGCCGTATTGCTGGTTGCGATTCGCAATTATCTTGAGATTCTCATTTCTGTGGAGATCATTTTCCCCTGGCTAAAAAATCTTCTTTCTTCCTCAGTTTACTTAACAACACAAACCAACATATTTAAAATGTTTAAGGCTGCCGCTCTCGTGTCCACCCTCGCCGTTGCTGCTGCTTCCAACAACAGCACCAGTCCTCTGAAGGACAGTGACTTGAAGATCACCTGCTCAGCATGTGGAGGACTCGACAGCTGGGAGTGTCCCGCGACTGCAACTAACGGAGTAGCCTTTGAAATGAAATCGAGTGGAAACCTTGTTACTGGTGTTAACTCTGAGTCGTACTACACCGTTACAGTCAGAGCCTTTGGACTTACTGTTCAACAGACAACGAAACCTGCCTGTGGCATTCAGTCATTCGATGTTCTCAATGGTGCTGGAGTCGTCACTACCAACTTGTACGACTCTTGTCCAAAGACTGGTGCTTTCCAATCTGATGCTAAGTTGAGCCTCACAACAAACAGTGCCGGCACTTATGAAGCTGACTTCCGTATCTACGGAGAGGACAACAAGTTGGTTGGATGCCTCGACGTTGTGATGGTTTCCAGTAAATAGTATTTATTCACTAACTACTCTCTTATCTTATCCAAATGATTACTATAATTTAATTACCTTTTCTCCCTTCCCTTTGGGTTGATGAAACATCATCTAGTCCCTGAATCTAATTATTAAAGAACTGGTTTGTCTTTTAGTACTTAAGCAGACTACGAGTGAGTCCCTTAATTGCTGTATTAAAGATACTTTTTTTGTGAAGTAGTAATTCGTGTCGTCAGCACCACATGCTATGTAGTTGTCACCCAGTCAATTATCATATCGTGTGATTTCTGATTTGTAAGTAACGAGTGGCACTGCTGCTGAGTTACATTTCCTTTTCTTGAATTGTTTGTTTTAAGATGTGTTTTTGAAATAGTTGTGAATCTCAGGCAGTGCTTTTATTGTGTTGGTTACGAGGGGTTGTAGACAGCGAGACACTTCCTTCTTCGTGATTATATCAACAGTACCGTAGTGGAATTGTGTCTTGTTGTGTTGCGTAACAAACATTTGAAGTAACTGTCGGCCGTATTGCTGGTTGCGATTCGCAATTATCTTGAGATTCTCATTTCTGTGGAGATCATTTTCCCCTGGCTAAAAAATCTTCTTTCTTCCTCAGTTTACTTAACAACACAAACCAACATATTTAAAATGTTTAAGGCTGCCGCTCTCGTGTCCACCCTCGCCGTTGCTGCTGCTTCCAACAACAGCACCAGTCCTCTGAAGGACAGTGACTTGAAGATCACCTGCTCAGCATGTGGAGGACTCGACAGCTGGGAGTGTCCCGCGACTGCAACTAACGGAGTAGCCTTTGAAATGAAATCGAGTGGAAACCTTGTTACTGGTGTTAACTCTGAGTCGTACTACACCGTTACAGTCAGAGCCTTTGGACTTACTGTTCAACAGACAACGAAACCTGCCTGTGGCATTCAGTCATTCGATGTTCTCAATGGTGCTGGAGTCGTCACTACCAACTTGTACGACTCTTGTCCAAAGACTGGTGCTTTCCAATCTGATGCTAAGTTGAGCCTCACAACAAACAGTGCCGGCACTTATGAAGCTGACTTCCGTATCTACGGAGAGGACAACAAGTTGGTTGGATGCCTCGACGTTGTGATGGTTTCCAGTAAATAGTATTTATTCACTAACTACTCTCTTATCTTATCCAAATGATTACTATAATTTAATTACCTTTTCTCCCTTCCCTTTGGGTTGATGAAACATCATCTAGTCCCTGAATCTAATTATTAAAGAACTGGTTTGTCTTTTAGTACTTAAGCAGACTACGAGTGAGTCCCTTAATTGCTGTATTAAAGATACTTTTTTTGTGAAGTAGTAATTCGTGTCGTCAGCACCACATGCTATGTAGTTGTCACCCAGTCAATTATCATATCGTGTGATTTCTGATTTGTAAGTAACGAGTGGCACTGCTGCTGAGTTACATTTCCTTTTCTTGAATTGTTTGTTTTAAGATGTGTTTTTGAAATAGTTGTGAATCTCAGGCAGTGCTTTTATTGTGTTGGTTACGAGGGGTTGTAGACAGCGAGACACTTCCTTCTTCGTGATTATATCAACAGTACCGTAGTGGAATTGTGTCTTGTTGTGTTGCGTAACAAACATTTGAAGTAACTGTCGGCCGTATTGCTGGTTGCGATTCGCAATTATCTTGAGATTCTCATTTCTGTGGAGATCATTTTCCCCTGGCTAAAAAATCTTCTTTCTTCCTCAGTTTACTTAACAACACAAACCAACATATTTAAAATGTTTAAGGCTGCCGCTCTCGTGTCCACCCTCGCCGTTGCTGCTGCTTCCAACAACAGCACCAGTCCTCTGAAGGACAGTGACTTGAAGATCACCTGCTCAGCATGTGGAGGACTCGACAGCTGGGAGTGTCCCGCGACTGCAACTAACGGAGTAGCCTTTGAAATGAAATCGAGTGGAAACCTTGTTACTGGTGTTAACTCTGAGTCGTACTACACCGTTACAGTCAGAGCCTTTGGACTTACTGTTCAACAGACAACGAAACCTGCCTGTGGCATTCAGTCATTCGATGTTCTCAATGGTGCTGGAGTCGTCACTACCAACTTGTACGACTCTTGTCCAAAGACTGGTGCTTTCCAATCTGATGCTAAGTTGAGCCTCACAACAAACAGTGCCGGCACTTATGAAGCTGACTTCCGTATCTACGGAGAGGACAACAAGTTGGTTGGATGCCTCGACGTTGTGATGGTTTCCAGTAAATAGTATTTATTCACTAACTACTCTCTTATCTTATCTTAATGATATAATTTAATTACCTTTTCTCCCTTCCCTTTGGGTTGATGAAACATCATCTAGTCCCTGAATCTAATTATTAAAGAACTGGTTTGTCTTTTAGTACTTAAGCAGACTACAGGTGAGTCCCTTAATTGCTGTATTAAAGATACTTTTTTTGTGAAGTAGTAATTCGTGTCGTCAGCACCACATGCTATGTAGTTGTCACCCAGTCAATTATCATATCGTGTGATTTCTGATTTGTAAGTAACGAGTGGCACTGCTGCTGAGTTACATTTCCTTTTCTTGAATTGTTTGTTTTAAGATGTGTTTTTGAAATAGTTGCGTATCGCAACTGACAATGTCCTCTCTAAAGTAAGTTATGCCCCGCCTTGGGTTAAACTGCGTGTGATAGTGATCGGAGTTGATTTATACTTTTATCAAAAAGACAGCACCAAAAAAAGAAAAAAGAAGAAAACAAAATGACTGCTGAATCGATCCTTGGCGCTGCGATTGTTGAAAAGATGTCCGCAAGTAATGGGGATTCAGATATTGTGATAAAACAAGTTTCTGACTGGGTCTCCGAGAGCACTGAAGTTGCCGGTAAAATCCTTATGAAATCACTTGTAGAACCAATGGAAAAACGAACTGTAGCAAAAAGTCTCAGTGAACTAATTATCAACCTGATTAAAAACAACGATGGTCCAGAACTAAGTGATTCCATAATCCGATTTACAAAAATATTTCTAACGACTCCCGCGATAATAAAAAGACTACCCAAAGAATTTATCTTTTCAATTAATTTTGAGTTAGTTGGGGCATTGTTGGCTTGGTTACCCAGCTTTAAAGTATTTCAATTAATAAGATATTTGTGTATAAAATCACCCTCACATGGGTCTGCATATGTCTTTGAGATTCTTATGGGACACTTAGAAACTTATACTAACCAAGTGATTCCGTTATTGTCACATATCATAGCTTCCTTTGGTATTCGAAATGATGGATTAGCACCGAATCATTCACCACGTAGTAGTAAGGGATCAATTAACATGGGCATTGCAATTCCTGAGAGTTGTGTTGTTTCTTTGTTTTCATCTGTGCTGTCGATGTCGTCGCAAGCTGCTAATTTACAAATGCTATCCTGTGCGATAACTGGTTGGATTGGAGTTGAGGCATCGTCAAAATTCGGAATTAAAGTTGCTTCACTGCCTGGTAATCACACATCCTCAGATTTTAAAGCAAAATTATTAGAAATTGCGATTTCAGATGCGGCATTTTCATTAGCGAATAAGGGTTTCAGATCTGAAACAGAAAATACTTACGGAGGGACAACAGTTTTCTCTCAAATATTAATAAAAGGACTAAACAAGCCAGCTACTCCTAGCCAATCGACGCACCTCTTTCTGGACGGAAAAAACTTATCAACCATCGGAGACCTTCGTATATGTAAGGCATTAAGAGTAATTCACATCGATGACAATAAATTAACATCCTGTATAAAACCAAACCTAACGCATCTGTCGGGAACACTAACACATTTGTATTGTCAGTCGAATCAGATAAATACATTATCTGGAGTCAATCTTTTGAAGGCACTTAGAAAGTTGTACGTCTCTCATAATAACTTAACTGGTCTGAGTGATGTTTTCGATCTTCCCAATTTAGAAGAATTGCATGCAAGTGATCAACAGAGTGATAATTTTATGATGTATCGGGGGGATGTTGGCAGTAGAATTTCAATTTTTAATAGTTTGAGAAAATTAGTTGTATTGGACGTAAGAAGTGTATCACTTCGAGATGAGGGGATTTCAGCTTTATCAGATGCGAGAATGCTTGAGAACTTAGATATTGCGAATAACAAGTTGGAAGATGTGGATGTACTAAAATCGGTTCTGTCTACGACAAGAGTTAGAAAACTTTGTATCACCTCAAATCCAGTTGTAAAAGTATTAAAATTTAGAGACCAATTAGTAGCGACCCTCCCTCGTCTTTCTCAACTCGATTCAGCTGAGATCACATCAAGAGAGAGGGTTTGGATAAATGAATTAAAAAAACCACATCAACGAAAGCAATCTGCTTTGGTTGGAGTTAACCGTAAGCAATCTCACCCACAGATGGGATTACAAGGAATCGGTAAAAGAAATAATTCAGCACCTCTACTTCCAACAATTAACCAAAATTTTAACATTGTCGGCTAGAGTCTATTGATTATGTTATATTCTGTTTTGTATTCTGTTGAAAAAATAAATAAATATTAGAATTCCTATTTTGCGGTCATCTCATCTCAGAGATTGCTTACTTACATATTGAAACGTTCTGTATTCTGTATTCTGTTTTTTCAGTTTTTCTTTTTTTTTTATTTATTATTAATTACTAACTTAAGGCTTACTGTTTAGCTATTAGGATTGCCCTACAGCTAACTGAAGAGTGAGATAATCTTTTTTTTTTTTTTAAAACATACATTATTTCCCTTTTCAATTCAGGGTGATAAACATCCCTCAGATGCTCAGCGAGAGCAATATCGACGATGAATTCAGTTCCAAATTTCACATGACTGCAACTCCAACAGCATCGACTGGCAGTCGCTTAGCGCCAAGTGACGACGGATATCGACGAGTGATGAAGGAAACTGAAGTAAAATGCAGTAAAATGTTAGCAGATGCAGAACATAGAATCATAGATGAGCGAACAAAGTTTCATGAGAGGGAAATGTCAATGAAAGAGGACTTATTAAAAGAAAGGTCTAGAGCAGGGTCACAGGCTGTATCACAACAAAAAGTTCAGGATTTATTAGCCGTATTTAGAAAACAAGCAGAAGCCAGTAGTCAGGCTGTGTCACACCATCACACGACAGTCTTATCGAATGTACAGACCGAGAATCAGTCGAAAGTTGATGATCTCTTTGAAAAAGTTCAGAGGCTCGAAAGGCAACTTCAGGAACGCGATCAGGAACTCCAATCTGCTGAAAATCGTCATCAGCATGAAAAGAAAGAGTTATTAGCTCTAAGAACTTCTCAACTAAAAATGGAATCAACAAAGAAAGGACAAGAAGGTGAAATGGTAAACAGAGCCATGGCAACCATCTCCGAGTATGAAGCAGCCGTCAGAAAAAGTGAATCCGAAAACGCTGCTCGACTAGCCGAGTATATCGATAGATTTACAAAAGACTGGGTTACAAGAGCAAAAGAGTTCGAAGATCACAAGGCACGTTTTGAAGCTGAAGTTATGGACAAAGCTTTTCATGTTCTAAGAGAACAAGAAACTGATTTGTCTAAAAAAGAAGAACACATGAAAAACAAAATGGTTGAGCTACTTGGCCAGCAATCTGATTCTCGACTACAACAAGAACAGCAACTTCTACAGCAATTTGAAAATTTTAAAATGGAATATAAGGAACTCCAAGATAGAGATTTCAACACCAGATGTTCCCTATTCGACGCCGCTTTAGAAAAACGTGAAAAAATGATGCTTGAACGTCTCTCTGCAGAACGTGAAAAGTTAATAGAAAACGAACAAACCTACGCAAATGCAGCGGAAATGCAACGAGTCACCTCACTGAATGAAGCAATGTCACAAGTAGCGGAAATGAGAGAACAAGTATTATCTGAAAATCAAAAAAGACAAGACGAACTCCACCGACAACTATTAAAACAGAGGGAACAAATGCACTCTGAACTAGTTGACAATGAGAAGTCTAAAACAGAACAGATGTCAATTATGCAAGAGAGAGTCGTTGAATCAATGAATGAAGCCCACAGAGTAGTCGCATCTGTAAAACAGCAAATGGTTGTTTCAGAAGCTGACATCCATGAGAAGTATATTCAGGCAATGGAGGTACGGAATCAACAAATTGAATCCGAAAACATTATCTTCAAAGAATCTATTGAACGTGACTACTTTGATAAATTAACAAAACTAAACTCCGATCACGCTCAACGTATAAAAGGCTTACAAGATGAACATATCAGAACTCAACACAACGAATCCGGTGAGGCCTTCAAACGTGAACAAGAACTTCGAATGTCTTATGATCAAAAGCAACAAGTCTTCGAAGAACAACTTCAGCAAAAATATAAAAAACAACTTCAAGAGGCGGCAGATAACGAAGCGGCACTTAAAGAAACTATCTCAATGTTAAAAAGGGAAATATCGGACGTGAATGAACACGTACAACAGTCACTGTCAGCATCCAATACGAGAGTTTTACAACTGGAGGCCAGACTAGCTAAGTCTCAGCGTGAAATCGAATCGGCGAAGTCCGTCGCAGAAGAAGAACTACGGGCCAGGTATGATAAATGGCTTGAGGATGCCTTAGCCACTCATCACAGGGAGAATATCGATCGACATGAATTCGAGAGAATGAAATCAGAATTAGAAGCAACTGATAGTCGCTGTAGTAATCTCATCAAACGTGAGAGAGACATGTTAGCAGCTGACAAGGAGATGATGAAAGAGATGTGTGATCGAAAAGTTCGCGAAGAACGTCAACGGGTTGAAGACTTAGAAAAATCTCTTTTAGAAAAAGTTGCTGACATGAGAGTCGAACTAGAGGCCGAGATGAAGAGAAAAGAAGCCGCCAACCAGCGCGTCCTCGAAGCCGAGCGCCGTGCCCTTCACGACGAAGCCACTGAACGTGGAATTGAAGAACGTCGTGAACGCGCTAACTTTGAAGAAAGAGTAAAAGAAATGGCCCAGTCAAGATGGAAAGCTGTAAATAAAGACATCCAAGACTCTTGTGATGCGAAGGCCAAACTCTTCGAAGCGAAAATGAATGAACGCGAAGCTGAACTTGACAAACGTGACAGCGACATCCGCAACGAAGTCCTTCGCCACCACCAAAAGTCAATCGAAGACAAGCAGCGACTCGACTCTCAGGAGTGGGATATTCGCACCAGATTAGAGTTAGAGATCCGTAAGGAAGCTGAAGGAAGATTGGCAACAGAACGGGAGAAATTGAAGTCAGAATTAGACGCAATCCGCAAACATGCATCCGAGCAGCAGAAAATGATGGAAGAAACTCGAAAGAATGCTTCTCAAACAATGTCAGATGAAAAACGACAGGCTGAGGAGGAAATGAAAGCTCGTTACGAAGGCTTACTTGAAGCAGCGATTAACGACCATCGTCAAACACTGAAACAACGAGAGACTGCCTTTCAAGAAAAGGACGAGTCCCTCCGACAGAAGTTGCAATCCGCGGCATCAAAGATCGAAGAACTTCACAAAAAGGAGACTGACGCTCTGCAGCAAAAACTGGATGGTCTGCGGACTGAGCTAGACGAAGAGAAGTCTCACTATGAAAAGGAAATGAGAGACTCCTTCAGACAAAGAGAAGAAGCAATCAGAACAGAATGCCAAGCAACGATAAAGGCTGAACAAGATTCACTTCGTCAACGAGAATTACAACTCTCTTATGAAACAGACAGAGCAAGACTTGAGATAGAAGCAGGTGCTAGAGAAACAATGCAAAACCTACTCGATGGTAGAACTCAACAATGGGATGAAGCTGCGGAGGAGCGGAAGAGAGCTGATCAGGAATTTATGCAAAAACTTCAGGCGAAACTATCAGAGAAAGATTCGGAACTACTAATAAAACAAAAGAAGTTTGAAGACGACATGAGAGCATTCACTGAAGCATCCCTTGTCGAACAGAAGGCAGCACACGATGCTGCAGTCCAAAGTGAACTATCAACACTTCGAGACGAATGTACGAAACTTAGAATGGAACTCCAAAAGCAGCGTCAGATCGACGCCATTGAAGACACTGCAAAATTTGAAACTCGAGTCGCAGAACTTCGCCAACAAAACGAATCTGTTTTAGAAGATGAAAGAAAAGCTAATCGAGAAGCAGCTGACAGATTAATTGCTGAAGCTCAAAAGCGTGCCGACAGTAAAAATATTGACCTCCGAAGGGAATACGATTCTCAACTATCAACACTACGTGAACAATTACAAGCAGAGAAAGACCAAGCTCAAATATCTCTCCTCCGAAAAGACGAAGACTCATCAAAACAACAAGAGAAGTTATCAGAACAACTCCAAACTAAAATGGACGGACTGCTATCTGACTTAAAAAATATTTACGAACGTAAATGGAGGGCAGTTCAAGAAGGTGAATTGGAAAAGGCAGCCGAAGCTGAAAGACAAAAAGCGTCCTACGAAACAAAAATAAAAGACAACTACGAAAACTTATTAAAAGAAATGGAACGCAGCCACACAAAGTCTGTTGAAGAACGAGACCATCAGCGTGCTTTAAATGACAGAGAAAAGGACAGAACGATCTCTTCATTAAAAAGTGAGTTAGAAATGTCAAAAATAGGAGAAACAGATGTCATAGACAAAAGAGTCAAGAGTATCTGTCAGGAGTTAGAAAGGAAGGCAGAATCAGAAAAACAAGACTATCTCAAAACAATTGAAAGTGAACGAGAACACCGCGACGGAGCTGAACGCAACTCCGCCATCCTCCAGGCGGAGGTTGAGAAGCTTTCTTCGAGTATGAATCAATGGAAATTAGATTTACACAAGAGTCTTGTCTCAAAGTACGAACAACTATTCAACGACGTCCAAGCACGCTCTAGAAAAGATCGCGAGGCATTCGCAAGAAAACTCCTCGAAGAAGAAGAAAGACGACTCGCAAGAGAATTAATTAGAAAAGACTCCGACATTTCAAAGAGCAGAGCAGAAGCTGAAAAGGCAGCTTCAAAAGAAGTAGCTGAGAGGGAGTCTCGTTCTGTTTCACAAGAAATGCACTCCAGACTTCGTCAGTTACTTGACAGTTTTGGAAGCAAACAGGAAAAACTTCACAAGCTTTGGGAACTTATTGACACAGACCCTTCTGAAAGGATACAGCTTCTGACTGGAGTCTTTAATCATTTATCAAAGTTAGCTGGTCCTGCTGGTGCTACGGCACTTCTCTCTGATGCTAGTCCTTCCAGAGATCAAACATTAGATCTAAGTCGTCACACTATTGACATTCTATCATCTGTGTATGAGGAATTGTGTGCTGAAATACAAAGACTTGAAGCACAACTTCCGTTGATGGATGTCATCACTCGAAGGGAATTTGTTAAGCATCGGATTGCGGAAGTAACTTCTGCTGCACCGTCAGCTCTCAAAGATCAGCAACTACTTGAGCTTCGTAGGGAACTCCACGTTCTAAATGAGCAATTATTGCAAGACTTACCGAGATATGAACAGGATCATAATGCTAAGTTATTCTATAAGAATCAAAGATATCTTTTTGTTATGGAGCAAGACTTGCAACATGAAGCTTCTCACCATCAGCACTACTTGACTCACGCTCCATAGATGGTTGATCATTCTTGCGCTTACGAGAAAAAAAAAAAAAAAGAAAGATTTTTCCCCATGACCTTGGGCGATGCATGGGGGCCATAAATACGCTATTCTTTGCTTACGAAAAAAAAAGAAAAAAAAAAAAAGAGGAACTCTATTACATGAGCTGCTTTTTCATTTCATTTTTTGTTTTTTCTGTTTAAATTTTCCTCACACAGACGTTATTACAGACTTGTTAGTAGATATAGATTCCACTCTCCTTTTTTTTTATTACCCTTTCTTTTTTTCTTCTTGTTTTCCCCCATCCATCTAAAAAAGTCGTGAACAAAAAAAAAAAAAAAGAAACACGAATTTTTATGTTAGCTAAATTATAGAGCCAAATAGACGTTTTAAAAAGAAATACAACAAATAAAAGACAAAACAACTAGAATTTATTCCTTAAAGGGAACTGTTTAATTGAATACTTGCCGCTACTTGGTTAATAATCCCCGTCATTAGCCCTTAGTAGATTACTTTCCCCCATTCTCTCAGTTATCTCCACACAAAACACCAAACATAAATAATGCCTTGTTTAATACCGGCGGAGGTTCCCTCGAACGCAATCGCAGAGGCGATGGAACGGAGTGGCGTTACAGCGTCTGATATAAGAATCAATACTCAAACAATAACCGATATAATTAACATGGTTAGCGCAAGAGTAAGAGAAGATGATGATGATGATGAAGAGGAAGACGACAGTGATATAAGAATAACGAGAAAACCGTTAGAAAGAGACGCACGACTAGCAAGTGGTAAATCAGAATTTCTCGTCCCTGAAAAGTCATATTCTGATGGAAGGCTAACTGTTGTATTGGATCTTGATGAGACTCTAGTTTCGAATCACGGTCAGTATCTTCACTGCGCTGATAATAGCATCATTCAAAGACCCCATCTTCAGTCCTTCTTATCGGCTCTCGCTTCTTGTTGTGAAGTAATTCTTTGGACTGCTTCGACATACGAAGTAACCGAGCAAGTCCTTCGAAACATTGATCCGTGTAGTACTATATTCGATCACGTTATAGCACGTTCTCCTAAGTGGTTTAAGGGAGTTCCTTATACGAAGGACTTAACCTTATTGGGAAGAGAAATGGACAGGATTGTTATTGTTGAGAATAACAGTGACTGTGTTGTTAATAATCCAAATAATGCGATTTTGGTTTCAGATTTTCACGGAATACCTCAACCGACACCAGACCTGACGTTACTTGTTGTTCAAGAGATTATTGAAGATATAGTTATGTCTGACCTACCAGTTCAAAAAGTAATCACGTCCTGTCCTACCTTGTCTCACAAGCATACTTCTTGTGATAACATGATTCATGAGGTTCCAAAGTGCTGTAAGCCTCTCCATATGTAAACCATACTACTTATTTATTTATTTATTTATTTTTTTTTTTGGGCGTTGAAAATTGCTCGCTGACTTGATGTCGGGAGTTGACAACCAAAAAAAAAAAAAAAAAAAAAAAAAAAATAGTGTGTAGCTGAAAACTCTGTCATCCACCATCATATGTGTTTATTATTCTATTATTTATTTTTTTTTTTCCCTTCTGAATCTATTCTTCCCTTACCCTCATATGTTACTTTTCGTTCCTTCATATTCACCTTTATACACTTTTCACTATAACACACGCAATTGATAATTATTATTCTACATTTTTTTTTCTTTTTTTTCGTGTTCTTCCCCCTTTTATCCTCCCCAATCTTTTTTTTTTTTTTTGTCGTCGGTGACAAAAAAAAAAAAAAAAACATAATAAAAAGTTCGTTGTACAAAATAAAATAAAATAACTGGCTTTTCGGCCAATGGGCTTAAGAATGAATTAATTGCGTGTAGTCCCTTGGTAATCATTTCATTGAACTACATAAAAGTAAAAATCATGAGTTCACACATGTACAATCATTTTGCGCATTTTTTTCGGTAGTTACTCAGTTCCTAGTCAAATAATGCTCGGGGTGACTTTTTTTTTTTTTTTTTTTTTTTTTGGCATTCAACAAGTATTGTAAGAGCTAAAAAGATGAATGTTGGCAAACCGCACACGTAAACATCCTTTAGCTCTCTAAGCTTAAGTCAGTTCATTGTGCGACAAACATGTTTTCCGTATAGTTTAAGTTAATGCCAATTTTTTGTTTTTTTTTGTTTTTAATTCGCCTCGCAGTTTCTTTTTTCTTTTGATTTCCCCTCGGTTCTGATCCAATAAAAAAAGTACTTTACGCAGACATGATGTTTGGTCTCTTGGCCAACTAGATAATTTGAAAAAAAAAAAAAAAAAAAAAGAAGTTGTTCCGCAACGTTCTTACATCACTAAGGAACTAATAATGTCCCTTAGTGATTTTTTTTTTTTTTTTTTTTTTTTTTTTTTTTTCAAAATAAAAAAAAAAAATAAAAAAAAAATGAAGAGGCTAAGCTCTCTTTATGAATGTCAAAACAGTTGGAAAACTGTAAGTTGGTTAATAAAATCACTCACACTGCGTTAGTGGGTAGGATTTCTTTTTAAAGTGTTGAGTGCTGTCTTCTGATTCACACAACACTTAAGAAGATTCAATTTATTTTTATTTTTTTTATATATATTAATTGATTGAAAATTTCAGCGCGTTTTCCCGTCGCTTTGTTCCATTATATTTCTTACTTGCTCTTAGAGCGAATGCTCTCATAGCCATGGTTAGCTTTTCATTTTATTTTTTATAGTGTAATATGTATCACAATATGACATGGGCTTATAATATATAAAGCTACTTGTGTAACTTACGGCAGTGTTTGCAGCTTCTGTTTGACATCAATTTGAAGCATTTTTTTTTCTTTGTTTTATATTATATTATATTTCTTCTTTTTTTTTTTTTGAAATATTTCTTTTGTTGTTGCTTTGCAGTTTTCGCAAAAGAATTTTTCTTTTTTAAAAAAAAAAAAATTAATAATAATAATGAAGGCGACAGGTAGCTGTTGTCTGAGGAAATTCCAAGGAAAGAAAACGTAGGTTTCTGATTTCTCTTTCTGTGTTGTATTTACCAAGCACTCCTCTCTTCTTCACTGTCTCGCAACGTTGATGAGAATAGTGGTACTCAAGCAAGACTCTGTATTTCATCGATGAGGATTAAACTGTTTGAGCTGTTCCATTACTGAGTTGATACTCACTCCTTTTTCTGTTTTCTTTTTTTCACAACATATAGGCTGACTGTTGTACACTTCAATTATTTTGAAGGAACCTCCGATCGTTTTTTTTTTTTCTTCCTTTTCCCGTTTCCTTATTCTGTTTTTTTTTTTTTTTTTTTTTATTTCTTTCTCAGGAAGAACCTATTTTACAATGTAACATAACGAAAACCTGCTTGACTGCTATTCTGATTTTTTTAATACTCCTTTCCTCCTTTTTTTTCCCCATCAATTTACCCTTATTCTCCCACACACAGACACAGAAAAAAGAACAGAAAAAAAAACATTTCAGCATCATTGAGTGTGCAGTTTTTTTTTTATAATTTTTTTTTTTTTTTTTTTAAAAATCATGTATTTTTGCTTTTTTTGCAGTTGTGCTGTCGATTTCGGTTAATGCATTCATTTTCGGAGGAGATGGTTTTCCTTTTTTTTCCCTCTTTTTTTTTATATGAGGATGTGCAGAAACCCCCCCCCCAATTTTTACCAGGCTATCCCGTGGGCACCTAATACCCAATCCGAGCCCACCACCCCACGAAAATAGTATCCAAAAAACTCAAATCCGGTACTGGGGCACCCTTTTACTGCCCACCAGTTTAAAAATTTCACTTTTTTGACTGTTTCTAGTAACATTTGCCTTGTAAGCTGTGTAGCACTGGTAGAAATTATGTTTGAAATTTTGCTTTTCTTGAAGGCCCAGATTTCCTGCGATTTAGATGCGAGTGTCAGCACAGATGTGATATTACCAAAGTGTCGATCACATTCGGACTTGCCATGCCGACTAGGGAAAAAGTTAACCCAAGCTGATTAACCTATTTTACAGAACAGGCTGATGACGGTTGTGTTCTCAAGGTGCCTACCAGCATCAGCCCAATAGTGAATCATCTTATCATTCTCAGACATCAAGAAGAACTTATTCATAACTGGATACGTTACTATCGCATTCTGGTTGATGTGTGGGAGTAGGAAGTTGTTATGGCCACACTGAACCTCAGTTCCAAACTGCTCATGTAGTACACATCCAAGCAGACTATTTCCCCTGTTGATAGAAAGGGGAATTTGGCCCTTCTGTCATTAGAAGTCCTTTTCTTTATAATCCAGAGTCATGATATAGTCACCAGGATGGATTAGATGTATCTTCTCAATACACCTGACATGTCTCTTATCTCCAATGTGAGAATCTATTTCAATAATTCCTCTCATTGTTGTTCGCTTCTCAGCTTCGGACTTTATGAGTGCCAGAAGGAAGTTACGATGATGTTGAAGGCCCCAGGGATCCACCCATTACGTCTGTCAACATCATAGATACATGTGGCGAATACTGAAGATGCCGGGCAGGCAAGCTTCTTTCATGGATTCTTGTCGATGAGACGGTAGTTGCACACATTCATACAGCGCCGAAACTGCTGAAACTCAACTCCAGGTAGAGAACAGTACTGTGTGTATGAGATAGTGTCTTTTAGAGGGGAGTTATTATCGACTAGTTGATACGAGGTCATCATGTTTTCAACAGTAACAGTAACTGCCTCTCTCCTTTTTTTGATACTTGGAGGAGTTTTATATTATGGTACCACTAGTGGTTACCAGTTCTTATTGAACCTGATTTTTCATGTCAGGTGTTACAACTGACAGGCAACCACTGACTCCACCTTCTTGTCCCTATTCTTCCACAATTCCTTTCCTACTACTATCCCAGTCTTATTCACTTCTGCTATCCCCAGCCACTGGAACATAGAGCTTGTAGCAGCGTCCTCAAGCGGCTATAGATTCTAGAAAAACTCCAGTAATCCTGAGGGTGTACTTATTGTGAACAGCATGCTCACATCATGCTCAATCATCACTGCCAGCAAGGGTGACTCAGAATCACCACCCGATATCGTACTCTGCAGTTCTCACGGGATCTATGATTCTCCTGTCTCATCACTTCTCCTGTTCCTATCATTCCAGTCTTCATAGGAATCCAGGGTGTAAACAAATTTCTGCAATGTAGCTGCTAAGCTGGTTTTTGAGTATTTTGAGGGCAACCAACAGAGATACAAGGCAAAAGTACCAGAAACAGTCAAAAAATATAGAATTTTGAAACTAGTGAGCAGTTAGAGGATGCCCCAGTACCGGATTTGAGTTTTTTGGATAGTATTTTCGTGGGGTGGTGGGCTCGGATTGGGTATTAGGTGCCCACAGAATAGCCTGGTAAAAATTGGGGGGGGGGTTTCTGCACCGCCTCATATAAAAAAAAAAGGGATTTACAGAGGGGGTTCTTTGTGATTCAATCGTCCTTTTCTGTTTTATTCACTCACTTTTTCTGTCCCCTACTTTTTCAAGCGACTCTGGTAACGAGATAGCTTGTTATTTTTCGATTTTCTTTTTTTTTGTTTTATATTTAGCATGAGATTGAGAAGGAAATATATTCCTTCTCTCCGATAAAAACCTTCATTGAAATGGGGTTTTTTTTTTTTTTTTTTTTTTTTTTTTTTTAATTATTTTATTTTATGTACGTAGGTAGAATCCTACTCAGGATCCGAGAGGGTTTATCTTGGGTTTTTTTTATGATGTTCTCCTCGGTTAGTCTGGTTCCGGAAATTGGTGTCACCAACCGTCTCTAAACAACAACTTATTTTTCACATCTACTTTGTTAATGGTTTTCGGATTGAGACTTATTGAGAGAAGACAGAAAAAAAAAAATAGAGAAAAATAAAAAGCTAACTAAGGAAAAAAAAAAAAGAAGAAGAAGAAGAAGAAGAAACACGCACACCTTTTAATATTGGTGTTATTCGTTAAAATAAATAATTCGTCTCCCTTTTGGGAATACTATTCGTTTAATTATTTATCTTTCATGACAGCAATCAAGGGGATGCCTTCGAAACTACTTCGAGAGGAGTTCGCTACTGAGAATACAGATTACGAGGAATTCTTGGAATCGTTAATTGTTTTTTTTAATGAACCAAATGTAGTAAAAGAATTTGGTGCTTCCCACAAGAAGTGTGAAACCCTCGTGATCACAGAACTGGAATACTTAGTTAGATCAACACAGCCACTGACTAAGAGTGATAATACGAAAAGAAAAATCGATCTTGAAAATAATCTTCAATCGCTGTTACTACAAAATGAAGAATGTGATGATGACGTTGATGGTCTTCTCGTTGGAGATAGTTTTGTTGAAGTTTTAAATAACCTAGAGGAATACTGCTACAATCTGTTACAAGCAAAGCACTCTTGTGAAATATCACCCTGTGTAGACATTGAGCTTATCCCTCTTGAGAGAGAGATAAACCAGACTCTTGTTTGGATCAAATCATCGTCATCTTCAAATCACATTCAACCTTTTATTGTAAGACAAAAACATAAACAGTTAAAGCAATATTGTCGACTATTAGATGATTTTTTAACTTCCAACATTGATGCTGAAATAAAGGAATACCAAACATTCATCACCGCAACACGAGTTGCATTGAATGACCACAACAGCTACACTGGAATAGATGATCTGCTTCACTCAGAAGAAATATGGCTTCAGAGTATTGAATCATCGATGAAACCAATATCTGTGAACACTGTACGAGTTAGAAAAGATCAATTCCAAATTAAAATAAACGCTGCGTCAAAAGGAATGCCGGGAGGTATAGCCACCCTACATAAATTTAAACTAATGTCTTTCGCTGAAGAGATTCAAAAAGAATGCTTGGATAAGGGAGCGACAAATCACTTATGTCTATCACTTACGACAATAGAACGGAGTGAAGTTTTCGATGAGGCTACAAGAATTTTAAATCTATTAGCGAGTTCACAACTCGATAACAACATTGATTTGATACTATCGACGACAGAGTCACTACGGAAATTAGTTTGTAATGGTTCAAGGCATACTGCCGTGGTAAGACGAAAAAATAAACTTTTCTCACTTCTATCAGACATCATCAGTGTTTTTGACGGACCACTTCCAAAAAACACAACATACGATTCAACCATACGCGACAAGGTAGAGAACGACATTAAGTGGGTGCAGCAAATTTCAACATCGAACTTGCTGCCTCACTCTCAACGAATTGATTTGATGTTGTTGGAGTATGAGAAATTCTCAGAGCAAAATGGAATTACTGCAATCCATCGAGGACGGAACATAAAAGCGAGGGAACAGTTGATATCTGAATTACGTATTGCAAAACGACAATTGATTCGAGAAGGAGAATCAAACAAGGCGACCCTTGATGGCATCGAATCTCTTTTGACATCGACTGAACAAGATCCTGCACTTATCAGAAACACTTCTGAATTGCAAAAAAAAAAAGTTTTATTTTTGAGGTATCAGACGACTAGGAATAGAGACATCGTAGAAGGCGTTTTCAAAAAGTTTATTGAAAAAGGGATGGAAACTTGTACAGAAAAAAGACTCTTGTCTGAGCTGAAACTTGCACTGCAATGGATTACAGAAGAAAAACGCTCTGCGGATGATATAACGGCAAAGCATAGCTATATTGAAGATTTGTGGAATGTGTTGGGTTCGAATTCTGTTTTTTTAAATGGTGTTTCGAGTATTGCTTTGAAAGACGCTTTTGAAATTTGGCTTCTAAACCTCAGAACACTTTGCAAAGATAGCTCTAATACCCCTGAATATACCATCTCTCTGACCTCAATAAATACAGTACTGTCATGGCTTGATAATGCTTCATTGTGTCAGATCACAGAATCGAGCATTAGCTCAAAAAGAAAACAAATTTTAAAAAAGATAACATCTCTAGGTATCGTTATTGACTCTGAAATATTGGAAGGTGTCATCCTTCCTCAAATTGAATTGTCAGTGATGAGAGATTGGGTTTTTGGAATTCGAAAATTAATATTTAAGAACACAGAGTTAGATCAAACGTCTGAAACAGCTGCGTTACAAAACGGTTTTTATAAAATAACAAAGTGGTTGAATAATGAGGGAGCCACTGCCACACCTACACAGTTGGCAAGAAGACAACAAGAAATGAGTGAGTTACTGATAAACGCTGGCATCAAAATTGAGGAACCAATTAAAATAAAACCGACGACACCACCAAATAAAATATTCCACCGATGGCTTCAAGAACAACGAACTTATTTATTAACTCACACCAATTGTTCTGGTCTTGGACTAGAGCTTCACAAAGCTTTTTCATGGTTAGAAACAATGGAAAGTACTTCTTCTGAGAAAGACATCACCAACAAAATAGACGAATTCACGAATAGAATAACAGCAATAAAACATCTAACTACTAAAGATGATGACGTTCAACACATCACTGAAATCAGTAATGAAAAGTGTTCTGTTGCTGTGCAGACTCCTCACAGTCTACTCTCGCCTGATGAATTAGCTCATTGGGCAGCTTGTCACGATAAGCTGCAAAAATTAGTTCAAAATAAAACAATGTCTTTGGAATACGTTCCTGCACGTCCTAGGAGTGCTTTACCCAAAATTGAAAGCGAGTCGCCAATTATCAAATCCGAGCAGGAACAGGAAGTCAAACTTGACTTAGACTTTCCTCAAAATGAAAATCCACAAAATGACATAATCGGACTGCATATCCCAATAAGTAAAAAAAAAAAAACCGATACTAAGATTCGAACTTGCCAATTAAAACAACCACTTTCATACCCAAGACAACGTTTACTTCCGGTGACAAAGTGTTTGGACGGCGGAGTAGAGACGTCAGATTTTGATTGGATTGAGAAGACGCTCTCGAAAAGAGCCGCACCCCTACCTACGTATAAGGATTTCGTACAACAACAAAGAGATATCCACCACAAGCAGACAGCAGGTGAGTGGGATTCTTACTCGACTCGTGTTCCTTCTCATTCAGTTAAGGAGGGGTATCTCAATTCATTTCGGAAGAATTTGAAGGCTCTTCGTCCTCCACGAAATGAAGAACAACACGTCGTCGATTTGTTGAGAAGATTAGGCTGATGGGTAACACCACTCTAATACGAATTACCCATTGTATGTATTACACGAAAAGAAAAGAGTTTGTTTTTCAACGACTCAAAATGACCGTTCGATTCAGCGCTCAACTATTGCTGTTACCGGGCTTTCCAGCTCGCTGTTTTTTTTTCTTTCTTTTTTTGACTGGGTACTTTTTTTTTCTTATTTTCGTTCTCTATCTTCATTTCCCATTCAACAGTACCTTCAATACGACTTTTTGAGTACAAGTCGATACCTTTGAAAATGTTTTGAGTAGTGAGATTTAAACATTTAGTTCTCTCAGTCCCATCAAAAGATGGCTGTAAAAGGCGACAGTGCAGATGCAATCGCAGCTGCTGTACCAATGAAGTTTGCGGGGCTTACGAGAAAACCGTTGAGTGGTAAAAAATCAACTCCGAAGAGAAAAGAGAAAGAAGTGCCGCAACCTACGACACCGAAAAGACACACAGCAAGTACAGCAAAATCTCCCAGAGGAACAGGGACACCACGTTCTTCTAGGACACCAAAACCAAGAACCCCGAAGAGGGAATTTGAAAACTTTGAAACAACAACTCCAAAACGACACAACTCATCGGATGATATTATTGAAGCGTTTAGCACTCCAAAACAGGACAGTGCGAAAAAAGAAAAAATGTTTGCGTCTCCAGTATGTGATATTTTAATTATTATGACGAACACTCCAATCCATAAAGTACTACCTGACTAATCTTATCAATCAGGAAGACATGAAACGATTTGAAGATGATAAAAAGAAATGGTGCGACGACTTCAACGCTCACATAGCGGAGATAGACTCCGTTGAGCTCTGATAACAAATATAAAGATGTGAGAGTCTTGTTTGTTTTATATGATTGTTCCCTATTCCATTTTAATTATGAAGTTATATTCGGCAGGTGGCATATCCACCGAAAAGATTCATTGCCGAATACATGTCATTTTATCAGTATAGTTATGGTTATATGTTTTTTTTTTTAAAAATTCTTCTTTTTTATATTGTGTGCAGCAGTAATCAAGTCGTAACTAAGTACATCACACAAATAGCTGTCTCAGCTGTCCTTTGCTTGCTGTTGCAGCACATTAACACACTCTCTTATCGTATGCAATACTCCTACCACGTCTGTTGGTTTTGAAGTTTTTTTTTTTTTTTTTTGTTTTTTCTCGATCGCAGCTAACCTATTTCTTTTGGATTACTGAGACCCTTTTTTGTTCTGTACGTATACTTACCTTCTACGGCAGGAAATGAAACTCAATGATATTTTTTTCATCCTATTTCATTTTTTTTTTCTTTTCGCACCATTTTTTTTTTCTTTCACATTATACGAGCTTTTCTTCCAATGATTACTTTAATCCTTGTAGTCTCTTGTGGTAGTAGAAAGCATGCATCTTTCTACTAATACGCAGCTTTAATAAAATGCTTAAGAGAAGCAACAGCTGGACACCAAACCTAAAAAGACTTAAGACCTGTATAAATAATGAGGATGATGATTTTGGTTATGACACGGAGATGGAAGATATGATGGTTGATGTCGTTGATCCGAGGGTTCTGTTTTTTGAGCATCAAAAACAACAAATGGAGATGTGGAAACGTCGATGCCTTCCATATGTGGGATGAAATCATTCTCGCTGTTCTGAAACCAGAGATTCGACTACCTGTCGTCTCCCCGTCTCTGATTTGTTTGATGTTGCTGAAGTATTAATTTGTGTGAAAATCTTCTGCTCCAAGAAAAAAACTTCGGAAACGAAAAAAAAATAAAAAAATAAAAAATCGGATAATTGTTCGAGTTCTCTCTCTATTTCCATCAAGCCTCCGCCTCCATAAATTCATTTCTCATAATTATCTCATTGTGGCGTTTCGCACGATTGGAAAAAAAAAAAAAAAAAAAAAAAAAGTCTGTTACTTCCTGCCAGTAAGGCAGAATACTTAGAAAATAAAACAAAAACAACAATTTCATCAACGACACGAAAAAAACAATATTTCTTTGAAAGCTCTTTCAGGGGAGTCCTTCGATTCCGCATTTCCTTTTCTTAGCTACCACCTGTTCGACGTCGATGGTTCTTTATTTAGTTATTGCTGCCTCTGAGACAGCTACCTTACCGAGTACATCATATTAATCGTGAATCCGTATTTTGTGTTATATATTTCTTTTAAACCAATTCAATAAAAAGACAGGAATGGCTTCCCTGTCACAATTTTATGCATCGAAAACGGTCCTCGTAACTGGAGCTGACAAGACTTTTACTTTAGTAGTGGTGAGAGAATTGATCCGTGAAGTGTTTCATGATATAAAAAAATTATACTTAATAATTGAGAGACGGACATACGTTTCGGAAGGTGATCGTACTCAACAAGATTTAATAAGAGAATACGCAAAGAATGAAGTGTTTGAACCACTGTACGGAGGACACAGAGACCCGGAAGAATCTGAACACTTGGGCGAGGGATTCGATGCGTTCGTTGAAATGCTTCATGAAAAGGTAGAAATAATATCAGGAGATGTAACAAAGGGAACCACATTAGGTATTAACGAAGAACGTTGTCCTTTAATAACAGGTAGTGTTAATGTTATTATTCATGGTTATTCATTAGTTGATCCATGTGATGTTACTGAGGATCCAGAGAAGCTACATTCGTCTTGTACAGGAGCTGGAATATTCGCTTCACGTTGTAGTAAGGATTGCATACTTGTTCTTCCTGGTTCTTTATTCGCAGCTGCTGTTGCTCGTCGGTATCGTTCTGTTCCAAGTTTCGTTAGTACAATAACAGAGGACCCAAGTCTGGGTTTTCGTTATGCTCATACTGACGCCATGCCTACACCTGTAATCGCTGCTCAGAGCCTCAGTGAGTCATCTCTCAGTAATTTATCAACTCAAGGCGGCACCTGTCGACTATCAGTTGTACGCTATGGTCTTATTGGTCCTCCTTGTCTTGATGTTAATAATTCCTTTTTATCACACGGCGAAGGTTCTGCTTTTAACAACGTTTTCAGTGCCTTAGCATGCTGTATAGGCGTCGGGGCGATTGATTCGATAAAAGTCCCTAACACGGAATCGATCTTGGAGATTATTCCACTAGATATGTTGGCAGAGAGAGTTGTTGGAGCAGCTGCTGTTATGTCGCAGAATCAAAGAGTATCTGTTGTGCATGCGGCGACATCTCATGTTCATAGTTTAGCCGTTAGAATGGCGGCAAGGTACCTAACAGAATACTTCGTAAGGAATCATAAAGCACTCGCCTCAAGTTTAGACTACGGTGTTCCAGCAGTACCCGGAGGTCAGCCTATTAGAATTCCTCTAAGTCCTTTACTAACAACACATCCAAGATTGGATATCATTGACACGTCTACTTCTCTTCATAGAAGAGTTTCTCGGACAGCAAAAGGAGTTGTAAGAATGCTGTCAGACCTTCCTGTGCAATACTTTAACAGTTCAATTAGTTCTCACCTTGAACGTCATCCCCATACCGGAGCTGCTGAGCGCTATAGAGGTGCGCTTACATCCTCTCTTGGTATGGTTCGGAACTTGGAAAATATTCTTGCGGCTTCGCAATTATCATTCTCTTCATCTGCGATTCTTTTTCCCGATTCAAAGATGGACATCAGAGAGATAGAATGGGAATTATATTGTAAGAATACAGCTCGGTCTTCATTCATATCTTTGTGTTCCTTCGTTGGTGTCTCTCCAGGAAACATCCCTCCAGCATTGAAGTATTGTATGATGGACAGATTAACAATGAAACCAGGTGATTCTTTTGGCTCTTGGTCTGTACTACAAAAGTTATTTCCAGATGTTCATTTCTTAATGTCATGTACAAAGCTTGCAGACGGTCACACAGTTCAATATAAACAAGGATTGTCTCCTTCAAGAAGAGAAGAAATCCTACGACTAGACACAGTAAGAAGTGCTATCAAAGAACAAGCTGCGAAGGAACGGGTAACTGAAGATGCTATTATAGCGCGTTCGTATTTGATACTGGACAGAGTGGGAGATAAATTAAACGTTCAGACTATTCGTCTTCTTGGAATTGCATTACGAAAAGCAATGCAAACTATCTACACACATGTTCATACTAATGATGATGCCTACGACAGGGTTAGACGTGCCTATCGAGGTGTTGGTTCTCTTCGTCCAATTGGAAAGCGTGCTGTTGTTTTAATACCTTCACATCGATCATATATGGATTTTCTTGTAGTCAGTTATTTAATGTATATGTGGGGATTACCGGTTCCTCATATCTGTGCTGGTGAAGACTTTCTCAGGTTGGCGGGTGTTTCTAAACTGCTTAGGGGATCTGGTGCATTTTTTATGCGCCGATCATTTAAGGGAGATCACCTTTACGGAACTCTATTCAGAGAATACAGCAGACTGTTAGCTACTGATGGCAGGGTTATCGAGTTCTTTATTGAGGGAGCCAGATCTAGAATGGGTAAAACACTCTCTCCAAAAGTAGGAATTTTAAAGGTTATGGTGGAGGCCCTAACTGAAGCCGTTCGCACTGGGAATACAGAATTCACTGATGTTCTACTTGTACCAGTCTCTCTCTCATATGACAAGGTACTCGAGGGTTCAATATATGTGAGAGAGCTTACTGGTGGTAAGAAGCCTCCAGAAACACTTTCGAACTTAATATCTGCCGCCAGCGTTCTTAAAAAGAAATTTGGAACACTCAATGTAACAGTGAATGAACCAATTTCCCTGGCGGAATATATAATTAAAAATTTTCCTGCTGAGGGTAGTGCCGAATGTTCCACTGCGGTATGTTACTTATTTTTAAATCCTTGTACAGATTTCTTATGAACAAACAATGTCGCTTCTTCTGCCATGCCTACTGTTGGAGACACGTTTGACAAGTTGACGTCCCGTGCCCTTGACCGCCTGCTGCCGATATTGCAGTGATGCTTGCAGCCTCACCGGTTACGGTTGGTGTTTGTACATCCCCCAACTCACCTTCACTCGCAGTCTGCTTCGGGGCAGTCGAAATTAAGATAATTTCTGCCTTTCCTCTTTACTCTGAAAGCATGCCAGCACACGCATTCATTCTAATGTATCAAATCGATGAGGTATGGGGAAAGTAGCCATACTGCTCCTGGCTCCCGTGCACCCTGTCCTTTGCCATCTCCAACCCTCTCTCTATGGTTAGAAGAGAAGTTTTCGCTAAATCACGTTCAGTGACCAGGTGTTGGTTCTCTTTTTCCAAGAGTTCGCTTTTTTCTTGCAGTGTTCGCAGGTCGACTGCTGCTTGTTTGGACCCATAATCAAACTGGGCAACCTTCTCTTCCGATACACGGCTCGCCCATTCCGCCATGCTGTCGCAACCTCTCCTTTCGCGTGGACAATAACAGACAGTCGGCATCAATGGTCTTGTTTCTTAGTCGCTCAGTGTTTATTTTCAGGCAAAAAAAAAAAAAAAAAAAAAACACCCACAGGATGCCAAACTAACAAGATCCGTAGCTGCCCTAGACTCAACAACAAGCAAGACATTACTAAACAGGCTGGCGTGGGATATAACAAGTGATCTACAGGTTTGTTGAGTTAGCTTTGTTCTTAAAAAAAACTAATAATAAAAAAATAATAATAACAACAAATCACCCAAACAGTCGGGTCTCATTGTTACACCAACGGCTTTATTATCAGCCGCTCTTCTGTACCTTCATCTTCCTAGTGAGATAATGGAAGGGATAAGAACAGGAGTAGTAGTCAGTGAGATCGTCTGGTTGAGAGAATTAGTTCTAAAGTCTGGAGGAAAGATGAAGCCTTCAACAACGCATCAGAGTGGAGAAGAGTTATTTACGTATGCTGCCAGCATGTTGAATCCATTTGTTGAGATAAGTTCGTTAAACAGAATATCAATTGAGAATGTAGATACTTTGTTGTTGTTATCGATATACGCGAATCAAGTCTTTCATCTGTTTGTTGATGAAGCTATTGTAACACTTACAGCTGCTGCTTCAGTCAATACACGTGTTGTAGAAATTACCTCAAAAACTGAAGGAGACCAAGAAGATGAAACAAAATCAGCACATGAAATAAACCGAAATCTACTAAGCAGTGAAACACTCTTCTTGAAAGACTTAATGTCAGTGGAAGCACCTAATTATTCGTCTACTTCTCCACTTTCTCATGATGAGTGGTTTATCAAATCATTAACAAGATACGGCTCTTTAGGAGAGCCTGTTCAATATAATTCAACTGTCTCTGATTCAGCTGTTATTAGAATCCACATTGATACGCAGTTAACTGGGTTCCTTACTGGATTGTTACATCCTTTGGTAGAAGTGTATTGGTTTGTAGCAGTTTCTTTTGGTACCTTGTTAGGTTCAAATGATGTTAAGATTAGGGAACCAAACTTTATGGAAAGACTCGGAGTAGCTGCAGACTTATTGTTGGAGAAAGATGAACTTCAATTTATTAGTGTGCGGAACCGTGAAGTGTTAAAAAACTCAATTTCAAAATTTAAACAACATCGTGTGATAGCGTCTGCTGGAGCTTCTCAGTCGCTTACACTTTTACCAGATTACTCGACACCTGACAAGTTGAATTCTCTTGTACGGAGTATTAATGCACTTAGGTGGAAGCCGTCTACAGATTTGAGTGCTGTTTCCAACTTAATTAATAGTCACATAAATGGTCCTAAGTTGTAAATGTATTACAGCCGTAGTTGGTGAAGAACACTCATGTACTAAATTATTTTTCCTGCTTCTGCTGTACCCTTTTTTTTTTATTTACTTGTTGTTCACGTGTGGTGTGTTCGATTTATTCATCAGCTGGTCAATGTTGATTGAATGCAAACTTGTGCTTTATTTTGTTTCCTTTTTTTAAAATGACAACATCACTAATAGATAGTAACGCCCACTACTACCCTGATGAAGTTCATCAGTGTGGTATGTACTTATGGATTGTCCCTCTGCTTACTTCGTCTTCACCAATCCATTTTTTTAATTCTTTTTTTTTTTTATATTGTTTGTTTGTGTGAAATTTTTACTTTAAGCGTACGACCATCTCGCTGTAAGAACAATACAGAAAAAAAAAGGAAGGGGAGGAGGGAAAAAAAAAAAAAAAACGTTTCAACAATTTTGTACAAAGAATAATACCTGTTCACTCAAACGTTCACCACCACGTTTTTGTGGGAATTCGTGTTGCCTGTGTTGGGTAAAGGCAAGTCAACGTGCGTCTTAGTGGTCATCTTGCTTAGTAGAAACTTAGTGGACTTCCGTTTTTTAACAGTGAAACAATGAAATTGCCGTGACATAAGACGGGAAGTTAACCAATGTCGTTTCTTTACTTTTTATCTATCAGGTGATGGAGAGATTATTGTGACTTTTATCTTCTAATCAGGTCCGCATCAAGGGGGAAAAAAAAAAGAAATGTTCGGTGGGAAGAAATCGTTCTTCAATACCCGCAAACTAGGAGGAAAGTTATCTGTGACTAAGCAGGTAAAGAAAATATATTTACGAACTGACATTCCATGTGGATGTGATGGTTGTGTACCATGTAGTGAACACCAGCAGGGAAAACAAAGCAACGAACTGCTTGACGGAGATGCATCAGTTTTTTTAATACCAGATACCAATGTCATTCTACACAATATCGATGCTGTGGAGTCACCCGATATTCGTAATGTCATTGTTCTTGATACCGTTCTCGGTGAAGTTAAGGGACTGAATAGAGGAGCCTATGAACGTTTAGCAAAGATAATAAAAGAAAGTAACCCTGATACTCCGAAGCGATTCTTCGTTTTCTCAAATGAAAATCATCGAGACACTGCCTGTCAACAACAAGCAGGAGAAACAATGAACGATTGCAACGACAGAGCTATTCGTACAGCAGCTCGATGGTACAAACTTCACTTGGATGAGGCTTCGAAGAAACCAAATATTAAAATTATTGTTCTAACTCATGACAAAGCCAACAAGGAAAAGGCAGAAGAAATGGGACTCCTCGCCATGTCAATCTCTGACTATGTTAAGGAATATCACGGCTCTAACACTAACCTCATAGACAGAGTTCAGAATAGTATCCCACTTGCAAGTGAAAGAAAAAAGTCTGGAGATGCGATTTTCGAGAAATATTTCACCACTTCTGAACTTGAAAGGGGATATAGATCTCAACAAGTTGTGAAGGGACCATTGAGACAAACAGGTAGTAATTTACATGAAGGGTTTGTATCAATAAAAAATAAAGAAGACAGAACTTTCACTGAATACCTAATTTCATCACGTGTTGATTTGAACAGATGTATTGATGGTGACTTGGTAGCAATCCAACCATATCCTACATCAGAATGGACTAAACCATCAAGACTCTTACGCAATCGTAAGAAAAGTGAAAGTGGAAAAGAAGACAAACCTCGAGCAGGATCATTATCAGAAGAGGATGCAAAGAAAGAAGGATTTCAACCAACAGCTAGAATTGTTGCTCTGGTTGAAAACAAAAGGAAACCAGTATGTGGTAGTATCATGTATGATCCTGATGAGAGCTCTGCTAGTGTAGAAAGAGTTCTCTTCAGACCAATGAAATCAAATATTCCCTACATCTCAATTGCTACTCGTCAGGTAATGCAGATAAAAGGAAAACGTCTTCAAGTTGTAATCGACTCTTGGGATGAATGCAACTGGAACCCTGACGGTCACGTTGTCAGAATCCTCGGAGATATTGGAGAGAAGGACGTCGAAGCAGAAGTTATCCTTCTTGAGAATGATGTTCCGCATTATCAATTTTCTCAACAGGTTTGTTAATTTAATTTTTGTATTTATTATTCCTTGAATCTCAGAAACCAAAACCCAACACCAAACAGGTACTAGACTGCCTACCAGTAGGAGAATGGCTAGTAGAAGACGACCAAGTAGCAGTAAGAAAAGACTTTAGAGATAAGAACGTCGTGTCTGTAGATCCTCCGGGTTGTAAGGATATCGATGATGCCTTACATTGTGAAAGACTTCCGAATGGAAATTTAGAAATTGGAGTCCACATCGCTGACGTCACTCACTTCATGAAAGAGAGTACACCTCTGGATTTGGAAGCATCAAAAAGATGTACTTCTGTTTACTTAGTTGACAGACGTATTGATATGCTTCCGAAACTATTAACTGAAAACCTTTGTTCTCTCGTAGGGGGTGAAGAACGATACACTTTCTCAGTTGTATGGGAGGTGACTCCTGAATGTAACGTTGTAAGTACTGAATTCACGAAGGGGATTATAAAGTCGAGAAGTGCAATGACTTATTACACAGCTCAGGAGATGGTTGATGACAAGTCGAATAACACTGCGATAGCAACCTCATTAAAAGATTTATTAAAGTTGAGTAAGATTCTAAAAAAAAGGAGAATCGAAGCTGGAGCTCTAACACTTGCATCTCAAGAAATGAAGTTCACGATGGATGTTCAGGGAAATTCAAACGCCACCGACGTTCAGGAATACGTTCACATCCCTACTATGAGTATGATTGAGGAATTTATGCTTTTCGCTAACGTTGCTGTTGCTACTAAGATTCATCAATCATTTCCTCAATGGGCTTGTTTAAGACGCCATCCTGCCCCTGCAGAGACTTCCATGGATGCGTTGAATGAATCTTTAGAAGCTCAGAAAATGCCAACGCTCTCATTAAAGAGCAGTCTTGAATTAGCAAACTCACTTGACTGCTGTAACGACAAGAACGATCCATATTTTAATAAGTTAGTAAGAATGTTAGCAACAAGATGTATGCAACAGGCTAAGTATTTCAGTTCAGGTGAATTTGATAAATCATTGTATTGGCATTATGGATTAGCGATGGATATTTATACTCACTTTACGTCACCAATTAGAAGATACGCTGATGTTATAGTTCACAGACAGTTAGCTGCGGCTATTGGAATTGGTAAGCGTTCTGATCAGCATATGGACGCTGATGCTATGTTGGAATTAACAACTACAATGAACTCAAGGAATACATCTGCTCAACATGCTGGTCGTGATTCTCGTAATCTGTACATCGGTTTTGTTTTTGATAATTTCAAGGACGGTAGAGAAATTCCTGAAGAAGACGGTTACGTCATTCGAATCCTTGACAACGGTGTCGTTGTAATGGTACCTCGTTATGGAACAGAAGGTGTTTGTTTTTTTGATGAATGTCCTCAGTTCTCTGGTAAGCTATCTCAACTCGACAAGGTTAGAGTTAAGATAACACTCCGTCCTGGAACTCATGGTGACATTGCTCGTAATAAACTCCTTTATGAAATCACTTCAGTCATCAGCGTATCTCGTGTTCCAGAAACCCTTCTTGTTCCAACTGATGAGGTCACTGATGCCACACCAATAGCCCCAACGTGTAACTCACCAGAACCTGAATCTAAGAAGCGTGTTAAGAAAATCATAAAAAAGAAAATCACAAAGAAAGCACCGTCAAAAGCCATCAAAATAAAGAACAAAACAGCTCCTGACGATGACAGACAAAAGCGAGCAAAGGAAGAGTCAGACAACTCTGGAGACGATGTCTGAGTTGTCTTTATGAACAGAAATAACCAACACCGACAAACGCAATTTTGGTGTCACAACCGTCGCTAGAGGCGGACCTTTCGTATCAAAAGTCATGTTTCGTATCCCACAGTGTTCTTTGGTTATGAGTTTTAGTGTTGTTGTTATCGTTTTTCTTTTATAGACAGGAATCATAAAAAGATATTAATCTCATACTCGTACTACTTCCAACAAGTAAAGCAACACAACTAATATTATCACCACAGAGTCTATCCACAAGATGCCATGTCTGAAACCACAAGATGACGACAGTGATGATGATAGTCTCGGAAATATAATAAATATCGAGGAACAGGAGGAAGACGAATCGACTGCTGCAACTCCTGTGGAAGCTTCGTCAGCAGCAACAATCGAACATGTTGATGATCGAAATTCAGAAGATCACATCAACCAGAAATCAGACGATAATAATGAACCAAGAGAGAGAGACTTAACCGTTCCGTTTCCAACTTTTGGAGATCCGGAAATCGTTCAAAAATCGAACAAAAAGAGATCGAAATCACAACAGAAACGTGGAATTCAATTTGACATGGCGGGGTCCCCATCACCTCCGAGGGCGAATAATCAAGAGAGGCATATATTAAGCGCAAAATACGTGTCTTATCCTCCCACGGAGGCTCGAATACCCACAGACATTGTAGTACCTGATGAGCTCTGTGATGCACAACCTGTTAGGAATCCAGTCCTGTTTTCAGATACATCTTTAAACCCTAAATTAATATCCAGATTCTCAAGACCATTAATGGAACCGTGGGATAGATCAGAGACGAATGTTGTGATTCCAAATCCTGAAGACATCTTTAAGTCAATCGCAAAGAAGGAATCCACCTCTGAAGGTTTACAACCTGCCAGACCACGAACATCAATAAAAAGTAAAGTAATAAAGAAAACACTTCAGATATCAGCCGGTAAAGAAGATATCGATGTTAACCCACCAGGTTTAATTAGTCTTCTTGAGAAATCAAACATCAGAAGGCGTAGTGTTAGTAGAGGTGGTGTGAGAGTAGTTGTTGATTCTCATCAAATATTATCAAATGGTGGTTGTAGTCTTCCGAATACGTATACTCGTAGGAAACTGTCATCTATCTTACCACACCAACACAGTAATTCAAATAATATAACAGAGGATGTCACCACTACTGCTGCTGCTGACCCAGATATTCAATTAAAAGATTTCTCAACTTGGTTATCATCTTCACTAACTCAGTGGGTAGACTCTGATACGGCTTCTTCAGTTGTTAGGTCGTCAGTAAAAGAACACCTTGACTACAATACAGCTTTTTGTTGATTCTTACCAAAGTTCAGGTGACGACATTTTTTTTTTTTTTTTTCTTTCTTTCTTTCTGTATTTCTTTTTTTGTAATTATTGTGTAGAGCTATACACGCAGGCAAAAATTAACATTTTGCCTTCTTTTTTTTTTTTTCCCCTTCAAATACTACTAGTGAGTTTCACCTTAACTATTTCATTCTTTCCAGGACTGTGAAAATGGCTGGCAGTAAGGGTGCCTCCTATGACACAGCTTCATTGGACTCCAGCAATGCGAGTTCAATATACGCCCGTTCCAATGCTACTCCTAGCCGGTCTTTAAATGCTCGGAGGCTTAGAATGGCTGCGGAAAATGACGTTCAGTTCCTTGCGAATCGTCTAGCAAAATTGAAGTTGGAAGAGTATAAAGCTCACAAGGAAATAGACCGAACAAGGTCGAAAACAGGTGAGGTATGACACGGTTGTTGTTGTTGCTTTTTTTTTTTTTTACAATTAAAAAAAAAAAAATACACAAACACAGATTCTTGGCATCCGACAGCGAGCTGAGGATTGCATCACACAGAAGCGAGATCTCAGGGACCAGGTATTATCTTATTTATTTGGGTTAGGGGGGCCTTTGGGTCACAAACAGTTTCAAATCAAGTTTTCGTTGTGTGATGCGGTATGATATCACCCAGTGATTTGCCACTTTTCAAGCCTTTTTGCCTGTCAGAAAACAGATCCGAAGTTTATTAAGTCTCCGACAACTTGTCTTGGGATTGTTCTTAACATCTGTTCTACCTTATTAGACATTATATGTAACTTGTTTTGCAGCTCCAGGAGAACAGGTGTTGTTGGCCACACCCGACAATTGCCCTCCACTATCTTTGTTTTAACAGCAACTGACTATTAGTAGGAAATATAATATTCATACACGTCTTAATACGTTTTCCTCTCATAAAACTAAATGTCCATTCTGGTGCGAAATTTCCGGTAGTTTGATCTCGTAGCATAATATCAATTACACATAACACAGGTCGACTACAATAAGCGAAAAGAAGCAGCTCTGATTGCCCTTAATAGAGAAAAGCAAAGCAAAGCAATCTGGTATGTGTGACATTACTATTTCTAGTGTTGTATGGTGATATATAATATTATGTTAGTGTTTACAAAATAAAATAACAGGATTTCCAAACAAAAACTCCTCCTTGACAAGAAGGAATCTGTTTCTAATCTGCGAAAGCAGAAAGAGATCAACGAGTGTCGAATTCACATCTTCAGAGAAGAAGAACGAGACAGACATATCAAACAACGAGAAGCAATAAGAAATATGCACACACTTTCAAAGCTAAAGAGAGAAAAGGAAGTCGAAGATAAAGCAGAACGAGTCAGAGAACTGTTCGAAGCTAAGATTGCAAGAGAAGAAGCCGAGAGAGAACGAAAAGAACGACTAGCTACTCAACTAGTAACACAAGAAGCACAACTAATCTATCGACTAAAGAGAATGCACAAAGAGAAACAACGTGCAATTCGCGATCTTGCTGCTGCTGTTGATGTAGTCCGACCGAATGACTTGGAAAGTACAACGAAAACCAGTGCAATCAACACTACAGTCAGTTAATCTTCTCTCTTAATTAATACATCTCTGTGAAGTAGTCTGAGTCAAGAGCAATATTTTTTCCACTTATCGACTAGTATTGTAATTCGTTACGGTCATCGTTTGACTTCTCTCAGATACTCAGCTGCATCCGTTGGTACAAAATTCATGTATGAATGGAAAAAAAGTAATTTGCTCAAAAAAAAAAAAAAAAAAAAAGGCCGTCGTTCTGTTCAGCAACTTTTCTATAGTTTTTTTATCAAAGGAAAAAAAAAAAAAAAAAAAAAAAGAAAAAGAAAAAGAAAAAGAAAGAGAGGGGTTTATATTTTCCTCTCTCAATTCAGTTACACACATTTCCCCCCTTTTTTTCATCCCATTATAGACAAAAAGGGAAAGTTGTTATTACTAAGTACTTTAAAGATTTGAAAAATCACTTTCACTAACTTTGCCATTGCACTTCTGTGCAAATGTAAAAAAAAAAAGTGATCGTGTAATCTACTATGTTTTTTTTTTTATATTAAATATTAAGAAGGGGGTGAGATTTAGGACTTTGATCCCTAGTCGTATTCCTGCATTAGAGGAATAGATGTAATTAAGAAGAAAAAAAAAAAAAGAAAAAAAAAGAAGAAGAAGAAGAATAAGAATGGGAGAATAACAAAAATACCGCAATCCCAAAAGTAACTATTAAATTATGATTATAATAATTTTTCAGTTTTTTATCATTAGTGACAACAACAAAAAAAAAAAAAAAAAAAAAAAAAAACGTGAAATGGTTGAAAAACGATGCATTTTATAATTTTATGTTTTCCAGAGTAAAAGCAAGCAATATGACGAAGACGGAAAGATGCCTTGCAGTCTTTTCCAGCTACCTAGCAGAGCATCACCTCACTGACGCAAGAGTTTTGAGTTCCGTTCTGTGCGGCAGCAACTCATACAATCTGGCTCTTAAAGATAGCGATGAAGATTACCTTGGAGTTTATCTAAATTCACCTCACAAACACTATTCATTAAGTAAGGGAAAAGACAGTTTCATGCAACACGGTGATATTGATTTATGCGTCTACGAGTTTGGGTTTTATATTAAACTTTTATTCAAAGGAAATCCAAAAGTTATTGAACACTTATTGTGTAAAAAAGACGCCTATCGCGATCCACTGTGGGAAAAATACATCACTTCAGACACTGTTCTAGAAGCAATCAATAGCATTACATTTTCACAGTACTACTCATTTGCAAGAAATCGAATATCACTCGCTGAGGAAGCTGAATCTGGAAGCAGAGAAAAAGTCAAACTACAGGCTAATGCTATTAGGCTGCTGAGTGAATCGAAGAGGCTGTACTCAGGTACACTTCCAGAAGTCACATTGACTGGTTCTTTTAGAGATTTATTATTGTCAATACGACATCATGAGGTATCCGAAACTGATATACAAAAATTAATAAAAGAATACGACGTTGATTTATCAAACCCTTCAGCGATACCTGAGAGTATGTCAGCAGAACCTTTTCAAATATTGTTACAAGAGTTACGCAATGAAGCCTACGCTATGGAACCTGATCCTGAATTCGTCTCTCTCAGAAATGATTGCATCACATCTCAACGTAAAGCGTCATCAGTTGTTGTTAAAGTTCAGAATATTTTAAATAATTATTTTGATTCATGTGGTCCAGTACTTCTGATTTCACTTGCAAAACTACCTGACGAGTCCCAAGTTGGAATTTACATCGCTCCTACAAGTCGGGTTGATGGGTTTATTGAGGGTGTGAGTGAGGCGACATATTTTCCTGAAAGCCTTACAATAAGACTGAATGAAGATGAAACGTATTCCACGACAACAGGAATAGGTTCTATTTTGGAAGGCTCAGTCTCTGATAAAGTCACCAAAGAGATTACACTATTTGAAATTTCAACAGCTCTCGACTTAATAAATAATAGAGCTCATCCGTGGTTGTTCGGTTCTTTATTTTCAAAGAAAGGATTCTCTTCAGAATTGGCAAGCTTTATTATTCCTCCTTCAATCATCAGCAGAGGAACGATTCGCTGCTTGCTTGGTCGGCTTTCGGGTTATCAAAAAAAATCACATCCTTCGTTTACGTGGATTGCTTCATTTACTCAATCGATTTTAAACAACACACCAAACCCTGATGTCGAACTCATAAGTAATGACACTGTAGATCAGTTATTAAAGGTTCAGATATCGGAGGTAGACTTACCTGATAGGATCGCAACAAAAGATTTATTCGACGAATTTATCTTTAAATTGCGAACAGCAATGAGAAAGTAGTTATGGAAAGCAAAGTCACAGCACCCAGTATCTATCCTGCTGGTAGGCTGCTATTGTGACTTTTTGATATGTTGATTCTTTGTAACAGTTTTTTTTCAACACTATGTGTTAAGATATTTCAGGAATTTGTTAAATTTTTTTTTTTTTTTTTAAATAGCAGTAAACTCAATACATGCTCTGATAGACAATGGGGTCTGATTCTGACCCGGAATCCGTTACGGAAGACTGCTGCACTGAGAGCACAGATTCCGATGGTCCTCAAAAGAATTATAAACACCTCGTTAGCTATAAGACGTCCATTCGTATTCTAGGGGGAGTTAATGTAGTAGAGAGATATCCTGATAAAGGAAGAACATCGAAAGACTGGATAGCAACAACTCAAAAAGTCATCGCGGACCTCTCTGAACAAGGAGCTGTAAAAACAGCTGATGGAAAAAACAAACATCAAAATCAAATCAGAAGAGTAGAACGAAAACGAGTAACCAGTCACATCGAACTTCATGTTTCAAAAGATGTGGACTGTGGAAAGTTATCTTCCTGGATAGAACAATTAAATGAAAAACTACTTCCAGATATGCCAATCACAAAAGTTCTCTTTAGTTATGGTAAAAAGAGTCAGCCATATCATCACATAAAACTTCAACTGGGAAGCTATTCCTCAACTTGGTCATCAGAGTCTGAAGAGATTCAAAGGGTTTGGTTAATCATTGACGACATGGAATTAGTATCAGATAGACGAGTATACTATCAGCTTGGTGCGAAGGCCAGAATCTATGAGAAAGGAACAACAATCGAAAAACTGATCCATGAATTAAACCAACGTAAAAACGGAGGAAGTATCCTACAACAGCCATCGGGAGAACAATTTCCTTATCCAGTAAATCAACCTCCATCTAGTAATATTCCAATGTCACACTTTGGGAACTATGGTATCGTACCAGGGATGCCTGCAGTAGGCCCAATGTCAAATAGAATGTTTCGACCATTCGATCCAATGCAACCATTTCCAGGAATGACACCAGATGTGCCATATTACCCCACTATGGAAGGGTTACCTATGTCAATGATGCCAAGTATGGAACCTACTATTGGTGACAACATCAAGGACGGAACTGGTGAGTCCAATAAAAGGAAACATTCAAAAGCCACTCGAGGTGCTTGGGATGCTTTGATTGAGAAGCCACAACAATACATTCCGGGAATACCTCAGAAACCAGATTTGAAGACACTCAACATTCAACAACTTGAAGATATCTACAGGAATTCATTGTTGAGATTGAGACCTACACATAAATACACCACTTCACTAGTACCTTCAGAAAAGCTACCTTCAGAAAAGCTACATTCAGAAAAACAGCATTCAGAAATGGCTGACTTAGACAGTATCTTAACTAGTATCGGTGGTTTGTGGGGAGTTGATGAAACTAACGAACAAAGCAATTTGGTTGTTGGAAACCAAACTTTTGACTGGAACGCAAGCGCACCCAGTGATATATTGGTCAACAAAACGGAAACTACCGAAACCCATGATCAGATACCAAGTCCCCCAGCAACATTCATGTCAGCTCCTGAACCTCCAAGTAATCCGATCCCTGTTCGTTCTTCTGCTGGTACCCTGACGACGACACTAAAGGATGGATCTCATATCAGTAAAGTTGGCCTTTTAATTAAAGCAATTGATGCAGGTGCTACTGTAGTCACTCCATACGTGAAGATTGCAGAAACACTTAAAAATCCAAATGATAACATCACCCTTGGAGATGGCAGTAAGATGACGAAAACACAACTATACACCAAGGCTGTATATCTAGATGATGCATGTGTCGCTGCGTACAACGGTCTCGGTGAATGCTTAAAAGAAGGTGAGACGGTTTTCATTGATGAGAGGGAGTTCACACGTCAACAGCTTTATGCAAAAGCAATTATGCTGGCGGTGGATAAAAAAATTAAAGCACTTTCTTATGTAAACTTAGCTAACACACTAACGTCATCTGTTGAGGATTATGAAATTGGAAGCAGACGATTGACTAAAGAAGAACTCTTTAAGGAAGCCATCTCTCTTGACGAAAAATGTTCAGAAGCGTTGATGGGACTTGCGATGTGCGCTTTTTAGTTAGCTCGTGCATCTAAAACTCATCCCTATTTTCCCTTGACCCATCCCCTGAGTCTTATGATCCTCTCCTTTTTTAGTTGATAGTAACTTGTTGTGGAAAGATTGTTTGCCTTGTTTTTTTTTGACCACAGTTTGTGATTTGGTTTGTCAGCCTATCGGTCTTGCAAGTGCTGAACAGAATTTTTTTTTTCTACCTCATTGTTGTCAACTTATTAAAGTTTCATATGATACATTTGAAAGAATATATACAATACCCTCCAACTATTTCCCCTTGAGCCTGATTGTAGTATTTAATTATCACCCCCATTTTTTTTATTTTTTCACCCCCTCGCGTGGTGTCCCCCTCTCCCTGTGTGAATTATGAGGATGTTTTGCTCGCCCCTTTTTTAATTTTGGAGCGGCATGATCGAAGACAATCTTTCGTTTCCCTCTTTTATTTCCAATCCCGTCGCCCCCGGGAAGTTTAATTGTAGTGACTAGCCATGAAGGGCATTTTGATTTACATTTGTGACAGCTAGGGGGAGTGGAGTGTAGCGAGGGAATGGCACTTTGCCACTTACCGGCTGTTGACCGTATATGCGGGTTATCACGTTTCCTTTTTGTTTTAGGTTTTTTGTTAGTAGTGAGATGTGCTACGTTTATTTATTTCACAACGTGTTTCGCCATCTTGAACTACTTTTAATACAGTTTTCGTATCATCAAATACCAGTATATACGGCTATTGACAAAGAGCCGCCCCCCTTCCTGGTGTTCGTCTTTTTCTATGGTTAATTTTCAAGACAATATAATGTATTAATTAAGTACTCATGAGTTTTATAAAAAGCTGTTACGGTAACATAGGCAAGTGGCGCTCAACTATGTTCACGTGGCCTCCAGTGGTATTATTTATTTATTTGCAGTCATTTACTACGCTGCCGCTGACAGTCAAGATTGTCGGAGAAATTGTTGTTCCTTTTGAGCTTGAAAATGCAGTATCAAATTACCCCCTCCTTTTTTTTTTTTTTTTTTTTTTTTATTATGAACATGAAACTTAAAGTAACTACATTCCAGTCCTGCAAACTGGAATGACTCAGTCTCAACATTTGACTGACTTACTTCTACACCATACTGATGAGAGAGAATAGAGGTAAGAGGTATATGGATTACTCTCGAAACCTATAGTTACTTTAATATGCTAAGTTGCATCACCCTTAGTCACTGTATTTAAAACTAATGTTAAATTATCTTTATGTTTTTATGATACAACACAGTTGTAATTTTTACAAAACCAAACATACAACCCCCCCCCTTTAAATTAATGTTTTCAAGCTGTAACGACCTGCAGGGCATGGGATCCTCAACCTGTAGTGCGTGGTCCCCGGGTCAATTTGACTTGACAGCATTTCTTTCTCTGGTAGTTTATTTAAAGCATGCGATTTTGTGTGGACAGAATCCAGTTATAATGATTCATGTCTAATTTGTTGCGTGTTAAGTCCCCCCCCTTTAATTTTGTATCAATACCTAAAGTTGTTGACTTGTTTTTTCAAAAGTTTCACACCTCAAATTTGTAACCGTAATATTAAATATATTAAAATACCAACTCTAGAATAGCTAACTGGAGTTGCTCAGCTTCTACTTTTTATTACTGATGATGAGAGAGGTAGGGGTATCTTGTCGGTTATATTGTGATTCAGAAAAAAAACAGTTTACTATTTTTATTTTACAAAAGCCCAATAGTTTACCAACTTCCCCTTTATCAAAAAAATGAAGTTTTAATTTTCTGTCGTTTCATTCAGTTTAACATTATTGCTCATTGCATTTATAACTGTTTCTACATTGTCAAACTATCACTCCCAGTCGTTGATCCAATACATATATTTATGTCTTTATAAATGTATATATTGGATGCTCAGTACGCGCACTCCCCTTTAGCTTTTGGTATTAAATAAGTTCCTGTCCCCACCCGAGTTTTAGCTTTATTACTTTACTTTAAGTACTGTAGAGTTTGTTGCTGTTTTTACATTGCCCTAAGACAGTAGACTGATCAACTCGCCTCAATCAAAAGGTTCTTCTTGCAACCAATCTGCATTAGGGGTGTACGGAATAACACGTACACACTGCTTAGAACTTTCTTTTAGTCCTTATCCGAAATTTTAAAAAAAGTATTTTTTCTCCCATTACGGTTTCGGAAAAAACAAAAAAAAAAAAAAATACACATAAATAAATTAGTGCTAAAAAAAAAAAAAAAAACAGTTAGTTACTTTCCTTTTTTGCTCTCTGTGGCAGCTCACTTTTCGCACTCAAACGATGAGTTGGGAGGTGCTTGTCACGAAAGGTGAGCTTTTCCAGCATGGCGAGACAGGGGGAAAAAAAAAAAAAAGAGAAAGAGAAAAATAACAAATTCAAGTCTCATGACTGACGTTTATCGGAAGGTAGATTTCCATATTTCCGTTCTCAGAGAGTTTTCCTTTCGGCTACAAAACAACTGATGTTTTCGTTACTATATAGGTAGACTTCTATCTCATTGTGGTCCTCTAGCAGGTTTCTGTTGTTAAGTTACAATCAGTTTCTCGACACTTGTCACCGCACGTTTCGTGTGAGCGTAACCGAACTTACGTCTCAGAGTGTGTGATGAAAACTCTGTTTCTTCACATGCTTACGTTTTCATTTACAAGAACGAAAGAAAAAAATAAAAAAATAAAATAAAACCGCCGTTGTCGGTTCTCACTCCTAAACAGCTGTGACTGTTGCACCGGAGCATCCCTCCTCCAGCCGGTTCCCCTACCCATAAAAATAAAGCTAATTGACTGAGGTACTAGTACTAGGGAAATCTCATTGCCTTTTCAGATTAATCTCCGACAGCATTCTGAGAACAATGCAGTTATTATTTTCTTAGCAATTTTCAAGTTAGGAATTCGTCACATGTGGAATTGGAGAATTGGTGTTGGAGAAATGTCTGCAGTTAGTATTGTTTAATTGCTGGAGTTGGTAACGTGTTCGCGTCACCCCCCCTGCAGTATAACTTTAACATGCTGTGAGAATCTTGAATGTATATTGTTTTGTTTTGTTTTGTTTCGTTTTGTTTTGGGAGATCATTACGTAGAGTGTATTCCTTTTCTGAACTATTATGTAGGGGTCCCCTCCTATTTCTGACCAACAAATCGCCTCATGCGACACTTCTGTTCGGAGTTCAGAGTCTAGTGGGAGACTAATAAGTTACGGTTAGTTATGATTTGTTTGTCGTTTTCTTTCCTTTAGTGTCCATCATATTCACGAAAAAGGGAGCAGCAGGCGTTGTGGACGGAATGCTGCTTCCCCTCCGTGCAGAATATCTCATCCGTGAATTTCGGTTTTCCGGAATTATTTCGGTATCATCAAACAAGTCGAACCTGATTTCTGATATCGTGTACGATGGATAGAATACACTTGGGTGGGCTGTTCAGTCACTTATAAAAAAGTGTATTGTGTGCCATCGTAAACGATATCGAAGAATTATATTCGAGAACTGAAATCTGATTCGTGTGCTTTGTGTACTGAAAAACGGGGGGGGGGCAACCGTGTGGCGTATGAGAAACACTGCGTTGTTTCTCAGCTACGAATTTCCCCCCTTGATTTTCTTATATTGCAACCAGGTTTGGCCGAACCCATTTCTCGTTTTAGCCAGTTTCAAGTTGCTTCCAGTGTAATATTAGTATCAAGTTCCGGCGCAGTTATGACCTTAAACTGACTGTCATCTTGCCTGATCCTTTTGGTTTTCATTTCTTGCTGGGTGATATGGCTATGTGTTGCCCAATTTTTGTGGTACATTCCTAAAGCTTTTCGGTAAGCCCTCAGTACAATTATAATGTTTTGGACAACTGGGGGTGAACGTTCCTCGGTACTGTTCCGGGGGTTTCTATTTTCTTTCGTGGAGAGTGGGCATTTGGCACATGTGGTCGTATTATAAAGAAAAATGTATATGAAAGAAAGAAGATTTTTTATTTTTTCACCTTCCCCCCCACTTCCAGATCATTTCTCTTTTATTTTCTTTAGTTGTTTACAACCTGTTAGCCTCTGGGCAAGGTGGAGGCTGGAAGTCGATCACTTCCAGCCGATACTATGAAACTACAATCTTCGCGATTGGGTCCTTACTGATGCGGGCTACCCAGACCCCTCGTAGTCATCAGTTTGTATTTTGCTAAAAAAAAAAGTTACCCTCCACTCTATGTACCGCATCCACGTCTAATTAATAAATAATTCTTTCTTTAAAAAAATAAAGTATTCTGCAGAATACTTTATTGAAAAATTATTTATTAATTAGAAGGTGGATGAGATACATAGAGTACACACGAATTAGATTTCACTTCTCGAACCTAGTTTCTGATATCGTTTACGATGGCACACAATGCACTTTAAATAATAAGTGACTGAACAGCTCACCCAAGTGTGTTGTGTGTCATCGTAAACGACGTCGAATAATTAGATTCGAGAACTGAAATGTAATTCGTGTGGTACCCTATGAACTTGTACTGAAAAACGGGGGGCAACCCTGTGACGTACAAGAAACACTACGTTATCCCGCTCTTCCCAGCCACGGGATAACGTAGTGTTTCTTGTACGTCACAGGGTTGCCCCCTGTTTTTCGTAGACGACATCGAAGAATTGGGTTCTAAAACTGAAACCTGATTCGTGTGCTTTGTGTACTGAAAAACAGGGGCGTCTCGTATAAGAAACAATACTTTGTCTCCCGTTTTCTCTGCTTACGTGTCCCTCCTTCGTGCAGAATACTTCATTGAAAAAACATTATTTATTAATTAGAATTCTAGAGTGCACACGAATTAGATTTCGGTATTATCTAAGAGCGCGAATTCAGTTCTTTGACTAATTCGTGTGCACTCTACAATTCTAATTAATAAATAATTTTTTCAATGAAGTATTCTGCATCCAAAACTGAACTAAACGAACAAAGATGGAATACTTTTCAATAATAATCGTCTTTGAGCTATCATACTAACAACAGCAGACAAAATATTGAATGCATTTCGATGTTGTGGTTTCTAACGTAAGTGTGAACTCAAAAACGACTGTTGTTGAAAAGTATTCCATAGAAAGAAAATCTTTTTTTTTATTTTTTTTTTTATTTTGCTTTAATTTTTTTTTTTTTTTTTTTTTTTTTTTTTTTTTTATTTAGGTAAAGTCTCAATTTCATCCCTAATTATAGTGCTAACCTTCCGACAAGGCTAATTTAGCCAAGTACTAATATTTTATTGTCTTCGTATCGTACGGTTATATTTCTATGTACTGTAGGCTCTATTATTATTACGGACAAGGCTTAATATATATTCAAGGTTTTTTCGCTGAAAAAAAATACTTTAGCAATTGTATTTTGTGTGGTTTTGTGTTCAGGTATAACAGGTTTCCCGAAATAAACTATCAGTTGCGTATAATACTTTGTTCTCTTCATATTGCGATGTGTGAATGCCGATTCGCGGCCATCCTCTTCACTGCATTTCGAGTGACATTCACATGCTAAATAATTCCACGGGCGAGCAGTACGCCTCGCTCGCGACCTTTTGTGAGTGACCAATATGCGAGTCAGGTGCAGCAGACTACTGGAACCTGATTATCGTGACAGTCTGCTGTTTTCTTTTATTTTTAGCACGCGTATTCACGCTATTAATTGTTCGGTTCGTGATACGCGAGCGGAGAAGGCGCCTTCTCTGCCGATGCGCGCCTTCTCTGCTCGCGTATCACGAACCGAACAATTAATAGCGTGAATACGCGTGCTAAAAAGAAAAGAAAACAGCAGACTGTCACGACATCAGGTTCTACCCAAGAGAGTAGTAGGCGCGCATCGGGTGCAGCAGACTACTGGAACCTGATTATCGTGACAGTCTGCTGTTTTCTTTTATTTTAGCACACGTATTCACGCTATTAATGTTCGGTTCATGATACGCGAACAGAGTCTGCTGCGCCCGATGCACGCCTACTACTAAAACCTGATTATCGTGACAGTCTGCTGTTTTCTTTTATTTTAGCACGCGTATTCACGCTATTAATTGTTCGGTTCGTGATACGCGAGCGGAGAAGGCGCCTTCTCTGCCGATGCGCGCCTTCTCTGCTCGCGTATCACGAACCGAACAATTAATAGCGTGAATACGCGTGCTAAAAAGAAAAGAAAACAGCAGACTGTCACGATATCAGGTTCTACCCAAGAGAGTAGTAGGCGCGCATCGGGTGCAGCAGACTACTAGAACCTGATTATCGTGACAGTCTGCTGTTTTCTTTTATTTTTAGCACACGTATTCACGCTATTAATGTTCGGTTCGTGATACTCGGGCAGAGCCTACTACTCTCTTCGGTAGAACCTGATTACCGCCGGGCAGTCCGCTGTTTTCTTTTATTTTTAGCACGCGAATAGCGTCACGCCATTCGCGTGACACCAATGTTCGGTTCGTGGTACTCGAACATAGTACGCGACGCCGTTCGTGCGCGCTCTTTCGTGGATGACCAATGCGTGAGTAGTACTACTCGTCGTGGAATCTGATTAACGGGTAGTCGATTCGCGTTGCCTTCAGAACTACGGTTCTGTGGGACTTCATTGCATTTCGAGTATCGGTATGTTTAGATTTATCTTATTATGTAGCAGTCCTGATTGATGTTTTTTTGTGTTTCTTTTTGTAGCAATGTATCCTGATCCACCTGACCCATAAAAAGATCCTTGTAAGGTATGAAAGCAATTTCAAGTACAAATAAGGAAATTAAAGAAAAAGAAAAAAAAACAATGTCGGCGGGTTAGCAGTATTATTTTGGTTTTGTATGGAATTGAGGCTTTACCTAAATAATAACGGAATACACTTTACACAGAATTATGTTAACCCCTCTCCCCTTTTCCTCCTTTCGCAGGTTCACTTCAAAAAAAAAGGCATCAATTACCCTTCTGAATAGTTTATTACAATTAAATATTAAAACAGCAATATAACTGCTGTTTTGAAGTGAAGTTTCATGCGTCGTAATTATTTTATTTTTAAAGGGTCATTTCTTGTACGTATATTCTCAACCTATCACCCCTCTGCAGGTAAAGTAGAAGATGTCATCGTTACCTTTAATCAACTGTCGGGGATCCTTTTTGTTCCCTCCTTTCCCCCCTCCAATAGAAAGTTAGAAACATTGATTATAATGTAGAGCAAGTACGTCAATTGCAGAGTGTTAGCCTGTATTAACATTTTTAGTCACTGTGTCATGAGTTTTTTTTAATTTTATTATTGAGCTGATACAATACAGAGATTTATATTCGTATGAACCTAATCAAATAGTTTTCCCCTCCTATTCTATATCACCATCTTAATGAGATTCTTAAAAATAAGTTGTCGTTTAGCTATTTTATTTCTCCACTTCAGGTATTTGATTTCAAGGAGTCTGTTTTTATTCCCAATTGAGTACTGTGTGGTGTGTTTGTTTTAATGTTATACTCGAATGTCTCATTTTTTTTCCCCCCCTTTTGTACAGTTCTCCTCGTATAAAAACAAACAAATACATAATTATGGCAAGCCCATCCATCGCCGACTCCGCGGTATTCCAGGCCAGCAGGCACGGGTTGAGCCCAAATGCACAAGCCTTCAATCCAGTTTCTAAATCACACAAGATCATGGTTGCGGTAGGGGGTTCTAGTCTTACCATCTGTTGCGATTTAGCTCAGTTGAAGCTGAGTGAGCTGTATGCTAATGTTGCTGACCAAATGGGAGTAGCGGGGGGATTTGAACTAATGTACGGTGGCAATGTTCTTCCGATAAATGACACCAAGGCACTCGATGTCGGGATTGGTAACTTCTGCACTGTCAGTTTTAAGAAGCTCGAATCGATGCCAACTCCAACCCCGCAGAGCCCTCCAAACTCAGATGCGTTACAGCAGCTTCACCTCCAGCAGCTTCAGCAACAGCAGCAGCAATTGCAGGCTCAGAAGGCTACCGCTCAGCTACAGGCACAGGTTGCTCAGGTTCAGGTCCAGGCAGCCGCCGTTCAGGCCATGGCTCAGTCGCCGCTTTCTCCACAGGTTGCCCAAAACCTTCAGTACTCATTGGCCATCTCGATGAACCAAATGAAGCAGTTACAGATTGCTGCTGAGTACGGTTTACCCATGCCATCACCAGTTGCAAACACTTCAGTCCCTGCAATGCAATCACCAACTAACCTTCCTCCTGTTCCTCCTCCACAGTTTGGATTTTCGCCTCCGGTAACACCTCAGAGATCTGAATTCCATCACCAGTCTCCACAAAGTCCTATTGGATTAGGAAGAGATGTTGGAACTGCTAACACTGGTTGTATCAACTTGTCAGCTGTTGCTGGTAAGTTCAGCACATTTGCTCTTACTGCTGTTGGATCCAGAGCATTAGTAGACGCATTGAGAACCAGTCAGAACTCAACTGAGACTATTGAGAAGATTGTTAATGGAATGCAGGAGTTTGTTGGACTTGTTACTCACAAGCACGGTGTTGATGTAATGAAGGAGTTGGTTGACGTCTGCACTCCGGAGCAGAAGGCACAACTATTAGACATGGCTTGCAGTGATTTAGTTGAGATTTGCGACTCCCCTTGCGCATCGGAAGTTTTGTTTCAGCTCATTGACGGAGCCGAGGACACTGAAGTTCTAAACAATTTCATGAAAATTGTCGTCTCAAAGATTTACCCGGTAATGGTGAGCCATGCTGCTCGCAAGTTGGTTGTGAAAATCCTCGGTAAGTCGCAGATTGCCTCCGAGATTCTATCAAGCTTCTTCACAGCAATAGAAGAAAATCTTTTATCTGTTGCGACAGAGTCAAAGGGATGCGTCGTATTAAAAAGATGTCTTGATTTGGCACCTGCAGCAGTAAGAGACTCACTTCAGAATAAGATCCTAAACAACTGTATGACTTTAATTAGTGACCAGTATGGAAACTACCTCGTGCAGCATATCATTGATAGTTCTTCCAATGCAAAGAGAATCGCAGAGATGGTATCGAAGGATTTGATTACTCACGCTACTAATAAAATGGCAAGTCATGTTATTGAAAAGTGCTTGTCGATGGGTAACGATGACACTCTTGACGTTATTGTTAAGCAGCTTGTAGACCCTGAAACCATGAAAACTGTCATTAAGGATCAATATGGAAACTACATTGTCCAGGTCTCTATTGAGAGAGTTCCTGCTGACTTTGTAGGTACACTGAAGGATGCTATTACTCCATACCTTGCTGACTCTCAGTTTGGACACAAAATTGAACAGAAGCTCATCAAGCGTTTGCGTTGGGTTCATGAAGAACAGGAGCTTAGCCGTATCCCTGAGGCAGCTGAGATCCCTGCTGTTGAGCCTGCTGCTGCTACTGCTGTCACCGTCCAGGAACCTTAGAATATTTCATCAAATGGAATAACTGAGCCTAAGAAGGAGAACGACTTTATCATTAAAAAAAAAAAAAAAAAAAAAAAACTTCAAAAAAAAAAAAAAATACCATTAATTGTTGAGAAAGAAGATAGTGTTGTGTGCGCCCCTTTCCCTCGTTTTACTTCCTTTTTTCCATCAAAAATCTAGAACTGGAAAATAAGCTTTTCAATTTTATGTTTGTCTTTTAATTGCGGTCCTTTTTGTCCGTAAGGAGATGTTCTTTTTTATTTATTTTACCCGCCAATCGTTCTCTGTCCCCACCACACAAACTAGATCTTTGTAATTACTTCTATCCCACCCACTCCGACCCCTTTTTTTTCTAAAAAAAAGTATCCTTTCTTTCTCATTGGTTGTGACATGTACACGACTGGCGAACCAACATTTCTTTTTTTTCTTTTCTTTTAAAACTCTCTTTCACTGTCTTGACGACACTACGCTGCAAGGTTAGATTGGGTATATGGTCATTTCAAACTCGTTTTTACATGTTTTGTCGTTGCCCAAACTAGCGACTGTATAGAGAAGCAGCTCTGCGGTTGTTTCTATTTTATTCGGAAAATTTAAAAAAATAAAATGGGGATGAAAATTAACACTACTAAGTTGTGTTTTAGCATTGCTTGTGTCGGGTGTGATTGGGGTGGTTGGTTTTATGGACCACTTGTGAAAGAAACTTAGAAATATCTTTTCTATGTTGACAACAAAGAGAGAGTGAAAACATTAAATTCTTAGAAGCGAAAAAAAAAAAATAAAAAAAAAATATTGTAGGACCATTGTACAAAAAAAAAAACAAAAAAAAAAACAAAAAAAAATTAGGGAAAAAAAAGAAAAGCAAGTCATTTATTATCGTTATGCGATAAGGTGACTTTTTTTCCTAATGCAAAAACAAAAAAACAAAAAAAATTCTTCTTTTTTTTTTTTCACTTTTTTATTATTGTTTGCAAATCAGGGCCTAATAAGCTCTTTTTCTTTTACTTTCTCACTGTACGTTTGAAAACAAAATTGCTTTATACGTTCATGCTGACAAAAAAAACTAGTACTTGTAATTTTCTGCAAACAGCAGACGAGGTTTTGAGAACGATCCTTGCGCACTATTTGGAACCGTGCGTAGATTTCAGTTCGACTCCTCCTTTTTTTTTTTTTTTTCCTGTTTTTGTTTTTAATTTAATTTAAGAGAATAACAATATCCCGGTAGTCCCCTATGACCCTTTTGATAATCTAAAAAAAAAAAAATTAAAAAAAAAAAAAAAAATAATTGTACTGGGGCTTTCCCGACTCATCGGGTAGTCCAATATCCATGCACCTTCTTCGTTGTTAAATACTTAGCACATGTGGGAAAAATCGAACCTTGTGGACTTGAATGTAACATTCACATGATATCATTCTTGACATATGTCAAGGATACATAGGTCACTTTTACTGTTGTTGATGCTAATATTTTTGCACAAAAAAAAAAAAAAAATAAAAAAAAGAGGGAAATTTTAAAAAAAAAAAAAAAAGCTAACGACCGGCAACAGAGCTGGTAGGATCAACCAATTATAGATTCGAAAAAAAAAAAAAAAATTAGTAAGGCAAGGACTAAACTCCTAACCGAAATGCCAGACCCCACCAAAGAGCACGGTGGCTAACTAAGGTACGCATGTTGAAGAACTCCAGTTGCTAGGTACAACTCTGAGAGCGGTGCGTTTGTCTACCTTCTTTCAGTACATTTCGTAGATTTTTTCCCTCCTTTGTTTCCCCTTCCGTCCCCTACCCGTTTTCCCGTACTTCAGCCGGTGCTATTTTCGCGCCACATAGACGTTTATTTTGATTCTCCCTTTGATTCCCTTCATTTTTTTTTTTTTTTTTTTTACTTTCATTCGCAATACGTCTTTTACTGTTTTAGTTCAACTACTTAACACTTATCACAGTGTAGTCGTAGTTAGTTATACAGGTGACTTATTCTTATGCAGTCTCCCCCACTCCATAGTTCTTTTATTTTTATGAACAAGAAAGTAGTTTTCAGGTGAAAGCAGGCAACTTAGTTGAGCTGTTAGTTGCAGTGACTGCTCTGCGGTGATCGTTTTCGCCTAGTGTTATCTGTTTTTTTTCTTCTTTTTTTGTTTTGTTCACCCATTGTTATAAAGGAGCACATCGTCGAAGGGGGAGAAGCAAAAGGAGAGTAGGAAGAAGAAAAAAAAAAAAAAAAGAAAAAAAAAAAAAGAGAGGAGAGATTAAAAAATAGGAGAAAAATAAATAGAAAGAATGAAATAAAAATATAAAAAATCAACTCTCCGACCTGCTGTTCCTTCCGCCCTCTTTTTTTTAAAAAAGAAATATTTTTATTTTGTCGTACCCCTTTTCATTTGATGTTTTCTTGTTCCTCGTGATAGAATTTTGTTTTACAGTATTAAAAACTTTACTTTCTTCAGAATTTAATGAAAACTAAATATCAAAAAAATCAACGAACGACACGTTCTTACAACAAGTACAATATAATAGTAACATTCATTCTTTTTAATACAGAATTGGGGGTAAGTGCTTCCATGCTCTGCAATGGAAAGCAAAGTGGAGATGAGTGCTAAGAGCGTACGGCGCAGGAAACAGATTGCGGTTGTAAAGTCTTCCGATGCCTATGTACTATATGCTGCGAGAGTACCAAAAGAACAAAGGGGTGATGAGGGCTACCCATTCACTCCGCCTGTTAGTCCAAAAAGTAACGCAACTATATCAAAGAGAAAATGGGAACGGATGCAACTTGAGTGGCGTGGATGCATCGAACAGTATTATGAAAAAGCTACGTTACCATCTGCGGAAACAACAACAACGACAACTGAATACGATCAGGCGACAAGTGAATTAATAAATAGTTACTTCAAACATGACTTTAACATGCCTTCTTTACAATCACCTAAAGGTGAGAGTCGACTTAACCTCTACAAGAATTTAAATTATCATAGCAATCAAGCTACCAGTAGCTGTTCTACTTGAATGCTAGTCACACTTAAGTGGTAGAATAGCTGTTTCTGTTATCGTAACGATAGGTTCAACCATAGCATTATTATTGCTTTATTGTTTAGGGGTAGCCCTCTGTTAGAATATAGGTTTTCATCTCTTTCACGTAGGCTTGGAAAGCTTTTTTGTGGGAAAATAAAAGGAAAGGAAGAAAAAAAAAAAAAAAAAGAAAGAATAATAGTTACTATTCGGGATTGTTAGGACTATTCACGGCGTTTTCACGTCGTTGAGTTTCTCATGATGTTGTCGGGAAATGAAAAGAAATCACGTTGAAGATCGAAGTTGTAATATATTTTGAAGACATTCAGCTGCTTTGGAAAGCAATTGCATCATCAGAAATATTTTCGACAATTTAACAGTGATTTTCTTTTTTTTTCCCCCCTCCTCTGTTAGTGGAACGACACTTGTCGTTTTCCTGTTTTTTGAAGTTGAAAAATTAACGATCCAGTTTAACGGTTTCTATTTTTTTTTCTTTTTTTTTTCTTTTCTTTTTCTTTCTTTTTTATAGTTTCTTTTGGCAATTATTTTTGCAAAAGAAAATAATAAAAAAATAAAATAAAAATGATCACAGTAATTTGGCTGTAGTTTTTACTCTTTTCTGAGCCAACCTTTTGTTGGGATTCAGATTATGTTTGTACCTCCCCATCTCTTTACGGCTGTTTGTACACCCTTCCCTTTCTCCTCAATGGAAATTTACCTGACACTTGTCGTGCAGGTGATTTCTTTCCTCTCTTTTTATTCAGCTGTTCGCACCTTTCTTTTCATGTTAACTTTGCCAATCGGATGTCGATGGGTTTGGAAGCTACATCGGGTATTAGGTGCCAAACAATGTGACTGGGCTAACCACGTGCAACTTGTATGCGCAATTTTTTTTTAATTTTTTTTATAGTTCTATTATACATCCATTCTGTATTTTTTTCATTCTGGTTACACTTGTGCTTTGTTTCAAAAAAAGAAAAAAAATGAAAAAAAAAAAAAAAAAAAGTGATATGAAATGAAAATGAAAAAAAAAAAAAAGAACAAAAAAAATAGCGATCGGGAATTAAGGCGAAAAAATATAATAAAAAGGCAACGCGTGACTGTGAAGCAAGTTTACCTACGGAATGTGGTCGCAATTACTACGGTAGTAGTCTTATCTTTTTTTTCCGAGTCACTTTTTATTTTTTTATTACCTTTGCTAGCTAGTTCATATCTGATTCTTACTTGTGACAGATTCAAGTATCAACAAAAGTTACTGCAATATCACTGTGTTGCCTTCTTGGGGGGGAGGTAGGAAAATTTAAGATCACACCTTGTAGTTGTACGAATCGTTTTTATCTTTTATTTATGTTCTCTTAACCTCCTTTCAATTATTGGTCATTCTCTGTTACTGAGAATCGATTTTGCCTTTACTTCGTTCGTCTTCTGACATGGTTGTCCTCCTCATGAAGCATTCTTTCATTTTCTTCTGTATTTTGTTTTCACAATACGTGATAGGTCTATCTGTGTGAACAAGGCTTCAAGGTTTCAGCACATCTGTCATATATTTACTTGTGATCCTCTCATCTTGATCAGGTTTGGATTGTACTATAAAATAAGATTAGATTCTGTTTATTCACACAGGTGTTAATCATTAAGAAGGAGGTGACTGTTGACTCGTTTTAAAGATCTCGTCTTTTTACATTATTTCTCATACACAGTCAGCCTTATTGAGGTAAAGGCATTTCAGAATATGAATACAGCGCAGTTTGCAATGCCAACATCCCCCACGTGGGGAGCTAACTGGGAGAGCAATTCGAGTTCTTCTTCAGAATCAGTAAATATTGGAACACCGATTGGAGATGTGTTGACTTCTGGAGGGAATGCACCACCGCTACCGGCAGGAGCGATAAATGGAAGTAAGCACATAGCTCAACCTCATAATACACACAAATGGAAAGAAGTTCTCGATAATTATGATGATACAAATGAAGAAGAGAATACTATGTTATTTACCCAAGAATTGCTATCTGTGGAACAGAGTAGTTCTCCTGAAGGTCCACTACCCTCACCACGTTTTGGTCACACAGCAGTAGTCTACGAAGACTCAATGATCGTATTCGGAGGAAGAGATGGTCGCTGTTCTGATGAACTTTGGAAGTTCCACTTTGTAAGTAAAACATGGAACAGAATTCCTCAACCACAACGCAGTTTTGAAAAACCTAGAGCAAGAGCAGGACACACAGCAGTTGTACATAAAGAATACATGTACTTGTTTGGTGGTGTTGCTGAAACAACGTTAGCAATTCATACCTGTTGGTTGAATGATCTCTGGTCACTAAATTTAAATACAAACAAATGGACTTTGCAACGTACTAAAGGAGGATCTGGGATACCATCTAAGAGAAAGGGTCACACATCAGTCTCACATGGTAACAGCATGTACATCTTTGGTGGTGGTCAGGATGATAAAACACTACACAGAGACCTTTGGGAATATAATTACAAGTTGAAAAAGTGGATTCCACGGAGATACAAAGGATATGCTCCACAAGAAAGAATGTACCACGTTACGGCACTTAATGGACAAAAGATGATTGTTTTTGGAGGAAGGGCACTCACTTCAACTGGTTTCTTAAACGATGTATTTGAAATTGACTTAACAACATTCATCTGCAGGGAATTAATCACAACTGGATCTATACCGAGTCACAGAATGTGTTCGACAGCTATTTGCCATAACGGTTTCTTTGCAATATTCACTGGAGGTTCATACACGTATTTGGTTGACAGTCATCAACTAGACTTACGAAAAATGGAATGGACACAAATAAATAAAATCTCATTCGGAGGGAGGACTCGACCAACAACTGTTCGATGGAAAAATACGATTCTAACTTTCGGCGGTTGTGTTGAGGGAAACGGATACGTAAATGATCATATAGAGGTATTACTTAGACCAATGTCACTACGTCAATGTGTTAAACAATATTTATTAGATAGTAACATTGAAGTGAATCCTGATGAAATAGCACCGAATATCATTTCATTTTTCGAAAGTTGATCCACGATATAAAGCAATGTGGCATCTTTTGCTCTAATTACGTTGCTGGTGTACGCCGGACTATATTACGTACCTTACCTTGGTACAGATATCCCTGTGCTCGCAATGCGTTGTCGTCACATTCGCTCCGACATATCAACACAACTCTGTGCCTAGATTCCACTCGCTGCAGGTACCTTAAAAAAGGAATACCAATCGCGAAACGTTTCTTCTTGGTAGACAGAAAACGTGAATCATTTTCATACTGCATATATGTCGTGGTAGCTGTTGCCTTCGGTGGCTATGAAGCAAGCGTACCGCTTAATTTGTTACTGTCATCTGTAGTTGGTTTTCCCACTGGTGCATGAAATGTCCCGTGGCTCTGACTTTCTTTTGTGTCTTCTCTCTAACAAAGTTATATTCCGAGGGAGAGACAAACAAAAAATGCATAATGGTCCATTTGCCAAAAAAAAAGAAAACGAAAAAGAAAAAAAAGAAGGAAAAAATTGAAGGAGGAAAAAATAAATAATATTATTTTAAGAAACGAAAAAAAACCGACCAGTTTTTTTTTTTTTTTTTTTTTTTTTCCCCTTTTTTTTTTCCCCCTTTTTTTTCTGTTGTTGTTGGTCGGCTGTTAGGTAAACTGGGCAATGTTATAGTTTTCACCAGTGACCTGTTATCCAGACTAGTGAGCTACTTCTGTAATCTTCAGCGTGGAAACAACTCTATTTAAAAAAAAAAAAAAAAAAAAAAAAAGAACCTCAATAAAACTGAAAAGAAAAAAGATCTACTTTTTTCACTCTCCCCTTTATACTTCATTACTTAAGGATCCTGCAATATTCTCTCTTTAGTTGCAGGTTTAAACGTGTTTTTTTTTGTGTTGGGCTAGGCAAACAGTTCTATGTAACATAAATTAGTAGGGGGGGAAAAAAAAAAAAAATAGAAAATAAGAAGAAAATAAAAAATAAAAAGAATATAGCCCTCCCTATGAAAAAAAAATAATTGTCTATATGCAAACTGAAAAAAAAAAAAAAAAAAAAAAAAAAAGAACCGAAAATATATGAAATCAGTTCTTTCTGTTACTCCTGCTAATGATGCATCATTTTCTACATTATTTTTTTTATACTTTTTTTTTCCCCTACTCCAACAACTCAGCTGTCGTGCTGAAGGGACGTGTTGGTCTTCCTCCCAACAGGTCACGAATGGTTTATTTCTCTCTTGTAGCTCAAGGTGTAGCTGCATGTTAATTTATCCCACTGCGAGAAAATTTCTCGAAAAATGAAATTTGTTCCGTAGTGGTACCTTGTTGTGATATATGGGTCAGTTTTTAAACTGCCTTATTCATGTTTTTGTTTGTTCTGCTTTCCCCAACTCTTTCATCATTCCCCCATGTATTCTTTATATTGCCCGACAATTTCACGTAGAAGTGAGACTTATCGATGCAAAAGTCTTCTTCCACCTTTTTTTTTGTTATACAAAAAAAAAAAAAAAACTTCCTTTCTGCTCAAAAGCAATTGACTCCTCTGTGTCCTGTGTAGTCGGAAAGATCACACGTGAAAAATAACATAAGGGAACAAAGAATAAAAAAAACAAACTTTTTTTTTTTTTTAAAAAAAAAAGTGAACTGTTCTGACAATGTAGTTAACGCCGTACGCTGCTAACAAGTAGCTCGTCTATTACGTCTGAGTTTCAGACTGATGTTTGGCTGCCTGCATTGTTCGGGTCCTTGAGTCAGCTAAAATGCTTACTCCTGCCTTGTATTAATTCTTCCTCATCCTTTCATTTGAAGAAACAAAAATTACAGATACTGTTCATGACTCGCTTCTCTCACAGTTGTTCGAGCAATGAACACTACTGAGGGTGGGAACCATGCCTTATCTACCTTGTATTTCTTTTTTTTTCTTTCTTTTTTTTTTTTTTTTTTTTTTTTACTTTCTTTTTTTACCACATTTTTTTGTATTTAAAAATTTTTTTTGGATGTGGTTTCGCAGTCTGTAAACCTGTTTGCATAGGTTTTTTTTTTTCTTTTTTTACACAAATTTCAAACAAAAGGATAAGGACATTGAAAATCGATTGTCTTGCTGCAGTCAGACTGAGATGCCAGTAGAAATCTGCTGGCCTCTGTTCTCAATAGCAGTGTTTTTTTTATTTATTTTTTCATTTTTTTTTATATTTCTCCTCTCGTGTTTTTTTTAATTACTTTTCTTCGCACAGTACAATTTTTCATGTGCTCCTTTAAAAAAAAAAAAAAAAAAGGAAAGGAGATGTTAACCATTCGTTCATTAGTACTTTCTTTGAACTTTTTTGCCATCAAAAGACAATGATGAGAAATACAGATGGCGATTGTGTGTATTCTGTGTGTTGTGTTCCAGATCGTGTATCCTAATTTCGTAAGAGCTCCTTTTTTTCAGAAGAGACGTTCATTGTTATGATTCTCCCTTTTTTGGTTATCCTGAATCCCGGTTGTGTGGAAGTTTCTGAAAGTTTCTCCCTTGCTCTCTTCTGTTTTATGATGCGTCGATTTTCTTGTGCTGAGAAAAAGAAATATTTCTTGTCGTCGTCAGCATTTCTTTTTCTTCTTCCTTCCTTTCTTTTTTTTTTTTTTTTTTTTTTTTTTTTTTCTTTCCCCTCCTGTTCTTGTAGGCGTTCTTATCTCAACAAAACCTATTACTGAAGATACGTCGGAAAGGCTTACTTTCTGAGTGTATCTTGACTCTGCTGAGTCGTCACAAATTATTAATGTGTCTTCTGGATGAAAATCAATCCAAAATTCTCCTGCCTCTTTTTCTACACGGTTATAAATTCTTGCTTAAGGTATTTATTTTTAGGCTCACGATTCGAATCCTGGTTTACAGGGGTTTTTTTTTTTTCGTGTACAAACATCATTTATGTTACTATTTTTTTCTTAATAGTATTGTGTTCACTTAATACTTGGAGGGGGAAAAAAAAAAAAAAAACATGATCGAATTTGTATTCACCTCTCAAAGTGAAAGTATTTATCTTCTTATGTTGCTGATTATTGACTGACATGTATGCTCGTTTCTTGGTAGTGCTCTGTTTAGTTTAAAAAGTGTAAGAGATTGCAAGTAAGGTCTCCTTTCCTTTGTCATTTCTTGTTTTAGAAATGTAGGTAGTACAATCTGCAATGAGGGCAGTCTTGTTTGCTGTTACTTGTTATTTTTATTTATTTGTTTTATTTATTTTTTTTATTTTGAATCTCTTTGATACCTATTACCCCATGTCATATTTTTTATATTGTCTATCAGACTTTTGCACACAGGTGTGTGCCGCAATTAATACCTATTTTTTTTTTTTTTTTTTTTTTTTTTTTTTTTTTGTTCTCTGCCCTCCCTCTATTCCGTTTCTGTTTTTTTTAATTTTCGCTTGCATTCTGATTTCCCTAGTTGGGAGTCGGAATTAATTTCACCGAACTATAGCGAGTGTCAGATTTCTGCCTCGTTGTTCAGTGATGTTTTTCAAAGAGGGGATATGAGCGATGGACATATATTGCTCGCTTTTTAATTTCCTTTCTTATCTTCCGTCGTGATGACTAAGGTGTTTTGCCGAAAGTCTTTCAGCTATCTCGCCATTACGATCGTCGTCGGCAGTTGGTGAATAAAAAGCGGAGCAAGAAGCGTCTGTTCCGATATTATCCCCCCCCGATTCTTTTTTTTCCTTTCGTATAAGAGAACAACTCTCTTCAAATAGCTTGCGGAATAATTCAATGTACTGCTCATGAGGCAAGTTTGTTTAAACTGATGGAGGTGCAGAATTCTAAACCAACACAAAAATTTTATTTTCTTTAATGGTATATTAATTCCATTTTTTTTTTTCCCTTCTTCCTTTTTTTTTTTTTTTTTTGTTTCATAATCCTAAAGAACAAAAAAAAAAAAAAAAAAAAAAAAAAAAGAAAAGAAAAGAAAAGAAGAAAACGAAAAAAAGAAGAAAAAAAACTCAACAAGTCTACACAAGACGTATGTGAGAGAATCTACTTTCTCCACGAATGAGTAATTCTGTTTTCATATCCCCTTCAAACAGAGAACAAGCCTAATTTGCTACAAATAGAAAAAAAAACTAAAATAACGAGAGAACAAGTCTCTCAAAACGCCTCTCCTTGGCTGTACCTAATAACAATAACAAATTGAGTATTGATATAGAAGTATTGCTATTTTGTTGATAGGTAATTCCTTTTTTTTTTTCTTTTGTTTCCTATTAATCGGTTTCCCGGTTTTTTTTTTTTTTTTTTTTTTTTTTGGTGTTAAATTAACCTAATATATTTTTTTCTAAAGAAGAAAAAAAAAAAAAAAAAAGAAAAGAAAAAGTGACAAATTGGTGACAAATGAATTAGCTTTTCTCCCTTCGTCTTTTGTTTTTGTTTCGTTTTCCAGATTGATTACCAGCTAGCTAATCAGTCAAGGCTTCCCACTTGAACGAATTTGTTACGAGCTGTTCCTTTCTACCATTCTAGGAAAAGAAAAAAAAAAAAAAAAAAAAAAACTATTTTCATCATTGTATGTTATCGGTAATCAAAAGAAAGAAAGAAGAAAAAAAAAAAAAAAAAAAAAAAACCCAAACAAACTTGTTATTAGTTTGAAAAAAAGCTTATCATTATTAGTGTAAAGAAAACGAACTTTTTTTTATTATTATTTCATTTCTCTGCAATAAATACCCATATACCCTTACAAAAGCTGTTACCAGTTTCTGCTTTTTCTGTTTTTAGGGGTTACTGCTCTTGTTGTAACTCAGAAAGAACCTTCGAATGGAAGAATTGTATTCTGCTGGCTGATTCTTCTAAAAACTGTTTGGTTATTATTATTATTATTATTTTTTTTTTTTTTTCTTCTTTCCCCCGATCTTTTTTTTTTTTTGTAATAATTCTTTTCCTAAAAAAAAAAAAAAAAAAAAAAAAAAAGAAGTAGAAGAATAACTGAAATACATGCAAACTATTTAGTTTGCTTCAGATATTAACGTTGTCAAGATTCGGGGGAGAAAAAAAAAAAAAAAAAAGAGAAAAAAAAAAATATTGTTAAGAAAGAACGAAAGACTCTATACAATAAATACTCTCTGTACTCATACGAAGGCTGTTTGTATTTTGATTTGACGAGGGTAGATTTGCTATGCAGCATGATTTATAGTCTACATCTAAAGGAAGGAAAAAAAAAAAAAGTAACTAAATACTAATTGCTTACTAGTTCTGCTACATGTCTATAGCACATCTACAAGGATTCTGCCCTTCTTTTTTTTTTTCTTTTGTACGTATCACAGATTGTTCTAAGGGAAGGCTGCTAATCAGTACATCAAGAATGATGTCCTCTTTGTTTTCCCTGCACTAAAAAAAGAAACAGGAAGGTTGTCGAATCTACTGTTAAGTCTTTTACTACCGGTTAAGTGTAATATATAAAATTCTCAAGTACTATAACGAGAAGAAAAAAAAAAAAAAAAAAAAAAAAGAACGAAAGTTCGATCTTAATAAAAACAAAAAAGACTGAAGTCGGCTATGAAATGAACCCCTCAGCCACTATCTATTGAGTTAAAGTCGTCTGGTTAGAGAAAACAAAAAATTTCATTTCGATGGTTCAATTGGTACAATACTCAATCACTTTTTTTTCCCCTTAAAGTCTGATGACCAACTGGTTCTATTCACTCTATATTCTGTCAAACACTATGGAAAAAAAGAAATTTTTATTTAATTATATTGTGCGTGTCTGTATAAGAGACTCCTTTGTAATGCATTATAACCGACTGACGTCCCCGTAAAGATAAATACTGAATGAATTTTCTGACTTTAATAAGGGTACGAATGTATATGCGCTGGTTTGTGTCCTACTCATACTGGTGTTCGTTTTGTGCTTCAAATTCCGTTCCTTTTATCATCCCAGATCATTTGATATCGGCATGTGAACGAAAACTGTTATTCCTTCTGTGCGTGTTCGAAAGAAGAAAAAAAAAAAAAAGTGATAGACGGAAAAAAAAGGGGTGGAGAGAGAGAGAGAGAGAGAGAGTAACAATAATAAAAATAATTAGTAATTTACTCAGATCGCTCTGCTGATAAGGGAGAGCGAGATGAAATTTAAAAAAAAAAAATTAAAAAAATAAAAAGTGATCATCAAAAATGGTATATCTCCTCTCCCCCTATACTAAACTACTAATCCGCTACATACAGAGACTAGTGTACGGTCAACATTTGATTGTCGCTTTCCTGTGCTGGCTTTCACCTAGAAAGTATTGCTAATTAAATTCTATTCTTTTCATTTTTCTATTTATTTTTTCTTTTTGCGATAAAGTTAAGACATTTTAATCGGCGGCAACCATCCTTGAGCTTGCAGCTGGTACTTGTCTGTTATTATATTTAACTAATTATTGACTCTTTCACTAATGATGAACTATATACGCGGTGGGGTCACACTATGTGACAACTATACAGAATTTGCCAGAAAAATGTTATCAGCGACAGCTTCTGCGTCAACCATTTTTTTTTTTTGGTAGAGCTGACGTTCCTTTGCTGCAGAGATTTACATACGCACACATTTTTCTGCCGTCGATTCGGCGATTCGAGATTTTTCTCAGTGGCCGAATATAGCTCTTATATTTTCAAAAGAAGAAAAAAAAAAAAAAAAAAAAAAAAAAAAAAGAAGGTTTTCTTTTTCTTTTTTTTCTTTTTTTTTTTTTTTTTTTTTTTGATTATTCGAGCTGCCTATCAGATTCTACGAGAGAAGTTAAAAATATAAAAAAAACAGAAAAGAAAAAAAATACAGTTTTTGAACTACTTTCACCTGCTGGCTACCCTTATGTGCTTTTCACTACTACGATAGTATCTATTTTTTCTTTTTTTTTTTTTTTTTTTTAAAAAGGTTGCTACCTGCAGCTATGCAACAAAAAACAGGTAGCTAGTAATCCATCTGACATGAAGTCACAATTACTTGTACTATTTTAATCATGGGGAGCCTTCACCTAAACATGAAATGCGGTTGAAAAAATCCCGATTTGACATACAGGGGAAAGTAGATACCAACTGCTCATGAAACTTCAATCTTTTCTTATTATTTTTTATTTTTTTTATTTTGCCGGTTTCCTTTTTCCTTTGGATCATTTTATTTCTTTTTTTTTTTTTTTTTTTTTTTTTTTTTTTTTCATTCCTTCTTTCTTCTTTTTTCTTCTTCTTATCTTGTGTGGTGTTTTTCCCCCTTTAATTCAAAAGAAAAAGAGAAAAAGTAGTAAAAAGAAAAAAGAAAAAAGAAAAAACAAATATGATTAGTTGGCTGTAAGTCTGTCTGTTTTTACAGATGGGGTGTCTTGTTCCGCTGCTGAGTTATGAACTCCCCCAGATTTGCTTACTGGGTGTATGCATGGAAACAGAACACTAGTTTTTGTTGTACGAAGTAGCTGGTGACACTCTTTGCGGAATCGCATTGTAGCAAGTCCCTCTCCTGTCTAATAATGAGGTGCTTATATGATGGAATGTAACTATAACTGGAAGGGGAAAAAAAAAAAAAAAAAACGAAGGGCGAAATTTGTTATATTTCATTACTCTCAGCATAAATTTTTTTAATATTTTTTTTCTTTCTTCTCTCCCTGCCCATTTTCGGTTTCTTTCTTTCTCTCTCTCCTATTGTCTAGTCCTGTACAGTTTACACTGGCAGACTGTCATTTCCACTCAAGGTTTCCCCTTCCCTCATTCCTCTTTGTTTTTTTTTGAAAACTTAAATCTACATTTATGCTTTACTTACGACAGTGAGACGAGGGGGGGAAAAAAAAAGAAAAAAAAAACAAGCAAACAGGGGGAACTAAAAGAAAAAAAGATACATTCCCAACATATATAGCTGAGATTCCTCTCTCTTCTATCACTTTTGTTCTCTCCTTGCTATGAAATTGATTGTGGTTTGGAGATATTTTTATAATGTTGTTGCATCAAAAGAAAGCAAACACGTACTCCTTCCCAAGGACGCAACCACGTTGCGTGCGAAGGCGCTACGTCTATCTTTGTTTTATTAACTGAGGCACCTCCTTACAATTTTCCGCTTTTTTTCTTCCTTTTTTTCTTCTTTTTTTTCCGTTCTCCCTTTTTTCAATAATCCTGTACGGGAATGTTGTCATTATGGTTAGGACTCCTCCCTCTTTCCGAGGGCTTCAAAAGGATACGAAGAGAGGGGAAAAGAAAAAAAAAAGAAAAAATAATAATATTAAAAGAATTCCCCAGCTATCCTCGTGGAGTCTAATTCACAAGCTGTACGAACGAGTGTGGCGAAAAGAAAAAAAAAAAAAAAAATCAAAATATTTTGGGGGTCTTGCTGATGAAAAAAACTTGTAAAAAAATAGTTGAAAACGAAAAAAAAAAAAAAAAAAGAAATAACAATACCAGCATATCTTTTACGGTGACATTGTTTTTTTTATTTTTTTTTTATATTTCTTTGTTGATCACCTTCCAATCCCCTCATTTTTTATCCACATCACTCTACTTCATACCCCCAATGCCCCTCCCTATTTTTTTTTGCTATATATTTCCCCTTCAGCGGTGCCTCCAGGGAGATGACACAAATTGACGTCCTTGCCTCCCCTGCGTGGCCACATACATATTCAGCACATTTAAGAAAATACCCAACCCAGTCACCCACTTCCCGTTATTTACCATTATTTGATTTTATATAGTGTCATAGTAATTGCTTGTTTTTATGTTTAGTTAGCTTTCTCAGTAACATTCAATGCGGTAGTAGGCAGACCTCGCTCAACGGTCACAGAAGATTCTATATTTCATTTGCAGATTATGGCAGCTCCTCATGTAAAGATTATTATTAAAAATGAAGTTGAATCATCATTGAACGTACTTAGTCATTTTAGTAGTGCTCATTCGTACTACTGCAACACATCAGACAGACCCTTGGAGGAGTATTGCCCTAGCTTAGATTCCCACTACTATGTGTCAGAAATTAGTGCGAACAGTGAAGATGAGTATGTTGAGGAAGAAGCAGAACTTGATCAAAATGTAATGTTTGAGGTACATCCTGATGTTGACATTGAAGAGGCAGTCATGTCTCAATTGATCGTCTTAGAAGGAGTTGAAATTAACTTGGACAGCAATATAGACGAACTCAAAGGCAACAAGACCAACTCTGCTACATTCACCGTCAAAAACGGTTTTAACCACGCACTCAGTGATGCAAGCGGATACAATGTTCTTGTTGTATGTTTTCCGAAAGATTTTGAGGTAGACCCACTAATTGCAACTGGCTATTTTGAAACTATTGGGGAAGGTCTTTTTATAACACCCAAAGGACATGCGTTCTTTGCTCTAATACCAATTATGGATGAGTTTAATTGTTCTGTGATACGGGACGAGTTAAACGGTGAATTCGGTCCCATATTTAAATTAATTTTAGAAAAACTTCATAATTGTTCTTGCACTGAGCCAAGTGATATAGTAAAACTCTGTCATGGTATTCGATTTGGAGATTTGAGTTTAGTCGATGAAATCCTGATTAGTAGCGAATTTGATAAAAGACATCCAGGACCTATGTATGATGCTGTCAAAGAAGGACCTGAGATGCTTAAGAGAATCCTATCTAACGGGTGGAATCCAAACGTTGCATCTGTCATTTCGAGTTATGATGTTAATGAAAGAGGAGGCTTCACAGTTGATCAAATCATGTGCGAAGGTGATTCTTTAAAACTATTATTGCAGTTCGGATTAGAGATACCCAATCACGGACCACACACTGATTTGTACTTCAGGTTTGCAACAGCAGAGCAGTTGAGTCGATCAATTCCCAACAACTGGTGGTCCCAAAGTGATCTAGAAAGACTCTTTGAAATGCGAAGTGATGTTTCTGTTGATGCATTCAACAAGGATGGAGATACAGCTATCTTATCGGCAGTTAAAAAAGGGGATCCAATGAAAAGTTATTTTGCAAGCAAAGGAGCAAACGTAAATCTCCAAGACAGAGACGGTAACACAATAGGACATTATGGTTATTATGTCGAACACTCTCAGGATATGGAAATTCGAAACAAACTAGGCAACACTATTCTCCTAGAAAGACTAAGAAAGGAAGAAACACTAGCCAAATGTAGGAAGTTAGTAGGCTTGGGTTGTGACATTAATACTGTTAACCACAACAATCAGTCTGCTTTATGGATGGCTACTAATTCAATAAATAATCTTGAGATGCCGTCAACAGTAGGCTTTTTACTTTCATTGTCAGACAAACACCTCAACACAGTAGATACAGAGTTCTATAGATCACCTTTAGATAATGCGATTATAAGAAATTTGAGTGTTTGTAATTGTTTGTTATCTGCTGGAGCTAATTTAAACATAATGAAACCCGGAATGACATCAACAGCCTTACATGTTGCCGCCACTAACCAAGCAATTATTTGGAGATTATTTGATATATTTAAATCATTGCGTGGGTCTTTTGACTTAAATCCTGTTGATAGCTCTGGAGACACTCCCCTGCTTACTGCCTGCAGGAAAGGTCTCACTGAGTCAGTATGTGTTTTGTTATATTATGGGGCTGATCACACGGTCACTGATAGCGCTAACCTGACAGCGATCGAAGTCGCAGAGGCCAGCGGACCACAGAGTTATGACCACAGTGTTATTATCGATTTGCTGCAGCGGGCTGCGGAACCGAAAAAACAAAAACCTTCGTTTTTTAAACAGTTTGCTTCAGTTTTTAAATAAAGGTCTGGTTGACTTTGCGATTGCTGATTTTTTTTTCTCTCTTTTCTTTCCTCTTCGTTACCGATGGAGGTACGCACAATATGTTAAATGCAATCTGTGATTGATAACTACACACATCATGATCCCCCAATAGGCATCCCACAATAACAATGTCTGAAGTCTCATTTGTGCAAATTAAAAAAGTTGGAAGAGAGCAGACAGGAATCCTCTATGGCTGCTTACAGGGATGTCACGCCTTAATGCAACATGCGAAGGAAGAAGAACTAGCGGAATATGGTCGTCGGTTGTACGATGTTTGTGAGGATAGCTATCAAAGTATTGGTGCAATTGTTAATGGACGATGTGTAGCTATATTAATATCAATGCCTTACGCGGATATTCCAAAATTTAAATCAGAAGGGCTATCGGATATTGCACACGCTCATTGGGATTTCTGTAAATGGCTGATGAAAAAACCTGTTGACGCCGTACTCAAAAATGATGCTAAATCTGGTTTCAACGTCAACAAACTAGTTTATGATGTATTTGGTGGAGTACTTCCTAATTATGAAGGAACTGGAATCTTTGATAACGTCGTCTCTCAGTCTAGATCAAGGTGTGCGCCTGATCATAGATTTACAGGCTTCACACTGAGTGAAACTATTATTTCAAAAAGTGTCAAAACCAATCCGGTTTTGGGATCTAATCTCATTCGTGATACCGCAACGAAAATGCTCGTCTCACTGCCTCCTTTCCTTCTAGCTGTTATTGCTAACAACGACCCCTCATTACGAGATGTTTCACTGACTCCTATTTATGCATCATCGTTTAAATGGAGAGGTAAGTATATTTATCCACGTACTGTTGTCTGGGTCATTATTGGTAGCCAAGATTCTAAACTGGTCACGAAAAAGGTTCGACCTGTTGCGAAATTATAATAATTCTATTTTTTTTTTTTCTCTTTCTTAATTCCTTTGTTGGTGGTCATCTGCAACTGACAGTCAAGATTATCGGAGAAGTTGTTGTTCCTTTTTGAGCTTAATAATGCAGCATCAAAATTACCTCCCCCTTGCTATTGTATCTAAAACTAATGTTAAATTATCGTTATGTTGTTTATGATACAATACATTTGTATTTTACGTTCAAAAATCAAACAGTTAAATCCCCCCCTAGCTATTGTATCGCTCGCAGCGACACGTGTCAACTTTCAATTCCCAGCAATTTTTTCCCAGTATTTTTTTAACTCGTTGTGGAACACCCACCACAACTTCAAAATCTGATGGCTTATTGCTGTTGTTGTTATTGTTATCGTTTTTCTAATTGGACAAGAGAAGGTCAGGTGCTTGTCTCTGGTACTTTAATTTGTTGTGGAACACCCACCACAATCTTAAGTCTGTGACAATGTATTATAAGTCTCACATGAGAAATCGTAGCCTTATCTCATCTATGAATATTTTTGCCGTGATTCCAGTCTCAGCAGTTTTAATTTTCCTCTCCGTTGTGTTTGTTACTTCTAAATTGACTCTATATCTGTGTGTTTTTCTGAATGTAGTCGCTGCTGGCATTGACTCCAAGCTAGCGGCCTGCAAAGTGTGTGTGTTGTGTGTTTTCTTTTTTTTAAAAAAACGAATTTTTGAAAACTGTTGTAAGCCTGTTCCTGGTATCGAGGATTATTTCTCGTCAGAATGCGGTCGTATCTGCGCTCAGGCAAGCGTTCAGTTTTCATTGTAACCTTTACTGCGTGGAGTAGGTGTGTTGTTTTCCGGCAACCATAAGTGGCAATACTACTGTTCTGGTACGTCTCTTACTATCCTAATGTAAACAATTATCAAAATTGAAATTTGCGTTCGTATCTTAATTTTTTTAAAAGAAAAAAAGAAATTTCCACAAGACCGCGTTGTAGCGTCTGTTGGGCATCTTTTTTTTTTCCCTCGAGCCGTTTTACGTGGCATTAAGCCATCTAGTCTGTTGTGGTTCTATTTACAGCTGATGTTGCACTGTACCGTCGCGGAATTCCTGTTTTTCGATATGCTTCACCCCATCATATTTGTTTACGGGTTTTCTTTTTTGTTTTGTTTCCTGCACACGGAATACTGATCTGGTACGGCAAACAAAAAAAAAATAAAATAATGCTTTATAGCCTTGACAACTAAAGGATTGGAATAAAAAAGTGTTGAGATTAGTCTAAGTTGAGATTCATTGTCTACTTACGTACCCCTATAGATGAGGATAATTTGTCAAAAAAAAAAAAAAATGTTGTGGGAAAAACTTGTTTCCTATTTGTTTCTTATTTTCTGATGTGGCGTGTTCTCCCTCTCTTTTGACGACAATTGGCGTTATCAGCCGTCTCTAACACTGTCTGCTCACGCTGGCGGTGGGTTTAGGTTGTCATTTGTTTCAGGTTATTTATAGCCTGTGAGAGTCTCACGGTTGCTGGTAGCGATATACCTGTTACCCTGTGAGCTTCTCCTGGCTTTTGGCTTCTAGGCTTAGTAAATAAATGAATAATTGTTGTTAGTCTTTTTTAAAAACATAAAAACTTTTTTTTAAATTTTTTTTTTAAAAACTATTATGATTTAACTAGTATTGTAAGAGCTAAAATTTCTGGCAGCACACCCGTTAACTTCCTTTAGCTTTATCAGTTTTAAGTCGGTTCACTGTTTTATAAATAAAACATCAGCAGGGTTACATTACTATTTTCTTTGTAGTTTAAATAAAAGCCAATCATTATTATTATTATTTTTTTTCTTTTTTTTTTTTTTTTCACCCCTCTCATATAAGACTTGATAGTCGGAAGTAGATCATGCTGACAACCGAATTCCTAAATATAGTCATTTCTTCTGTTTTAAGAATTATCAGAAAAAAAGTATACTTACATCACTTTTTTCTTTCTTCCCTCCATTTCATAGAATGGCCTCCCTACATGGATGAGCGAATATCACACTGCGGTGGCGGAGGTTCTTCATTTCAGATATACATCAATGAGCTTAGTATGGTTTCTTATATTGCTATCACTACCTTGGTGTAGTGCGGCATATACGTATCAAATTGGCGCTGGATCACCAATAAAACATGTACCCTTCAGAGTTTATATCAGCGGTGGAATTGCTGTACGAGCTGGCATCATAAGATCTCAAACAACATGTAGTGGATTACAAGCAGCAGGAGGTAGTTATATTCCTCTAGATACGGTTAATAGTGCGTGGTTTACTCTAACTGAGATAGGTTCCAACTCTGTTTGTATTATAGACGGCAGTGGTGACACTCAATGGGCTGGATCCATTACCATAACAGAAATAACATTCACACCTAGTCACATCTTTAGAGCTCAACCAGCAACTCTAACATTTCAAGGAAGCATAACGGGTGCTAGTTCGGTTATTGTTTCTTCTAGAAGTTCTTGTGATAGTAATTTTATTGTGTATGGTCCTCTTAATCTAGTAAATCTTGAATCACAATTAACACCTCAAACTACTTCATCAGGTTTCGTATGTGTTCTTTGGCCAGGAGGAAATCCTATAACTACCAGTGTCGATTTATGGGTCTCAGCGGGTGAGCTTACTGTCTCAGAGCCATTTCAGTTCTTTCCAGAAACAGTTCTTCGTAATGACCAAGCCACTATTGAGATCAACACGGCGGGGTTTGCTAAGAATTCCAGGGCAGCTATTTCTTCATCATATTCTTGTAGTAATTTTATTATTCAACCAGTGGCTATGAATGGCCACCGGGTCACGCTATTCATGAGAACTGGCGTGGCTGGAAATTATTACCTCTGTGTTGAGGTTCCCCTGAACTCCGGTTTTTACGTTTCCGCAGCCGGAACTATAACGGTTGAGGCTTACACATTTTCACCACGGACAATAATTGCAGGGTTGACGGAGACTATTACATTAGGTGGAGCTGTCAACAGTCCCAATACCTTAGTCACTATTCATCAGACTGCTGATTGTAATAGTGCTTCTATCGGAGGACCACTTCAATCAAATAACTACATCGTCAATAATGTTGTAGTACCAACAGCTGGAACTGTATGGGTTTGTATTAGGAAACCTCTTCCAGACACTGATTTTATCCTCTCTGACTCTTTAACAGTAGAGCCTCTGTATACGATTGATACTGCTGCGTCTAGTACTGCGGTACTTGGAATCACAGGTACGATTGTGTTGTCGGGTGGCTCTCCATCGAATGCGAGAACTAAACTTGTATCTACAACACAACAATGTACTGCTTCAGTTGTTGGATTACTTTCAGAAACAGCTGTTGATAGTACTGTCACGTATACTTACTTACTACCTGATATTACTGACTATAAGATTTGTGTTGAAACAACAGATCAAAGTAGATGGATATCAGCTGGAGTTATATCAGTTCAGGGATATACTTTAACAACTATCAGTTTGATGATTATCGAAGGGAGAGATTCTATTTTCAAATTCGATGAGTCGACGCCCACAGACGGAGTGAATATCTCATTCGCGTACCGACAACCATTTGTAACTAACGCATGCTCTACAATAAGTAGTAACAATGATGTAATCCTCGACTACACAACATATCCATCATCATCAATGATTGTAGAGTTCCCTAAAGATGGTGTTTGGGACATGTGTTTGGGACCTTCCAATTCATTTTTAATTGGCACCGTTACAGTAGTGGCTGAATTAACGTTCCTACCACGTCAAGGTATTCAGAACACACCGACAGTGTTATTATTTGGAAGTAGTGTTCCAACGGATTCTGACGGTGTGCTACTATCATCAGATGTGGTTGGTGATAATGACATAAACTGTGAGGATGGAAACATACCATTCACAGTGTTGTCTAATCGTACTGCTGCCTTAGAATTAAACGAAACACTTCTACCTGCTGGGGTGTACTATTTTTGTGTGGCTACTGGTGCGTCTTCTTCAATGATAAGTTTTTCAAAAAATGAGAATTTAACAATCCAAAGCGACTCAACACTTACTTATGATGTTGTCGCTAATGTGACAAGGCAGCTTCAATTGAAATCGTGGAGTTTGACTCATCAGGTTTTCTACACTACTAACGATCCTCCTATTGAAACTAGTCGATCTCATCGGTATCGTATGTTTGCAATCCCAACAGACATACACAATAAAACTGATACCATATTCACTTGTCCTAATAATGGTTACAGAACAACAACGACTAACTATGTAGAAATAGATTCTGGTTTAACTTCGTTGCAACAGTCAGTTGATATTTTTATTGACTACGTACCTGAATCTCGTTTATTAGTTGTGTGTGTCGCAATTAGTATATCGCCTTACTTGTTTCAAGAAGGTGATTTGTTTTGGACTCCTGTTGCGTATTTAAACATAAGTGACCCGATAATTGTAATTGAACCAACACCAAGCCCTTCAGATGTTACAGCTAATGGTTTAACAGCGATAGTTGTTGGTATTCCTTATACTATTTTATTATCTGGGTCAGTTCAACCTGGGACATCAATAAAACTATCTGAAGACTCAACGTGTTTAGATTCTGTTCCTGGTGGAAGTATCAGAGAGCTTGGTCCAACTATGGAAGTTACTTTTGTATTACAACAAAGTGGTATATTCAAACTTTGTGTTCTTGGAACATCACTTCAATGGATTGGAGTCAGAGATTACGAAGTCGAGGACATTACAATTAACCCGAGAGAGTTATATTTTGAAAACCCAGAATATCGTCAACTCATGGTTTCACTTATTAGGTATGCTGAAGTTGATATCACTTCGATGCATTTTTCCAGCAGTAGCAGATGTGAGAATGAGAATCTCATCGGGTCTGACATGAAGGCTTTCGATTACGAACCAGAAATAATAACAAGTCGATCAATTCCTCCAGGTAGTGGTTATATTAACGCAATACTTCCGCCTACAGCTAGAGACCTTCCTCTTGTCACGATTTGTGGTAGGCAGAGTCAGGTATCAACAACAGGTTCAGATTTCTACCCCGTCATAGTTTCGACTATTATTAATAGTAGAAGACCTGTTGTAACACAGCACTCATCACTTAGAAGAAAATCTCCTTGGAAAATAAGCATATCTGGTAGTAACGTTGTAGGGACAGTATTACTAAAGTTAGGATCGTGTGCTGATGATTCGCCTTTTGTCGATGGAGGCGCAGCGAGGACATTTACGAGAGGAGCAGTTGTCACGTTTGTTGTTGACCTTCCAGTGGGTGGGATGTTAGTGTTATGCGGAACTGCTAACACAAATGATCCAACCTACTTTGTTAATCTTGGATCATATCAAGTAGCCTCATTCTTTCAACCAACAACACTACTTGCTGATCGAACTGAAGAAATAACATTCGCTGCGAACACTGACATCACTGGAACAGTAAGTGATTCAAGCTTTGCTGTTTTAATGAACTCGGAGAGCTGTAATCTAACGTTGGCGGATTATGTCGAGGGACCGTTTTGGATGCAACCAGAATCTGTTGCACAACCGAGTCCTGTAACGGTTCTGTTATTATCAAGAAGTAGCAGATTAGTTTCGAATCCTGTCTATGTCTGTGTTGGATTCACAGTAGCATCTGCAAGCCGCAGTCATCAGTCACTCTCTGTTGATAGAGAAGTTACGACTCAATCTGTTCTTCCTGGGATTAGTGATGAAATAAATCTATCAGAAGTTGGTATTATAAATGTTATTAAGGACCAGTTTAGAGTAAAGGTCTCTCCAGATGTTATTAATGCTGGTCAACCTTTTACTGTTCAACTGCATACCAGTTCAATTCAACATGCTGGAAGGTTAGTGAAATTATCAAATAGCTCATCTTGTTCTGTTGATATTCACAATCCGCAGCCTTTAACGAGTACTTCATCTGTAGTCTTTACAATGAATGAGATTGATCAAAGATCATACAGCGGGTTGCTAACACCAACAATATGTGTGAATACTCCAGACGCATCGAACTGGATACCTGCTATCCCTGATGGAGATCCTGGGTATCTACAACTTTCTTACACGTTCCCTGTTAGACAGATCTTGGGTAGTATATCTCCGTTGTATCAAACAATAGAAGATATTGAGGTGGGTTGGGGGTTGTTACAGTTTTCTTATTCAGATGCGTTTTGTAATCCTGTAGCTGCATCGTTTCCTATTGTTAATCACACTGCTGAGGTAACTATATTAACGACGAGGTTTCCATTTCTTTGGGTTTGTTATGATAACATTCCAGCTGGTAGGGTTACTGTTACTCCTCCACCTAAATTACAAACTTCATATTATCCGATTACAAGTGGTGTTCCTGTTGTATTAACAGCTGTACACACTGATTATATGAGTCAAGAATTCCTTCTTAGGATTGGTTCAGCATCATCACAGCCTGTTGACAATTCACATCAATTGGAAGTAACAGAAGCTGGTCGTGTTGCTGTTTTTGCTGAATTTTCATCAGCATATCCAGGGTTGGTATTCCCACTTGGGGAAATTACTGTTTGGCCTTTTCTGAGTGCCGATCAGCAACCGCTAGTTAGTGACCGCCTTCAGGATATTGCTATTCCGAATTTAATTGGAGTGACGTGGACTATAACCTTGAAACTAATTGGAAGTGACTGTTCCATCAGCAACGCCAATGAAACTATTTGGAGTGATAACAAGCAACATTCTTCATCTGTTACTGTTATGGTGACTGCCTTTGTAGATGAGGTTGTTGTTTGTGCTAACGGTGCTGATGTCGGAACTATTTCTGTGATTCACATTTGGGATTTTAGTATCACTCCAACATATGCAGTTCACAACTACAGCAGTACTGTTTCGTTATTGGGAAATAAAAGTATTCCTGTCGAAAGCAGAGTACTCCTCATTCGTCAAGACACTATGAATCCTTTAATGACATGTGATAATTATGCTTCGAGAATCGATGACGGTTCAGCTGGTTGGGAAGTGTTATCAATGACTCAAAAGAATGGATTATTCAACACTCCTGAAACACCCACAGATGGTAACTACACAGTTTGTGTTGAAGTAGTAACCGATTCTGGTATTTATCATAAGGTGTCTTCTCCGATTTCATTTCACCAAATTTCAGTTCAAAATCAATCAGCTCTTCAAGCTTGCAAAGACAGCTATTGGACTCTTTCAATAAGTAACGTCCCTTACGAGTATTCTATATCAATGCTTCAAGCTTACATGATAGTAGGATCACCAATGTTAGGTCAGTGTTGTACTTCACGAAGTGACTTCACAATGATGAATATGACTTTATCACCTGCTCAGGGGATCTCAACATTCACAGCTGAGTATTATTTCGAAGAGGCGATGTTAAATCCCGTATTAGTCTGTCTAAGAATACAGGAAGATTATTGCTATGAGCTTCAAGGGATTCAAAGTGGTGTTTCTGACTGCGTAGTAATTCCAAATACTCCTTTACCTGATAGGAGAATAGGAGGCGCTATCGATCCGACTGAGTCAGAAAACGTATCTGAGGGAGCAATTATTGGACTTGTTGTAGCTATTGCGATTCTTATAATATTGTGTTTGGTGTGTGTGTGGAGGTTTGTTGTACCGAAATTCAACGAGAAACCGAAACCAGATAAGCTAATTCCAAAACCAAATCAACTCCGAGCGACGACTTCACATCAAAATGGAAAGTCAAGGGAATCGTTGAATGGAACTGGAATTCATTCTAACGGTGGGAAGTCTACTGGATTGGTTAGTAGACCAGTAGCCGCATTTGCAGATAGTCACCAAAATGTTACTCATAACACGACTTATACTTCGAGAGGAAGCTCTCCTTATGTTCCTCTTCAACGTGAGAGAGTTGCTATGTTGGGTTCTGTTACTGTTGATGTCCCGAATGTTTCATCTTATTTAAATGGAAATGATCATTCTCTTGGAGTTCACAACACTGGATCAAACTTTCTATCAGCTCCGCGGCAGTTGGGAATTGCGGGATCTCCTCCTCATTCTGTCATGAGTTCACATCGTAATGCGTTTCAACCACTTATGAATGGCGCTCCAAGTACGTATTCAGGGATTGGGTATAATAGTCCTCGTATTGATTCTGATAATAACTTATTAACACCGATCCATAATCAGGGTAAATATCATAGTTCAAATAGTGGTCTGCAGAGTATGCTTACTGTAAGCCCAGCGCAGGTTTCATCATTTCAGGCGATGGATGCAAGTCGAGCGGTTACGGCGCCAACTGGTTTGAGAAATCCACTTCACGTGACTGAAGCTTCTCATTATATTGTTCCTCCGCCAATAGTCAGACCTCAAACAGCACCTGATCCGAGTATCATTAGTGCTACTAGTACTCAGCAACCTACTCCTCAGATGTATAATTCAATACCATCTTCACCATTTAGAGTAACAGAAGGTGATCTCATCGGTCGTACACCTGCTGAAATAGATGCTCTCCTTCGACGTTGGCAAGGAATCCAACAATCTGAGAGATTAGAGTGTGAGACTCTCGAAGACGTTGCTCGTAATCAATTTAACGCTGAGGAAGATTCGGATCGAAGAGAAATGAAAGAACATCTCGACCATCAGGTCCGAGTAGTTGAAGTCGACAGAAGGAAGTCCAAAGCGAGAGAAGAAACTAATCAACAGGAGATGGCTAAAGCATTAAAACAAGCGCAGAAACTTCAAGAGAAAAAAGAACGAGCCGAGAAGGCGCAGCGCGAAGAGGAAAAGCTTGCGAAGGAAGAAGAACGTGTTCGCAAAGAAGCAGACGATAAAGTAAAACAACAGGATGCGGAATTAGAAGAGAAACGAGCTGCAGTAGAAGAAGAGGAACGCAAAACCACCCAAAAGCGCATTCAGAGAGAAAGGGAAATGCGAGCTCGACTTGAAGCGGAAGAAACTCGCAACGAGAGGGTGGAAACAGCCGGTGCTCTAAATCGCCACGAAAAAGACAAAGGGCTCACATTCCATCGCCTCCTCCAACAAACTCAACGAGAAGAGAAGAAGGAACGAGACATCATAAATGGAGAATTCAAATCAACTCGAGCCTCTACTTCTCATTTGTTTGAAACTGATACCAATGCTATGAAAGCATTCCTTGCTAAACTCACTCACGAATCTCGGGAACGTGAAAAAGCTGAGATATCACAACGCGACTCACTCTTCTCTTTTGAAGAGGACTCTCGTAACACTGTTGGTAGTTCAGAACAGTCTGACTGGCAAACGATATCCAACTCTGCAACTTACGAACTGTCAAAAAAACAACAAATCAACGAACTTTTACGACAACAAAAGGAACTCGAGAAAGAGCGTGCTGCAGAGCGAGAGCAACGAGAAAGGTTTGTAATTTACTCTACCTCTGTGTCTCACGAGCTCTTTGAGCTCATGTACATTACGTTTATTTTTGTTTCAGAAATTAAAATAACAAACACAGCGAACGAGAACAACGACGTATCATGCTCAACGAAGACAAACGTGCTATTGAACAAGACAAAGTAAAGGTAGAAGAAGAGAAGTTGTTATTAAATGCAGCGAAGAGAGCGCAAGAGGTATGAGTACTTAAAGACACGATTTTATCCCTTTTGTCAAGTAACTTATCACAACTTCTAACAATACAGGAAGAGCAATTCCACAGAAAGGCTGAAGCACTAAAAGTAAAAGCACAACACGAGCAAAGACTGCTAGAAGATAACATGCTGATGGCTGAACGAGCAGCCCAGGCCAGACTCAGCGAAGAGAGAATACGAAAAGAAGTTGAGTCTGAAAGACGAAAGCTAATGGAAGAGCGAAGAGCTGTAGAAGCATGGAGACGTAAGTATGTACCCCATTGTGATTATATTGTTTACCTTTCTTTTTTTATACCTTTAATACTTGTACCCCTTTGAAGGGGAAAGCCTCTAACTTTCTTCGTATGTCGTTACTCACCTCGGACACACTCAGTCAGAGTGCCAATTGTTCCTATAAAAGCCTTTGTCTAATGTTCACGTGGGTTTCTGTTTTCTTCCTTTTGTTGTCTGGAGTAGGGTGGGCAGCAGAAGCTCGTCATATAAACAAACAAACTAAAAAGTGTTTGGATAGACACGAACAAGTGGAATAGCCAGTCAAAGGAAAAGTAACAGGAGAAGAATCCAAAGAACCACTATACGACAATCGAGTGATCGCCCGGTGTTTGAATCATTATTCTGAAGCCAGTCAAGTTGGACTCAACGATATTATTCTTTGTTAATGAAAAAAAGTTGAGTTCTCATCCCCAAAAACTGAGTTGTAGCGTTTCAGCGTTTTTATCTGAATCCACTGTCTACCCCGGTCACAACCTGTGATGCTCGTGATCGTTCTTCAGATTGGAAAAGGAATGCTGAGGGCAGCATTTGCTTTCTCGCAGAGGACCAGGATGACTGGGCAACCTGAACGCTTTCCGTACCCTTTCCGTTGTTTAATGGTAGACGAGACGTGGCTTTGGGTTGGTTCTATGGTTTGTCGACCCCCCCTCGGACTATCGGCAAAAAGAGATAAAAACTTATAATTTATTACCGTTTAAAAAGTAACCCTTCAACCCTAACAATAAAACAGAGTCGAACAAGATATGCACGATGGCGAAGCTGCAGCCTTGAAAATGGAGAAAAAAAAGAAAGATCAGGAGGAAGCACTACTAAAAGAACGTGCTAAGGCACACGACAACTGGATGGGTCAAATTAATGAAGTTCAGGACGAGTCACAGGCAAGGCATGAAATAGAATTAGAAGCCTGGTCAGAATGGGACAATCATCTAACTCAATTTCAAAGTGAGGGTAGCGGAATAACAGAAGAGGCTTTGCTTCATCAATCTGCGGAGAGAGCAAAGCAACGTCGCGCTGATGAACACGAGTCTCAACTTGTTGCAATGGGTGCTACCTCTGACCGTTCACGCAAGGGAAGAGTAAAAGACTCATGTGTTGAATTACTTCGTGTATTGTCAGTGATATCTGAGATCCCTTCAGAAGGCTTCAGCCCTGCTCGTTCTCGATAAAGCTCTTATTCCCTTCAAATAAGTTTTGTTAAGTTACTGTGTGTTAAAATTCAAATTACTAAGTTGTGTAGCAAGTATGGTATTTTACGATATGTCAATTTACTTCTGTCGTATATTAAAAAAAAAAAAATCTTTTTTTTTTTTCTTCGTACGAAAACTGAATTATGCCGAGATTTCACGACACGGGAGGGGGGGAATCGGTTTTTTTTTGTCACTATTTAGTTATTACCTTCTTGTTGTAGTGATAGAGGGATACTCATCCCGAAAAAAAAAAAAAAGAAAAAAAAAAAAAAAACATAATTATTTTTTTTTTCATTATATTTCTTTATACGTGCTCCCGAAAGGGATTGTTATTTCATTTTATCTTTTTTTTCTTCTTTTTTTCCCTTCTTACTCAGGAATCTGTCTTTTAACTTTGTTGTATTTTGCTAAAGGTTAGAAAGTTTAAGCACGATCGAAATAAACACCTGTTTTTTTATTTTTAAACTGTTTTTTTTTTCCCCTTTTTAAATTTTTTTGATTCACGTTTTGGAGTCCTTGAGGCTATTGTCACCATTTCGTTTGTTACGATAAGCCTCGTGTGTTGTCTCGCACAGTCTACATACTTTCCTCTTTATAAGTAGTATGTGTGGGTTGCAAAGACTGCAAGGACTACCAACTTCTCTCTTCTGTTTTGATGAGTGTATACCTGCGGTACATACGAGCATGCTTTACCAGCATAAAAAATATCGTAGGGTTCACCATTACAACTTCCACCGGTGTCATTCTCACCCACGCCTTGTATGTCTATAATTCCCGAGAGGGAATGCAAGTTTTTCTTTTTTTTTTCCTCTTTTTTCTTTTCTTCTTTCCCTTTTATGTTTATAACCTGAAGCTCCAGTGAAGATTAAGTCCACGCTGTGAGTATCAGTCATCGATCATACACATAAGGCTCACACATGTTATTAATATTCTTGGGGAACGTATCTGAGACTATTGTCCAGGTTATATATTTTTTTTTTTTTTTTTTTTTTGTTATTGGCGATGTTCAAGAGGATACTTAGACATGAAAATTTTTTTAAAAATTATTTTTAAAGTAAGTATTTTTAAATAAGATTGTTGAATGTTTGTTTGATTTCACAAAACTATATATATTTTGATCTTATTTTTACTATCAGTTGTGAGTACTACTTTTCTAATGTGTTCCTTCCTACATCTGCTGTAGCGAAAACAACAGCTGCCAAGAACGAAAGGTGTAGTTAAATATCAATTTTAAACTGTTAAGAATTTATAAAAGACATAAACTACTCATACAGGACAACCTTATGTTGTTTACAATTAGATCTGTTGGTTGTTAATTTTTAATGTATTATAAATAGCAACAGTTATTCTTTCTCAGTGCCAACCTACACAGATATGTTGGACAGCTCACTCATAGGATTTCAGTAAGTTTAGGTTCGACTGTTTCTCAATATGAATATAGATCTCTCAGAGAAGGGACTTGTTGACTTGAATATCAGAAACCTGGTGAGCACAAAACATGTATGTTTTATTTGTTATCATTTTTTTTTACTTTTATTTGCTAACACTGTGCGTATCGCCGTTAAAGAAATTCATTATCCTTTAACGGAGCTTATCATGTGTGAGATGTGTTGCCTTGATCGTTCTCTCCATCTAAACAACACTGTGCGTATCGCCGTTAAAGAAATTCATTATCCTTTAACGGAGCTTATCATGTGTGAGATGTGTTGCCTTGATTGTTCTCTCCTTCCCAACAACACTGTGCGTATCGCCGTTAAAGAAATTCATTATCCTTTAACGGAGCTTATCATGTGTGAGATGTGTTGCCTTGATTGTTCTCTCCTTCCCAACAACACTGTGCGTATCGCCGTTAAAGAAATTCATTATCCTTTAACGGAGCTTATCATGTGTGAGATGTGTTGCCTTGATTGTTCTCTCCTTCTAAACAACACTGTGCGTATCGCCGTTAAAGAAATTCATTATCCTTTAACGGAGCTTATCATGTGTGAGATGTGTTGCCTTGATTGTTCTCTCCTTCTAAACAACACTGTGCGTATCGCCGTTAAAGAAATTCATTATCCTTTAACGGAGCTTATCAAGTGTGAGATGTGTTGCCTTGATTGTTCTCTCCTTCCCAACAACACTGTGCGTATCGCCGTTAAAGAAATTCATTATCCTTTAACGGAGCTTATCAAGTGTGAGATGTGTTGCCTTGATTGTTCTCTCCTTCCCAACAACACTGTGCGTATCGCCGTTAAAGAAATTCATTATCCTTTAACGGAGCTTATCATGTGTGAGATGTGTTGCCTTGATTGTTCTCTCCTTCTAAACAACACTGTGCGTATCGCCGTTAAAGAAATTCATTATCCTTTAACGGAGCTTATCAAGTGTGAGATGTGTTGCCTTGATTGTTCTCTCCTTCTAAACAACACTGTGCGTATCGCCGTTAAAGAAATTCATTATCCTTTAACGGAGCTTATCAAGTGTGAGATGTGTTGCCTTGATTGTTCTCTCCTTCCCAACAACACTGTGCGTATCGCCGTTAAAGAAATTCATTATCCTTTAACGGAGCTTATCATGTGTGAGATGTGTTGCCTTGATTGTTCTCTCCATCTAAACAACACTGTGCGTATCGCCGTTAAAGAAATTCATTATCCTTTAACGGAGCTTATCATGTGTGAGATGTGTTGCCTTGATTGTTCTCTCCTTCTAAACAACACTGTGCGTATCGCCGTTAAAGAAATTCATTATCCTTTAACGGAGCTTATCAAGTGTGAGATGTGTTGCCTTGATTGTTCTCTCCTTCTAAACAACACTGTGCGTATCGCCGTTAAAGAAATTCATTATCCTTTAACGGAGCTTATCAAGTGTGAGATGTGTTGCCTTGATTGTTCTCTCCTTCCCAACAACACTGTGCGTATCGCCGTTAAAGAAATTCATTATCCTTTAACGGAGCTTATCAAGTGTGAGATGTGTTGCCTTGATTGTTCTCTCCTTCTAAACAACACTGTGCGTATCGCCGTTAAAGAAATTCATTATCCTTTAACGGAGCTTATCAAGTGTGAGATGTGTTGCCTTGATTGTTCTCTCCTTCCCAACAACACTGTGCGTATCGCCGTTAAAGAAATTCATTATCCTTTAACGGAGCTTATCATGTGTGAGATGTGTTGCCTTGATTGTTCTCTCCTTCCCAACAACACTGTGCGTATCGCCGTTAAAGAAATTCATTATCCTTTAACGGAGCTTATCAAGTGTGAGATGTGTTGCCTTGATCGTTCTCTCCATCTAAACAACACTGTGCGTATCGCCGTTAAAGAAATTCATTATCCTTTAACGGAGCTTATCAAGTGTGAGATGTGTTGCCTTGATTGTTCTCTCCTTCCCAGCAACACTGTGCGTATCGCCGTTAAAGAAATTCATTATCCTTTAACGGAGCTTATCATGTGTGAGATGTGTTGCCTTGATTGTTCTCTCCTTCTAAACAACACTGTGCGTATCGCCGTTAAAGAAATTCATTATCCTTTAACGGAGCTTATCAAGTGTGAGATGTGTTGCCTTGATTGTTCTCTCCTTCCCAACAACACTGTGCGTATCGCCGTTAAAGAAATTCATTATCCTTTAACGGAGCTTATCATGTGTGAGATGTGTTGCCTTGATTGTTCTCTCCTTCTAAACAACACTGTGCGTATCGCCGTTAAAGAAATTCATTATCCTTTAACGGAGCTTATCAAGTGTGAGATGTGTTGCCTTGATTGTTCTCTCCTTCCCAACAACACTGTGCGTATCGCCGTTAAAGAAATTCATTATCCTTTAACGGAGCTTATCATGTGTGAGATGTGTTGCCTTGATTGTTCTCTCCATCTAAACAACACTGTGCGTATCGCCGTTAAAGAAATTCATTATCCTTTAACGGAGCTTATCATGTGTGAGATGTGTTGCCTTGATTGTTCTCTCCATCTAAACAACACTGTGCGTATCGCCGTTAAAGAAATTCATTATCCTTTAACGGAGCTTATCATGTGTGAGATGTGTTGCCTTGATTGTTCTCTCCTTCTAAACAACACTGTGCGTATCGCCGTTAAAGAAATTCATTATCCTTTAACGGAGCTTATCATGTGTGAGATGTGTTGCCTTGATTGTTCTCTCCTTCCCAACAACACTGTGCGTATCGCCGTTAAAGAAATTCATTATCCTTTAACGGAGCTTATCATGTGTGAGATGTGTTGCCTTGATTGTTCTCTCCTTCTAAACAACACTGTGCGTATCGCCGTTAAAGAAATTCATTATCCTTTAACGGAGCTTATCAAGTGTGAGATGTGTTGCCTTGATTGTTCTCTCCTTCTAAACAACACTGTGCGTATCGCCGTTAAAGAAATTCATTATCCTTTAACGGAGCTTATCAAGTGTGAGATGTGTTGCCTTGATTGTTCTCTCCTTCCCAACAACACTGTGCGTATCGCCGTTAAAGAAATTCATTATCCTTTAACGGAGCTTATCATGTGTGAGATGTGTTGCCTTGATTGTTCTCTCCATCTAAACAACACTGTGCGTATCGCCGTTAAAGAAATTCATTATCCTTTAACGGAGCTTATCATGTGTGAGATGTGTTGCCTTGATTGTTCTCTCCTTCCCAACAACACTGTGCGTATCGCCGTTAAAGAAATTCATTATCCTTTAACGGAGCTTATCATGTGTGAGATGTGTTGCCTTGATTGTTCTCTCCTTCCCAACAACACTGTGCGTATCGCCGTTAAAGAAATTCATTATCCTTTAACGGAGCTTATCATGTGTGAGATGTGTTGCCTTGATTGTTCTCTCCTTCTAAACAACACTGTGCGTATCGCCGTTAAAGAAATTCATTATCCTTTAACGGAGCTTATCATGTGTGAGATGTGTTGCCTTGATTGTTCTCTCCTTCTAAACAACACTGTGCGTATCGCCGTTAAAGAAATTCATTATCCTTTAACGGAGCTTATCAAGTGTGAGATGTGTTGCCTTGATTGTTCTCTCCTTCTAAACAACACTGTGCGTATCGCCGTTAAAGAAATTCATTATCCTTTAACGGAGCTTATCAAGTGTGAGATATCTGTTTTTGATTGTTGTCTTAATTTTGTTATTTGATGTTTTTGAAAAAAAAAAAAAAAAAAAAAAACCACCAAACAGGAAGTTGCAGTGTTAGCGATAGTAAGACAACTCAATGCGAGTGGGAACTCGCTGACGAAGGTTGCAGGTCTGCAGCCATTTAGTACTCTAACTCATCTTTATTTGTCTAATAATAGATTAACATCATTGAGTGGATTACCATTAACAATTACTCACTTAGAAGTTCAGAGTAATAACCTTACTAGTATAGATGCTATAGCTGTTCTTGCGTCGTTACAATATCTTGATGTGTCTGGAAATCAGTTGACGTCTTTACAAGGTATTCAGTCTTCAGCTCCTATACGAACAGTTAAGGCGGCGGGTAATTACTTATCGTCTCTGGGATCACTTCGTCAAATCAATAAAAATACTTTGAGAACACTTTTATTAGATAATAATTGTGTTGCTGAAGTTACAGAACTTCGCATTCTGACTGAGTTCGGAAACCTATCGATGCTGTCCTTGTATGATAATCCTTTTACAGAAGCATATCCTGCTTATCATGGTGCTATTTCTGCTAAGGTTCCAAGCCTGACTATGTTAGATGGTGTTCAAATAAAAGCAGCTACACAAAATCAAGTGCACAACGCTATCAATAGAGAGCGGCCAACCCAAAGAACAGCACCTACACAACAACGCCCTGCGACAACTCAAGGGAAATCTTGTATCCGTAAGAGTGCTCCCCGAAGTAGTAGTGCTGCTCCTCCCGGTAGGGTTGGGGGAGGAAATTCATTCCTTGATTCGAAAATAACGGAGAGAGGTATCCATAGTGATTCACAGCATCTAACTCAGCAACCCTACGATGAGGGTAAAATTAGAGAACTGCTGCAAACAGCAAAGCAACTCCCGCGACCATTTCAGCATCAGCCAACCAACCAAACTACTCCTGTAGATAATAACCAAAACGAAATTGAAGAAGAGTCGGTGCCTTTGCGAAATTCAAACCTAACAGCAAATACCTTGGATAATCCGCTTTCTTTATCTAATGAGCGTAAGCTTCAAATTCAGGTTACAGAGCTGCAACGTCTTCTTGAGAACAGTCAGGTAAGGGTCTTCTCTTTGGAACGGGAACTTGGTCGAAAGAATGAAGAACTCTCAATTACGAAGAAAGTTATCCAAGAGCAGCGTAATGAGCTGACGGCTAATAAAACTTCTATCAACCAAACTGATGAGAAATACACTCAACTGAAGGAAAAGGCTGATAAGCTAACAAGAGAATTCAAGTACAATCGACAAACTATAACAAACCTAAGAGGGCAATTGAAGGAGAACAGTACTAAAGATGTGAGTGGAATTAGTAGTCACAGGTCTACTTCGAATACTGCAGAAAGGAGATTTCATGTCGGAGGTAATACGAGTTCTTTTAATAGTATGTTGCAAGGGACTAGTGGTCGTGTTCGTCGCCCAAGTCAAGATTCAAAAAGACCAGTTCGATCGCTCTCTCATAATCCTCCACAGAATCGAGGGAGAGATCAAGTTCTACTAAATCCTGTTATTCAAAAGTTAAAAGAACCTGAAATCTCTGACAGGTCTAGGTCTACTCCACCAGTAAGCCATGCTTCTCCTGCTCGCTCCTCAACTTCTCCATCTCATCACAAGGTTTTGTCTCACGTCTCTCCACCAAAGACAAACATGCGACAACCAAATTATTGAACTCTTTATTCATAGAAATGATTCATTCATTGAAAGAATTCATTTAATACAATACTCTTGTCTGGGCACACAAGTTGCCAAATTGAAATGTGGGGTGCTTGTAAGTGTATCCACATCATGCTATTTGACCGTGTTTCGTTATTAGTTAGTTTTCCCCTTTCTTAGACATATCCCCCCTCGTTTTTGTTTTTTTTTTTTGCTTCCCCTGCCTTATATTTCCTTTGTTTATTATATTTGTGTATATGGGTACTTTATTAGAAAACAAAAGTGTCCTTTCCGTTTTTTTTTTTTTTTTTTTTTAAAAAAAAATTGTTTGGCAATTATCACGTTATTTGGTTGTGATGAAGAAATACTTCATACCGACCCATTTGGAATTACTGCCGACATACACAAAGGAACAGAATACGCATTCTGTAATGAACATCGTCATTGCTTTTTTGTAATTCTTTAAAAAAAAAAAAAAAAAAAAAACGAAATAAGAATAAGCTGTTCTTATCTGAACCAGAACTCTTCTTCCTTTTTATAATTCCAACTCTTTTGTCAAATTACTAATTTTGATTGCTAATAGAGTTTTACAGTAAGGGTAATATGACGAAGATGCTACGGGGTATCCATCCCGCCTATTTTTTTTATATAAAAAAACATATACAATTGCGGGGAAGTGTTAGGTTCCTAGTATTACAAAGTACCATTGATTTGCTTAACATTAATTTATAAACAGGTAGTTGATTGCTTGTATAAGAGCATTCAATAACCCTACTTCCTATTAGAATAAAATATAGCAGCGATGATGGGTGAGAATGAGTTTTCAGTGAATCCATCTGCTACTGCTATGGAGAAGTCACAATGGTCAAGTGGTATTATTATGTGTCATGAAGACTGTGGGATGTGTTTAGTTCATATGTGTTGTTATCCTTTTGGATTGGCAAGTACAAAATCAACTTTCGATCAATCAACATACACCATGAATTGTTTATGTGCTTGTTGTAGTCCCTGTTACTCTGCTGTAATATTCAGAAATGAAATCCGAAGCGGATATGGAATTGGCGGAAGTTGGTGGCAAGATTGCCTTCTAGGATTTGGATTATGTTGCTGCAGTGCATGTCAACTGTCGAGAGAAGTAAATGCGAGAGGGACTGCAGCCGTTGATCCTCTCTTATCTCTTGTTGAATGGGGGTAATAATTATCACGGACACGATATACTTTTCTGTTTATTTATGTTAAGACGCTCAAGCCACGATTGCAATCTGTTTCTACAGGTAGCCTGCTTTACATATCAACTGAATTGTGTTGAGGTTTCAATCTATTCTAATCACCAGACATACACACAACAATGGCCACTAACATCAAAGCAATCATTTTCGATATCGGTGGGGTGCTGGTGTCATCGCCTGTATTAAATTTAAGAAGCTACAGCGTTGAATTGGGATTAGGTCAACACGAGATTGGAGTAGCTTTGGGAAGATCAGCGGCATTTAAAAAATTAGAAAAGGGAAAGCTTTCAGATGATGATTTCTGTAAAGATGTAGAGAAGGAACTGAATGACAAAGGCTACCGTGTTAGTGGTACAGAGCTGTTCAAGAGAATAAATTCTTCTGGGTTACACCGTGATTTATTACACGCAATCAAGGTAATTAAAAAGGATCATCCAGGAATAAAAACCGCAATCATCACAAACAATTTCTTATCAAAGGGAATGATAAAACTACGTCAAGTTCTATCCCCGCTCTTTGATGTTTTTATTGAATCTTTTGAGGTTGGGATGCGCAAACCGGATCCGGCTATCTATGAGCTCTGCTGTGAGAAACTTGCTGTTCAACCATCGGAATGTATCTTCCTGGATGACTTAGGTCAGAATCTTAAATCAGCAAAACAACTTGGGATCCACACAATTCTTGTTAAGAATAATGATACCACTAAGGCTATTAAAGATCTCGGCTCAGCACTGCAATGGGACGTATCACGCGCCTTGTATCCTGTTGGAGTCTCTCGTACTGGGATTTCTGAGAGGAACAAAATTGACATCAACAGCTTGACTACATATCTCAAAGCTCAGGTACCTTCTCTATTCCCTGAAAAAGAACAGATTATAAACATTCAGTATTTTAGTGCGGGCCGATCCAATCCGACTTATTATTTTAGACTTTTACATTCTGGGAAGGAACTCGTGTTGAGAAAACAACCAACTGGAGACTTATTAAAAGGAGCACATGATATGACAAGAGAATACAACCTTTTATCCTTATTGGGAAGGTACACTGATATACCTGTACCAAAAGTATACACTTTATGTCAAGATAAAGCGGTTATTGGAACTCATTGGTATTTGATGGACTTTGTTCCTGGGAGATTGTGGAAAGGTGGGCAGGCGTTTAAAGAAGCTCCTCACTATCACTTTGTTGATGCTTACAACCACGCCATTCAAACACTAGCAGAACTTCACTTAGTACCCTTCGAAAAGGTTTGGATATTTCCTGAAGCTGTAAAGGCAAACAGTGGTGACAAGTTAAACAACTGCTACTTCGAGAGAACAATTAGAATTTGGTTAAAGCAGTACAATGGTGGATTAAAACAAGGCGCACCAAGGATTGAAAACTTAGAAAAACTGGCTGATCAGCTTTCCGTGACACTCAAAGAAGTCACATTTGATACCAAAAAAAGATCACTCATTCATGGTGACTATAAGCTTGATAATATGATCTTCAATGAGGTTGAGCCAAAGGTCGCTGCATTACTTGACTTTGAATTATCAACAATAGGTCATCCTTATGCTGACCTTGGATACTTTGTCATGTGGCATCGCCTTCCAATAATGGTCAACGGCATGGGAAATCCTTCTCACATTAAAGAAAATGATATTATTTCTCGTTACTGTGAGAAAACTGGTCATAAAGCATTGTCTAGATTCGATCTTGAATTTCTCGTAGCGTTTTCAATGTTTAAGCTTAGCTGTATCGCTCACGGTGTGTGGTCGAGATCTCTACGAGGAACTGCCTCAGTGATGGGTTCAAAAGCAGAGACAAATCAAATTGGAGCTCAAGTCAAAGTACTTGCGTCTCAAGGACTCTCCGCATTGAAGGCAGGCAAGTCATCGAAATCGAAATTGTAAAATGAATCTTCTTTTTTTGTAGAAGAAAATAATATGATATCGTTCTGTATAGAGAGAGGGAATCGTAAAGAACTCTCTTTCTAATATGAACATATCTCTCTCGTACTCGATGTCTGCCTACCAATGCAACACGAGAGTAAATGAAATTACTTCAGACACACATCACTTTATATAATTTATCAGGTGAATTCATTGATAACAAAAAAAATGTGAAAAAATATACGAAATTAACGAACGAAGTGGTAAACCTGTTAATCATTCTTTTTTTTATAAAATTATTATATTTTCTTTTTTCACCTCACAGCCGGGGAACAAGAGAAAGGAAACCCACCACCTAACACATGACGAGGCTTCCAACAAGCCAACAGCGTATATTCCAAATAGAAGATGAGTTCAAAGAGTTCTTTAGAACTTATTTAAATAAATTAAAAGCAGATGATGTGGACTCAGATGAGCATGAAGACATCATTGATTTGGTAGCAGCAAAAATCATGAACGTGAACACAACAAAAGAAGAACTGAAGGCCGAGATGAAGGAACTGTACCCAGACTCAGCTGGGAAGATTGCTAACTTCACTTGGGAAGAATTAGAAAGATTAGGTGGTCCTACCACTAGCAGTCAACCAGCTGCCGAAGCAGCGAAATCAGAAGTTGCGTCAACTGATGAGGATGCAGTAGCCAATAGTCATCTAATAAATAGCCAACATTCTGAATCAAAATGTAATTCGTCATCCGCGTCTCCGGAACGTGTACTTCCAGAAAGTCAAACTGATATCGAGGAGGAGATTCCAAGTATTATCAACTTGTCTCCTCCAAAAGATGTTGAGTATGAGACGGTCACCATCCCTCCCCCGTTAACATATCCACCAGTGAAATCATCAAATAATGATACTAACATCACTGAAGGAAGTAATGATAATAATACAACTCCTTTAAGGGCAATGCAGAATAAGTTTCAGCAACCAGTTCAGGTGTCAGGTCAACATCACCACCACCATCCCCACAATCATCATCAGCAGCAGACACAGCATCACCAACAAATGCAACCATCTGTTACAATTATTTGTATGAGAAGGCATCCAGATGAAGCAACAGGTTTCAATATGGAAGAGCGTCAAGATGGAGTTTATCTAACTCATGTTAAAGACAACTCACCTGCATCTCATTGTGGGATGCAACCTCACGTAGGTCGTAGAATAGTACAGCTTAACAACACACTCGTAAAGAGGGTTTCTGATTGTATGGTATTCTCTAGAAGTCCTGTCTTAACATTTCACTTCGATATGAACCATCCGTTGTTGCAATTTGCGCAGCAAAGGAAACCGCAAGTTGCTCATCACCATCACCATCATCATCATAACCACAACCACCATCATCACCACCACCATCATCATCACAATCATCATCAACAGAGGGCACAGCAAATCTTGCAACAGCAACCAGGTCATCAACGTGTGCCACCTCCACGTTTACCTCAACGACCTGGTGAGCATCACCATCATCATCATCACCACAGCCATCACCATCACCATCACCATCATGGCCACCACCACAATCGTCAGCAAATGGTACATCAGCATCCACAAAAGCAGCAGCAAAGGCCACCTCCAATCTCCATTCCTCAACAAAAACCTGATCTTCATACGAATGTTTATCAGACTACTGATAGTAACTTAATATCTAATGGCAGTGTCTCACCACCTGCTGCTGCTGCAACTACACCGACGGCTTCCAGATTGAATATAGAAAGACAGCTAAATAATGAAATTGAAACAAAGAAAGAAGAATTGATTCACATTCAGGAGAAGAGAGAGAGAAAAGCACGCAAGTATGTCTTCTTAAGAATTTCATGTGAATAGAATCTAATTTTCCTTTTTCTTTTGTAACGCAAACAAATCAAACACAGGGACAAGAAAAGCAGAGGCAGAGACGACGATCGTTTCGACAAGAAACGCAAGAAAGAAGAAACACAAGACAAGCTAACCGGTAAGAAGGAAGAAGAGCTACTTAGATTACTGTTGTTGAAGGAAAAGCAGAAACTGGATAAGAAGAAGGCGGAGAACAGGAAAAAGAAAAGCAAGGAAATGATAGATGCGCTTTCACAACAGCAAAGGCATCACAAGGAAACGTCACCGGAAAAGAGCAATGATTTAGCTCTTAATGTTCAGCTTGGTATTAATAGAATGTTCCAACAGCAACAACAACAGCAACAGCATCAGCAGCAGCAGCAGCAGCAACAACAACAACAACAGCAACAACAAGGTCTGCAATCAATGCAGCCTAACCAGCTTCAATCTCTTTTATCGACCCTCATAGAGCAACAGCAACCACCGCAGCAACAGTCACTCATACCTGATCCCAACATCCTCGCTCAGTTTGCTTCTTTAAGGCAATAACTTCTGTGGCTGTTGAGCATTGTGCAATACGATCTGTACCAACATAATTGATACTACTGCGGTAATATTTAGTTAAGGCTGAACCTTTGTTCTATCTAGGTTTTGGAAAAAGAAATAAAATATCCCTTGGGGAGGGTTGTAGATTCCATGTACTAGTTAAGCTTCAATAGCAAATGTAGTGGGCAAAGTTGGTTGTTAGAAATGTATTTTAATAATTGGTTCAGGGATGGCTGTAATAAAAAATAATCTCAAGTAGAATAACCGAAGCATTCAAAAGAAATGCGACCTTCTCAAATTTGAAAAAACTGCTTTTCGAATCATCAGCTTGCTGCTGCATGCTGTCTTCTTTTAATGAAGTTTCTGTTTCATTTTTTTTGTTTTTGTTTTGCATCTTGAAAGGTTTGCGAAAAATGGGATTGAGAAAAGTAAAAAAATGATTGACTCTTGCCTCTTTGGTTGTTTTTGAGAATTGCTGACAGAACCCAACATAAATTATATCATATTAGACTAAGGTGGTTTATGGTAACGTGACCGTGTGCCTTCTTTCTATACTCTGCTACTTCACTCCTTCGAAAAAGACGACCTTGTTGTTGACTCTTTGCTTTGATTTGACGGTACTGTTGTTGAGTAGAAGTCACCACCACCGCCACCACCACCACCAACATATTGTGACTGTTAATTTCTGGTTTTTTCTTTTTTTTTTTTTTTTTTTTTTTTTTTCCCGTTGTTTTTCTTGTTTCTCTTTGTGGGTTATTCAGCCCAGTTAACACCAAAGACAAATGTGGGAAGGAAAAAAAAAAAAAAAAAAATAACAAAACAAAAAAACTTGCAATCAAAAAGTGAGAACCTATTCCCATTAGTAACTCAGTCTATAGTACCCCTCCTGTCCGAATTGGGGAGTCCTTTTCCCGTTAACAATATGAGTTTTCTTTGTTCTGTTCAGTATTATCAAACATGATATGTATTGTGGTGACCCGCTCGATATAATAAAACAGATATACTTCTCTTGGTTGGGATTTTGAATTTTCTGGGGAAAAAAAAAAAAAAAAAAAAAAAATCACTGATTACGATTTTGGGAAACTACGGCAAGAGGCTGTATTCGATAGAACCTTTGCTTTGGTGGAATTCTTCGCTTTGCGAGCATTTCATATTTGGTTGTTTGCAACAGTTAATATCTGAGAAGTGATTAAAAAGCGGTACACTCACCATGCAGTTACTGGGAGGGAAAGAGAACCCCAAAAAAACAAGTATTTCTGTCTTTTTTTTTTATCCCCCCCTTCTTTTTTTCTTTCATTCGTTTTTTTTGTTTTATTATTTTTTTTTAATTTTTTTTTTTTTTTTTTTGAACTTCTTCCCTTCCCCTCCCGTCTGTTTGCCCTTCTAAGAAGTTTATTTTAACCAGGTCACAAAACTTTTTTTAAAAATTAAAAATTTTTTTTTTATTATTTTTTTTTTTGCATGGGGAACTGTTGCCTTGAGGAAAGTAATATAGTTACCTTGATCAGCAGAAAAGATATCATCTCCCTTGCTTGTTGTGATATGTACTCCGATGTATTTTTTAATACAAATGATAAATCTTTGATCTCTTTTACGGTGAAACATTAGCAGCAATGAATAAGTTAATTAAGTACACACCTTTCCAGGTTGTGTAAGCAACCTGCTTGCTCACACGGGATCCGCAGCGTTGCCCCCCCCTCTCCTTTTTTTTTTTTTCTTCTTTCTTTCTCTCTTTTTACAGGTTCCTTTTTAAAAAAAAATTTAAATATTTTTTGTTCTGAAGAAAGTGAACTTTTCCTTCCGAGGTCCCGGGAAGTTGTTCTGGGGTCAAAGTTCATTTTCTACACCTGGGTTCAACCTTGGCAAATTTTGAAAAAAAAAAAAAAAATTATGGCAAAACGGGTAACCTCCGATTCAAAATTATCGCAAAAAAATAGTTTCTTAAAACTCTTTGTTACGCAACCTTTTGGAGAGGTGAGAATAAGATTTATTCACTTCTTTTTTTTGTTTTTTGGTTTTTTTCACCGATCGAAGTCGGAGAAGAAACTATTCAGATTAACAACCGATTAATTATCTATTTTCCCTGTGCTGTGTTCTTGTATTGCCATCTGTGATCAACAAAATATAAAGGCTTTATCTGAATAGTTTTTTTTCCCCTTCCATTCTCTTTTTTTTTTTTTTTTTTTTTTTTTTTTTTTTTTGATTATTATAGACTTTTGCATGCTTTCCCTCCCCAACATCACTTACAACAAATAAATACACAAAACTAAGATCAATGTATCGGTACGACATCGACAGCTCAACTAGATTCTGTTTAGAGGAAAAAGTAATGAATTTTAGTTTTTTTTTTCTGTTTTTCTTTTTTCATATAAATTATTTATTTTTTTATTTCAAACAGATAAAAGGGATTTTTTTTTCTTCGATCCTGGAAGAAATCAATAAAAAAAATAAAAAAAAATGGAGGTAAGTAAAAAGTCATCCAAAGATGAGCTACTTGATGTTATAAAAAAATTGCAAAAAATGCTGCGAGAAGGCAACACTGAGCGTCGTAATTTAGATGATGAAAATATGGAATTTCAATCTCGAGTTGAATCGCTAACAATGCAAGTTGAGCTGTACAAAGAAAAAGACAGAGAATCAACGCAAAAAGCTCAAGCACCAAGCGAAGAAAAGCAGCTTAAAGACGCTCAATTCGCATCTCTAGTAGCGAAAGTTGAATCGGATGCTGAAATAATAAAACAACTGGAGCAGCAACTAAAAACTTTAACAAGAGAAAATGAAACACTTAAAGAAGCTGCGTCAGCATCAGTAATGAGTCCTCACAGCGCTGATGATCTAATTGATTTTGAGCGTTCAGATACACAGCAGTTGATGGAAGCTATTCAAACTAGAGATAGGAAGCTCAGAGAATCGAATACTCAAATTGAAGAATTTCAAACTCGTATTCACAACTTAATGAAATCTCACGAAGCTTACACAGAACAATCAATACGCGATACTGAAACAGAAATAGAGCATCGACTAGCTTCCACCCAAGCGGAATTTCGTTCTCAACGAGAGCGATGGGAAGCTGAACGCACAGCAATGATCGACTCCCATCTTTCAGCTCACGCAGAACTAAAAACTAAATATGATGAACTAAAGTCGGGAGTAGAAAAGTCTCAAGCCTGGTCAAGCAAAGACAAGGAAGTTAAGAAAGTAAAAGCAGAGCTAACGGCAATGTCTGAAGCATATGACGTTCAGGCTGAAAGGATAACGGAATTGTTGAAGACGGAGGATCAGATTACTGCTAAGGATATTCTCATAGCACAACTAAGAGATCAAATAATCGACGTCGAGTCTGACCTACTTGATACTAGAACGCTATGTGCACAAGCTATAAGTCAGCAACATTCACAGAAACCACCTGATCCAAACCGTCATCGAGTAGACCCATCAGGTCCAATTGTCAGCATCAGTAGTGCTGCCAGTAGCTCTTCAACACATACTACTACTCCTCCTCCTAGTCCTGGTGGTGCTCCAAAAGATTTATTCGACTTGGCACTCACTGGACGTAATAAATCGAAGCGGCAAATGGACATGCAAAAGCAAATATCCATGCTTAAGAATAAAATACGAGCTGATGAGAATGCTCGACAGAAATCTATGGACGAGATTGAGACTTATCGCGCTGACTATGTCAACAGTTTACTGAGCGAATTAGAAACATTGCGAAAAGAAGGAAATCCAACATCGGAAGGACCATCTGCGGATGTTGTCAGACTGCGAGGTGAGTTCCAAAGAGAGAGAGAAGATTGGGAAATGGAAAGGCAGGAGCTACTGGGCAAAATCGAGACTGCAACAACTGCATCTGCAGTCACGATGAATGTATGTTATCATGTCAGCCTTACTCTTTATTTTACGACATAACAAATCAAACCAAAACAGGATACCTCTTTACGAGACGCTGCGGAACTCCAACCAGAGATGAGCGCCATGAAAGATTTATTGGAATCTAAAGAACTTCAGAACCTAGACTTGGTATGTCCCCTTGTTGTTTTTTTTAATTCAGAAAAGTGAAACCGGAAAACCAAGAAGAAAAAAACAAAAACAGGAGGCATTCCGCGAGCGTGCGACAGCTGAGCTTACAGAAAAAGATAAAATAATATCGACATTAAGAAGGGACTTGAAAGTTAAGGAACTCCATTTTGAAACGGAAATTGAAAAGATGAAAGTAGTGATTAAATTATCTGAAGACCGATCCAAGGAATTGCAAGGTAGATTTATGGAAATGGAAAGTCAAGTTTCAACATCTCTCGTTAATGGCAAGAAATTACGTGAAGCAGAAGAGAGAATTACACATCTTCAAGCGGAAGTCGCAGTCTTACAGAGATCACCTATTGCTGATGCTTCATCAAACCCTTCAATTTCAGGTGATTTCCGACTCAATAACTCATTCTGTGCTGAGAGAGATGGTATTCAGTCAATATCACCCATTCCAGCATTCGATCCGTCTCCGATTATTCTTCCTGAAGAACGAAAAAAACGCATCGAAGAACTCCGACAGCAGTACCGATCTATTCAACGTAAATAGTTACTATACACAAAACTAATATCTTAAATAGATTTTTTGACCGATCGCCGATTATTACGGAAATTAAAGGGCATTAAAAGCCCTTTAATTTCCCCTTTATTTTGCCCCCTTTAAAGCGGTACAAGTATGGATCGGGGAAAAAAAAAAAAAAAAAAAAAAAAAAAGGTTTTTTTCAAATAGCCTGTTCATTAAGGCACGTAGTTCTAACCGCCCTGCTAATTTTAAATTTGCAATTTTCTTGTTATTATTATAATTTTTTTTTTTTTTTTTTTTTTTTTGATAATGCAAATTAAATGTGTTGTAATTTCATGCCAATGTTGTTTCCACCGTCGAATTTTTCCATTTTATGGAAGTAGTGGAGTAGTGCTATTTGATGGTGCCTTATATCCGCGCGTTCAATTTATTTTTATTCTTACGTTGCAAGTTATCCTTACTAGATTCTTTTACAACTTTTAAGAAGATTCTCGATTCGGTGGCGATCCAACAAAAAAAAAATAAAAAATAAAATAGAAACGTGATAATTATTTTGTTTTGTTTTGTTATCCGTTGAAAAAAAAGATTATTTAAAAAAAAAAAAAGAATAAAAATAAAAGAAAGTAACACACTAGTGTGCGGTATTCGAGACTTTAAAGGCTTATTACAGCATTTTAGCTTCTCTGCTGTGCATTCAAAGCAGGTTATTGAAAAAATTGAATTTCACAGAACATAATTAAGAATGTTGTCTCGTGAGAGTGGTTCATGGCATTGATAATCGTGCATTCTTTTTCTTAAATTTCTTTTTCAAAGTAATTTAAAAACAATGCTTTCCCACATAATAACGACAGCAGTATATGGCAACACAGAACTACCACAGTCTTGGGTAATGAATGCAGCACTACCATTAGGCCAGTGTACAGACCCTTGGGTATCTGGATCAGAGAGAGCACAACCACCTTACATGACTCCTAATAACAACGCAATGATTGCAGAAGGTGTTGGGAGTGGAACAGTTGGTCAGACTTGCAGCTTCAATCCTGGAGGAAATGCGGTTCCACAGATGCCTCGTATATACCATGATTTGTATTTACTAGCAGCGTCACAGTCAGTTTATAACGGTCGCTGGATGGAAGACTGCCCTACCTGCGGAAACAAAAACGAACGCTGGGTTGCTGACTGTGAACACTACACACAAACATACGATCAAGCTTGGACAGGAAATCATATGTGTGGTCAAGGTTGTGGACAGTGTTTCTTAATTAATGGTATTCAAGGTAGTGCCGTGTTTATGATTAATGAAATAGCTGACACAAACTGTTGTGGTCAGAATGGTGAGGGAATTAATTTCCATCTCGATAACGATCACTCAATGGAAGTAAGAGATTGGGATGGACTCTCAAAGGATATTCAGTTCAAGAGAGTTCCTTGTCCTGTTGACGGTCCTATTAGTGTTGGTCTTGTTCAGAACTACGGTTATGGAGTTTCTCTCTTCTTCACCGTGTTCAACCATCGAATTGGAGTAGCTGCTGTACACGCTCGAGGTTCTGGTACTGGTGCTAACACTACTTGGTTACCATTAACCAGAGCCTGGGTTAATCAATTCCATTGGGAATCTTATGGATGTGCTAATTGTGTTCCTTGGCAAGACTCTCCAATCAACAGAGGTGGTGATGGTTTTGACCTTCGAATCGTTTCTGTCGAGGGAGAGGAAGTCATCTGTGAAGGTTGGACATACGACGAAGTCACTAGTGCTGGTCAGCCTTACCCAACTATGGCAACAGGACTTGCTGCAAAGCCTTGCAGATCTGCCGGTGCTGATCAGCAATTTCTCTGCCCTGGTGACGATCTCGTAGCTTGCGATGGCTCTACCCCCACCAATGCTGGGCTGTATCAAACTCAGTGGCAATGTCCAAATTCCCAAACAACTGCTACCCCAACAAACATGCCAACCGCACAGCCCACGGCCGTTCCGACGGCAGCACCCACAGCCGTCCCCACAGCGGTACCAACGGCTGTACCTACGGGGATGCCAACAGCAATCCCCACTTCTATGCCAACTGCCGTTCCCACAGCTGCACCGACTTCTGTGCCAACAGCAACTCCAACAACCATGCCGACAGCTATTCCAACTGCCATTCCTACTTCCGCACCAGTGGGAACTACTGCAGTGCCAACGGCAATCCCAACTGCAGTTCCTACTGCTACACCGACCTCTACACCTACTGTGCAGCCAACTGCAGTTCCGACATCCATTCCCACCGCTGCGCCCACTGCTCTGCCAACGATGGTACCTCCAACAACCAATACTTACACACCAACTGCCATTCCTACCCTGACGCCAACGGCAGTCCCTACTTCTATTCCAACTGCAGTGCCAACTACTATTCCAACTGTAGTGCCGACATCAGTACCGCCAACAACAGTCCCGACTGCAATACCTACTGCTGTTCCGACAGCTGTCCCTACTGTTGTTCCAACAATGTCACTTCCAACTACCGCATTACCTATTGGAAATACTTACACACCAACTGCAATTCCTACCCTGACGCCAACGGCAGTCCCTACTTCTGTTCCAATTGCAGTGCCAACTACTATTCCAACTGTAGTGCCGACATCAGTACCGCCAACAACAGTCCCGACTGCAATACCTACTGCTGTTCCGACGGCTGTCCCTACTGTTGTTCCAACAATGTCACCTCCGACAACCGCATTACCTATTGGAAATACTTACACACCAACTGCCATTCCTACCCTGACGCCAACGGCAGTCCCTACTCTTGTTCCGACTGCAGTGCCTACTGCCGTGCCAACGATGGCACCTCCAACAACTGCGTTACCGGTTGGAAATACTTATGCTCCTACTGCAATTCCCACCCTGATTCCAACGGCAGTACCGACAGCAGTACCAACTAACTCACCGCCGACAACAGCGCTTCCCACATCAGTTCCGACAAACACACCTCCAACAACGTCACTTCCTGCAGGAAAGACTTACTCGCCTACAGCTGAGCCTACGGCAGCACCAAACCCAACAACTGCGCTCCCTGCGAGAAAAACCTACTCTCCCACTGCTGAGCCGACAGTTGCTCCAACTGGCTCACCGCCGACAACACCACTTCCACCTGGAGCCTCATTAAAGCCAACAGCAATTCCAACAAACCAGCCACCAACACCATTACCCAGTGGTCAGACTTACTCACCAACTAAGGAATCGACATCACTGCCAGTCAGCAGTACTTATTCTCCAACTGCTCTACCTGAGGGACAAACCCGTTCTCCGATTCAAGGAGGAGCTGAAGAAGATGATTCGAGTAGTATATCTGATTGGTTATGGTTGATATTGTTATCAATGTATGTGTTTTATTTTATGATTAGTCCTTGGAAATTGTTTTTTTTTTTTTCTACTCAACTCTAAACAACATAAAAAACAGCGGACTCATACTTGCAGCGTGTGCAGTAATAGCATTCGTCATTGTGAAGCGTAAGAGAGATGATGTTCAGTTGTCTGAATTCCTTGAGATGTGTGATGGAGAAGACATGAAATTGGATCAACAATCAGATACTGTTACAAAGGCGTAAATGTGACCCAAGTCGCCCTTAATAGAACTACTTACTCGAATCAACCACTTTGGCGAAAAGAAGCGTTTACGCCGTACTGATCCATTTTATTATGTCTCTACTATATCTGATGATTGCTTTTTTTTTTTTTTCCTTCTTGACTTAATCAATTTTTTCCATTTTCAACTTTTTTTTTTGAAAATCTTGTTGTCCCTCTCCTTAGCTTTTAGCAAGGTAATAATAGGTACAAGAATACATGTTGGTGATTGAAGTATTCCTTAATCAAAATTTATTATTTTGATCCCCTCCCAAATCTTGCAGGGGATGCCAAGCAACTACACTATTATATTTATTATAAAAAAAAAAAAACACACAAAATACCCTTACGTGATAAGTCACGTGTAAGATTGAGAAATATTGCTGGAGTCGTTTTCGTCCATCTCAGGGTTTCTGAATCGCTCTTCTTTATTATTTTTTACCCAAACATTGTTTCTTGCAAATAGAATCGTGAAAGCGTGTAGGTGTGCGCCTGAGCACACACGAACTTTTTTTTTCTTGGGAAAAAAGCGACGGTCTTCTCGACTTGTTTGTTTCTTTTCGCTTTTCATAGTTCCCTTGTTTTTTGAGGAAAGTGGTTCATCCCTGCTTGCATCTCTTAGGAAGAGCAGCTTAGGTTTATACTGGTGGTGGTCATCTGGCTCTGAAGGAGATGTTTAGTAACACTGAAACCTTTCAAACAAAAGGATTGTTAATGTGGCGACGATTTCTCTAAACTCAGATAAAAATTTAGTCGAGAAGAAAAAATTTAGCCCTGACACCTTGTTGCCTCTAATTCTGGTTAATCTGCTTGTGATCTAATATTGAATAGCAAAAGGGTGTTCCTCACCTAAATTGAAATATCTCTTTGAACTAATATATTATGTGCGTATACTTTTTTTTACACACCTCTCTTCGCCCTGGTTTTCTCATTCCTTCCCTCTTTTGTATTGGAAGTCTGATCGGTGCTGGAATAGGCAACCTTGTCTTACTATTTTTTTCTCTTTTTTTTTTTCTATTTAATAAGTATTAGTAATAGCGAAAAAAAACCTTTGGCATCACACATAAACTTCCTTTAGCTTTATCAGTTTAAGTTGGTTCACTGTTTTTGTGTATAAATAAAGCATCGACAGTGTTATAAGTTAAAAGCCAATTATTTTTCTATTATTATTTCTTAATGAGTCTCTTGTTCTCACGATGTGTTCAATTACTGATCACGAATGACATATCAAGTTCCTTTGAGTCGAACATATAAATATGAGAAATCTTTTTTGTTATGTAGTCTGGCGACTTTGCCACGTTGCTGTTGCCTCGTAGCTCTAGGGAGTTAACCCGATGCTCCCTAGTTTGCTGTATCAGCGATGCACAGTACGCAATGTATTGGACTTCCTTATCTATCTATCTATCTATCTTTGATGTGTTTTTATAACTTTTCTTTTTTATATTTTATTTTAGTGCACTTTTTTATAACAAACTCATATTCTATCTATCTTTGAAGTCAACGACGTATATTTGTTGAGGAAAAAAGAAAATCTCACTAGCTCTCTGAAAAAACAACAGCGACAACAACACATAACGAAGTTGTACTCTTTTGTGTAGCTGTTCGTTTTATTCTCAACATCGATTACCATTTTTTGTTTTGATGCCCCCCCTGGATTAAAAAAAAAACACATTTTAAGTGATTCTTTTTTTCTTCCCCTTTTCAAAAACATATTCTTACTGATATTTAGTATTTTTTTTCTTCCTTTTTTTTTTTCTCTTTGTTGTTGTTCTTTTGATATGAAAATTTACGACTAAAAAGTTAAAATCTCCTATCGGAAAAAAACATTCTTCTTGAAAAGTTGCTTTTATCGCAATTTAGAAAAGGTTTTCCGTTACCATTCCGTGCAAATAATACACAGCTTACTGTGTAACGAACTTCACCTCATCTATCTCCGGAAATGAAGCTTCCAAATGTGGCACCTCCACGAACAATTAAAATATTCAGTTAAAGTTATTGTAGCACTCTAATTACCGACATTACTTTCACTTACAGACAGTGCTATGTAGTTATAAGGAATGTAGTTTGTAATGTATTGTTGAGTCGCTTATAGAATTCATTTTTTTGAAGGACTGGGGGGGTTGGGAGGGTTCAATATAATAAAATGCTACATGAAGATATGCGACGGGATTCCACCACACCACTTGGGAGCTCTCCAGTGGCAGGTGCGGTGCTGGGAGATTATGCACCAGCTCCTTCATCAACAACTGTAATTGTAAACGCTCCTATTCATTCTCAACAAGGTCAAGGAACAGCATTTAATAACAACAGAACCTACTCTCCGATATCATCTTATGAATTACCTGAACACACATCTCACGACTCAGGACAGTTACTTGCTTACGATACGATTCCTCCGAATAAGATCTCTACAGTTACTGTTTATGGTCCTATTCGTGGTTCTAGTGCAAGTCCTGATGGAGAAGATCATTCTCATTTATTAGTTCCTGCTCAATTTGGACATCAGGGAGAGACTTTTACTCCTTACAGCAGTGCTGATGTTGATTATACTTCGACAAAAGTAGAAACAATCCCTGGTCCCAGGTTTGATACTCCAAAGCAGTATCCAACTCATAATGAAGAAAGTGTGTCATCATTAAGTCCTATTGATATTCCTGCTTCTATAACAGAGAACATTGAAAGACAGGAACGACATGACGCCTTGTCGTCACCTGCTACAAGAGATTACACGGCTGACATTCCTCTACCTGTTCAACCAACCTCTGCAGTTAATCCTTCCATAAGATCTGATAGGTTGCCTTCTCAACCACAGCACCTGCCACCTACGCCACCACTGAAAGCTACAGACATCTATTCCTCATTCTCTGCTGGAGATATTCAGCCATTTGCTGAGGGAGGTGATCTTGCAGGTGGTGACGCTGTTCCAAATAGCGGAGGTTGGGGTCTCGATAGCCCTGCTGGAAAGCGCGCTCAGCTTGAACGTCGAAGAGCTGAGGAGGCTGAGATTCGAGCACTTGAGTTGCTGGGAGATCTCGTGACAGGAAGTCAGCAGCAACCTTCTCAACCTACAGCTACAACTAAGACACGGACTCCAATTCATCAACCTAGTGAATTACCAATTGGTGATTTACCAGCTGTCAGGGCTACTCAACCAAGCCAACCACCTCCACCTGTTGTTACTCAACCACATCCTGTATCTCCTCCTCTTTCTAGCTCAAGTGTCACATTATCTGGTCTCTCAAATCCCCGTCACGTACGGCGAGTCTCCCCTCCCCGACCACTGGTTGGTCACCTCGAAATGCCACTCCCAGTGGATACCTTTTGGTGTAACAATCTACATCCTTCTAATGTTAATCAGATGTTTCAATCACTGAAGGCTGATATTGGTGCTGCAATGGGTGTTGCTGAAGACGTCGTTGACATATCCGGGATTGTTGAAAGTCGTGACAGTCGACCAGGTGGGAACAATGCTGCGGCGGCTTTTAAATTTGGGATGGAACATGAGCAGTTTTCATATAGATATGTTGAGCTGTCATCTGAGGCAAGGATTCCAATACCGGAAACCATGAGGGTGATTAGAGATCTTGGTGGGTTATCACGAAGCCGTCGTGGAAGTGGACCAACTGGTAGTCGAAGTAGCAGTATGGCTGAGGTACCTGACATTGCTAAATTACAACTTCTCGAAGCAGAACAACGTGCAGCGAATCTTTTATCAACTCTTCAACACAATGCTAGTGCTCTTCAACAAGATCTTCAAACACAACTGGATGACCGAGTTCAGGATATTAATACAGAACTAAATCAAGTTGGAACAAAACTTCGCGACCTGCAAGTCCGTGAAACAGAACGATCAAAGAGACAAAACTATGCTCGTCATAATATGAACGAAGATTTGTCGAAGGTCAGACAAACAGTTGCAGATCGATCTGCTTCTGCTAATTATGATCCAAATCAATTAAGTGATCTCGATCAGAAGGCTGTTCAATTAAAAGAGATGCTTCACACATTACAATCTCGTGCTGCTGAATCAGATCATCAAAATGAGAGAATGAGTTCAGAAATGGACAAGCAACTCAGGGCAATCAAAACGGAAATGTTGACAATTCATCCAACTGATAATGTATGTAATATTTATACAATAGTACTTCTATAAACCACAAGACACTATAACATAAATCATAACAGCAATCGACTAATGCACAGCTACGTGTTGAAAACGAACTACGAACACTAAAAGATCGCATGAAGTCATTTACAAGTGAAGTTGCGGAGAAGGTATACTTTTTTATTAATAAGAAAATATAATATAAGAGTTTGTCATAAAACAAAACAAAACTTATTTACGAACAGGATACCCGCTCAGAAGAAGAAAGAAGACGTCTTGATGCACAAATAACATCACTACATGACCTTATGAGGATTCAACAGGGACATACTACAGCAAGCAGGATAACACCACAGAGACATCGTGACTTCATGCATGAAATAGATTTAGTAAAACACGATCTACAACACTTAAATAACAGTACAACAGGACAGGCTTCACAGAAGCAATTACTTGAGAATGAAATGCACAACATGAGATCTGTTTTTGATGCTAAAGAGAATAACATGAAAGGTGAAACAATGAGATTAGAGAATGAGCTCAAAGACTTGAGAGTAGCGTTAGCAAGAATGGAAGGACAACAACAGCAACAACAACATCAACAGCAGCACCAACCACAATATCAACCACCTCCACAGCAAACTGATAGAGAGTCACAACTCGCTTACGAGCTAGCGCAAGTTAAAGCGAATCTCGAGTTGTTGGTAACACAGCAACGCTTATCGATGCCAGCTCAGCAACCACAACAACAGCAACCATCAGGAGAGACTATTGCTGCAATGCAATTCCAAATGCAGCAACAGTACAACGCTGAGGCTGCAGTCATGGCGGACACATATGTAAAAAAGATTGATGACATGGAAAAGGAAATGTACGCATTAAAAGAGAGATTAGCTGGAGCAGAAGCACGCACTAGTAATCTACCACAGCCACTTCCATCACCTTCACCTGTAATGATGCCACCACTTGCTGTTGTTCCTCAATCACCTTCTCATCAATATGTTTATCAACCTAGTCCGGCATCACAGATGGTTGTTCCTCAATCAGCTTCTCCATCACCATCTCCACAACTAATACCACAACAGGTTTCTGATAGTATTAATAATGGTGTGTCTCATGATAGAAGGCCACCCCTTCCTCCTAGACATCAGAGACCAGAATCACAACCACAACAACTACCTGAACAACCACCAACTACACCTCCTCTTTATGTGATGGAACAAAATAATCAATACTCATCTGTTGTTAAACAATTGACTGGTTTGTTAGTAATGCAAAATGAAGACCTGAAGAGTAAAGACGAAAGATTAAAAACAGTCATATCGATATCTGAGAAGAGCAGGTCTGAAGGAACGAGAGTTCAGGGAATGAGAATTGTTGGGTTAGAAAGTAAACTACTCGACAGAGAACGAGAATTAGAATCAACTGAAGGTGACCTTCAACAACTAAGAGACCAATTGATTGCAGCAAAGGAGAGGAGGATCGCATCTTTGATGAAAAGAGAACGACCAAGTGCGACACCAGTGAGAGGATCTATGGGTGTTCCGGTTAATTATCAACAATCACATCAATCTCATACTCCAATGATGCACCCGGTAGTTCCGATGAGTGTTCAGCAGACTGTTAGTAAACCTGTTGTTCCTCCTTCACCTGTTGCTACTGTAGAAGTTCCTACAGCATCTGTTACAACCCCTCAGACAGTTCATGAGGTCCCAACTCCAAGTCCAGTCGATCAGCAGACTCCTGTTCAGCCAGCCTTGTTATCTTTAATTCAAGATGCATCCTCTCCTAATACTCGCAGACTTGAAGAAGGTGAACATCGACTTCAACAGCTACAACGCGAGTTAGAGTTTGCCCAAGATGAGCTACGCAAAGCTGCTGAAGACAGCCTCCCAATGGCCACCTAAGAATAAAGAGAAGATAAAAGAGAAGATAAAAGAAAATGAATGTTCGGTCATTACTCCCAGATAAAAATTATTTTTTAGCATATTTGCCGCTTTGGGCTTCTGTATTTATATTTTTCGGTACGTGAGACTCGTTGTGATGAGGAGATTACTATTTTTCTGTATTTGTGTATTTTATGTTTTTTTCTTTCTTTTCTTTTCTCCTTTTGATAGCGTCTCATTAATATTAACTTCATTGTTTATTGTTGATTTGTGTTGTGAAAAAGTTCACTTGTCTTACTGTGAATGTGTTCATTTCTTCCCCCTCTTCACCTGTTTGTGTATCAAGAGCCGAACTGTACTTTTTTTTAGATCATTTGACTTTGAAATCGGAAACTCTTTTTTAAAAAATAATAAATAAAAAAAAAGATCATTGTAGAAGAACCTGTTTGTCAACTTATTAGGAGAGTGTGCCGTGTTTTCGTATTATTATTGACTTGTAACATGATAGAGTAAATCTCCCATTCATTCTTCCCCATCCTCTATTTGTTCTTATTATCTACCACTGAACAGTTACTTTACTATATCACCCCACAGCTGAAGTTATGAATCGATGGTTTGCGCTAGTGACATTCACTGTGTTGATATTAGTCGGAGATTGTTTTGAGAATTGTGCATCGTTGGGTACATTTCAATGCTCGTGGAATATGGCAGGTGCCTGTGGTGGTAACGGTTGCACTACCTGTCAAGCAATAAATGTTTGTAAAAAGGAACCATCTCAAAGTACTTGCATGTCAACACTACGAACAGAATGTAAAGAAACAACAAGACGATGTAAAGAAAGTGGAATAACATACACCATAATATTCAGCGCTGGATGTCCTGTCTTAGCATGTGGTGGTGACGAGGGAGTGGAATGCAGTGACGACTACATAGGCGGTGGTGTCTTAATAATCGACGGACTCAGCGCCATCCCAATTCAACTTCGCAGTACTGTTGCAAAATATCTCGTATCCGATATCGAAAGGGCTTTTTTATCAAAGAGAGAGATGGTAAAGGGTATCCTTGGTATCAATCTATTATACACACGTCAACAGACTAAAACAACAATAGCTTCATGGGGATTCCTAGCTGATCGACTAAATGCTACTGATTTACATGAAATCCAACTTGTTATCGATTCTATGTTTTCAAAACGAATCATTTCTCTTGAAGACACCCGAAACTTAGCATTACGAAATGAATTGGGAACTGATTTATCAATTAATTACGTCGATAGCGTCAGGCCGTTTATTGTACCTCCATCAACACCGGCATCCAGCAGTTCAAATAATGTAGTTCTTGTTGTTGGAGGTGTTCTGGGTTGTCTTGCATTGGTAGCTATAGTAGTGGTAGCTGTGTTGTATTACAAACACACTCATCAAGCGAATACTGCGATAACTCGACCAAGTGGTGGTAATGCTATTTCTGACATTAGGAAAGGGTTTTCTGATATTGGAGCTGCTACTGATGAGGAAGAAGTAACCCGAAATGCAAATAGAATGTCGCGAAAAAATCGTCGAAAACAAGAAGACAACAAAGATGAAACTCCTCAAGACGGTCATACTAAAAAACAAAAAGATGAAATGGATGAGGATGAGATATGCATAGAAATGGGTCAGAGAAGTGCTCAGAATGAAACTACCATTGCGATTCCCTTAGAGAACAACTAGCTGTAAATCTATGTAACATATCTATACCGCTAATAGCTGCATACGTTGGTATCGTGTTTAGAGAGCTTATAAGTTAACGACAGTTTTTATTCATGTAGTGCCTTGTATCCCTTTTGCGACTACGGTAAATGGATAACCTTTTTCTAACAAAAAAGTATTTTTTTTTTTAAATTTTTTTTTTTTTTCCCTTAAAAATCTGGTGGAGAATATGAATAATTTTCCCTCAATTTAAACAAAAAAAAAAAAAAAAAATATTTAACTTACCCTTCCCCATTCCCATATCTATTCTGGTTATTTTATTTGTCTTTTTGGTTGCTCTCTTCCGAGAGCATAACAAGGCCCCCTCCCTAACCGAGTGCTGGCATTCTTTAAGACAGTTATCCCATTCGTAACCAATCTTGGTAGGTTTAATGCATGGAAACAGAAAATAGATTCGGGAGACTTTTAGGAGACCAATTTCGGTTAACAATACGGGTACGGCCCGATGTAAAAGAAAATATCTCCCCTGTCTTTTCTATGCACATGAAGAAAAATGGGTTTATGACAAAAATATATAAAAAAAAAAAAAAACTACATTGAATGGGATTTGTGAGGGGAAACAAAAAGTGGGTTTACTTTGTAGGAAGCATTCTAAAATAGAGGAAACGTGTCAGCGGAGTTTTCTTTTCTTAAGAGACTGTGTATTTGTGTATCTGATATGCGCTGATGTGCCTTTTATTTAGCTTGAATAAAAAACTCCCTTTATCCCATTCTCAACTTCTATCCTATCTAAAGTAACGAAATAAATCACTCAAGGATTTCACTTATTGATTTGTTGGTGGTAGTTTTTATATATTTATTGGTTTGTTTCTTTAGTTTTCCTGTTTTGGCTAGTCGGGCCATTCGAATGGAGAGCCTATTCATAATGAGCAGTTTAATTAACGTGACCTATTAAGTAATAATTTCCCTCATCAGGCATCAAGTTTTCAACATGGGTAGAGGTTTAACTCGTTCAAGAAGTAAGCACAGACTTACAGCAACTGAAAAGAGAGCTGATAAAAGACATCGTTCTCTTAGCAAGTTGCACAGCAAGATCGCATCTGATGATCCAAACTGGCAAGACAGTGACGACGAGTACAGTGAGGAGCCATATGAAATTGAGAACGAGAGTATAGAGAATGAGCAGGTATTGGAGAAGTATAAGTTGGCTGCTAAGTTCTCTCAAGATGCATTAGAATACGTTATATCTCAATGTGTAGCAGGGGCTGTAATCTCAAGACTTTGTAAAGAAGGTGATGAAAGAATAGAAGCATTCTGTGACGGTGTCTTCAGACAACCTGATGAGGATGGAAATGCAGTTTTTAAAGGAGTCGCATTCCCTACTTCCGTATCACCAAATGACTTGACTGCCCACTTCGCTCCGCACCCTGCAGAAGGTGAAGCAAACTGTTCTACAGCTCTAAAAGATGGAGACGTTGTGAAGATCCATTTGGGATGTCACATTGATGGATACATGTCACAAGTTGCTCACACTATTGTTATTGGTGATGACTTAGCCGCTGCTCATCCACAAACAGCAGATGTTGTCACTGCTGCTTACAACGCTGCTCTAGCTGCTCTTCGTGTTATGAGACCTGACTTACAAAATAGAAACGAAGCTGTCACTAACGTCTTCAACAAGATCGCTGATAACTACGATGTAACTACTTGTCAAGGAGTCCTTTCACACAGAGTTCTGAGATGGAATCCTGTTGGTCCATCTTGTATTATCTCTCAACGTATTTCTGACAAGGACGATCAGATTCAGGAAGTTGAGGACATCACTTTCGGAACCAACGAGGTTTGGCATCTCGACATCGCTATGTCGTCCGAACACGAAAAGCTTCACTGCGCTCCAATCCCAACAACTCTCTTTAAGAGAAATGATATCGCTGTAGCACCAAAGATCAAAGCAGCTCACTATGTTTTGAAGAACGTACGTGACAAGCTTCTAAACTATCCATTCTCCATTAGACATTTTGAGAACGTTCCTCAAGCGAAATTGGGAATGAGAGACTTACTCGCAAGAGATATGATTGACCCAGTTCCTGTAATGAAGACTAAGAAGTGTGATGTTACTGCCAGATTTAGTTGGACTGTTCTGCTTACACCAAAGGGTGTAATTAGACTTACTGGTCTCCCTCTACCAGCTGCAGCTCAAAGTCAGAAGGCAGTAACTGATGCCAGTTGCCTTCAGATTCTAGGCGCATCACTCCTCCCACCAACTCACCCAAAGAGACGTAAGGCTCTTAAGAAGAAAAGACTCACCAACTCGGTAAAGAGACGTCAAGTCGACGATGATGACTCTGGTCCAGAAATGATGGATGCTGACTAATTCTTCAACAGCATCTTTGCATCTCTACTTCCCCTCCCTTGATGGGTACACTTATTAATACAACTCTCTCACAGTATAGTTCAGAGAGAAAGGAGGAAAAAAAAAAAAAAAAAAAAAAGGGAACAATAGAACAGGAAGTTGAAAGGATTACAGATGTTGTGCTTTCCTAAGGTTACCTTCCTGATTCTCTTTTCCTGTAGGAAAAAAAAAAAAAAAAAAAGGTTTAAATTGTTATCAGAATGTTACGTCATATCATCCCCTCCCACACCTGAGAGTGTCCGGCTTGCGTGGGTTGGTTTAGTTTGTCTTTCGAGTATTACTGTGAGACTGCTTTTTCTAGTCCTGAGTTCGAGTCGTTTTTTTTCTTTCTTTCATTTCCTCACCAAGTCTCCTCCCCGTTCTTTTTCACATTTTATTCCCCCTTCTCCTCCCCCCATTTCTGGAGAAGATATCCAGTTTTATTATCATCAACTGAGATTGTGAAATAGATCAGAGCAACTGATAACAATTAATTTACACAAAACAGAAGAACTTAATTATGTTAAGCAGAATGAAATAATTGCAGTAATCTCATTACCAATTGATTTCAAATGGAGCTTCCAAAAGCACCCTTTGCGGAAGGACTTGGAGGCAGTGGGATTCTTCCATCTCCTCCTTGCACACCACCGCCAAAGCGACCGACGAGGAGAGCAATTATTACAGATCCAGCCCCGAGAAAGAGAAGTACAAGATCACTACCAAGCAGAAGTAGTAATGGTCGACTTCCTCAAATATCACAACGTAGAAAGAGTAAAGTCAGCTTAGTAAGAACTGTTGATCCTTTAGTATTCGAACTTACTTGTGATGACGATGATGATAATATCAAAACTCTAACAGACTCAAGACTTCAATCATACACGGAAGCAATAAATAGAGTGAAGTCAGTCACTCAGGGTCAACCAGTCACTGTTGACATGGCTGAATTAAAAATGAACATCGACAGTCAAATGGATGAAGTCTACACTAAGCGGGAACACCTAAACCTGTTATCAAGTAAAGTAGCAGCTGCTCAACGAGAAGCAGAAGAAATACTTCGAGAACCAACAGAAGTAGTTGAAAAAGAAGAAGACATTCTCTCCAGTGATATCATAGGCGGGCTTAGACAGGCTATTCAAAGAGTAAAGATTGAATCGTATCGACATGAGGATTCTTCAAGAGAAAAAATTAGAAAAATAGTACAAGAAAACAACATATCAAACACTGAATGTGCTCGAAAAAAGGCGGAAGGAGAAACTCTCGCAACGGAAGTAGAAGCGAAATCCAGAAACACAAAACTAATATATGGAAAATCAGAGTCTTGTGATAGTTTTATTGACAGGAGTATGGATTTTTCAACAATCTATGAAGCAATTAGCATTCCAACGTCGTACACAAGCAACCTACCCATGCGAAAAAAGAAATCTACGACATCTTTAACTGAATATAAACCAGATACAACTTCTATTTGGTCAATCATTTCTGATATCACAACAATTCGTCAAACTGGTTCTTACCTCTGGACTTCCCAACAACTGAACACGATCATTAAGGATAGTCACGTAATAGCTACGGCACACTCAGCAGATGTTCCTTGGGAGACTACTATTCCTCTTTATCTTTATACAGCTCCTTGGCTTGATGATAACATAACAGTAAATGATAAAACTTATAGTGGTGAAGAGGAATGTATGAATGATGGTTATGGTGATAGATTATTCAGTAGTAGTGCTGTGTGGACAATTGATGGTTCTGTTGCCAGTTGTAGTGATTCGGTTAAACCGTCATCACGAGTGTTGGAATACATATACTCGAGACCTGTACATGAACATATCGTAATGAAGACAGACAAGTCTATTCAACGTGATAAAGACATCGAATGGTCATCGGAACCACTTTGTGATCCTGAAATTGATATTATTCACAGAGAAGGAAGTCAACTTATTAACAAACATCGTTTTGATAAACAGTTGGCACTTTCTTCTCGAGCAGCTCTCAGTGATGATACCGTTGGAAGACCAATTCCACTTCCTTCTGAATGCAGGATATCAATCATAAGAGGTACTCGATGTTATCCAGAAAATCTAACAATACCAGTCTCAATATCATTATCAATTGGTAATAAAAACAACTCATCTCCAGTAGTGTATCACACTGCTGAAGTTCATCCAACTGCTACTCCGGTATGGGATGAAACTTTTTCATTCTCATGTCCCAGTATTCAATACTACCATAAAAGCTGTTTTGGAATGCACATCACAACTCCAACACCGTCTCACAATGGTGGCATATTCACATCTTTTATAGTGGTCGATCATACAGAGCTGTTATCGGAAGCTACTTTAAGACATTCTCAGTCTTTAAACGAAACCTCAAACTCAATTCCGATAAAAATAAGAGTCCACGGGATTAGTATAAAGAAATTATTACCAACAACAGATAATTACAACAAGAAGTCAATGAAACTATCAAATCAACAGATAATGACCTTGGAGACGGAATGCGCAACTGACGTTGGAATTGACAGATTGGATGCAGTTCGAAAGATGCTCCAGAGAAGTGGATATGTTGACGGTATTACTCCAACCCCTTCGATCATGATTGTTTCATCAACGTCAGATAATCCTGAAGGAGTTACCAGTTGGTGTAATAGCATTATAAGTCAAACCTCTGATACGAAACCAACATGCTTCATTGATATCAGATGTGATAAGGTAGTTTCAAAGTCTATTGACAATTCATCCATCCACACAGACGGTGCTTCATCAATCGGATTATGGAGTCCAATAGAAGGTTGTACTGTCACATATTCAACAACATTAAATAAAAGTCAACACCAATATAAACAAGAGTTAAGTGATGTGTTGGATTCTCATATGATGACTCCTAGTATCAGAGATGTTAATACTGCTTTTGTTTTTATTAAATCATCGAAAGTGGATAAGTCCGCAGACAGACATCTAACAGAACTCCTTTCAGTTTTATCATCTACTAACGGATGTACTATTCTTGGAGGAGAAGTCGGAGCGGTATCAGTTTCATACGGAGGTACAGAACTCGACGATGGTGGTTGTGTCATCATCTTACTTTGTTCACCTCAAGAAACACTTTCTAGTCAGTGGGAACCACTTCCAATAAAGATTAGTTTAATTCAAGAAAATACTGAAATTGCTACGGCAGAATCAGCATTACCGCTATCGTTAGTAAGAAGAAGTTCGTCTGCTGTTCAGTGTATAACAGAATCACTGTTCTTTAAAGAAGGTGGTACTTTTGATTTGGAATTACAGTTGCGTTCATCTCCACAACAAACATCTTCTCTTTCTGCGCCATCGATACTACTTCGTGCGATGGTTGAGAGATTGTATGGTCCTGTAGTAGAACTGACACCTGCTGAGCTACATGATGCTCTTTCATTTCAAGTCATTCATTGGAGAGGAAAACGAGTTTACTTAGTCTTACTAACTGGTGAAAAGAAAGTAATCGCTGAAGTTGTACAACACCCATCAAATACTTTTATCGTTACCGACAGTGATGGGAAGGGAGGAAATTCTGGACTACGCACTCTGTGTGACAACTGCCTTGAAAGAAATGAGAAAACACAGGCGTACTACTACTACCACATCTCAGGTACATCAAATAGGAAATATGTTTGTAAGCAATGTGGATTCTTACCGGAAGTGATGGTTGTTGAAAGACGAGTAAATAAGATATTATCCTATTCTAAATATGCAGACAGGATATCTGCAAATAGAGACGTAAAACCAACAGCAAGACTCTTACGGACTGGTGAAACCTTTATTATTGATAGCTCTCAGAGGAATTCTCAAAACCCAGACTCGATTGTATACATGTGTAGTACTGGTGGTAAGTTATTGTCTTTTGATTCAGAAACGAGAGAGTATAATGTGAATTCTGATTGTGATGGTTCTGTGACGTCGTTTGGGATTAGTGAAGTGTTAGTCCAGTTGGGAGGATGGAATTATCAAAAGCTATCACCGTTTATAAAAAGTGTATCTGCTGCTTTGGAAACACTTGTTCCAACTAAAGCTGCTTTAGTTTGCCAAAAGTACATCTTATCTAATGAGATACTTCCGAGTAAACTTTTACCTGGAAAACTTCTTTGTTCAAATGGAATAGTGAGCTGCTCTGAATGGAACTTCGTTCACGATGCCGGTAGTTCATGTAATCAAAAACCTAATTCTTATAAACCAGTAATCATCACAGGAAACTCATTAAAATCCATTCATCGTTGGTCAAGGTTATCAAGAACAAGAGAAGTCCTACTCGGAAATGGAATACTACTTCAAACGAAAATGATCGATGGAGGAGTAACCATCTTGAAAGAATTAAATAAAACAGATGCTTCAAGACTGTTAGTTAGAAAACTACTACTAACACCTAAAATAACTGAACCAGAAGTCAGAATACTTCTTAAAATTGATTGTTGTCTATCGAAACAACAACGAGAACTAAATCTCAGTGTTCATCCAGAAAAAGAATTTGAACAAGAGTATCGTTGTATTCGTGAGAATCATAAACCTATTATCGTTACGGAATATGAAACAACTGATCCAGTGACACACATCTATCAATCAATCTTGTTAAACTGTTCAGTTCATTCGGAACTTGATTATGATTTAATTATAAAAATTTGTGAGTTGCTTAATATAAAACATACTCATAAAGAGTACGACGTACCATTTTCATATCACAGCGCCTCTAGCATTTTTCGAATTGAAGGTGTTAGCTACAGCAGTGCTGCTATAAGTTCACCATTGGGATGGAGACCTCGACAACATGCATTTGGTGATTTAGAGTGGTATCAGTTTACATTACCACAGAAAATGCGTGTTGTTGGATTTTGTATGTTGCCAGTCGTAGAAGAAGAGAGTTGGGTTACATCTTGTACTGTTTACTACTCAACTTATAATAAAGTAGAAGACACCTTCGATAACGATAGTTCTCACAGTGAACCTGTTTGGATATCAGTTGATGCTGGGAAAGTATTTCAGTGTTGTGCTGATGCTTTTACAAAAGCTAGATCATTTTTCAACAGAACAGTCGAAACCAGAGGATTACGATTCACATCATTCACCGGATCAATCAACAATGTGATTGACTCAACAGCATTACCTCCCGGCATGAGAATCTCTCTTCTATTAGAAGACGGTACTGTTGTTCCTCATTCAGTAGCAGTTACTAATATTGACCGTTCAGGTGGTGCCGTGTCCTTAAAACTAAAAGGAACATCCTGGTCTTCAAAACTAACTATAAAATCGATAAATAGCTGCATCCAACCAGTCGGAGACATCGGAGCAAAGATGGCAGCGAAAGCAATTTCACAGGGAATCGATGTGAATGCAGTTTATTTGAGGAATCATGGAATCACTTCAGAGGGTGTTGTTGCTTTGCTTGACGGTATTCGAACTAATAAAAATGTTAAAATTATGGAGCTGGACAACGATTACCCTCCCACAGGGTCAAGTTCTGTTGACGAAGACCTTCCCTTTTTGAAAAAGGCATTGTCTCTTCGTCTGACATACAACAGTAACCCTGACCTTGCTTTGTCTCATTCTTACCTTCGAAATTTTGGATTTTCTTGGCCTGTTGTTGCCTCTTTCGCTCTCAAAGACGTACCATCTCTACAATTCGATATGTCTGATTTTGATGGAGTTGAAGGGTTCGACGTCACCTGGAAGGAAGTTCAGTCCTCATTTAATGCTCATGGAGCACCACATCCAAGCTTTACTAAGGCTAAAAAGATCTAAATATGGCATCCCTGCCTTGTAGTTTACGAGGTTTTTCTTTTCGTTATAGCGGTTACTTTTTGGTGTCTGGCTTTACAGCTTTGTGTCGCAATTGCATCATTTACACGAATTGCATTATCGGGTTTTGTTTTGTTATTAAATACTAACTGTTTTATTATTAAAAATAACAACAGTATACACAACACAAAAAAGATGGGTAATTTATGTGGGGTAGCACATCCACAGTATGTTCAGGTTGTGATGCTGGGGTTGGATGGGTCAGGGAAGACATCTTTATTGCAACGAATTGTTAAAGAAAATGGAGGGATGACTTCTTGGCTGTGGGGCTCTGCAAGCACACCACCAGTCTCAACGGGAATTGAAGCTCCGGAGAGAGAAATGCAATCGTCGATTTCAAACCAAAGTGATGAGCGTTTTATAAATACAGACATTGTTACTGTTCGTGGTAAGAGTTTTGTATTCTTTGACTTGGGAGGTAAGAAGGATCACAGATCAAAATGGTCTGATTTCATAACTATGAAAACCTTTGCGATAATGTTCGTAGTCGACGCATCAGCTCATCAGAGGATAGCAGAAGCTGCTGAAGTACTTCACAATGTAGTGTTACCATTAATTCCTTTATCAATTACACCATTAGTCATCGTCTGTCATAAATGTGATAGAATAGGTTCCATGACCAGACGAGAGATAACTGATTCATTAGGACTCCAAAACTTACCATTACAAAACTGGAAAATCATCAGCACTACAATCCTACAGTCCGGAGGCATCTCCTCTGAAGCCGTTGAGTTCTTAGCAGCAGCTAATCAGCGTCTTTCACAAGACTTTGCTGATCAGGATCCGGAGGTCAACAGAAGGCTCAGAACTGATAGAGGAATTTCAATTAAAAAGAGTAAGAAAGAAAATATTGTTTCGAAACCATTAAATGAAACTATTCCTACTTCAGCAGCTGATGAAGAAACACTTGTTGACTATAATTCGATTGAAGTATCTCAACGAGAATCAGAACAAATTATTAGTTGTGAAGATGAGCAGAAATCGCAGTCAGTTCCGCAGCAAACATTTGAACCCATCAAATCACAACTTTTTAGTGAGTCTTCTCAAGAACATGTTCTCATCAGTGAAGAAGAGAAGGCCGATGATGTTGATGTACAACAGCCTGTTGAAAAACAACAAAATGAACCAACTGCACTATCGATAGCTGATGATGAGAAACAGCTTGTTAAAGCAGAAGCAGCATTAGAAGAAACTCGCTCTGGTGAAGATCCATCGCCACCTCACCACGACAACGACGTTCGTCCGGAAAGTCCGCCTCTCGCAACATCAGATTACACGGCTGCGAGAGATGCGGCAAAGACTGAGTCAGAAACAGGATCCGCATGTGCGGCTGAGGGGACCAAGAAAGCAGGTGGACGGCGCTCAAGACACAGACGCCGGAAGAAGAAACCAACCGACTAATTACTTCTGGCTCAGCTCTCACCGCACTTTAGTATTATAATTCTAGTCTAAGAAGTGATTCGGATCGAATTTAGTTATTTTCTTCTTCAGACACATTCACATGATGTTCATCTCTGCATCATTTTGTGTTGTGTCACTGAACAACTGTTTTAATGGTCACTTTGTGTTTTATTTTCATTCATCCAGACACACGAACTTCTTTTCACCATGGCGGAGGGTCCTAATAAGAAAGCAATAATAAACACATACAACCGATGTAGGGAACTCGCAAGGCAGCGATGCACCACCGATTTACTACGCAAGAAATATATGAAAACGGTAGAAGACTGTAAGAAGGCAACTACCAGTGATCTTACAGCGATTGTGAGAGAAGCTCTTGAGAAGAGTAAGGTGAGAGATGCTCATAGGAAGGTTTTAGAAGAGGATTTGGAAGAGATAAAAGCATTCTTTAAAGACAGTAACACAACAGGTTTAGAATCCCTTCCCTCAGGACTATTGGGAGCCGTAACAGTTCATTTACTAAGCGCATGTGATAACGCTTTGAGAGACGTGGACGAATCGCTTATCTCAACCGATGCTGAGCTTCAAAAACTTCTTGAAAAATCACCTTTAACACCTGACATGTTACTTCAAAATGAATATCAACAATTAAAGGAACATCGTGGTACACGATTCTCACTCATCGTTCAAGGTCAGTCACACTCACGTCACAATAGACAGCTTTTAACTGAAGTATTGGAACAACAAAATACTCTCTCAGTTGTTTGTTTGAATAATTGTTCATTTAGAGACTCTGACTTAGAAATACTTCTACCAGCACTTAGAGGAATGCAGCACCTTCGTATTCTTTCTTTTGAGGGAAATATACTTTCTAATGTTTCTTTGGAGTTGCTTGCTAGAGTGCTGAATGATGACGCTGAGTCATTTCCGATACTTCAGTCGATCAACTTGTCTTGTAATGAAATCTCAAATGATTCTGTTGATCAATTACAGCAACTCGTAGCGGAGAGATTCTCTGCGAAGAATAGTCAAAAAGAAGACGGATGGATATTAAATAATTGTCAGTACGAAGTCGATTCAAAAAAGAAAATAAGAGTTCTCACTCTAGACGGTGGACACGCCAAAGCACTCGCACAGATTGAGCTGTTGCAGCAGATTGAAAATAAATTACCAGATGAGAAGACTTTGAATGATGTTTTCGATATAATTGTTGGTTCTGGAATGGGTGCCACAGTTGCAGCAGCTATCAGGATTGGCAGACCTCTCTCAACAATAAAATCAGCACTAAGAAAGGTCGCAACAGACGTCTTTAGCACACAAGACTGGTCAGTTTTATGGGCCTTTGAATCGGCTTACAGAGGTATTCGTTCATACACATTTGGTGACTGGTACCCTGGTAGTGTCTTGGGAAGTATTCTACAAACAGATTTGTTTGGTACGTCAAAACTCTCAGACATATCGAAACCTGTTATATTAGTGGGGTCTGATCCTCAAGATCCAAATTCAGAAATTTGTTTCACAAACTTCACATCAAATATTAGAAAACCTCACACAGTTTGTAATCCTGAAGATGAACTGAGTACTTTATGTAGAGCTGTTGCTGCAACACCAGGATTCTTTCATCCAGTTTCTGTAACAGGAGGCATGTGTCGTGATGGAGGAATATCACATCAAAATCCATCGATAGTCGCTCTGAGTACATTAGTACAGCAAATATCAGTTAACAGACTTATCTTTGTTTCTGTTGGTTGTGGTACCACAAGTGACATAGAAAGTGACGATACTTTATTAATAGAAAGACTTAGTAGGGTTGAGTCATCTGTCGTACCACTGTCATCTCCAGAACCACCTCATCTGGCTCTTAAATCTCTTTCACAGTTGCAGTGTGTTGGACTTTCGTATCATCGACTTAATCCAACACCGGTGAGACCACTGTTACTCGACTATTCAAATTTTCCGTTTGATGAATGTCACACATCGTCACTTGATATGTTATCTGCTGCCGCTGCAGATTTTGGTAATCAAAATTCCTCTTTAATCGCTGAATTGGTTGAAGAGCTAATAATGTCATAAAAACCCATTTGTGCTATATAGTTATTTAAAAATAAAAGCCCTTCTTTCTTTTTCCGCTATCGATTAGTTTTCTTGCCTCTGATCTTGCCAAAAAAGTTCTTACCCTCTGTTTTTTTTTCTTTTGAAGGGTTGCTTTATCTCAATTTTTATTTAAAAAAAAAAAAAAAAAAAAAGAAGAACAAGAAAAAGAGAAGTGTGTTTACTCTCTCTCCCTCCCCCTTTAATTCTTGCCTCAAAGGGGATTGTATGATATTTTCTATATTACTACCCAACAAGTCAACAATATATTCAAAAAAGTATGTTATTTATTCACTCAGGCTTCACCCTCCTATTATGGCAGGTCTTGCAATGAACCCGAAGCCGATATCTCACAAGAGGGAAGTTGTTGAGGAATCTTCCACTGAAAGGGGAGACACTGTAGTTATGTTTAATATGAGTAAGAGTGAAGTTTATGATCCAGGTAGAGGATACAAAGCTTTAAATAGATTAATGAAAAAAAATTGGATCATAAAAACGAGTAGAGATCTCCTTTCTGAAGAACGCTTAGAAGGCGTATCCTTACTAGTCCTTCCTGGATCAAGAGAACGATTCGACGAAGGAGAGATTGCTGTTTTAAAAAAGCATCTTGAACAGGGAGGATCAATTCTGATTCTAACAGGTGAGGGTGGTGAAAAGGGTCCCTGGGCTACTCTAAAAGATGGAAACCAGAGTAATATAAAACACGTCATCGATGTCCTTTCTCAAAATACAATCTCACTTAATGCAGACTACGTCGTGAGAACAGTTCATTACAAATATTATCATCCAAAAGACGCGCATATCGGTGATGGTATTTGCAACAGAGAAGTAAATAAATCTGCTCGTAATTTAGCAATAGAAAAAGGATCTCAATCAAAAAAACGGACATCATCATCTCTAGTTCATCAGGATCAACTTTCGTTTGTTTATCCTCATGGAGGGACATTATCTCTACAAAAACCAGCAGTTCCATTGCTGACCAGTGGTTATATTGCTTACCCGTTGAATAGACCTATTTGTGCTGTTTACGAGTGGTCGCAAAAACAACAAGGTAAAAGACCTGGAAGGCTTATGGTGTGCGCATCACTACAGATGTTGGAAGACAGATGGATCAATGAAGAAGAGAATAGTAGACTCGCTGAAGTTTTAATGAGATGGTTGTTGTGGCATCCGAGTATTAAATTAAATCAAATCGATGCCGAAGAACCAGAAATCGCTGATTACCTCCACCTTCCGGATGTTGAAAGTCTCGCTGAGCGACTTCGAGTTTGTTTAGAATCCCCTGATGAACTCCCTCGTGATGCCACAACAAAATTCGATTTAACGACATTCAAATTCGATACCGATCTCATCCCTGAATCTGTGAAGGCATACGAACAGACAAATGTTAAGCATGAGCCTTTGACACTTATTCAGCCGGAATTCCACACGCCTCTTCCTCCGTTTTATCCCGCAACTGTGCCTCCAATTCATAGAGAACCTCCACACCCGGTATGTGTTCTTTATGTATTTTTTTTTTCGTGATAAGCACGACAAAAAAAAAAAACAAAAAACAAAACAAAAAAAACTCAGGCTCTTGACCTCTTCGATTTGGATGAACATTTCGCTTCTGAGCGCCAACGGCTTGCGATTCTTACTAATAAATGTAATGATGGGGTATGAATTATTGTAATTATAAAACCGAAAAAACAAAAAAAAAAAAACAAATCAAAAACACCAAACAGCAGTATCTGGAATACTACATCACTGCGGCTGCTGACATTATGGGACTAACAAAAAAGTTGGCTCCTGGTGGTGAGGAGGTGTGTTAATTCTTACCTATTACTAATGCTTGTAGTCTTTCACTTTAGTCATCTAAAAATCAACATATCAACACAGTTGGATGCTAAGACAGTAATCGAATATATATTTAAACAAATAGTTCAGTTTAAAAAATTAAATCACGAAGAGTTAGAGAAAGGGAAAAAATCCAAACCCTCGACACCGGTTGGGGGAATTGTCGATGTCGGAACTCCACTTACCAACTTTCTTGAATAGATGAATTGAGATTGGATCAGGTCATCCTTCAGAGTTAAGTTTGCTGAATAGCAAACTAGTCTATAAATTGATAATAGTACTGGTAGGTAATAGACATGGGGGGTTGCCGGTATCCCTTTTTTTAGCCGAGTTTAAACCATAAAAAAAAAAAAAATAGAATATAGCCCGAATAGGGCTCTTTAGTAAGATTTTTTTTTTTTTTTCACCCCCCTCATTCAAACACCCTTCCCTTTAACTAAAGCATTTTTTTCTGCGAATGTTTGTTTCTATCTCCTTTTACTCCCAACCCTTCCCCTTGGTAGTGATGATTTGTTTATTTTTTTTAATTACAAACGCAATGTAGGTGAGGGTCTTGTGAGTTAAAATGTTACATTTTCTCGTCCATCAGGCAAACAAAACATACCAAGAAAGCCAACCTACTACTGTTAAGTATAGTATCATACAGATGTATAGTTATAAAGTATATTCTCACTCAGGGATCAATAAGATGCCACCGAAGAAGTCTCCCAAGCCATCTGCTAAGCAGCAGAAGCCTCAACAGACTACGAGAGAAAAGATGAATCGAATGTCAATAGTTATTCCACTCCTGGTAGTAGCAACATCAATGATGATGTGGAGTGTTGATCAGCAAAGTCAATCAGAATGTTGGACGCTGATGGCTGAGGCAGAAGGAAAATCCCCAAACAAAACAGCTGTCGTAGTTGGGTGGTTTGAAGCAGCTTTCGCTCGGGAACAACTTTGTCCATGGGTAGGACACGTTAATTTATTTGGATTTGGAGAAACAGGATGTCTAAAACAAGCTCTGGGAAAAGCAGCCTTTGGAATTATGACGGGCACCCCTGGTAAACGGAGTTCATTTCCTCAGATAACAAAGGGAACTGAAGCTGCACGGCGAGCCGTCGATCTGGGAGCGACAGAACAGGAGCTTCAACTTTGGTCGAAAAAACGGATTCCTGGCAATGCTATCTCATCGTACGATAAAATGTTTCGCTGGTCTCAATTCCGTCAACAGTTTACCACCTCAGCTGATCGCCTTCCATACGCTGTTAACTCTGATGGAAAACAGATCCGCCCAACTCAGATTATGGATTATATTAAAAAAGACAAGTCCTACAGTTCCTTACAACGATTCTCCTTAAAAGCAAAGACTCCTGAGAAGGGAGAAACCAAAGAACAAATAAAACACATTAGGAATCACGGATTTACTATTCTAAAAGGTGTTCTATCAGAAGAATTATGTGACGAAGTTCAGGCTGAAACTGAGAAGCATTCGAATAATGAATTCTATTTGAGGAATAAGAATCGTAAACATGTTCGCTACGATATCGTTGACGGGTCAACTTCTGTAGAAAGAGCTCTGAAAGAGGTTACGAGTAATTCGATTGAGTTTTTATCAGAAACTGTTGGTGTTGATGCCGACTTGGCTGAATTCGCGTCGTTTACGACAGAACCTCGTGCGGCTGCGCAGGATCCTCATGACGATTGTGGTTTCCTGTTTGCTCCTCCTCACTCACCGATGTACACAATGTTTATCGCACTAACAGACATAACACCTGACATGGCTCCAGTAGAAGTCTGGCCTGACACTCACACTCTTCGTTCAGATCATCATCATAATCGAGAAGGTATCCGAGAAGGTATTTCTAAAGCAGTTTCCATAAAAGGTACCATTTCAAAAGGCGATGCTGTCGTTATCGACGGTACAGTTTTTCATCGAGGAACAGCTCACCACGGAACTAAAACTCGTTATGTTCTTTACGCTTCGTATGTCGCAAGACCTGGTATGGTCCCATTCGGATCAACTTATGCTATGCTTGAACACTTAATCGGAAAACATAATGTGAGCAGCGTAATAAAACTCGGTGAATAAAACAACTAATTATAACAATTGTGATATTTTTTGATTTCTGAGCGAATGTTTCGAAGACTTTCTATCCAAGAATTTTATTTTTTTTTTTTCTTCGTGAATTGGGATTACATAGAAGTTACTTTTATTCAGATACCATGAGTGATAAATGGATAGACTTAATATTATCTGCTGTCGAAGGGTTTTCCGGACCGACTGACTGCACGAAAGTGTTTACTGATGGAGACTTAGCCGTGACTTGCAAGCAATCAATTGATTATAGAATATCTGATATGGACCCCAGAATGGAGATCATTAAAGAAGCAATAGAAGGACTCCATCAAAGCACTGGTTACGGATCATCAGGAATGACTTACATTGCGTTAGCACTTGCAAAATATGGAGATAAATCAAGTTATCTGATACTGTTAGAGTTGATTGATGAAATCAACAACAATCTTAAAAAAACATTGCGACACAGATTTGAACCGTCGCATGCGTATGTTAAAACTACTGCAACGCCGACTGAACAACGTGCAAAAGAGATAGTTTCTCAAATAGCATCTCAAGTGAGGGAAGTGTCTGATGTGCTTGTAACTTGTGTTGAGTCGGATATTCAAAGTGAGATATCACTTTTTGATGGATGCATCCTACCGACTCTTCGACCTAGAAAAGTACCAACTCCTCCAATAGAAATTATACAAGAAATTCCTTATCATCCGAATAAACGAAGTTTTCGTTGTTGTTTCATATTATCGATATCGGAACAGATTCTGACTTCACAAGGCACTTCTATTGATGTGAACTACCCAGATGAACTTCGTCATGAGATCACTCGAATGAAAGAACAAGATGGAATAGACTGCATCGTCGTGGGTCAAATAAAAACAGATTTGGTCTGGGAAATCTGTGAAGACGTTGGTATCCATGTCATAGGTGAACTTCAAGACACTGATTTTGTACGTTTTTGCGACTATGCAAATTGCAGTCCTCTGGATTGCGTTGATATATTTTCTAATAACTGTGGTCGTTTACGTCCGTCAACAAAAGACGCGATTGTTGAATTGTTTTTATCAAGACTGCCGGGTGTTGGTATTTTTATTGCCCAACATGGTTGCAACAACTCTATGTTAGATGATAAATATTCAATTTTTTTCTCTCATCCGCTCTCTCATCGCAGAGACAGAGTATCTCATGCCGTGACTAAACATATTCACAAGTCAATGCAATTAAAGAACTCTTCACAAACTGGTACTGCCATACCTGGGATGGGGTTCTTTGAAGCGCTTTTTATTAGCCGTCTCCGAGATCGAAATAGCTCCGTCAGCAATCCTTTAGCAGACACTATATATGGGTTACTGGTACGGATTTGTTTAAATCAGGGAATTACTTATGATGTTGCTACAGAGGAGATTGATAGGTCGATATATAATATAGGTTTGTGGTTGAGTCATACGTCTACTGCTCCACCTGCTCCGCCACTTCTGTTGATTAATGATGGTATTCAGAAAGGTGATATTTCTGAGATTGGATATGAATGTCTTAATGTGAAGTATGGAATATTAATCTCTGCTGTTCAACTAGCGAGGGTTTTAACTACAACGCGTGTTCTGCAGTTACCGTAGTCCCCTAAATACCTCCCTTTGTTGTCCTACGAATTATTGCCATTTTTTTAACTATTAGTACTAACTTCGATATTGTGTCTTGCATAAAGTATCTACGCGATTGTACTATTTTTTAAAACAGATTTTAAAAAAAAGAATAATGCCCCAAAGATTCGATATTGTTAATTATCCTTTATATGGGTTTGATAAACAAGAAGCTGCCCAAGCAGAAGAAGAACGCAATCGTCGATACAACTACGTGGAGAGGTACAACCAGTTAATTGGAGCGACTATATGTTGTGATTACGGTAAACCAATAGTAGACAATGCAAATAAACTAATAAAAGAATATCGAAAACGAAAAGAGATCAGAGAAGAGCAAGAACAGCACTCCAGTAATCACGACAAGGCGGCTACGGAAATAATAATACCACGACCTCCCATACGAGCAAGAGCAACACCACCTCGTACTAATAAACCAGGGTCAAGAAGTTATGAAGTAAAGAGATGGCTTTCTTGTTGGAAAAGAGAAACTCACAGACATCATGAAGCCGCTCTCGCAATACAGTGTGCATTTCGGAGTTATATCTCTCGCTGTAGAGTTTCTATTGGTAGAAGTCTTCGTGAATGTTCTCATAAGAAAATACTTCTCTCGGAAAGATCACTTGAACGTCAATACACAAAACGAACTTGGGAGCTCTCCCTCATCTCCCGTCTGGGCGGCTTCAATTGCGCCAATAAAGTAGCGGTAGTAATTCAACCTGTTTGGAGAATGTTTGTTGTCAAACGTGAATATCAACAACTAAGAACCGACAACAGACTTAAACAACAAAAAGCTGAAGAACAACACGCAGCAACAGTAGTACTCAGAGCTCTCTACAGAAGTAGAGTTTTGATGAAGAAGTTATATGAAACTGATGTGTTGTGGTTCGCTAAGATCCGACAACGAGAGAGAAAAGGTCAACAACTTGTTCGATGGTACAGAAAGGTTTCGATAGATCGAAAACAACGTCACCATAGGTCAGCGATTACGATATCATTATGTTATAAAAAGTTCCTTGCTGCTAGAGTTAGAGATATCTTAACTGTAAAGAGAAGTACAGAATCAAAACAACACTTATCACAACATGCAGCTACTGTTATTATTGGTTTCTTTAGGAGATTTGTTACCAAGACCATCACAGCAGCTCGCCAGTCATTGTTATTGTCTCCAAAGCAGTTGGTGCTCCAACAGTTTAAAGATTCTGTTACAGAGGCAACCCTCATACAAAAGAACTTCCGAGTGCATCTTGCTAAGAAGGAGTTGCAATGCAGACGACAAGTTCAGGCGGATGAACTCAAAAGACAACAAACAACAGCTGTGAGGACTATTGCTTTGTGGTACCTTCAGACCTTACAATTACGAAAGACAAAACGTGAAGCATTAATTACAGCAATCACACTTAGGGATCAAGAAGCGTGTAGAGTCATTCAATGCTCTGCGAGAGTTTATTTATCAAAACGATTAGTAATCAGGGCCCGTTATGACGCAAATCGTCGACGAGAAGAACACCTTCAGAACATCTCAGCAAGGATTATCCAGGGAAAGTTCCGCTCTATAAAAGCACATCAAATCACGAAACGCAGCCGTGAACTTCGCCTTGCTCAATATCGAGAGGAATATGAATTCAACGCGGCTCGTTCTATTCAATACCGCTGGTTAATATACAAAGCTAGATGTGAAGTTTCTGTTGTTCGAGCTGATCATAAGGCCCGTCTGTATCGGAGAATCCAAGACGAATATGCGACGATTATTCAATCATTTCTTCGTACTAGATACCTGCATGCTATTCTCCCTGAAAGGAGAGCTCGACAGATAGATCGCGCAGCCTTCACAATTCAAAAGGCGTTTAAAATAGCTGGTCCTCGTGGAGTTGTTCGTAAGCTTCGTTACCAAGTCCAAGCCCTTTTAGAGTTGACAGCAGATGCTGGTCTGTAGTGGGGAGCAGTTCTTTTGTATTGATTTTTATTATATTGTTTTTACACGCCTATGATTGCAAAATTATTTCTAAATTTATATTCGTTTTTTCTTTTTTGACCGATCTTTTTTGTTCAGTCTCTGTTGGTTACTTTCTGGTAACCAGACTACCGTAATAACAGATAACTTGTGTTGGTATAATGTATTAAAATGCTATCGTTTTTATGTTTTCTTAAAGATACAAAAGATACAAACATGGGTGTCCCAAGGTGGATAGCGAGTGTTGCTGAAGCCCTGTCAGCAATCAGTGCTGTGCTGGTGTTGGTGTTGGGGGTTGTCTTATTCGTCGTACTTCCATCATATCCTGTTGTGTCATGTTCTTGGGAGAAGGATGCAGCAATAAGATATTTACTAATTGCTGATCCGCAAATGGAAGGTCCCAGAACTAGTACTCAGGGAACACTAGACAATCAAATGAATGATCTCTATTACACTTTTATAACAAGTGTTATGGGATTTTGGAATGGACCTTTTGATGGTGTTGTTATGCTGGGTGATCTTATGGCTCACCCGTATAGTCTTTCACGTTATGATGAGACACTCCATCGGTTTAGAAAATCATTTATGCCTGTTGAAGAAAACATAAAGGCAAATGGAAATTTGTTTTATCTCGCTGGGAATCATGATTTGGGTTATGGTGGTGATGACTACCCGAATATTAACACTCGATTTGAAAGTGACTTTGGTCCTAGACATTGGTCGAAAGAAGTCCACGGAATGGAACTCATCGGGTTTGATGGAATAGACTTAGACGGTAAACTAGCAACTCCTAAGAGTTGGAATTTCATTTCTCGTTTTGAATCTTCTGCTTCTCCCAAAATACTTTTTATGCACATCCCACTATGGAAGCCTGCAGGCTCATGTAACGGAGATGAGCCAGATACTGTCCTCTACCGCGATGGTAGTATTAGAACACAAAATACTCTCAGTGAGGAAACAACTTCAAAAATTTTAAGAATACCAAACTTAAAAGCTGTCTTCACTGGTCATGATCATGAAGGTTGTGACTACACTCATCCAGGTAATATTCCGGAATACACGATAAGAAGTATGCTTGGTGACTATGGTGGTAACACTGCTCTTCTATCGTGGGATTCAAATGATGTTTCAGTCCAGCAATGTCCATTTCTGACTACTAAAACAATCTTAGTAATTGCTATCACACTTCCTGTTATGTTGTTAATTAGTATTACCTGTTCGATATTAGTTTTATGTTCTACACGAACAAAGCAAAAGTCTGAGTAACATGCCTGCGTCTGACATGTTGTTTGGATAGTCACAATTATTGATTTTTATTTTGTTGTTGTTGTTATTGTTTTCAGTTATTTCATTTCTTGATAGGAATTAAACGCTTGATAACAAAATGAGTCGCAGAGTGCTGCTGAAGCAGGCTGATGGACATCCGGGAGTCGTTTTCCGCAGTCAGCCGCAGTCAGGAATCGATTCAAAGAATGTTCTGACTAATGGAACAATCGCTACACTGTTAGGAAGGGAAGGTGAGTTTTTAAAGATTCAGGCTGGTGAGAAAATTGGATTCGTCAAAGCGAGAAATGTAAAGCTTATCGCAGAAACTCCAATTGTTTCACAGAAACCGGTAGCTGCACCAGTTGTTTCACAGAAACCGGTAGCTGCACCAGTTGTTGCACCAAAGACTGCGGTACCTGTATTGAAGGAAGGAAGTGTCGTCAGCTTTACTATTAACGGAATGCAGCACACTATCGATATGTCGAAGTCATCAATTCCTGTTGATCTTTCAGTTCATGATTGGATTGTTGAAAATATTCCAAACTCTGGAATCCGTAGATCTTGTGGTGTTGGAAGATGTGGTTCTTGTGTCTGCTCCCTTTCATACCAAGACAACACTTTAGGTAAACCAGTTGTTCGTTCATTTAACAGTTGTCTTCGTCCTATTCTTGCATGTGGTGGTATGGACATTACAACTGTTGCCGGTATTGGTAACGCTGCTAAGCCCCACCCGTGTCAGAATGCATTGGCCAAGCACTCAGGTATGTGTTACAGTTTGTTGTTATAACTTGTTGATGTGATGTAATTTAAATAATAAAATCAGGATCACAATGTGGATTCTGTAGTGCTGGTATGGTTATGAACCTTTACAGTAAATTGACAGACAACCCGTCAGCACAGTTCACAGCAGCTGAATTAGACAAGTCTATTGATGGAAACTACTGCAGGTGTACTGGTTACAGACCTATTTTAGATGCTTACAAGTCGTTTGCAGTTGACGCTGATGTGAAGGTGGTTGACGACAAGACTATTGCTCAGCAGGTATTTAACGCAACGCCTTTAGTAAAGCCAGCTTCTAACACTGAAAAGCTTCCTGTTCCACAAAGCTTCATGCCAAAGACTACCACTCGTCTTGCTGCTAGTGACAGTACTGGTGCTGAATGGTTTACAGCAACCACTCAGGCTGAGTTGCAAAATATTCTTCAGACTCTTTCACGCAGACCGACCATTCCAAATGACATTTTCAAAGTTGCTGGAAACACCTCTCAAGGTCTTTACTCCGGAAGAAAGCCAAATGTGTACGTCAGCATTGGGAACATCCCTGAGCTATCAAAGTGTACCTACGCTCCAGGTAGCCCAAATGTTGTTGTTGGAGCTACCACAACTTTAACTGACATGTTACTCTTCTTTGAGAACATTATTAAGTTGGATCCAACCAGTCCGAAGATTAACTTCTTACAGAGATTTATTGAACATGGAACTCGTTCTCCTGGTAACAACATTAGAAACACAGGAACTATCGCAGGTAACATAATGTTAGCGTGGGAGCATCAGACTGATGGTTTGGCATTCCCATTGGAGTGGCCGATGCTTTTTGAAGCCGCTGGTGCGACGATGACGTTCATTAACGCCACGACAGCAGCTGTTTCAGTTGTATCAGTTCCTCAAATGTTGGCAATGTCTGCTGATGACATGAAGTTCTCATACATGCACTCAATTAGCATTCCATACTGTGAGGAGGGAGACGTCTTCGCTTCCTACAAGACTGGTGCCAGACACGTCTACTCTGAAGCGTTCTCAAGCGCAGCTATGAAAGTGAATGTTGTTAACAATGTTATCACAGCTGGTAAGACTAAAATGGTATTTAACGGAATGGGTGTCCCTGCTGCTCGTTTGACACAGCTCGAGAAAGCGATGGACGGAATGACTGTCACCGATGAGGCGAAGTTCCAGTCTCTGATCCCAATCATTCAGAACACTCTCAAGCCAGCCGAAAAGGCGCAATACAGAATCCAACTTTGTGTTTCGTACTTTTACAAGTTCTTCTTGGGGCTGCAGCCTAACCTTCCAGCATCTCTCAAGTCAGCTGCAGTACCATGGATTGAAAAGGAGATTACTTCAGGTAAGCAAGCGTACACACCTGATCCAGCTATGTATGTATCACACTTTGTAAGAAATATTATAGTTGTTAACACATTGGAGAAGAAAAAAGCGAAAACAAATAAAACAACAGGGCTCCAATCAGTGAACCAATCCAAAAGATTGACGGACTTAAGCAGTGTACTGGTGAAGTGGAATACGTTCAGGTATTGAATTCTTTTTATTGTTTCTTTCTTTCAGTACAAAGTTTTAAGGAAATAAAAAAAAATAAAACAAACAGAACATCCCAACAAGTACCGGAACCGTTCACGGTGCTATTGTTTGGTCAACAATGATTGGAGATTTTACTTTTGATCCATCCGTATCAAGTGCCATGCCTGGATACAGGGGTGTTGTTACTGCTGCTGATGTTCCAAACAACAAGGCAGTGTTACTTGCATCAGAGAAAACTACATACATCGGTCAGGCTATGGTAATCGTATTAGCTGAGTCTCATCAGCAGGCTATCGACTGCGCAGCAGCATTCGTAGTCAAGTACACAAACCAAACTACAGCTGTTGTCGATTTGGACGTTGCCGGAAAAGACAAATCTCGTTTATTGAGCACAGCAAAGCTTTCCCAAGGAGATGTTGCCACTGGATTCGCGGCATCTGCTCATGTTGTAACTGACACTTGGGATGTCGGTGCGCAGTACCACTTCCACATGGAGACTCAATCTGCTTTTGCTGTACCTGACACTGAGGGTGGTATTATTGTTCATTCTGCAACTCAAATGCCGGTTGTTTGTCAACAACAAATCGCAACGACGCTAGACCAGAAGGCTTCCGATGTCGATGTCAGAAACCGCAGATGTGGAGGAGGATTTGGAGGAAAGCTAACTAACAGTTTTACTCCAGCATGCCTTGCTGCTGTAGCTACAACAAAGACTAAATTACCTGTTTCTATTGTTTATGATCAATCTGATAATATGCTTGGATGTGGAATTAGACCACCTTGGAAGATGACTTCAAAGATTGGATTTAATGATGACGGAAAGATCAACGCCTGTCAGTTTACTCCACTTGTTGGAGCTGGTTACACTGACGCAGCTGTTGGATTCTCTCTACAGGCATTCATAGGAGCCATGGACAACTGTTACTCAGTCGCTAACTGGGATGTTCTTGTCACTGCAGTAAAGTTAGACTTACCAGCAAACACTGCCATGCGTGCACCTGGTTGGTTGCCAGCTATTTTCAACGCTGAGCGTGTTATCTCAACAGTAGCAAGAAGTCTAAAGAAAGACCCAGTTGATATTAGAACTGTTAACTTCTACAAGAAGGGTGACGTTACTCCATACTCAATGCCTCTAGCTGGTTGGGATATTGATACTCTTTGGGACAAGACCAAGCAAGCATCTGATTATGACAACAGACAGCAAAAGGTTGACGAGTTCAACAAGAACAACATGTGGGTCAAAAAGGGTTTAGCTCTTGTCCCGAGCAAGTTCGGAGTAGGTTACGGTGGCTCAGCTGCAGGAAACGCTAACATGTTTGACGTAAAGCTAACTGTTAACCCTGACGGTAGTATTACAGTAATGAGTGGAGGTACTGAAATTGGTCAAGGATTAACAACAAAGGTCGTTCAAACTATTGCATACAATCTTGGTGTTCCAATGGAGCTTATTAAAATCATTGAACAAACAACAACTGTAATTGGTAAGACTGGATGTAGTGATGCTACAGGAGGATCTATTTCATCAGAACTAACATGTTGGGCTGCTCGTAATTCTTGCGATGACGTGAACCAGGCATTAGCACCAGTGAGAAAGTTGCTTCCATCAGGAACATGGGAGGAGGTTGTTGCCAAGGCCTATTCTCTTGGAATTTCACTTACCTTCCAGACTAACGATCAGGGAGTGACTGGCCCAACAAACAAGAGTCCTCATCTGTACAACACTTACGGATGTGTTGCATTAGAATGCACTATGGATATTCTTACTGGACAAGTTGATTTCGATCACGCTGAAATTGTTTACGATTTGGGAAGATCTGTCAACCCTCTCATCGACATTGGTCAGGTTGAGGGAGCCTTCGTTATGGGACTGGGACTCACTGTAACAGAAGAAGTGGCTTATTATCCAAACGGATTTATGAGATGGTGGGAATACCTTCTCCCTACTCCATGGGAGATTCCAACAGAAATGAACGTCACGTTAATGAAGGAAATTCCAAACAGCGTTACAGCTGGAGGTGCCAAGGCATGTGGTGAGCCACCTATCACTTGCACGTATGCAGCAGTAGAGGCTATGGAGAAGGCAGCAGCCGCAGCTGCCGCTTCAATCGGAAAGGGTGCCTTAGGATCATTAGCAACCCCTTTCACTGGAGAGCGTCGTATGGCCGCTTCCCAGTTTACTCCAGCCGACTTGAAATTCAACTGAAATTGAGGTCTAAAAGGACTTCAATTTCGGTTGAATGTCATTTTTAAAACAAAAAGAACTTACTTCCGCCCTTTATTACCCTCTCATACTCTATTTTGCTGTACCAAATGAAAAAAAAAAAAAAAAAAAAAAATGATTTTTATAACACTGCCGCGAAGAAGGTTTCCTTTCGGCGGCTGACACGTGTGTATTGTTGTTGTTCTTTGAAATTTAGTTTTTATTTTATTTTGACATAACTGTGGGCGAATAAGTCCCTTATGTGTTATGAACATTTTTTGTGCAATTTTATTTTTTCCTTTCTCACTTTACTTGTATGTTCTGATGCAAGAATGCGATTTTTTTGATTTTTTTCCGCTCCAAAAATAAAATTATCGTTTGTGTTAGAAAGCTGCATTGTAGAGTCGACTGTTGTCTGTTTTAATGTTTTTTTTTTTTTTTTTTTTTATTGCAAACAAGAATCAAATCGAGGGCAAAATCATTCTTTTTCCGACAAGCTAGTAGTATAACGTTCGTTGCTATTTTACTACACGTCAAAAAGAGCCGGGTACAGGATTCGTATCTGGTAGTTGCCAACGGTTAGATTCTAGAAACCAAGTAACAACCCACATAATAAAAGTGACTGAGGTATTCAGTGGAGAATCGAAAATGTTTAGCTGGTTGGAATTATTTTGTAGTTTTAGTTGATCTCCTTCGAAAAAATGTTCCTTTTCAACGATCGTCGATATCAGAACACATGCATTTGTTCTTCTTCCGAGTATCAGTTATTTTTTCTTTTTATTTTTTTTGTCATTTCGTTTTTTTTTTATATTGGATTTTCACCTTTTTTTTCCCCCAGTTGCCCCTCCCAATGTGCGCCCTATTTTCGATAAATGAGTTGTTTTTTTTAATTTTTTTTTGTTTTTTTTTTTGCTTTAAAAAAAAATAAGAAATAAAAAAATAATAATAAAAATAATATTCTCCCGTTTCGGTTTGTAGGTAATGCTGGTTGCAACCAGGCAGCCGTATAAAGGCTGATAGCTGTTTTTTAGTACTGCTGTTCTTGGTTGCCGCACATTGCAAGCTGCCGCGACCGTTCTGAGTCGGAATCAAAAAGAAGTCCCTCGGATATGTAGTTGGTTGCTTGCATGTTCCTTTTTCATTTTCCATCCATCCATTTTTTTTCATTTTTTTTTGAAACCTCTTTCTGAGGTAAGCTACAATGTCCACCAGCTGCGACGTGTGGAGGATCTTTGGCTTTATTTTGCTATGTCGTAAGTGGACTTGACAGGTTCTATTTCAGCCCCAGAACACCACTATTCTGACTTTGGTTACGTTAGCCTTCTCTCTATCATTTGCGCTGATTGGGTTTTATCGTTCTTGATTTTTTTAAATTTTGATTTTTTTTTCTTTTTGGAGATGGCAAATCTTTAGCTTGTTGATGTAGCACTGCATTATTACACTTTTCATAAACAGGAATACCAGACTACATCTCGACAGCTTAGTACTTTCTGTTGACACTTTAAGGGAGACGTAGATGATGTGTTTTACTTAATTCAGGTTGTTGATGAGAATACGAGCATTGCTTGTAGCTTCAATAGCTGCCTGTTATAGTGCAGCCCGTGTTTTAGTAGAGAGAAGAAGAGATAGCTGCTGGGTATTGGTGTTTTTGATTGTTTTGGTTAACAAAAAAGTTATTTTACCTCGCAGACATATTTTTTCATAAACTTCAACCATGCGTTCTATTATGATTGCCTCATTGGCTGCCTGCTGCAGCGCCACCCACATTTGGTCTAAAGAGGAAGAGGTTGCCGCTGGATACGCTGGTGACCGTGTCACATCACCACAGCCAAAGGACTACATTAAGACTGAAGACCTTCCAACCAACTTCTCATGGAAGAATGTTAATGGAGTAAACTACCTCACAAAGAACCTGAACCAACACATTCCTCAGTACTGTGGATCGTGTTGGGCACACGCATCTGTTTCATCTCTCGGTGACAGAATTAAAATTGCTAGAAAAGCGAAAGGTATCGACATCAACTTATCAGTTCAACACATTCTCAATTGTGGAACTGGAGGATCTTGTCATGGTGGGTCAGCTCTGAAGACCTTTGAGTGGATTCATAACAATGCTGAGGGAGTTGTTTACGACACCTGTCAGCCATACGTCGCCTGCTCAAAGGAGTCTCACGAAGGATTCTGTCAGTCTGTTGACACCACCTGCAAGCCAGACAACGTCTGCAGAACTTGCAGCACCTTCACTTCAATGGGAGGAGCGTGCAATGAGATCAACAGATTCCCAAACGCCACCGTTAATGAATACGCAAGAATCACTGGAGATGACGCTATGATGAAAGAAATCTACGCGAGAGGACCAATTGCCTGTAACATTGCTTCTCACCCACTTCACGAATACCACGGAGGAATCACTTCAGGAAAGTGCCCAGCTACAGGAACTGACCACGTTGTTTCCGTTGTTGGGTTTGGAGAAGAGGAAGGTAAGCAGTTCTGGATTGTAAGAAACAGTTGGGGTGAGTTCTGGGGAGAGATGGGATTCTTTAGAATTGAAAGAGGTAACGATCTCTGTCTAAACACCGCGTGTGCCTGGTCCACTCCTGGAGCCTTCACTGAAACCAACTTCCCTTGCAATGAGGATGGTGGTAACTGTAAGTAGGACTATTTTAATAGTGATGTCTCCCTCCCAACTCCCCTTTTCTCGAACACTACTTCAATATCAACATTACTAGTCGATCATTAACTACTAACAGATTGTTGTAATGAACTCAACTTTATGGACTTATTGAATGTCCAACAGAACACTTATAAATAAACATTGCGAACAAGATGCTTTCATAACGATCATCTTTCTGTCGAAGGATTGTTGTTTTCGAATTATTTTCCCGGCCTTTTCCCCCCCCGTTCCTTTCCTTTTTTTTGAAAAGAAAATTGTTGGAAGCGTGATCCCTTTAGCTTTTACAGCTTGCTGGGTTACGGTTTTGCGGATATTTCTCTTTCTGATGAAAAATTGTGTAGTTTACCTTAATCCTTTCCCCCTTCTGGTTTGTTTGTCGTGATACCCAGAGTGAACCGTTTTTATATTTTATAGTTTTGTGTTTTCAGTAATCCTCTTAGCCCGAACTCACATCGATCGAAGTCTTCTTTCACAATTGTGGAAAGAAAAAAAAAAAGAAAAATAATTCATTGAAAAAATAAAAATGAATTATTTTTTTTTTTTTTTTTAAGGGGTGTTTGGCAAGATTGAAATGAACCACAATCCTAAACGAGTTTTGAAAATGAGTTTTTTTTTTTTACATTCAGGTTAAACAAGAATTGAAAACGACGTCTGTTTTGAAGCATTTCAGTAATCATATCAGTTGTTTTAGACGTGTTTCTTAACTGTAGTTACTTCTGCTGTCTAGGGTAAAGTATTATACGAAAAAAAAATAATAAATAAATAAATAAGAAATGTTTACGCTATTAGTTTGCGGAGATGTGTACGGAAGTAAGATTAATTTAGAAATAGCATTCCCGAATGTTCCGACTATCAGTCAGCTTACTCACACTATTGAAGAAGTGTTTGATGCGGAGGCAGCAGTGTTAAAACCAGCAGGGTATCCAACATTAGAAGTTAAAGTATCAAGGATACAGATATATGACGATACTTACTTGAAATGGATGGATTTAGTAAGTTCAACACAACTTCATGAGTACGATCAGCTTTATGTATTTCAGCCACAGTCTCCTTGGCATGTTGATCTTCAAAAAGATTTACCAGCCCCTCGAGTACCTACAGGAACACCTGCTTCTACTAGCGTAGCAGCTGCTCGTGTTGTTCCTACTCCACAACAATTCGCACAGCCTGTTGCGATGTCTCCCGTTGCTGGTCAAGTACCATCTTTACATCAGCCACTGTTCGCTTCAACATCACCAATCGTACAACAGCCTCAGCCTATTCACACCCAGCAGACTATTATTCCTCAGCAACCACCACCACAACAAACTGTTTCAATATTTCCACCCGCGGTTGTAGCCGGCACTCCACAACAACTTCTTCATCAGCCTGCTGGGCTACCACAGCCTGTAGGTCCAGCATTAGTAAACAGAGAGAGAGCAAACCTACCTATCGAACAAAAGATTCAGGTCGTTTTTAAGGAACTAGACACAGCAGGTAAAGGTTTCTTAGATTATGGTGACTTTGAGAGAGGTTTTCGTAATAGAGGTATTGACTTCTCATCGACTACTATACAAGAGTTGTTTTCAAAGGGAGACACGAACCGTGACACTCGTATCGACTGGGGAGAATGGGTATCATGGACTGGACTGTACCCAAACACGTTAGAAATAATATACTACAGAGGAATGGACACGGCTGATGACGCTACTTTGCAACACCAACGGAAATCAACAGAAGATGCTATCGAACGTAACAAAGCCCGTGAGGGTGATCTCCTACGTCAATTAGAAGAGTGTCAGAGGGAGTACACGTCATTAGTGCAACAGATGAATGGTTACGAGTCTCAAACACGCGAAGCATCAACAAGAAGAACTTTATTAGAACAACAAGAAAGAGATCTTCTGGAACAAGAAATAAAATTAGAAAGACAAAAAGATCAACTCCGGGCTTCACAGTACCGATTTCAAGAAGTAGCACAAACATTTGACCACTCGGCTAATGTCCAGGGATCTCCCAGAAGAGCTGCCCAAGAACAGGTTCATCAGTTTCGCTGATAGAAAACCTTCACAAGTAATCATTATCAACGATTAAGGTTTTGACTCGAAGTAAGAACATCGACTACTCTTATTGTCAATAACTCTTTTATCAAAATCACTCGTACTGCTTTACTAAGTATCATCTGCATTGCGTTCCTTGTTTTTATTTATTATTGTTATTTTTTTTTTTTTTTTTTTTGCTTGCGATTTCTTTCGCTGTGGATTTCTGTGGTGCCTTGTTAAAATGAGTGAATGAAATGGAAAAAAAAAAAAAGAACAAAAATTAAAAGGACACGACAATGCTTAGGGTATGCATTTCTGTTGCTACCTGTTGTTTGTTGGACCTTGGTTTGTAGAAACCGAGTTTTTTAAAAAAAAAAAAAATTTGTTAGAATTCTTTTTCTCAATTCTTAAACCCATCCCTGAATACTGAATAGTTTTTTTTTTTTTTTTTTTTTTTTTTTTGTATAGAATATATCTCCCCTGTTGTACCGTTTTCCCATCCCAATGATATTATAGAAAGCTCTTTCTTGAGTTTGTATTTAGTTTTCTTGAGCAGTTTGATATGTTACATGTCTTAGAATACAGCACACAACATCAACAAATGATTTCATTACTTTATTTGTCATCTATTGGTCATAGAGCTCAAAACGTTCGGATTCTCGAAGTGTTCGCCAGTTCATTCGGATTTCGGTTACTTATTATCCCTTTTGTAGCCCCTCAGATACAACTTTGAACAAAAAAAAAAACAACAAAAACCATGTTAATCGGAACCTCTGCGGTCTTAGTTGCAATCGTAGCCTCTCCTTTTTTGTTATTGGCATTTCCATTTGTGTTTCCGTTTCTGTTAATGAGATGGTTGCACTTGCTGCTTACTTATTGTTCTGGAAATGTTTTTAATTTTATAAAATTAGTTGCGTATAGTATTGAAGATTTGATCTTCTACATTGGGGAAATTCCAACTGGAATTAAATTACTATTCTACTATCAGAGTGTTGAGAGTAAAGTTTATACGAGATTAAAGAATACATCTCTACAAGCTGACATCTACAGAACTGACGATCCTACAAGCCCAGTCGTTATATTTGTCTACGGCGGTGCTTGGGGAAGTGGAAGTCGTTGGATGTATTCTTTAATAGCTCAGAGAATCTGTAAATCCCTTGACGTTCATGTCGTTGTTCCAGACTATAGTTATTATCCAGATGCGAGTATGACCGAAATGGCTCTTCAAATGCAAGCTGCAGACAAATTCACACACAACACGTTTGATGAATCAACAGATATTTATTGGATGGGTCATTCAGCAGGAGCTCATCTTGTCATGTTATATCACCTTCGGTTATTCCTTGGTGACTCTGTTGACACAATCATCGAATCAAATCCTATTTCGCCTTCAGATTATAAAATGCAGGAACCTCCAACGCTGCTTCCTTCATTTCAGTCGCTTCCAGATTTAAGCAGCCGTGGTGTTCCTCTTCCTCAATCGATTCGATTCGATAAAATAAATAAAACCGGAGGGAATAGAACTAGAGCCTTGTTTTTAGTCTCGGGAGTGTATGACATTAGACAGCATTTGGAGTATGAGTCTGCTCGTGGTGTTCATCAGGTGAGTCCGATGAAGAATGCAACTTTTGGTCATTTTGAGTCTTCCTCTCCAACCTGTCTGCTAGATATGATTATTCGTCACAAAGGAGCTTTTTGTACAACGCAATTGTTGTGTGATTTCCCTTCAGCTCATTTTTATCATGGTTCTCGTGATTTGTCTGTACCAGATGGTCAGTCACATGTACTTCGTGACATTCTGTCATCTGTTTCTGTTAAGACATCGCTCGACTATAAGATACCTCATGGCCACGTTGATATTATCACTCAGTTGACTAATTATAAGAAAACTTCTATTTTATTGAATGACATGGAGAAGGTAATCAAATCTAACATCAAGAAAACAACTTTGCAGTAGAAATTTATTTATGCCGTTCTACTTCATTTGTAGACAGCGCTTATCCACTAATATAGAAGAGCACAATCTCCACCGTGGTTGTGTTCTTTCGTTTCTCCTTTTTTTGCTTCGTTCTGAGTCGTTTTTTTTTTAATTAATTTCTTTATGTCTTTTCTTTTTTCATTAACTTAACTGGTCTCTCTGTGTAAAATATGTGTTTTTTTTTGTTATTGCTCAGAACTGTGTTGCAAAAGGATTAATCCGCGTCCCCCAAAGGGGGTCTATTTTTTTTTTTTTGAGTATGATTTCTGTTGTTCTTCACTACTATTCACTTAAACAGAAAAGAAATATTAAAATCTAAAAAAACGTGTTGAAGACTTCTATTACTGTGATCATTGTATTACTTTAACACCCAAACGACACAGAAAAAGAAAAAAAAAAATGGGAGGAGAACAGGACTCTCCAACAATCAATAACAATGCTGAAGGAGGTATTATAAAAACAAATGATGAAATGAATTACTCTCTGGGATCACTTAATAATAGTGGTTGCACCCTTTTACATATGGCGGCATGGCATAATGATGTTAACCAATGTCAAGACCTAATAGACAGGGGTGCTGATGTTGATTCAAGGCAATCTCAAGGGAAAACACCGATAATGCTTGCGGTGGTAAATGGTTCTGTTGAAACAGTTGAATTACTTTTACAGTATTGTAACTTGTTGAGTAGTAAGCAAATTGATAACACAGAGTCAACTGTTCTTCATATTGCAATTGAAAGTAATCAACCGACAGTTGTAGCACTTCTCGAGTCTCATGCAGCTTCTCTCCTTGCTGCTACTAATGAGTTTGGGGAAACTGCTCTTCACGTCGCAGCCAGATGTGATTCTGAAAAAACGTTAAGTGTTTTAGTACAATGGGATTCGTTTCAATTCATGAAAAACGATCTCTTAGAGAAAGAATGTTCTATTTCATTATCAGACAGAAGGATGCGACACAGCGTCCACGACAACAATAATTCTTCATCTGAATCTAAAACACACAAACCTCTCCAATCTGCTGCTCATCATTTCAATGAGAACGCTATTAAAATCCTGTTAGCAGAAGGTGCTAATAAGGATAGTTTGTCCTGGTCAGATTGTCATGAAGCAATATTCAGTAATGAAATAGTAATACCTGGAATGCATCCATGTGATAAAGATTCCTTAGGACTGACGGCAATTCATTTCGCATGTGGATTCGGAAAGAAGAACAGTCTTTTACAGATACTCGACACAGTCAAAGAGACTAAAGTAATTCGATTAAAAGAAAAATTTGATGAATTATCGAAAGCAATGCAATCCGGTAGTTCTATTAATCATTTAACACAGTGTAACTCAGAGAGAGAAAGTCTAATCGAAGAACTATCTTGGGATTATAGTAGATGCCTAGATCTAAAAGATGACTATGGAAGAAGTCCTTTACAGATAGCTGCCCAAACACGTTCTACAGATTGCTTAGAAATATTAATATCACGGGGTGTTGATGTAAATGTCTGTGACAACTATGGTTGGACAGCTCTTCATCACACGGCTGAAAACGGTGATACGAGATCTACGTCACTACTACTAACAGGTGGAGCTTTCGTTAATGGTAAAACTCCACTGTTAAGTAACGTATCACCTGTAGGGTTAGCAGCTGGAAAGGGTCATTTAGAAGTGTTGTCACTTTTGTTGACTTGTCGAGACGTTACCTTGTCTGTGGATACAATAAATCAAATTATCGATTCTGGAGAACTTTCATCACTTCGAATGCTTTCAAAAAAACTAACTTCAAAATTCATAAAAGACGGTCCTTTAGGACACGCTCTAACTGTCGGGTCATTAAGAGCTGTTGAAGTTCTTCTCTCTCTTGAACCAGAGCTGTCAGCAGATCTGATCTCACATACGTTGCGATCAGAAGTTTTGTCTGATCTAAACAAGCTTCAAATTGTTCATTTCTTTATAGGACAGAACGTCTCTCCCGATTCAAACTCAATTCTAACAGCATCTTTATTTGGATGTGCCAACTGTCTTGAACTTCTACTGCAATCTGACGATGGAAAGAATCGTCAGCTTATTAATTGCGTTGGTTCTATTTCTGACTTTGATGGTCTTCTTCAATCAGCTACACCACTTCAAGCAGCTATTGTTGGTAAGCAGAAGGAAGTTGTGATGTTGTTGTTGTCGTTGGGGGCTGATCCTAATATTGCTGGTGAAAGCAGTCTTCCTCCATTAACAGCAGCTATGAATACTTTTTCAGAAAGTAATTTGATTCCAGTTGTGAAATCTTTATTAGCTTCTGGAGCATCACCAAATGAGTCTGTCGTACTTGGAAAACGAATTCCGATATTAGCATTGAATGAGGCTGTCATGTTGAATTCTGAAGCCCTCTGTAGAGTTCTTCACAAGGCTGGGGCTGATCTTGAATCACGCAAAGGAGGATTGTCTCCTTTACTGTTGGCATGTAAAGAGGGAAAATGGGAATTCGCAACACTAATGCTGAATCTTGGAGCAGCTATTAACGTTTTCACAGTTGACGACGAAGATTACGGGGAAGTTGGTCCTCTTTGGTTTGCTTTGCAAGTCCTTCGTGAACGAATGTCTCTAAATTTTGTGATCCAAGCTATCAGTGAACTGTGTCCTCCTAGTGCTGAAGATCAGCCTGATTGTCCACGAAATGAAGGTCACTTTACTCTCTTTCAAATGACTGCAACACGACATTCGATGCGTTCGATAAAAGCAGTTCTTACAGGGAATAATAAATTAATTCATCCTCCTCCATACTTGATAGAGAACAAACAAACTTTTGGATCCAACTCACTTTACGAACTTTTATTTAAATTATCGAAATCGATTGAAAGCTTAGTATTTGTTGACAGCAGGAAACGTGCCCTTGTAATCGCATCAGAGTTGTCATACAAAAAACGAGCTCTTGGTGCGGGTGGATCTCCAATTCCAGCAAGAACACCACCAAAGAGTAGAGTGATAGTAATATATCGTTGTGATACGTCGGTTGATCAGTTTAATTGCGTTTACTAAAACCTATTTATTTTTTTTTTTTTTTTTTGGAAGGTTTTTCAACCATCCTCTGAAAAGTTACGTTTTGTTATTTCTGTTACACTTAATTAACTAGAATTAGATTACCTTGTTAGTTGTGTTTTATTAGTGTGTTAGTATTCTTTACATCCCCTCTTCAGCAAAAATTATTACGTCTGTTGGAGGGATGATTTTTGTGTATTATGAGCCTTTATTTCATTACAATAGATAACTTACCCACCTACCAGGAAGCACTAGTAAGTGTCCAACATGGCGGAAGAGGAAAGTGTTAAGGTCGCTGTCCGCATGAGGCTCTTCAATGGAAGAGAGAAAAACGCAGGAGCATTTCGCGTCGTGAGGATGCAACAAGAAGATAAAGGTTCAAAGACGTTTATTGTACACCCGGAAACGGGGAAGGAGAATTGTTTCGCTTTTGATTTTTCGTTTCAGTCGCACTCCGAGACTGAAGAAGGAATCGGTGACTACGCAACTCAAGACACTGTATTTAACTCACTTGGTAAGCCTGTACTGTATTGTGCACTGGAAGGTCGAAACGTATGCCTCTTCGCATACGGACAGACTGGAGCAGGAAAGTCATTCTCAATGTTGGGAAAGGCAGACCCACCAACTATGCAAGGAATTATCCCGAGATCTTGTCTTGAAATATTTAGACTGAGAGATACTGAAAGAGATGATCCGCTTGTTAAATATCAAATATCAATTCAAGTTGTTGAAGTCTATTGTGAAATGATAAATGATCTTCTTGAAGTTAGAAGTAAATGGCCTCCGAATGGTCACAAACCTCGTCTAACAAAAGATGGTTATGTCGTTGACACTGTGACAAGACCATGTGGATGCTATACTGATATCGAACAAGCTTTTACCATAGCTGATAAAAATAGATCCGTTGGATCTCACGCTCTAAATCCAGAATCCTCACGCGCTCATACAATCTACACAATCAACTATCAAAGACAGAAGAGAACTTCCGCCGAAGCAAAACAAGCTGAGACCATTACTGCTAAAATCAACTTAGTTGACTTGGCTGGAAGCGAACGTTCTGAAAGCGCGGGCACTACGGGTCAAATGTTAAAAGAAGGAAATGCTATTAACCTATCACTAACTGCTTTAGGATCAACAATCAAAGCTTTATCTGAAGGAAAGAGACCAAATTTCCGAGACAGTAAACTAACCTTACTATTACAAGGTTCAATGACTAATGGAAAGGTCATTATGATAGCAGCCGTGTCACCTGCTTCAATCTGCTATGACGAGTCGATGTCAACTCTCCGTTTTGCTGAAAGAATTAAGATGGTTAAAATTAAAGCAAAAAAGAATGTGACACAAGATCCGGTAGCCGAAATAAAGAAGGAAATGGAAGAGATGAAAAGAGTAATGCAAGAAGAAATTGATATCCTACGAGCAGCTGCAGAGGGAAAAGCTGTGCCACCGACTGAGAAAGCTGTTGAATTACAAAAACTGTTAGAAGAACAGGAGGAAACTGAAAAGCAACTCCGAGAAGATTTTGAAAGACAAATCGCAAAACTTAATAGTGGGGATGGTGATGATGATGCAATCAGAGCACAGATGGATGCAGAGTATGAATCTGAACTTGGTCCAATGATCAAAGTTGAGGAAATATCTGTTCCTCATCTTCGCAACCTCAACGAAGACAGCAGACTTGCTGAAACCCTAACATATGCATTCCAAGAAGGTACTACAAAGATTGGTCGCTCTAACAAGTCTGACCCCCCAGATGTTGAATTCAACGGCATGGGAATTATCAGAGGACATGCAGTCATCACTTGGGATAAAGAAGCTGGTCAGTGTTTTATAGAAGGTCCTCCTGACGCTGCGACAACTATCAATGGTGCTCAAATAGAGAATAAGATAGAGATTACTCACAACTGTAGAGTGTGGCTTGGTAATAATTATGCTTTCAGATTTGTATTTCCTGGAATGGAAGACAAGGGTGAGACTTTTGAAGCACCACCGGATTATTTGTTTGCTGAGAATGAAAAATCAGAAAAGGGAATGGGCAAGGAGTTAGGAACCCGTCTATCAGATGCTCTGAAGAAGGTAGAACAAGCGAGGATAATCGCTGCAGACCTTGAGAAGCAAATCGCATTTGAGCCAAAGCTAGTAAAGAACAGAGTATCGGGAGAAGATAGTGTTGTAGTCTACGTCCAACTTCCTCATGGAGTACTAGCATGGCCAAGTGAAAAGTTCAACCTTCGACTTGTAGAGATGGTTAGAATCTGGCAAATATGGCAGACTCAAAATGACAAAGGAGAAGCCTTCGAAGAACCAGAAGGTGATTCCCCTTTCGAAGACTTCGAACCTCAATTAATTGGTGAGTCTGATGTATGGATGCAGTCACTCGGTAACATGATTGAAAACGCAGGCGAATACAAAATAAACACCCAAGACGGTTCACAAGTAGGCCGTATTAAACTAGCCATATGTCCTTTAAACGATAAAGGAGAAGAAGGCCCTTGGTCTGATGAGTGTGATGAGGACGACCCATTCGTTGATAGTCCGTCCGAGTTACTTGGTAAGGAAATCGCGTATTTAATAAAAATTAAAAGTATCGTGTTTGATGTTGACTTGAAAGAAGGTGCAGTTTGTAAATATGAAGACGTTTGGATTCGTTACAAAATTGATATTTCTGATCCGACTGAAGAATGGAGCGCTTGTCCTTCCTCAACGACGGCAACGTTCACACCTGAGTACAATTGGCAAAAGAAACACACGCAACTAGTTGACAATGAGTTCATAGAAGCTCTGAATGCAAGGAGAGTAGTTTTTCAAGTTTGGGGTAAATTAGGTTCAAAGGATGCAGCAGCTATTCCTCAATTACAATCAAGAAGATCTGTTACCCGAACAACAGATCCCCGAAAGCGTACTTTAGAAGACCTAAACCACTCTCTCAGCAGTCTCAAAGAAGGAAAGCCACTCCCAGAAGGCTGGACAATGGTACTTGGCTACCGCTCTCCGTTAGGTGAGGTTACCGACGTCCGACCAGCTTCTTAGAAACCCTTCACTGTATATATATTGTTTATAGAAGGAAGAATTGAATTACAGAATAACAGCAATTCACATTGCATTGCTTCGGTTTTCTCCTTTTTTTTATATATATTTTTTTTTAAATGTTTTGGTGGTCGTTTTTTCAAGCCAACACCGCTTACTCTTTTTATACGGGTGAAAGGGTACGTCTGTTCGATTAATTGAGAGGCGATTGTACAATCAAGTGGCCTATGTAGCGACTAGAGGATCCCCATTCACATCTGTTGAATACCACCACTGCATTGGGTGGTTATTAGCTGGTGGTGTCCTTCCCTTTTTCTTTTTTTAAAAGTTATGTTTTCTTATGTTTATATACAAAGAGATTTGTAGTTCACAGCAATCAGTATTTCGGACTTCCTGCTGACATAAATATATTCATTTTTTTTTTTTGAGAAAGATTACTCTCTCTAGAGTATATATTGAATGCATCGTGTTGGCCAAAATTCTGATAAATAGAAAAAAAAAAAAAAAAAAAAAAAAAAAAATGAAAATGAAAATGAGGGGTGCGAAAGCTTTTGTTTGCGAATATCCTGACGAAATACATATTTATTGCCCTTCCTTTTATTTATTTATTTTTTTATATTTTTTATTTTTTTTTTTACGATATTCGTACTTTATAAAAAAACTACATACCAGAGTCACAACTATGATGTCGCTACTATTACTACAGTTTGACAGGTACCCACATGTGTGACGAAAGAGACTTGCAGCAATTATTATGTAGTTGAGAATTAAACAGTATTTCCAAATAGTAGGCACCTACACCAAAAAAAAAAATAACAATGCTGACGACAACGGTATCTGTAGGTGAGAGTGATGGTCTGAACAGTCTTGTTGTATTTAAACTTGACATGTCAATGCTGAGAAAAACCGAAGTTGAAATATTCAACTGTGGTATGTTTTTTTTTTTTTTTTTTTTTTGCATTTAAGAATTATTGTAAAAAACAGTATGTTGGCAGCGCACGAAGCCTCTTTTAGTTTTATCAGTCTAAGTCAGTTCACGGGTTTCGTGACACAAACAAAACATCAACAAGTGTTACTATTTTCTGTATAGTTTAAGACAAAACTGATTCTTCTTTTTCCCTGTCCCATCATCTACAGATCGGATTCTCTTACACCCGAAGCGCTCATAATGTAGATTTCTTATGTTCTTTGTAAAGGGGTTTATTTTCATTAACGAAAAAAAAAAAAAAACAGATTTGTCAGACGACGATGAGGATTCGGAATTCGATATAACAAGCGACCCAGGTGATAGTTATGTGAGTATTTGATAAGAACCTGAACTGTTTATGTTACACGATTACCTTTATTTGCATTTTTAATTTATTTTTTGTATCACAACTTCTATCTCTCTCTTCCCATCCATTGCTATTGCTCCCATTAGCCATTCAATTGTGTTGGAGAGCGTTGAGCATTCTTTCAATATTTAAAAGAATGTTCTCACAGTAGCAAAAGCTTTTCTTTTTTTTCTTCTTCCATTCTCACAGACAATGGTGTGCAATAACGGGACGAACACGGCTTTTTTTTTTTGAAAAAAAAAAACGGAATTACTCTCAAAGGGAAACAAAAAAAAGGGCGTGTGCGATACCGTTAAATTACCCTGCGATCTGGGGAGAGCGACATATAACACTATGTCAGTACTCTTTTCCCCATCTCTGTTATCGGATTCGACAATGTCTTCTGGTTCATGAGACAAAAAAATATATTTCCCTTTTACGTTTTCTTTTCAACCACAGTGATATTCTTTCGTTTGCTGTATCAGCGATGCACAGTACGCAATGTATTGGACTTCCTTATCTATCTATCTATAAATATGGTTCCCTTGGCTGAGAAGGGCAAACGCGATGGGTAGGACAGGCCTGACACCGCAGTGTCCCCCCCTTGCTTTATTCGCAAGTAAGGGGAATGGTCCGAAGAAAGATAATTTTTAATCTTGGCCCGAAACCAACTTGTTTGTTGTCCTACGAACTTTTGCCTTTTTTTTTAATTGACTGATAATTATTAATATTATCTATAAATATGTTTTTCAAGTCAAGTACTTTGATATTTATCTTATTTTAATGCATAATGTTGTTACTGTTTTTTACATTTTGTCAAGGTGCCTCTTTTTTTTCTTTTCTAAACGTAATTCTTCTGTGATTAACAACTACAAATATTGTTTCAGTCAACTACTTTTATATGACAAGGTTGTTACCGTTTTTTACGTTGTCAAAGTTTTACTCCTCTTTTTATATATTATTAGTTTTGTTTATTATGTTAACTTAAAAAGGATTTCAATGAGATCCACTAAGCTGGTGAGACAATGTTTCTCAATATAGCATGTTGGGGTCAAGATAAGCTGTGCGACTGTCGTGTGGAGTAGATGTGCTTTGATAACTTGCTACCTACCCACAAGACCGCGACAGGAGGCAACTTGTATGGCTTAAAGTTCTCGAAACTACTAGTTTTCTTTTTTAAGGCGTTGGATTGTCAGTATGTATCTCTTCTTTTTTTCTTCTTTTTTTTTTTCCTGTAACGTTCGAATGTGCATTCCCAAGAACCAAGGTCTGGGAATGAATGTATGCACGCACAGAACTGCTTCTGGAAACACAGACACTCCCTAACCTTTTAAGTTCTGTTGTTTGATTCAGTCAATAATTAGTTGAGAGAGGTGTTGAAAGTTATAATTTTTTTCACTCCATCTGATGATCAAGTTAGTTAGAAACCAAATGTCGAGGTTCTTGTAACTTTTATATTTACAACACACTGTCAACAACTCATACTGTGGGCAGCTTTGAAGGTAGCCACAACTTGTACCAACCTCGTACAACATCATCATGTTGGTTAGTGTCTTGCTTATAATCTTTCGTTCATCGACCCTACTTATCTTTTTTCGCTCGTCAATCTTTTTTTTCTTTTTGCACCGACGAAGTCGGAGAAGAAACCATTCAGATTAACTATTATTATGTTTATGTTAGCTATTTCCCTGTGCTGCCAGTAATACTGCCTTCTATCAACGGAATATTAGGCTTTTTATCTGAATGGTTTTCTTTTTTACTTTTGTTTTTGCGACTCTGTGTTCATTGTTGTTTTTCTATCTGATTTGCAGTGATTCTAATTTTTTTCTTCTTTTTTTTTATCTCTCCGATGGTAGTATTAGTGAAAAATTGTATTTTACATATCGTCTCACCTGAAAGAAGGAATTCTTTTTTTATATTCTATGCGTGAGACAAGTTGTGTGAGCAAGCTGTCAATGTTTCTTTCCAAGTGTCGCAAAAAGTGATATCGAAGGATGATCCCTTTGAGTCGCTCAGGAGTATATTTCCTGTCAACGATAGCAGTTGTAGTAAATATTATATACCTGAATATGACAATTTCAAAAGAAATAAAAAAAAAAAAAAAAACAGAAGAGAAAGAAAAAACTGGTGATCACATTTGGGATGACAAACAAAAAAAATTAATGTTTTTTTTTTTTTTTTAACATTGGTATATAATAATATTATACACCTCTATAATTTCGGATCCTAGACGGATTTGATTGTATTCCCAAGTAGTGAAGGTTTCAAGAAATAAAAATGAACTCGTGAGTAGCATATCCTCAAATCGAGGGGTTGACTACTTCGCTGATTGTTTTTCTTTAAAAAAAAAAAAAAAAAAAACAATTAAAATAGTAACGTTTGGTAAGATTCACAATGTATTGCATTTTCGTATAAAAGTGTTACCGAGATTACGTAATTTTAAAAAGGAAAAAAAAAATAGAGAATCGAATGACCCAGCGGGTCCATTCCAATTGAGTGTCTGTTTTATTTGATTACAGTTAATGCCTTAGCTTTCACGTAAGCAGTCGATAAGATAGTTCCCAAGATATATGGGAGGGAGATCTGTTTACTGCTTCCGTAGATTTGTGCATCATGTGTGACTGAGACTGTAACTTCTGTCAGCCATGACAAAAAGTAGAAATATCTTCTTTTGAATAGCGACGGTCGTAAATCTATTTATTAATAAATTAGATAAACTAAATGCTGTAATTATAAATATCACGGTGTATAAAAACTTTGGATATAATAAAGATGGTGGATTTGGCCATTTTTTGGCGATTTGGAGACTTTTTATACACCATGATATTTATAATTACGGTATATAACTACCGCATATTGTAACTTAATTTGTATGACGGGTTTAGTCCATTTTGAGGTTAATCTGTTTTTTTTTTTATTGTAAAATGAATTTTCTATTTTTTATCTTATCAGAGGGATAACCCACAATGACAAAACCATGGTCTCGTGTTATTGAATATTGGTTCAAGGGACTTCATAAAAATGACAACGGCGTATGGCAGCTACCAGCTGAAACAATTGCCAAGCACTGGAACAAGAACCCGAAAGTTGATCTTGAGATTAAACAACTGTTCGAAGAAGACGTTAAGAAAACAATTGCAGGAGGTTATGAAGAATGGAATGAACATCCTCAGGGATTATTGGCTAGAATTATTTTATGTGATCAAATGACCAGGAATATGTACAGAGACACACCAGCTGCATTCTCTGGTGATGAGCTCGCTTTCAAACTCTCAAAGTTGGCCTGGGAAAAAAGATTTGACAAACTGGTAACAAAACCAGAAGTGTCGTTTTTTTACCTCCCCCTGATGCATGTCGAAACCCTGGAAGGTCAGGCCCTGGGAATCAAAGTTGTGAGTGAAGTGGATCGGGAAAACCTCTATTGGCAACAGCTCCATTACAATCTGGTAGAAAGCTTTGGAAGATTCCCCCACAGAAATGTAATCCTCGGCAGAGAGAGCACCCCCGAAGAACTGATCGCTCTTAAGGATAAGAAAAACTCTTTTTAAATAGTAAGTAGAGATCACCATACAGAAAATCTAACTATCTGTTGCAAAGTGTTGGTTAAGGTCCTTCTCACTCACTCCGTGATTTACGAGGAGTTCGCAAACGAAAAATGTTTACCCACTTTCTCTTTCCTACTCTTATTATTTTTTTTCTTCATTCTTCCTCAACAATATATCTTGTAAGAGAGAACATGAATGTTAATACTCGTAATTCCCCTTAAGCTTTTTTAGCGCAGAGGGTTTTTACGAATAAAAACCTCCTCCCAGTGGTTCATTACGATTGTTGTTTTTTTAGTAACATATTGAAGGCTTGTCTTGAACGATAGCTCTCCTTGTTATGTTGTTCTTGTTTTTCTTTGATGAGTATTTAATAATATTTTGATTAGAACAGGTGTGAGAATGTCTTTATGTAGCCTTAGATGAAATCATGGCTGGGAGTCAGCAAGTGGCGGGCAGTTACAGCAGCAAAGAAAGAACAAAATGATGTATCGTGTCAACCAGTTTTCTATCCTGGCTGGGGACAGAAAGGAACAGGAACATTACCCCTCCCATGTAAGCAGTTTGGTAAACCGTTAGACATGCAAGTTATTGTTATGGAATCTTTGAAAGAGAGTAAGAGAAATGAAATACCAAAACTCTGTAAACTGATCTCCGGTCAAAAGTGTTTAAGACTTATCGAGGACATGTTCTGGTTCATATTCTTAGATGAGTTTAGTATGGAAGATCCACAACAAAAGATAACTGAAGTATTCGAAGATCCACTTGATGAAGAAGCAGAACCTGAAGAAGCTCTCATTCCACATCCTCCTGTTATAAAACGAAAACAGAAACCAACTCACTTGTCATTAATTCCAATCAAGCGATTGTTTTCAAGAAGTGGTAGACGAAAATCAACGACACCAATGTCTTCTCGTCCAACAACACCGAAAGTTGATAACGAAGCTCGTGAAACAGAGTTTGGTGTGAATCATGTTGTGGAATTAACATCAGAAGCACCTTCACCCACTGCAAGCGATACCTTTGATAAGGTTTGCCTGAAATCCCCTACAATAACACCACGCTCTCATCCACAAGTCAATCGTCAGAAAGCACAGACACGTCAACTGGCATCTAACTTAGTAACTCAGGAGAAGGAATACTTATTTACCAGGATGTCATTTCACTACATTGAAGTATTTAATGCTGTGTCACCCTTTGATAAAGATTTGCTATTAAAAGACGTACCATTAATACTGGTGAGAGTTATCCGTAAAATATTTACTCGTGGATTGCCTTACTTTAAATCATATTATGGCGAGTACTTTAGAAAGAATCTTTGTCGTAGAATCACATATTGGTTGACTGGTGTAGAGTCTGCTGGGAATGGTACGCTTGATGCTGAAGAAGATTGCTATAGGAGGAAATATAAGCGAAAAAATAGAGATCAAAAAGATTTGACTCAAGACGGTAGACATTCGGGTAATAGCCTCCTTAAGGTTAAAGAGTCTGATAACGATTGTAAAATTGAAATCGATAAACTTAAATCAGAATTCTTAGACATCGCCAACGGAAGGAAACAAGTTGTAAAGATTGATAGCCCTTCGAATTCCTTTCTGGATACACTCAATAAGAAGGAACCACCGATGCCAAACCAGCGTTCACATGCTCCTGAACGTCCTCCTCCGACAACAATACAGCTGCAAAATAACTCTCTTCCTATCATACCAAAGGGTAAAAAACAACAATTCACGCAATCAGCAAGTGTAACCCCTCCGTGGTACGAAGCTGGTCGACGTGAACAAAGAGGATCAACAAAGTGGCAACTAGCGTACTTCACATTGACAGCCACGTCACCGCTGCTGCAACGATTCAAAGATATTATTGGCGTAGCGGGAAACCCTTTTAGAGAATATGAAATGAAGTGGGCTGTCTCTACTGAGGCATAGCGACAAGTAGTCACATATTAGGAAATTACACTTTACAGTGATCAGATTTCCGTGGAGAAAAAGAAAAAAATAGTAACTTTTCGTCGTACTTGTATACTGTTGCTGTTACAGATTACTTGCGACAAGTTGTGAATTATTAATCTGATGAAGAAAGCTTGTTCTGCTGCTACTTTTTGTCACATCAATTCTCGAGTAGCTCAAAGCGGAAGACATTCTCCAATCGGTTGCGGCATTTGTTCAATTAGTTTCTTATTGCGTATCTCCTTTGAGATACTTCTCTCTAAACTTAATGAGTTATTCCAAATCATATTTGGTGGATGTGTTTTATGATAAGTTATTATTATTCATCTCTTTCAGTAAACAAGACCCATTACCACCCGAAAATAAAATGTGCAAGTGGGCATCAGGATGTGGAACCAGCTCGACCATCAGCTGCAAGAACTGCGGTACGGCGATGTGTTCGGGGTGTAAGAGAAACATGGGAAGCGGGAACCCAACTCCATCTGGCAACGCTGCGAACTGCGGAGAATGCGGTAAAAACTACCGTTAATATAAATAAAGAGAGCTGACTGACAACACTTTCTCCTCCTCCTTATGTATTCCAGTAAAACATTATTACTAAAATAGTTTGTAGGCAACTGATGAGCTACCAGCAATCAACAGCAGTACAGATATCTGATTTCAGTATTCAACTTCCATTCAACTATCGGACCAGGCTCGCAATCGAGTCGTGTGATTTATTTTTTTTATTTACTTCCAAATCGTACTTTTTATTCTGAATTAAGATATGAGTTCTATTTGAGTGATGTTGTCAGCTTCCACTACTTGAGTGATGTTGTCAGCTTCCACTACTTGAGTGATGTTGTCAGCTTCCACTACTTGCAACTATCGCTCGTTTCTCTCCCTCTCTTCTCTTCTCAAGCACCTGATGCGGAAACTCTCCGACCGTGTTTGTCTCTCTCTTGATAAAGTGTGCAGTCTTTTCATCCCGTTTATCTACATTTCAGTAACCAGAATCCAAGAAAAAATGTGCACAGGTGGGCATCAGGATGTGAAACCAACTCGACCATCAACAGCAGAGCTAGAGCTTTTATAGAAGCGCAAGGTTCCCAAGTATCCTTTAAACCGACTAACTCTATCATCTTAACTAACCCTTACGCAAAAGTAATCAGCTCTTGACTCTTTTAGACTTTGATTGTTTAAGAAACTATAATTTCAAAAAAACAGATTAGTATCACTAAAATGAACAAGCTCGCATCAGTGGCAGCAGTAGTTGGAATGGCTGCAGCAGGCAGTCATGTTAACCAAGAAGGTGTTGTTGTTATGGATATGCAACAATCTGTTCATCACCATGAGTATAGACAGATCATCCGTCAGGGATCTGATCCAATGGGAGGAAACATCTGGCCTGTTGCTATTTACTGGGTTGAGATTGAAGTAGGAACTCCTCCAAGTACGTTCCCTGTTGCTGTTGACACTGGTAGTTACACTCTTGACATTCCTCACGTAACCTGCAGCACTTGTATTCACAAGGCACCAAACAATGTTTACAACGACAAGAACTCATCCTCATCTAAGTCACTCGCATGTGGTGTCGACTGCACTCTCATTGGAGGATTTTGCAAGGATGAAGTTTGCAGCTTCTCAAACACTTACGAGACTTGTGACTTGTCAGACCCAACAGCACCTTGCACTATTAAGGGAAGATGGTTTAATGATAAGGTTACTCTTGGAGGTGCTACTGCTTCTGTTGATGTAAACTTTGGAGCAATCACTTCACAGACCAGCAACTTTGATCAGTTCAAGAACATCGATGGTGTGATGGGTATCGCTGGACCTGCTGGAAGTAAGAACGTCTTTTCCTCGTTGGTTGCGGCTGGAGCTCTTCCAAAGAACATGTTCGGAATGTGTTTCGTTCAGGGAAAGACTTCAAACGGAACCATCACTTTCGGAGGAACCGACCCTCGTCTGTACGAGAGAGAAATTACTTACGTACCAGATACTGGTGCTGCATTCTACTCTGTTGAGTTAAAGACCATCAGCGTTGCTGGAAAGGCTGTTCCTGCTACCTCATCTGGAGGAGCCATCCTTGATTCGGGTACTAATGTTTTGTTGCTTCCAACTGAAATGTTCGATGGTGTTAAAACTTCATTTACTAATCTCTGTGATCACGGAGCAAAGCTTCCTGGAGTCTGTAACACTACAAAAACTATCTTTGATGGAACCTGTTACGACTACACACCTGAACAGATAGCTCTATTCCCAAACATGACTCTTGAATTAAACGGAGTCAGCCTTCACATGCAGCCAAGGAACTACCTTCTGAGAGGTGAACCAAGCAAGGCAGCTGATGTTTTCTGTTTGGGTATTAGAGACACTGGTAGAGGTGGGTTATTAATCATTGGTGATAGCACCATGGAGAACTACTACATGGTCATGGATCGTGAGAACAGAAAGATTGGATGGGCTCCAGTTAACCGCACTAACTGTGGTTCAATTGGACACTTGTAAGTTCATCAAAATGATTTGTTTCTTCTGAATAGTTTCATTTAAGCGTCCGTTTCCCCTTTTCCCCTTCTCAGCGGTTTGTGCTTAAGCGCAGCTAACTCTAGTGTGGTGTTACCTCTTTCTCGTCAACGAAGCTGTACAAAGCGGGGACAGTACTATTTTCCGTATTGTTTCTGGAAAAAAAAGGAAGAAAAGAAAAGAGGGAATGAGAAAATCTGCAAAAAAAATGTACTGTGACCACAGCGTGATGTAAATTGCTTGTTTTTCTCACTTGGTTTTTTCCCGTCTACACCCTTATATAATTCATAGTGATGGCAGTTTATAGTTTTTCTGGTTTTTTTTCTTTGTACCAGGATACAGTATTATATAAAAATGTCTTTTGAGGGTTCGAAAACAAGGGTTAACTTTTGCAACTTTTGGTTACATAAGTTATACGCATAGATTACAGTAAAAACAATAAAATAAAAAGAAAATATGGAAATATTTGCCGAATTACCTGACGGTGAAGTCAGATCGTTAACGATTAGTATATCAACGACGACTGCTGATGTGCTTAGCGAGGTAGGGTTGCTAAATGCAGAAATAGAATTTGAAGGAGAAGCCCTACTGTTGGACAAAACTCTGTCATCGATTGGCATCAGTAGTGGAGACACACTTCGACTATCCGTCAGTAAAGAACAAGAAGCAGAAATAGCAGTTAAAGCAATGGGGAAATGTTGTAATGGAGAAACTCTAATCAGAGCTGTTGTAGACAGTGATTTTAATTTAGTAAAAGCACTTCTCATTGCGGGGATACCTTCCAGTTGGCAAGATCCAGAGTCAAACCTCACACCAGCCCACTACGCAGCTCTTGACAGCAACGTCAAGGCCCTTCGTCTACTAAAGCAATATGATGCTAATTTTAGTGCAACGGATTGTACTCAAAAAACTCCTCTTCACTATGTCAGTATATCAAAAAAGGGTCTTCCTAAGAAAGCGATTGAATTCTTATGTGGAGAGTGCGGAGTCGATCCAGATCCAATAGCATTCGGAGAAACTCCTCTCATCTTGGCTTGTCAAAATAATAATTTGTCAGTTGTAATTTCATTGGTTAGTTTTGGAGCTCTTGTGAACAACACAGCCACCTTTGTTTCTCCTCTGCAAGCAGCACCTTCGGAAGCTAAACATTTAAGACAATATTTAGAGGGTCAGGGTAGTTTTTAATTTTTTGTATTCAAACATAAAGATATGCACCAAAACATTAGATTAAATTGAGATAGTAGTTCTGATCATCACGTGAAGGTTATCAACACAAGTTATCATTATAAACAATACTTTATGCAACCTTCTCATGGAAGGGTTGCTGTCGTATTCACTTTCAAGTGAGAGAGTTGTTGTTATTAATTACTTGTTGAAGTGGTGTAATTGTTGTTTTCTCCCCACCAGCTTCCTTCACACACTAAACCTCTCTTCAAAAAATGGCTGACGCAGTTTTTCAAAAGATGGCCCAGGCTCTGTCGACTCCAGTCGGTAAGGAAGCGGCTGCGAAAGTGAATGAGATCATCACCTACGAGTTCCCTGACACTGGTGCTTCATATGTGATTGACTTGAAGTCGTGCAAGGCTTACAAAGGAAAGTGTGAAGACGCTGCTGCATCGTTCAAGATGGATGAATCTGTTTTTGTTGAGTTGGCCGGAGGAAAGGCTGACCCAATGGGTCTCTTCATGGAAGGAAAGATTGAACTCGATGGTGATACTGATGTCGCGATGAAGTTAGGGAAGGTGATGAAGAAGTTAGGCGACGCCATCTAAGTCTTCACCACTGATCTGACAACTTTCCTTTCGTTCTTCCTCATCGTCCGTCGTAGTCGTCGTTTAAGATGTTTCTAATTGATGTTTATAATTAAGAAAGTATTCTTAATTTAGAATACAAACTTTATCACATTAATAATAAAAGTTTACTCTGAAGGTATTCAAACCCTTTACTATTCCTTGTTACTGTACATCACATTCAACTAATAAGTGATGTTAAACAGATTCTCTTGTTCAAGTCTTTCTATCTCAATACCAGTAGTAGCTGGTGGGCATCTCTTATAACCAAAAGATGATGTGTTGATAAGTAATGATTGATTTATCTCTGATACTTTTACTACACGTATTCAACCCCTCCGTAAGTTAAACAATATCAGATGAACATGTGAAGCAGAAACATATCAAACCAAAGGTAAGATTCACATTCTCGTATTCTTCCATACAACAGACACACGAGAACAATATGAATGCTGCTCGACTTGCAGAAGGAATACGTAACGGAGAGTGGAAGAACATGGTGGTACTAGTCGGGGCTGGTATTAGTTGCGGGGCAGGTATCCCTGACTTTCGAAGTCCTGGAGGGATGTACGACTCTCTCCGACCAGAGTTACTAACAGCTTCTCATGAAGACCAACAGATAATGAAACAAAATGCAACTCATGTAGTCGACTGGACACTCTTCAGTAGGAATCCATATCCCTACTTAGAACTTCGTAGACCTTTTATAATTGGAATTCATGAAGGAAAGTGGAAACCAACACTGTGTCATTTCTTCTTTACTGAACTTGCTGAAAGAGGTATGATGAGGAGAATGTATTCTCAGAATATTGATGGACTGGACTACCGTTCTGGTATGAAGAATGTGGTTTCATGTCACGGAAGTATTGGAGCAGCAGCATGTGAACACTGTGGTGTGAAGGTAGACAGTGATTGGTTTATTAATAAATTAAAAACATGTATAAAAGATATTTACGGGATTGATTCTTCTTCACCGAAGGAATCTTCTCCAATCAACTGCCCGGAATGCGGAAAGTTCGGAATCAAGCCTTCGACGGTGTTGTACGGAAGGAACTTACCAAGTGACTTTTTTGAAGCGATGCAGCAAGATCTACCAGACAATGTTGACTTGTTATACATCGTAGGAACCTCTCTGACTGTTTCACCAGCGAATTCAATTGCTATGCGTGTTGCTCCAACCTGTCCACGTGTGATCTTCAATGCAGAGCCTGTTGGACATGGTCTTGGTATCAACTATGATGACGACTATGATACAAAAAGGATATCTTCTAAAGGAAGAGATACATTCTTTAGTGGGTCTGCTGATGACTCAGCGGCGATGGTTATAAAAGAATTAGATTGGAAAGATTATTTTATTAATAAATATGGATCACTTATGTCTGATGACTCTCTCAAAGTTCTTAAAGGAATCTAATAATAAAAGTAATTAATATCGATAAGGGCTAGACTGACAAACTTTATCCTCCTAACCCGTTGTTTGTTTGATGATAAGACAAAAAATATAGTTTTCCCTTTTATGTTTTCTTTTTTCTAAACGTAATTTTCTTTGATTAACAACTACAAAATGTTTTTCAATCAAGTACTTGATATTAATTTTGCTTTTAATACCTAAAGTTGTTACTGTTTTTTACATTGTCGGTGTAAGTTTCACCCCTAACCCGTTATTTGTTTGACTTCTTTTTTGTGATAACTCGTTACTATGGTTAATGCTAACTTAATCTACTCCTGGGCCGTTCTAAATAGAACGAATGCTGCTTTTGATTTTGGAAGTTTGTAGCAATTCATCTATCTGATAATAAACTATTCATTATTCAGTTCTTCAAATGGTAGTGGGTTGCCTTAAGAATCGCAATGTTATCGAAGGTGAAATTCATCAGCATCACTTCCCTGAAGTAATATTGCCGCCGGTTGAGATTCGAGAAGCCCGGCAAGAGTTGCAGGCAGGAATTCGAATTCTCAGATATGGTTCTAACAACAAACCTAAACACAAAACTTTATATCTTGATAACTCTATGATAAAATTAATATATACTCCGTCGAGGAAACCTGTTTGGAAAACAACAATATATCTGAAAAATGTTGTTGAGATTCGAGAAGCTGAAATCGTCACAAACGCAGCAAACATGTGCGTTTGTATGATATATTTAGATCCTCAGAGTAAGAAACACAAGGTACTACGACTTGTATGTCCAAGCGCAGAGACGAAAAAAAAGATCACAAACGTCATATCTTTCTTAGCTAATAAAAAACGAAGAAGATACACGAAGGATCCAGAAACAACGAGAATGCTTGATTTGTGGATGGAAGCAGATATAAATAATGACGGAAGGCTTTCTAAGAACGAGGTTAGTGTTCTTCTGCAACGACTAAACGTCCAATTAACTAAAACAGCGTTGAGTGAAAAATTTAAACAAGCAGACACGGACTCAAGTAGATATCTAAATTTCAAAGAATTTCAAAGTTTTTATAAATTACTACATCAACGTGAGGAGGTTAGTTCTCTTTTTCCTAAGCATGGCACCATGACCCTGGAAGACTTTAAGCTGTTTTGTCAAAATAAACAAGAAGAACGTCTCGATGGTGAAGAAGCTGAGAGGCTATTATCAAGTTTTGGTGATCCGGAAAAGGGGCTTTTACAAGCTGAGTTCACTTCTCTGCTATTTAGTAAACAGAATAGCTGGTGGAAGCCTGGTGATAGAGAGAACGTGACTCATGATATGGATAGGCCTTTGAATCAATATTTTATCTCATCGAGTCATAATACATATCTGACTGGAAATCAATTTCAATCAAAGAGCAGTTGTGATGCGTATCGACAAGCGCTTGAGAAGGGATGTCGATGTGTGGAATTAGACTGTTGGGATGGCCCAAACGGAGATCCCGAGATATTCCACGGCTACACCGTCACGAGCAGAATAAAATTCCGAGCTGTTTGCGAGACTATCTTCCAATACGCATTTCGCAAGAGTGAATACCCTGTTCTATTATCTCTTGAAGTTCATACTTGTGAAAAGCAACAAGTCAGAATGGCTGAACATATGCGAGAAGCATTCGGTGAAGCACTTCTCACTGATGCAGAGTACACTGAAGAATTATTCACTCCGAATGCTTTAAAAAGACGAATATTAGTAAAAGGAAAATTATGTTCCCGCAAGCCTGACGGTGAAAGCGATGAAGAGCATCAAGCGGGAGAAGATGACTTAAAAACTACAAATAAAGTTGCGTTGGAATTATCAGAATTAGTGACGTTACGAGCAGCTCATCCAAGAGACTGGGGGATGGATGCGTCTCCTAATTATATTCAATCTCTAAGTGAGAGTAGTTGCGAACATTATATTGATAATGATCAGGCAAAATTCGTTGAACTAAACAAACGAATGATGACTCGCATCTACCCATCAGGAAAACGACTCGGCTCAACAAACTACGATCCATGTCCTGCATGGAGTGTCGGTTGTCAATGCGTTGCATTAAACTTCCAAACAATGGACACAAATCAGCGTCTTAATGAAACCCGTTTTGAATCGAATGGATGTTGCGGATATATTCTAAAGCCCAGCCACTTAATAGGTCAAGGAGGACTGAATGACTATTCTCAACCAACTTATAAACTAATAATTACCATAAAGTCGGGTTGTCAGATTCCTAAGCCTCCCGGCAAGGACCAAGTGGACCCTTACGTTATCTGTTATATAAATGGAACTAAAGAAGATCAGTCTAGGGGGAAACATCGAACTGAAGTGGTAGACAATAACGGTTTTAATCCAGTTTGGAATAAGACAGTTTCCTTTACAATAAAATGCATGGAGTTAGCTATTCTGACCCTTCGTGTCATGCACACTGATTTGAAAGTCGCTGAAGCAATGATCCCACTGCCATCACTGAGGAGAGGCTATCGCAGTGTTCCACTACGAAATCCAGCAAACAGAGTTGAACTTGAACACTCTTGCTTGCTTGTCAAGACTTCCCTGAGACCAGAATAATAACTTTTTCTTAATCAACCCTTTTCGCATTCGTTTTTTTTTTCCTTTTTTCTTTTTCCAGCTTCGTTTTAGATTGTATTTAGTTGTTTATGTTTCTGTGAAAATAATAAGCAATTTTTTTTTTTTTTTTTTTTTTTTTTTTTTTTGTTTGTTTGTTTTTTATTATGTTTATCGTTTTTTTTTGTTCAGTATTCACATGTTGTTTTGTTGACTTTTTAATTTTAGGATTTTTTTTGAGTTTGTAAAAAAAAAACCGTAGCACCCTAATTTTCGTCTCTGTAGGTAGACTTAAGATTTAGCGAAGTATTAGTTTGTGTTCTTTCTCATGTGTTGGGAGCGTAGCTAACCCTATTCCGTTTTTATGATTTCGTACTGCGCAAACAGAGCAAAGGTGTTAGTAAAAAAGTAAGGTAAGCCTATGTCTGTCTTTTTTTTTTTTTTTTTTTTTTTTTGTTTATTTTCGTTGTGCAGCGTCTTATCCTGAAATGAGCACTTTGACAAATATCGCTGACTACTATTGCTTGTACCTCTCATGTGGTTGGGAAAAGCTTTAGTGAATGAGGTAGACGTTGAGTTTGTTTGTATTTTGATCAATTGAGAGAGAATTGTAGTAGCGTAACTACCCTATTCCTTAATTAGGATTTTGTACCAGTTGCTCACAAGCAAAACAACAGTGTGGAGTTAGCCCGATTTCTTTTTTTTCCGTTCTTCGGTTTCTTCTGTTTATTTGTTATTCAGTTTTTAATTCGTTGTGCAGCGTTCTCATCCTGAAATGAGCACTTTGACAAATATCGCTGACTGCTGTTGCTTGTACCTCTCATGTGGTTGGGAAAAGCTTTAGTGAATGAGGTAGATGTCGAGTGTTAGTATTTTTTATAGATACCAATTATTGATTTTCTTATACGGCAGCTAGTTTGGCCGAACCCTATTCTCGTTTTAGCCAGTTTCAAGTTGCTTTCCATTTAATATTGGTATCAAGTAACTCCCCTTTTTAAAAATTATATCGAATCGTGTTACCGTCAAGTAACGTGTACAAGGGATAGGATTCTGTCGTTCTGTTGTCACTTAATACTTTTTGTGTTACATATATTTGTAATCTCTTATGTGCTAAAGAAATGCCTCTAATTAAAAAAGGTGTCAATCAAAGTACATAATTGAGAGATAAACTAGTTTGAATCCAGCCTGATAGACTCGTGTCTCTATCTTTGGTTTGGGTTGTATTTTGTTTGCTCTCTCTTCACTTTTTTATGATTTCTCTCTCGTGCAAACGAGGCCCTTTGGAAGCTTTCATTTTAAAAACCCCTCAACTGTACACTTAAATAAATAATGAAAAACGAGTACAGTTAACCAACTTCCTTTCCTTTTTTTCCTTTTTTTTTTTTTTTTTTGGTTATGTTATTATTTTAATTAATGTTGAAGGACAGCAGTCGGAACCAAGATACTTAACTTTGCTTAACCTACTTAGCAAAGCATGAACACATCTGCCCTACTGCAGTTAAAAAAACTTTTTTACACTCATCCTGCTTCCTTTATCAGTTTTCTTCTCTGCCATCATTTTTATCATCCAGCAACTTCACTTAGTTTTGTTTGGTTACTTCATTTTTTATTTTTTTTTGTTTTTTCTTCGACGTTGTTTTTTTTTGAATAAAACTATTCATATTGATTTTAAAAATCTTTCACCATGTGACGGGATTCTCTCGCGTTCAACGAAAATGATTTGTGAGGATTTCTTGATTCTAACAATAATTAACAAAAACAAAAAAAGAGGAAAAGTTTTTCATTCAAACAATTCGATTTCTTTGCATAAAATCAGTCTCGTAATATTGTTTGATGATCTCAGTGGGAGAGAAACTTATTGACTGTTATTTTTAATTATTATTATTAATTATTATTATTATTATTATTGTCAGCTTAACAAACAATCAAAAAACAATGATACGACGAGCTATGTTGATCTGTGCTCTGATGGCGAGTGCAATGGGGGTAACGAGCCCAATAACGTTTCAAAAAACAGGAACCAAGATTGAAGTTTCACGGAAAAGCCCTGGAGATGCAGAGACCCTGACATTGGGAAGTGGTGATGTTGTAGTTGGATGGTACAGCTCAGCTGATCATCAATTGCAAGCAAGGATTTATAAAAACAGTAATCCAACAGTAGCAGGTGACGTGATTGTTGTTCACCAGAGCTCTGCAGAGTCAACAACAGTATTTGCATCAGGGAGAAAGCAGCTTGCTGCCCTATCTGACGGAGGATTCTTAATAACATACCAAGAAAACGACGAGTTGTACCGAAGGCAATATACCTCTACTGGTAGACCTGTAGGCGGTGCGGTTCTAATTGCGACTGTTGGTGCGACAGCAGGGCGACACTCTGCTGTGGGTTTCAGAACGGGAGGGGGTGCTGTTGTCTTGTTCACCAGTACGGGAGGTTCGTTCAGAATGTTTTCTTTGGCAGCGAACAGTTTGACACCTGTGACGGTTTTAGGAACAAGTGTAACGTTTTATGACATGATAGAAATATCTGCGGGATTGTTAGTTGTGTTCAGTGAAGGAACCAGTGAACTGTTTTATAAAGTATTAAGCAGTGTTAGTTTCGCTGAGCTCTACAGTGGTACCATTGCCGGTTCTCCGACAAGAGCCTGGGATAGAATTTCATTGAAAATGAGTCACGGAAGAGAGACTCCTCTGATAACATTAGCAGCTCACGATAGCGTAGCAGCTATGACTACTTTGAGAATCTGGTTATTCACTGAGGACATAGATGTGAGTACTCCTATGCTGCACCGTTCAACAGTTCTTGATCACTTAACACTTGGTATGGGATCCAGCAACAAGGGACAGACGATACTGTTTTCCAGTACTGGGTTTGCTTATTATAATAATGACTACAGTGATATATCTTCTAGTGGTTTCAGGTCATCGTTGGCGGTATCAGAAACATTAACTAAAGTATCCGTGGCACAACTAGGAGTCAATGGGTGGTTTGCTGTCTTTCCATCACAAACAGCAGAGGAAGTTCCTGTTTCGATTATTGCTGCGAGTTACTACCACGTTCCGGAAGTTCAATTCGTTACTGACATAGAGTTGGATGCGATGTCGTCGTGTAGACTTGACAATGGAGGTTACGCTGTTGCGTACAGAACCAATGCAGGTGCAGTTATGTACGCACTCTTCGATGACGATAATAACATGAAATCGAAGAAAACTATTGGAACCGGTGCCACAACAGCTCCAATAATAGCAGGTAGCTTGCCACATAGTAATACTTTTTTTGTAACTTATGGTGATGGAGGTATTCGAAGTGTTGAGGTGGACACAACAGGGGATGGTACTGAACAAACTGCTTTGGTGCATTCCGGCAGCAGCGACCATCGTTCATTTTTATGCGGAGGTTCCCTGGTTGTGATAGTTTCATCAGTTGAAGAAGTATTTCTTCAGCTTGAAGGAACTGTAACTTTTTATGTCTTAACGGCTTATGTTGGAGGTGCTAATGTTCGAGTTCTGAGTACCGGGACGCCTTTTATATGGGACTCAGCTTGTGGAGCTGGGGGAACTTATTACGTAACCCACGTCCTTGATGGCACCAGAGATGTGAATTATGTTCCAATTACGGGAACTACTATTGGAAGTGCGATGGATTTTCGATTTAATGATGGAATCCCCGGGTCGATTAGGATTTTTACTCCAACGCAAGGAAGTTTAATTATTTTTATCGTTGATCGAAATTTTGGTCTTGTTCACTCCAGAAGTATTACCAGCAGCGTCACTTGGAGGACATCGTTGAACTGCTTTAGGAATTCTCTCACATTTTCACAATCACTTTATGATGATTCTTTTTCCGTGTCTTGTGCATCAAATATGTCTCCTGTTAAAGATAGACAAGGCGGTGCTATAATGTTTACTCGAATGGAAGCTTCTGGGGCTGAAATTGAACCTAGTCGGGTGGTTAATAATTTTGTTGTTGGAACTCAAGCGAATCCTTCAATGATTGCGACGGATAAGGGAGTTGTCATTGTCTATGCAACTGCGACTACAAGTATCACTGGAGATCCAATTGGTGTTTCCTTACCGATTGAGGTAGATGCTGGTTATGAGAGGCAACCAGAGACTGCAAGTAACACCCTACGGGGATTTCAAAGGTCCCCTGCTTCTTGCGGATTCTCTGGAGGAGCCGTCGTTGTATGGGAGTCACATGTTGGAGCTGTTTCTCAGATATACGCTCAAATTTATGACACAACCGGACGTGCAATTTTCGACAAGGAATTTATAGTAAGTGGCGGGACGAGCGCTCCAGAAGATCGTCCGGATGTTGCCTGTTTCAGGAACAATTTCTATGTATCGTGGCAGTCAGCTGTTGGTTCCAGCACCACGATAAACGTCCTCCAGTTTGCTTCCAATGGGGACAAAATAGGTTCTCCTGTTTTGATACATACAATTGCAAGTGGAGGTGATGCTCGGCCTGTTATTGCGACAACGAGAAGTGGAAACAAGTATGTCGTTTCATGGCAAGCTAACCTTGGAACAGGAAATGATGTGGACGTGTACATGAGTGTTGTTGAGGGTTCGGCAATATCAGATGCTATCATCGTTCACGGTACGTTGCAACTAACTCAGAGAAACCCGTCGGTTGATATCACTGATGACGACAGTGTCATTATTGCTTGGCAATCGTTTAATGAAGACGGTTCCGGATACGGTATCTTTGCCAGGGTATTTGATGTGAGCCAAGCAAATCCTGTTGCGAGTGCTGCTGCTTTTCAAGTGAACACCGAGACTGAGGGATCTCAAACATCTCCGCGAGTAGCATTCTTCAGTGACAAGAAGTTTATCATCATTTGGGGAAGTGGTACTGTTTCAACTTTATTTAACGTGATGGGAGCTGTCTATTCTGCGGGTGCAGTGAAACAGGGAAGTGACTTTCGCGTGAATGCCGAGGAAATTGGAAATGACCGACCGACATCGATATGCATCCTGCCAGACGATTCATTTATTGTTGCGTGGAACCGTTTTGAGATACGACTAACACAAGACGCGTACTTTAGACGATTTGACACCTCGGGAAGACCACTTGGCGGAGATCAACTCATTAACAGGTTCACACGTAGACGTCAATTTGATGCTACCATCGCATTACTGCACAACGACAATTTCATTATCTCTTGGACTAGTAAATGGCAAGACAGGTCTTCATGGAGTATTTACTCCTCCGCATACAGTCGAGTTCCCACTGTAACAACATACGGAGTTCCAGACCAATCTTCGATTGTTGAGCAGGTAGTGAAGCCTCTGTCAGATGGTAGAGTGTTGTCACTTTATATTGTACAGGATGATTCGAATGTCGCAAAATTAATTGGAGAAGTAGAAAACACAGATGGGACATCATTCGGGAGAGACATTCTTCAGCTAACCAACATCGGACTTGGTTCAACTTATGATGTGACAGTGGTGGGGACAACAGCATATGTTGTTGTTCATGACGGGGGTGATTCTTTTACTTATAAAATAATATCATTTGAAATCTCTGCCTCTACTCTATCATCTCCGGTTGTTGTCGCAAGCTTTGTTGCGATAAATGACGCCGCAGTCTATCCAAAGATCTCCATAGATTCAGGCACGACTCTTATTCATGTATTACACCGTGATGGTAATAATGTTGGAAATAATCTTTATTTGGAATCGTTCGATACGAATGGAGGTGGGGTCAATAAGGTTAGCCTTTTCCCACGAATGAATTCTTTCACACATGGATCGATGTCTTTCTTGAGTAGCGGATACTTTGTTGTTGCGAACTCAATGAGACGAACAACAACTACTAGATTGTATCTTTCGGTAGTGAAGACGGATGGGAATGTCGCGAAGACAGTAGCGCTGACCACTGCCGACGAACAGTTGTACTCTGAAGTTGGTATCCTCAGTGACAACAGAGTTGTTGTTTGTTATTCTACGATAGGAGTTTCTCTCATTGATTGTCAGATTTATAAGATTACATTAGGAACTGATGTATTCATTGAGAAGGTAGGTCCGACATGTAAGACCTTTATTTACAGTTCTACGAGAACCATTGGAATGTCTGTTGTTGGTGATGATAAGTTTGCGGTTACTGGAGTTTCTTTATCTGGGGAGTCTGTTTATGTTAAAGTTTTGAATTCTAAATTTGAAGTTCTTGGGGTTGAAAAACGGCAACCAATATTTTTTAATTTATTTTCTTTTTGCAGCATAACGGCTGAAACTTGTTTTTATGTTTTAATCTTTTATTTAGTACACTATCTCTTAACAAACTCATATTCTAACTAACTGTTGATGGATAGCCCAGGATTGAATTCCTGCCCTCCTCTCCCTTATTTTGTTTCTTTTTCTTAAATGTTCCACTGAAGAAATCTGAACTGACGTACTATCACAGTGAGTATCTGTTTCTTTTTTATACATGTGCTTAGCTTCTTCTTATTTATACAATTTGATCTGCACTTTTGTGTATAAAATCAAAATTACGGAAAACAAGAAAGTATTGTAATATGCCGAGGCATCATTCATCCTTCGATAGAGACTGTGGCATGCCTTCCAGCTTTCACAGGTGATAGTGTACTTTTGTTTCAAATTCGGCTGAAACTTGTTTTTGTTTTTATATCTTTATTCCAAACCTCTCTTTTAACAAACTCATATTCTAACTAACTACCGAAAGATGTTACTCGTAGACAAAGTCAGCTTTGTCTGGGAGTGATATCTTTTCTCTCTTTATTGACGTAAAGGATAATCCAAAACATTTATCTAAGATATTGGATTCCTATCGTCGTCTGTGGAGTTATTCTTTTATTTCTTTGAATTCCTGCCCTCCTCTCCCTTATTTCATTTGTTTCTTTTAACTAATTCAAACAAAGCTTACGTGTATTTCCAATAGTTTACTGAAGATAGTTTGTTCCACTGAAGAAAGCTCACGTGTATGTATGTTCTTCTAGCTTTTTCTCAGCTTTTTCTTTATTTGTTGCAAACTTGACAACGTTTCTTTCTTCTTCGTTTGTATGTTTTCTTTCTGTGTTCCTGCTGCGTACAGTTTGCCATGCTAGAGATACACTTTTGGTCATCGACTTCGATTTTGTTATGAAACATGTTCATCAGGGAGGGAATCCTACTTCGTATTTCGAAGAAGGTCTTTTTCCCGCAAAACGTTTTTGATTATAAAATCCTCGTCATCGACGACGGGAGTAATCGCAACGACACCGACCAAGGAGATCATTTTTGTCTGTTGTTGGTGATGATAAGTTTGCGGTTACTGGAGTTTCTTTATCTGGGGAGTCTGTTTATGTTAAAGTTTTGAATTCTAAATTTGAAGTTCTTGAAGCATACCGAGCGTTCTCTCACACTTTTAATAGAGGTTCTGCGTGCATCCACCAAGAATCTGGATTAATAGTTCCAATGCAAGTAAGGTCTAGTACTAGTAGGAAATTGATGTGGAGACTTACCTCTCCTGTCGTCACTAAAACTGATTCTGATGTACCAACTGATGAATCAATTCCAGTTATTCCGGACGAAGAGGAGGAGGAAGGCGAACAAGCGGCTTAAATCCTTTCTTGTATTAAATAAAATATCAACATATTAATGTCTAGTGTGCATTGTGAATACTAGTCGCTGAACTTCTGGCTGACAATTGGGAAACGAGAGTAAGAAATTGGAACGATTTCACGACAACATGGAAGCAAGTAAATGCCGGAGTAGGTAATAGTTGTATAATGTTTTCTGTTCTCTCGGTCAATCTTCCTCTCTTTTTTTTTTTTGATTAATAAAAAGTTATTTTGTTATTTTCTTTTCTTTCTGCCTCTCTTTTTTAACCCTCATTCTCTGATAAAACTGACGGCATTGTAAAAGTGTGAAGTTTCTTTGTAGGTTTCTTAATAAACAAAAAGTATATAAAAATTGTGATATTTTGAGCCATCTCTCTGGAAACTGGACGGATGCTGCAGACTTTCGTTCCGGCAGGTTGCCCAGGAGATTTATCAAATAAATCTTCCTTTAGCTGTTCCACTAAAGATGTTCCCTTGGTTTCCCTCCCTTCTTTTAGTTTTTTCCCTTTTCGTTGTTGTTGCAATCAAGGCATCGAAAAATTGCTTTTTGTTCTCAATTTTTGGTTAAATCGAAAAATAGAAATTAGAGAAAGCAAGAAACCTTCTTGTTCTGTTCTAATCTCCCATCGGTTTATTTATTTGTTGCAATTATTTGAGAACATGAAAAAGGGAACCATCAGATGATGCAAGTAATTGTACAAAATTATATTCTGTACTAGATTCTTGTTGTTCAATAAAATGAACTTTCCTTTCCTATTGTAATTACATCGAAATTGCTTTTCTGCAAATTTTAATTTTAAATTGTTTTTCTTTCATCTTTTCTCGCTTTCAGATAACGTTGTTTTGCTCATCATCGGCAAACACTTGTCGTTGGTGTATTCGATAAGAATTCTGACCTCACTCCCACACATTCGGTGAGTTCAGTGAAACAAGGAAGTGACTTTCGCGTGAATGCCGAGGAAATTGGAAATGACCGACCGACATCGATATGCATCCTGCCAGACGATTCATTTATTGTTGCGTGGAACCGTTTTGAGATACGACTAACACAAGACGCGTACTTCAGACGATTTGACACCTCGGGAAGACCACTTGGCGGAGATCAACTCATTAACAGGTTCACACGTAGACGTCAATTTGATGCTACCATCGCATTACTGCACAACGACAATTTCATTATCTCTTGGACTAGTAAATGGCAAGACAGGTCTTCATGGAGTATTTACTCCTCCGCATACAGTCGAGTTCCCACTGTAACAACATACGGAGTTCCAACCGACCAATCTTCGATTGTTGAGCAGGTAGTGAAGCCTCTGTCAGATGGTAGAGTGTTGTCACTTTATATTGTACAGGATGATTCGAATGTCGCAAAATTAATTGGAGAAGTAGAAAACACAGATGGGACATCATTCAGGAGAGACATTCTTCAGCTAACCAACATCGGACTTGGTTCAACTTATGATGTGACAGTGGTGGGGACAACAGCATATGTTGTTGTTCATGACGGGGGTGATTCTTTTACTTATAAAATAATATCATTTGAAATCTCTGCCTCTACTCTATCATCTCCGGTTGTTGTCGCAAGCTTTGTTGCGATAAATGACGCCGCAGTCTATCCAAAGATCTCCATAGATTCAGGCACGACTCTTATTCATGTATTACACCGTGATGGTAATAATGTTGGAAATAATCTTTATTTGGAATCGTTCGATACGAATGGAGGTGGGGTCAATAAGGTTAGCCTTTTCCCACGAATGAATTCTTTCACACATGGATCGATGTCTTTCTTGAGTAGCGGATACTTTGTTGTTGCGAACTCAATGAGACGAACAACAACTACTAGATTGTATCTTTCGGTAGTGAAGACGGATGGGAATGTCGCGAAGACAGTAGCGCTGACCACTGCCGACGAACAGTTGTACTCTGAAGTTGGTATCCTCAGTGACAACAGAGTTGTTGTGTGTTATGCGAGAAGAAATCTCGATCTGATTGATTGTCAGATTTATAAGATTACATTAGGAACTGATGTATTCATTAAGAAGGTAGGTCCGACATGTAAGACCTTTATTTACGGTTCTACGAGAACCATTGGAATGTCTGTTGTTGGTGATGATAAGTTTGCGGTTACTGGAGTTTCGTACTTTGTTGATTCTGTTTATGTTAAAGTTTTGAATTCTAAATTTGAAGTTCTTGAAGCATACCGAGCGTTCTCTCAAACTTTTATTATGGGTTCTGCGATTGCATCCATCGCTAAGTTCCAAGAATCTGGATTAATAGTTCCGATGCAAGTAAACTCTGGTACTGGTAGGAAATTGATGTGGAAACTTACCTCTCCTGTCGTCACTAAAATTGATTCTGATGTACCAACTGATGAATCTATTCCAGTTGATCCGTACGGAGAGGAAGGATTTTGAAGGCGAACAAACACTCTAACTACTGACTGACAGTTAGGAAACCAATGTAAGAAATAGGAACGGTTTCTTGACAACCTGCAAGCAAATCAACGGCAAAGGAGGTGTTATAGAAGTTTCATGTTTTCTTTCCTGTCCCTCGCTTTTTTAGGTCACGCCACCTCACCACCATTCTGCAGTGAATTGCTTAAATTTTAATCATAGTTTCAAGTTGTCAAGAAAGATATTTTTGAATCGTAATGAAGTCCCCCCTTTGACTTGACAGAATATTTTTCGCTGGTAGTTCATTTGCTACTTGTTGTTTGTTAACTTTGAAATATTTATCCAAGTCCGCCCATGTTGCTTCCAGATAAAACTGACATTGATAAGAAAAAGATTGATATTTCCTGTTGTTTTGGTATTTAAATGAATTTTCTCCAAGTTGATCATAAAAACCTGAGAAAACCTCGACACTTACACCGTTTTCGATCATAAAGACCTGGGAACACTTTAAATAATAAGTAAAGAATATCACTTCGATACAAATCATCATTTCTCTTTCTCGACTGTTGTAATAGTTTGGGGATGTTGGACAACTCAACCAATTCAGAGATGGAAACCTCTGCGGAGCGATTATCATCTAAAATTCTGTCAGAGAAAAAGATTCTGTGGAAGAAAAGTTCCTTCGTCTAAGAATAGTGTTGTATTAGTTTACCGTCCCACCAACAATTAGTCGAATTTTGAAAACTCTCGGTGTGTGGGTTATTTTTCACTTGTAGAAAACCCAAAACGTGGTGTTTAAGTGTTTGGAGTTTTTTATTATTCTTGATTCCTTTCTATTTTTTATATTTATGTGAATGTGGTTCCTTTTTTTAAGATGAGTTTTCCGTGTCTTCCCATGTATTTGGTGTGACATGAGGGAAATTAGCAATTGTGCGGGTGTATGTGTGTAAATTCTTTTTTTGTTGTTGTTGTTCAACCTTGTGGTTGCTGTGGTTCAGAAGTCACACATACGAAGATCATCGCAAATATCTACGCGCACTGTGTAATTATCTCATTCTATCTGGCTTTCTTGTGGGGTTGAAAAACGCCCATCAGTTAAAGATAAACAACCCAAACATTTAACTAAGATATTGTATTCAAGTTTTACACCTTTCAATGTCACGATTATATTATTGTCTTATTGTAGGTAACGATAACGGCTGAAACTTGTTTTTATTTTTATCTTTTGGTACACTTCTTTTAACAAACTCATATTCTAACTAACTACCGAAGGATGTTACTCGTAGACAAAGTCTAGAAGTGATATCTTTTCTCTCTTTATTGACGTAAAGGATAATCCAAAACATTTATCTAAGATATTGGATTCCTATCGTCGTCTGTGGAGTTATTCTTTTATTTCTTTGAATTCCTGCCTTCCTCTCCCTTATTTCATTTGTTTCTTTTAATTAATTCAAACAAAGCTTACGTGTATATCCAATAGTTTACTGAAGATAGTTTGTTCCACTGAAGAAATCTGAACTGACGTACTATCACAGTGAGTATCTGTTTCTTTTTTATACATGTGCTTAGCTTCTTTTTTTTAATACAATTTGATCTGCACTTTGTGTGTATAAAATCAAAATTACCGGAGAGAAAGAGAAGCAAAAACAGGTAAATGTGTCATTCTTTTCTTTTTTAAGATGAGTTTTGAGTCCTGTTTCTTGGAATTGTCCAAATATTAACATCCGCGTCTTCCCACTTGTTTGTGACATGAGGGAAATTAGCAATTGTGCGTGTGTATGTGTGTAAATTCTTTTTTTGTTATTGTTGTTCAACCTTGTGGTTGTTGTGGTTCAGAAGTCACAAATACAAAGATCGTCGAAAATATCTACGCGCACTGTGCAATAATCTCATTTTGGCCTTCTTGTGGGGTTGAAAAACGGCAACCAATATTTTTTAATTTATTTTCTTTTTGCAGCATAACGGCTGAAACTTGTTTTTATGCATTAATCTTTTATTTAGTACACTATCTCTTAACAAACTCATATTCTAACTAAGTGTTGAAGGATGCCCGTCCTGGCGAGCTCCGATGGATATTAAGAAATCAGTTCTTTTGAAATAGACCAATTGATAAATCCGATTTATTATTTAACTGGAATGAAGTCCCTTAGAACTTACTGATGAAGGCCTAAGAGGGACAAGTAGCATAAGATTAAGGCTCCTGAAACTACGTATTCCACAGTGTATTATGGAACAGCAGAACAATTGTGTTTTTATAATTTTTCTTTTTTTTTTATATTTTAATTTAGTGCACTTGTTTTATAATAAACTCATATTCTAACTCTTAAATGATGTCACCAACCATTATTTGTTTGTTGTCCTTCGAACTTTTACAATCGATTGAATTTTCCCTCCCTCTCTCCCCTTCTTTTGACTGATAACGGTAAATACTAACTATTGAAGGATGTTACTCGTAGACAAAGTCTAGAAGTGGTATCTTTTCTCTCTTTATTGACGTAAAGGATAACCCAAAACATTTATCTAAGATATTGGATTCCTATCGTCGTCTGTGGAGTTATTCTTTTATTTCTTTGAATTCCTGCCCTCCTCTCCCTTATTTCATTTGTTTCTTTTAACTAATTCAAACAAAGCTTACGTGTATTTCCAATAGTTTACTGAAGATAGTTTGTTCCACTGAAGAAAGCTCACGTGTATGTATGTTCTTCTAGCTTTTTCTCAGCTTTTTCTTTATTTGTTGCAAACTTGACAACGTTTCTTTCTTCTTCGTTTGTATGTTTTCTTTCTGTGTTCCTGCTGCATACAGTTTGCCATGCTAGAGATACACTTTTGGTCATCGACTGCGATTTTGTTATGAAACATGTTCATCAGGGAGGGAATCCTACTTCGTATTTCGAAGAAGGTCTTTTTCCCGCAAAACGTTTTTGATTATAAAATCCTCGTCATCGACGACGGGAGTAATCGCAACGACACCGACCAAGGAGATCATTTTTGAGATCCACACGATAAAGTTAGACAACAATCACAAATAAAGAACAAAACAAAAATACCCTTTGTTTTGGATGTTGGTGTTTCATTTTGGGATTGTTCTTCTGAGCAGAATCAGTCTCGTGGAACTGTTTGATAGAAGTAGTCAGAGAAGAAACTATTCCGATTGAAAGCCGATATTTCTTATGGACATGATTCAGTTACCCTCAACAGGATTCTATTTGTGTACTACGGAATATAAGGCTATTCTGAAGAGTATTCTTTTTTTTATTAAATATTTTTATTTTCTTCCTCTCCCACATTCGATGTCTCACTTCCATCGTATCTTTTCCTTCCTTTATTTAGTCCTGAACTGTTACGGGTGACTCAAACACCTCGTAGTCATCAGTACTTGACTTTCTAATACTAACTTCTTTATTTGATGTCCTTACGATTTATTGATTGATTTGATTATTTACTTATTGATAGCTAATACTAACTTCTTTTTGTGTTCTTGTTGCATACGGTTTGTAATGCAACTGATCCAGTTATAGGCCAAGGACGTGGTGGTTGACTAAAAGATGAATTCATCAGAATAGCAATCTCTCTTTTCAACACGGAGGAAACTCTTTATCTCTACAGGGGTTTTGATTAGATGGCAACCTTCTATCTTTGACCAAACCAAATCATCACACCTGACTAAAGAAATAAAAAGATTAACTACTCGACATTGCGACCAGACTTTGAGTAAAGTGACGATGAATTCTTTGCTTCTCATTTATCTAAACAAATACCAACAATTGGAGAGGTCAGCTTATTGACTGTTGTTTTAATTTTTATTATTAATTATTATTATTATTATTGTCAGCTTAACAAACAATCAAAAAACAATGATACGACGAGCTATGTTGATCTGTGCTCTGATGGCGAGTGCAATGGGGGTAACGAGCCCAATAACGTTTCAAAAAACAGGAACCAAGATTGAAGTTTCACGGAAAAGCCCTGGAGATGCAGAGACCCTGACATTGGGAAGTGGTGATGTTGTAGTTGGATGGTACAGCTCAGCTGATCATCAATTGCAAGCAAGGATTTATAAAAACAGTAATCCAACAGTAGCAGGTGACGTGATTGTTGTTCACCAGAGCTCTGCAGAGTCAACAACAGTATTTGCATCAGGGAGAAAGCAGCTTGCTGCCCTATCTGACGGAGGATTCTTAATAACATACCAAGAAAACGACGAGTTGTACCGAAGGCAATATACCTCTACTGGTAGACCTGTAGGCGGTGCGGTTCTAATTGCGACTGTTGGTGCGACAGCAGGGCGACACTCTGCTGTGGGTTTCAGAACGGGAGGGGGTGCTGTTGTCTTGTTCACCAGTACGGGAGGTTCGTTCAGAATGTTTTCTTTGGCAGCGAACAGTTTGACACCTGTGACGGTTTTAGGAACAAGTGTAACGTTTTATGACATGATAGAAATATCTGCGGGATTGTTAGTTGTGTTCAGTGAAGGAACCAGTGAACTGTTTTATAAAGTATTAAGCAGTGTTAGTTTCGCTGAGCTCTACAGTGGTACCATTGCCGGTTCTCCGACAAGAGCCTGGGATAGAATTTCATTGAAAATGAGTCACGGAAGAGAGACTCCTCTGATAACATTAGCAGCTCACGATAGCGTAGCAGCTATGACTACTTTGAGAATCTGGTTATTCACTGAGGACATAGATGTGAGTACTCCTATGCTGCACCGTTCAACAGTTCTTGATCACTTAACACTTGGTATGGGATCCAGCAACAAGGGACAGACGATACTGTTTTCCAGTACTGGGTTTGCTTATTATAATAATGACTACAGTGATATATCTTCTAGTGGTTTCAGGTCATCGTTGGCGGTATCAGAAACATTAACTAAAGTATCCGTGGCACAACTAGGAGTCAATGGGTGGTTTGCTGTCTTTCCATCACAAACAGCAGAGGAAGTTCCTGTTTCGATTATTGCTGCGAGTTACTACCACGTTCCGGAAGTTCAATTCGTTACTGACATAGAGTTGGATGCGATGTCGTCGTGTAGACTTGACAATGGAGGTTACGCTGTTGCGTACAGAACCAATGCAGGTGCAGTTATGTACGCACTCTTCGATGACGATAATAACATGAAATCGAAGAAAACTATTGGAACTGGTGCCACAACAGCTCCAATAATAGCAGGTAGCTTGCCACATAGTAATACTTTTTTTGTAACTTATGGTGATGGAGGTATTCGAAGTGTTGAGGTGGACGCAACAGGGGATGGTACTGAACAAACTGCTTTGGTGCATTCCGGCAGCAGCGACCATCGTTCATTTTTATGCGGAGGTTCCCTGGTTGTGATAGTTTCATCACTTGAAGAAATACAGCTTGAAGGAACTGTAACTTTTTATGTCTTAACGGCTTATGTTGGAGGTGCTAATGTTCGAGTTCTGAGTACCGGGACGCCTTTTATATGGGACTCAGCTTGTGGAGCTGGGGGAACTTATTACGTAACCCACGTCCTTGATGGCACCAGAGATGTGAATTATGTTCCAATTACGGGAACTACTATTGGAAGTGCGATGGATTTTCGATTTAATGAAGGAGCCCCCGGGTCGATTAGGACTTTTACTCCAACGCAAGGAAGTTTAATTATTTTTATCGTTGATCGAAATTTTGGTCTTGTTCACTCCAGAAGTATTACCAGCAGCGTCACTTGGAGGACATCGTTGAACTGCTTTAGGAATTCTCTCACATTTTCACAATCACTTTATGATGATTCTTTTTCCGTGTCTTGTGCATCAAATATGTCTCCTGTTAAAGATAGACAAGGCGGTGCTATAATGTTTACCCGAATGGATGTTTCTGGGGCTGAAATTGAACCTAGTCGGGTGGTTAATAATTTTGTTGTTGGAACTCAAGCGAATCCTTCAATGATTGCGACGGATAAGGGAGTTGTCATTGTCTATGCAACTGCGACTACAAGTATCACTGGAGATCCAATTGGTGTTTCCTTACCGATTGAGGTAGATGCTGGTTATGAGAGGCAACCAGAGACTGCAAGTAACACCCTACGGGGATTTCAAAGGTCCCCTGCTTCTTGCGGATTCTCTGGAGGAGCCGTCGTTGTATGGGAGTCACATGTTGGAGCTGTTTCTCAGATATACGCTCAAATTTATGACACAACCGGACGTGCAATTTTCGACAAGGAATTTATGGTAAGTGGCGGGACGAGCGCTCCAGAAGATCGTCCGGATGTTGCCTGTTTCAGGAACAATTTCTACGTATCGTGGCAGTCAGCTGTTGGTTCCAGCACCACGATAAACGTCCTCCAGTTTGCTTCCAATGGGGACAAAATAGGTTCTCCTGTTTTGATACATACAATTGCAAGTGGAGGTGATGCTCGGCCTGTTATTGCGACAACGACAAGTGGAAACAAGTATGTCGTTTCATGGCAAGCTAACCTTGGAACAGGAAATGATGTGGACGTGTACATGAGTGTTGTTGAGGGTTCGGCAATATCAGATCCTATCATCGTTCACGGTACGTTGCAACTAACTCAGAGAAACCCGTCGGTTGATATCACTGATGACGACAGTGTCATTATTGCTTGGCAATCGTTTAATGAAGACGGTTCCGGATACGGTATCTTTGCCAGGGTATTTGATGTGAGCCAAGCAAATCCTGTTGCGAGTGCTGCTGCTTTTCAAGTGAACACCGAGACTGAGGGATCTCAAACATCTCCGCGAGTAGCATTCTTCAGTGACAAGAAGTTTATCATCATTTGGGGAAGTGGTACTGTTTCAACTTTATTTAACGTGATGGGAGCTGTCTATTCTGCGGGTGCAGTGAAACAGGGAAGTGACTTTCGCGTGAATGCCGAGGAAATTGGAAATGACCGACCGACATCGATATGCATCCTGCCAGACGATTCATTTATTGTTGCGTGGAACCGTTTTGAGATACGACTAACACAAGACGCGTACTTTAGACGATTTGACACCTCGGGAAGACCACTTGGCGGAGATCAACTCATTAACAGGTTCACACGTAGACGTCAATTTGATGCTACCATCGCATTACTGCACAACGACAATTTCATTATCTCTTGGACTAGTAAATGGCAAGACAGGTCTTCATGGAGTATTTACTCCTCCGCATACAGTCGAGTTCCCACTGTAACAACATACGGAGTTCCAGACCAATCTTCGATTGTTGAGCAGGTAGTGAAGCCTCTGTCAGATGGTAGAGTGTTGACACTTTATATTGTACAGGATGATTCGAATGTCGCAAAATTAATTGGAGAAGTAGAAAACACAGATGGGACATCATTCGGGAGAGACATTCTTCAGCTAACCAACATCGGACTTGGTTCAACTTATGATGTGACAGTGGTGGGGACAACAGCATATGTTGTTGTTCATGACGGGGGTGATTCTTTTACTTATAAAATAATATCATTTGAAATCTCTGCCTCTACTCTATCATCTCCGGTTGTTGTCGCAAGCTTTGTTGCGATAAATGACGCCGCAGTCTATCCAAAGATCTCCATAGATTCAGGCACGACTCTTATTCATGTATTACACCGTGATGGTAATAATGTTGGAAATAATCTTTATTTGGAATCGTTCGATACGAATGGAGGTGGCGTCAATAAGGTTAGCCTTTTCCCACGAATGAATTCTTTCACACATGGATCGATGTCTTTCTTGAGTAGCGGATACTTTGTTGTTGCGAACTCAATGAGACGAACAACAACTACTAGATTGTATCTTTCGGTAGTGAAGACGGATGGGAATGTCGCGAAGACAGTAGCGCTGACCACTGCCGACGAACAGTTGTACTCTGAAGTTGGTATCCTCAGTGACAACAGAGTTGTTGTTTGTTATTCTACGATAGGAGTTTCTCTCATTGATTGTCAGATTTATAAGATTACATTAGGAACTGATGTATTCATTGAGAAGGTAGGTCCGACATGTAAGACCTTTATTTACAGTTCTACGAGAACCATTGGAATGTCTGTTGTTGGTGATGATAAGTTTGCGGTTACTGGAGTTTCTTTATCTGGGGAGTCTGTTTATGTTAAAGTTTTGAATTCTAAATTTGAAGTTCTTGGGGTTGAAAAACGGCAACCAATATTTTTTAATTTATTTTCTTTTTGCAGCATAATGGCTGAAACTTGTTTTTATGCTTTAATCTTTTATTTAGTACACTATCTCTTAACAAACTCATATTCTAACTAACTGTTGATGGATAGCCCAGGATTAGTATAATTACTCTCTATCCCTTCCCTTCTGTTTTTTTTTTTTTTTTTTTTTTTTTTTTTGCCTTTTATCATTATCATTATCAACTTCCTTTCCTCTCCCCAAACTTTGTTATTTTGCTGGCGAACCGGTCAAGGCCGAAGCATTGATGTATCAGTGTCTCTCGAACATTAGATTTCCTCGCTTATGCTAAGAAATTAATCCTCTCAGGGATCAGGTTCGACATAATGTCGTAGTATTGGGGACTCACAGGTGGTTAACCGTTCCACCCTGTTGTGTCTATCTAACCGGTACTCGATGGTATGTCGGGCTAGCTAGCTAACTAACTGTAGAATTAATGATACTAACTGGAATGAAGTCCCTTAGAACTTACTGATGAAGGCCTAAAAAGGGACAAGTAGTATAAGATTAAGGCCTGAAACTACATATTCTATTACCCTTTGATGTTAGGAAACTGCAGAAATGAATGCTTTTCTTTTATTGATCTCTACTTTTCTTATTCTCACTTTTCTGTTCTAAAATTAATGATACTAACTGTAGAATTAATGATACTAACTGTAGATGTTTTTATAACTTTTTTATAATAAACTCATATTCTAACTAACTATGTTTTTGTGAATGTGGTTAAGATGTTTTGAGTCGTGTTTCTTGGAACCGTCGAAATATTAACCATCCGTGTCTTCCCATGTATTTGGTGTGACAAGAGGGAAATTGGCAATTGTGCGTGTGTATGTGTGTAAATTCTTTTTTGGTTATTGTTGTTCAACCTTGTGGTTGTTGTGGTTCAGAAGTCACACATACGAAGATCATCGAAAAAATCTACGCGCACTGTGTAATTATCTCATTCTATCTGGCTTTCTTGTGGGGTTGAATAACCAAACATTTATCTAAGATATTGGATTCCTATAATCGTCTGTGGAGTTATTCTTTTATTTCTTTGAATTCCTGCCCTCCTCTCCCTTATTTTGTTTCTTTTTCTTAAATGTTCCACTGAAGAAATCTGAACTGACGTACTATCACAGTGAGTATCTGTTTCTTTTTTATACATGTGCTTAGCTTCTTCTTATTTATACAATTTGATCTGCACTTTTGTGTATAAAATCAAAATTACGGAAAACAAGAAAGTATTGTAATATGCCGAGGCCACATTCATCCTTCGATAGAGAATGTGGCATGCCTTCCAGCTTTCACAGGTGATAGTGTACTTTTGTTTCAAATTCGGCTGAAACTTGTTTTTGTTTTTATATCTTTATTCCAAACCTCTCTTTTAACAAACTCATATTCTAACTAACTACCGAAAGATGTTACTCGTAGACAAAGTCAGCTTTGTCTGGGAGTGATATCTTTTCTCTCTTTATTGACGTAAAGGATAATCCAAAACATTTATCTAAGATATTGGATTCCTATCGTCGTCTGTGGAGTTATTCTTTTATTTCTTTGAATTCCTGCCCTCCTCTCCCTTATTTCATTTGTTTCTTTTAACTAATTCAAACAAAGCTTACGTGTATTTCCAATAGTTTACTGAAGATAGTTTGTTCCACTGAAGAAAGCTCACGTGTGTGTATGTTCTTCTAGCTTTTTCTCAGCTTTTTCTTTATTTGTTGCAAACTTGACAACGTTTCTTTCTTCTTCGTTTGTATGTTTTCTTTCTGTGTTCCTGCTGCGTACAGTTTGCCATGCTAGATACACTTTTGGTCATCGACTTCGATTTTGTTATGAAACATGTTCATCAGGGAGGCAATCCTACTTCGTATTTCGAAGAAGGTCTTTTTCCCGCAAAACGTTTTTGATTATAAAATCCTCGTCATCGACGACGGGAGTAATCGCAACGACACCGACCAAGGAGATCATTTTTGTCTGTTGTTGGTGATGATAAGTTTGCATTCTAAATTTGAAGTTCTTGAAGCATACCGAGCGTTCTCTCAAACTTTTAATAGAGCTCCTGCGATTGCATCCATCGCTAAGTTCCAAGAATCTGGATTAATAGTTCCGATGCAAGTAAACTCTGGTACTGGTAGGAAATTGATGTGGAGACTTGCCTCTCCTCGTCACTAAAATTGATTCTGATTTACCAACTGATGAATCTATTCCAGTTATTCCGGACGAAGAGGAGGAGGAATTTGAAGGCGAACAGGCGGCTTAAATCTTTTCTTGTATTAAATAATAATTTAACCTATTGATGTCTGGTGTGAATTGTGAATCGAGGAGGGTGCGATCTCTCAAATTAGGCATAGGGATATACTTTTAAACATGGTCAGTGCTACAAGTTTGGTGATGCCAACCTCCCATTTTCGGACGGAAATGAACCGAACGATGCGGCGCATTAAAATGCCGCTTCGAACGAAATCTTTACTATTTTTTTTTGGAAAAAAATTTCATTGTCCGGAATTTTGTCGCAGAATCTTTTTTTGACCGATATAGTAATTGTGATGTTTTGAGCCATCTCTCTGGAAACCGGACGCATGCTGTAAACTTTCATACTCGGGGGTGCTTATTTTTCACTTTGTGGTTATCACTCCAAAAGTAGTGTTTAGGTCTATTGGTCTCGCACGAAATGTCACAACCAACGTGTCTTTGGAGTCAAGCCTAATAATATGAGTTTTTTATTATTCTTTATTCTCTTCTTTTTTTTTTTTTTTATGACATATGTGAATGTGGTTCCTATTTTTAAGATGAGTTTTGAGTCGTGTTTCTAAGAACCGTCGAAATATTGACCATCTGTGTCTTCCCATGTATTTGGTGTGAAATGAGGGAAATTAGCAATTGTGCGTGTGTATGTGTGTAAATTCTTTTTTTGTTATTGTTGTTCAACCTTGTGGTTGTTGTGGTTCAGAAGTCACGCATACGAAGATTATCGCAAATATCTACGCGCACTGTGTAATTATCTTATTTTCCATCTTCCTTTCTTGTAGTTGAATAGTTATTTGTTCCATCTTATTCTATGTCTCTTCTCGTCAGCGATATAACTGTCACCCTGTTGAGCTTTTCCTGGCTTTTGGCTCCTAGGCTTCGTAAATAAATAAATAAATAAATAAATAACGGCAACCAATAAAAGAATAACAACCCACTAGAGATACCCGCCCAGGTTCGCTTCGCTCGCGCGAAGTTGTTTATTTTTTGTTTTTCTATTTAAACTTGTTTTCACTTTGCGATGGCAAGGTTATAGTGTTGAACTTTTGCGGGTATGGGGCATATTGCAAGTTTCCCATTTTTAGCTTTCTCAACAACCTTATTTAACAACCAAGTCACCTCCGTTATTATTTCCTGAAAAATATAAAAAAGCCCACAGTAGCCCCCAATTTCCTTGGAACCCAGAAAATCCCCAATACCGGTAATAACATAAAAAAGCCCTCGGTACCCACCAATTTCCTTGGAACCCAGAAAATCCCCAATACCGGTAATAACATAAAAAAGCCCTCGGTACCCACCAATTTCCTTGGAACCCAGAAAATCCCCAATACCGGTAATAACATAAAAAAGCCCTCGGTACCCACCAATTTCCTTGGAACCCAAAAAATCCCCAATACCGGTAATAACATAAAAAAGCCCTCGGTACCCACCAATTTCCTTGGAACCCAAAAAATCCCCAATACCGGTAATAACATAAAAAAGCCCTCGGTACCCACCAATTTCCTTGGAACCCAAAAAATCCCCAATACCAAGATATTGGATTCCTATAATCGTCTGTTTGAAGAATGCACTTGGAAGCGAATTCCTTATTAAGTTCGGACCAGGAAAAGGGTCTGACTGGGAAAAGTTTGCTTGCTATTCTCTTGTTAGGGTGCCCAGGAGATTTATCAAGTAGCTGGACTTACTCTACTTGTTTGAGCTGTTCCACTAAAGATGTTCCCTTGAATTCCCTCCCTTCTTTTATTCTTTTTCTTTTTCGTTGTTGTTGCAATCAAGGCATCGAAAAATTGCTTTTTGTTCTCAATTTTTGGTTAAATCGAAAAATAGAAATTAGAGAAAGCAAGAAACCTTCTTGTTCTATTCTAATCTCCCATCGATTTATTTATTTGTTGCAATTATTTGAGAACATGAAAAAGGGAACCATCAGATGATGCAAGTAATTGTACAAAATTATATTCTGTACTAGATTCTTGTTGTTCAATAAAATGAACTTTCCTTTCCTATTGTAATTATATCGAAATTGCTTTTCTGCAAATTTTATGTTCAGAAAGTCACAGGACTCGGGACTCAACCTCAAATTTGCCATCGCTTCGTTGGAGTCTCTCCCGCCGGCAGTTGCCAGAGTATACACTGATGCTTCGTATTTCGAGGACAAGGATGGCAATTACCACTGTGGCAACGCGGCAGTACTCGTCAACAGGAACAAGTGCTACAAGAAGCAACAGCGCTACCATCTGTCACTCATGATTTACAACGCCGAACAGCGCGCACTGATCTCAGCCCTTGATCTCATCCGCGAGAACTCAGCACGGCTCCCATATGGTCGCATTCACGTCATATCGGATAGCCAGTCGTCGCTAAGTAGCCTGGCTAAAGGCTATCTATGCCAATCCTCGCGTACTAACAGCGAGATATTTAAAATGATATCCTCTCTAAACCGTCCGATATCAATTCAATTTGTACCCTCCCATTGTGGTGTAATAGGGAATGAATTGGCGGACAACCTAGCCGAGGTGAGTATTGCTCTAATACGCCACAAATTGGTTAAGCTGCCAGGTTTGGGTCTTACCGACTGCCGATTCTGTGATCACACCGAGACAGATGCGCACCACCTCCTCTCTAAGTGCAAGGGAGTGAGTCAGATTGTTCGAAAGTTCTTCCCGAATCTTCCGACAGATGACACGGAAGATGTAGGCCAGCACCATCATACCTTCTTCGATACAGATAGCCGCCATGCTGAAGGAATTGGACAGCTACTTAATGAGTTTCCCGCTACGCGTAGCCATACCAAGACAGAAACTTCTGTGGCACCTCAACAGATACTCCAATCTTCCAAAGTTATCCCCGAATGACACGACCGTAGTCATACAGGCCATCACACAAGCATACGACTGCACCGATATCAAGGAGATACATGAACATCTATGGACAGTGGAACTGTATTGCTACCTCGATATCGTGGGAACGCAATTCACAAATCTTTTGAATAAGATCCACTACGCCGACTACAAAAGGATTGATCCCAAATGGTTTGACTACAGGGACCGTGGACCTCCGACAAAGTCCTATATCGACATATCCCTTGGCATGTGACACTGGCATCCTCTTAGGTCAGTCATCATCAGTAGCAGTCAAAATTCATCCAGGATTACTATAATTACTATTACTTATTTAACATATGAATTCTCTATCCCTTCCCTTCTGTTTTTTTTTTTTTTTTTTTTTTTTTTCTGAAACTACATATTCTATTACCCTTTCATGTTAGGAAACTGCAGAAATGAATACTTTTCTTTTATTAATCTCTTCTTATTCTCACTTTTCTGTTCTAAAATTAATGATACTAACTATGTTTTTCTTTTATCCTTTCTCGCTTTCATATAACGTCGTTTAGGTCCGGCGCAGTTATGACCCTAAACTGACTGTCATCTTGCCTAATCCTTATGGTTTTCATTTCTTGCAGAGTGATGTGGCTATGTCCTGCCCAATTTTTTGTGCTACATGTCAAAAGCCTTTTCGGAGCCCACAGTACAATTAAAATGCCTTGGACAAAACTTTCCTTCCGCAAATTGTGTGTTTTTTTTCTTCTCATCATCGGCAAACACTTGTCGTTGGTGCATTCGATAACATTCCTGACTCCCCACTCCCAGAAACCCTTAATTTCCCTTCTAATCTCCAGCTGTGAAGTGTGGAGTTCTTACAGTAGTTGTTGTGGTAGCTTTGAATTAACCAATACCGTAGTAGGATATAAGATACATAACTTTCTACACCCATCAGGTATTGTAGAATTAATTCACTTGTTGCTTTTAACTGCTCTCCCAATTCCTTTTCCCTCTACTGTTGAACAATTCTTAAGTTGAGGTATTTCTATAGATCGCCAAATTTTTGAATTAATTAAAATAATATTATTAATTTAAATATTAAATATTTTTATTTTCTTCCTCTCCCACATTCGATGTCTCACTTCCATCGTATCTTTTCCTTCCTTTATTTAGTCCTGAACTGTTACGGGTGACTCAAACACCTCGTAGTCATCAGTACTTGACTTTCTAATACTAACTTCTTTATTTGATGTCCTTACGATTTATTGATTGATTTGTAGTACTAGTTGACCTACGAATCTTTTGCATGTATTTCTATAAATTCTTTTGTTGTTTTTTTTAATTGACCGATAGCCATTAATACTAACTTCGAGGCAAACATAACTCAGCACCACTCATTAGCTGGTATCCCGCTCACTGATACTAGGGGGACTGTGTTCAATGATAAAATATGTTACTAGTTTGGCGTAGTTCTTTTCCCCCAGCTCTGCTTTAAAACTGGGTTTGTTCTTTGAGAGGTGCAGTGAGGCGAGTGTCGTTGATGTAATGTTTGATAATATTTTGAAACGTTTCTTTTCCAGAAAATGCACCTCTAAAACAGCTGAAGCCATCTGGGGAATTGCATGCGATGCAAGGGAAGTCTCAATGCTCTTGACGCTTAACCTACAACAATAGGCAGCACAACGAAATGAGACACAGGAGCAGCAAAGACAAGAACTAACTTTTAAACATCGAAAAGATGGCTTCCTTTGCGAAAAGTAAATTATTGAACTGCGAAAAAGAAATTATTTGACTCTTGAATAGCAAAATCCTTACTTGGTCCGTCGCAGTTATGACCATAAACTGACAGTACAATTATGGGGGTGAACGATCCTCGGTACTATTCCGGCTAATGCAACAGATCCAGTTATAGGCCAAGGACGTGGTGGTTGACTAAAAGATGAATTCATCAGAATAGCAATCTCTCTTTTCAACACGGAGGAAACTCTTTATCTCTACAGGGGTTTTGATTAGATGGCAACCTTCTATCTTTGACCAAACTAAATCATCACACCTGACTAAAGAAATAAAAAGATTAACTACTCGACATTGCGACCAGACTTTGAGTAAAGTGACGATGAATTCTTTGCTTCTCATTTATCTAAACAAATACCAACAATTGGAGAGGTCAGCTTATTGACTGTTGTTTTAATTATTATTATTATTATCGTCAGCTTAACAAACAATCAAAAAACAATGATACGACGAGCTATGTTGATCTGTGCTCTGATGGCGAGTGCAATGGGGGTAACGAGTCCAATAACGTTTCAAAAAACAGGAACCAAGATTGAAGTTTCACGGAAAAGCCCTGGAGATGCAGAGACCCTGACATTGGGAAGTGGTGATGTTGTAGTTGGATGGTACAGCTCAGCTGATCATCAATTGCAAGCAAGGATTTATAAAAACAGTAATCCAACAGTAGCAGGTGACGTGATTGTTGTTCACCAGAGCTCTGCAGAGTCAACAACAGTATTTGCATCAGGGAGAAAGCAGCTTGCTGCCCTATCTGACGGAGGATTCTTAATAACATACCAAGAAAACGACGAGTTGTACCGAAGGCAATATACCTCTACTGGTAGACCTGTAGGCGGTGCGGTTCTAATTGCGACTGTTGGTGCGACAGCAGGGCGACACTCTGCTGTGGGTTTCAGAACGGGAGGGGGTGCTGTTGTCTTGTTCACCAGTACGGGAGGTTCGTTCAGAATGTTTTCTTTGGCAGCGAACAGTTTGACACCTGTGACGGTTTTAGGAACAAGTGTAACGTTTTATGACATGATAGAAATATCTGCGGGATTGTTAGTTGTGTTCAGTGAAGGAACCAGTGAACTGTTTTATAAAGTATTAAGCAGTGTTAGTTTCACTGAGCTCTACAGTGGTACCATTGCCGGTTCTCCGACAAGAGCCTGGGATAGAATTTCATTGAAAATGAGTCACGGAAGAGAGACTCCTCTGATAACATTAGCAGCTCACGATAGCGTAGCAGCTATGACTACTTTGAGAACTTGGTTATTCACTGATGACATAGCTGTGAGTACTCCTACTATGCTGGACCGTTCAACAGTTCTTGATCACTTAACACTTGGTATGGGATCCAGCAACAAGGGACAGACGATACTGTTTTCCAGTACTGGGTTTGCTTATTATAATAATGACTACAGTGATATATCTTCTAGTGGTTTCAGGTCATCGTTGGCGGTATCAGAAACATTAACTAAAGTATCCGTGGCACAACTAGGAGTCAATGGGTGGTTTGCTGTCTTTCCATCACAAACAGCAGAGGAAGTTCCTGTTCCGATTATTGCTGCGAGTTACTACCACGTTCCGGAAGTTCAATTCGTTACTGACATAGAGTTGGATGCGATGTCGTCGTGTAGACTTGACAATGGAGGTTACGCTGTTGCGTACAGAACCAATGCAGGTGCAGTTATGTACGCACTCTTCGATGACGATAATAACATGAAATCGAAGAAAACTATTGGAACCGGTGCCACAACAGCTCCAATAATAGCAGGTAGCTTGCCACATAGTAATACTTTTTTTGTAACTTATGGTGATGGAGGTATTCGAAGTGTTGAGGTGGACACAACAGGGGATGGTACTGAACAAACTGCTTTGGTGCATTCCGGCAGCAGCGACCATCGTTCATTTTTATGCGGAGGTTCCCTGGTTGTGATAGTTTCATCAAATGAAGAAATAGGAGTTGAAGGAACTTCAACTAATTATATCTTAACTATTTATGTTGGAGGTGCTAATGTTCGAGTTCTGGATACCGTAACGTCTTTTATATGGGACTCAGCTTGTGGAGATGGGGGAACTATATACTTATCCTACTACCAATATATCACAGTTGTGAGGTATCGTTCAATTGAGGTGAATAATTTTCCAAATTTCCGAATTACGTCATTCATTCGATTTAATGATGGAATTCCCAGGTCGATTAGGATTTTTACTCCAACACAAGGAGGTATAATTATTTTTGTCGTTGACCGAGATTCCGGTGTTGTTCACTCCAGAAGTATTACCAGCAGCGTCACTTGGAGGACATCGTTGAACTGCTTTAGGAATTCTCTCACATTTTCACAATCACTTTATGATGATTCTTTTTCCGTGTCTTGTGCATCAAATATGTCTCCTGTTAAAGATAGACAAGGCGGTGCTATAATGTTTACCCGAATGGAAGCTTCTGGGGCTGAAATTGAACCTAGTCGGGTGGTTAATAATTTTGTTGTTGGAACTCAAGCGAATCCTTCAATGATTGCGACGGATAAGGGAGTTGTCATTGTCTATGCAACTGCGACTACAAGTATCACTGGAGATCCAATTGGTGTTTCCTTACCGATTGAGGTAGATGCTGGTTATGAGAGGCAACCAGAGACTGCAAGTAACACCCTACAGGGATTTCAAAGGTCCCCTGCTTCTTGCGGATTCTCTGGAGGAGCCGTCGTTGTATGGGAGTCACATGTTGGAGCTGTTTCTCAGATATACGCTCAAATTTATGACACAACCGGACGTGCAATTTTCGACAAGGAATTTATGGTAAGTGGCGGGACGAGCGCTCCAGAAGATCGTCCGGATGTTGCCTGTTTCAGGAACAATTTCTATGTATCGTGGCAGTCAGCTGTTGGTTCCAGCACCACGATAAACGTCCTCCAGTTTGCTTCCAATGGGGACAAAATAGGTTCTCCTGTTTTGATACATACAATTGCAAGTGGAGGTGATGCTCGGCCTGTTATTGCGACAACGAGAAGTGGAGCTAACCTTGGAACAGGAAATGATGTGGACGTGTACATGAGTGTTGTTGAGGGTTCGGCAATATCAGATCCTATCATCGTTCACGGTACGTTGCAACTAACTCAGAGAAACCCGTCGGTTGATATCACTGATGACGACAGTGTCATTATTGCTTGGCAATCTTTTAATGAGGACGGTTCCGGATACGGTATCTTTGCCAGGGTATTTGATGTGAGCCAAGCAAATCCTGTTGCGAGTGCTGCTGCTTTTCAAGTGAACACCGAGACTGAGGGATCTCAAACATCTCCGCGAGTAGCATTCTTCAGTGACAAGAAGTTTATCATCATTTGGGGAAGTGGTACTGTTTCAACTTTATTTAACGTGATGGGAGCTGTCTATTCTGCGGGTGCAGTGAAACAGGGAAGTGACTTTCGCGTGAATGCCGAGGAAATTGGAAATGACCGACCGACATCGATATGCATCCTGCCAGACGATTCATTTATTGTTGCGTGGAACCGTTTTGAGATACGACTAACACAAGACGCGTACTTTAGACGATTTGACACCTCGGGAAGACCACTTGGCGGAGATCAACTCATTAACAGGTTCACACGTAGACGTCAATTTGATGCTACCATCGCATTACTGCACAACGACAATTTCATTATCTCTTGGACTAGTAAATGGCAAGACAGGTCTTCATGGAGTATTTACTCCTCCGCATACAGTCGAGTTCCCACTGTAACAACATACGGAGTTCCAGACCAATCTTCGATTGTTGAGCAGGTAGTGAAGCCTCTGTCAGATGGTAGAGTGTTGTCACTTTATATTGTACAGGATGATTCGAATGTCGCAAAATTAATTGGAGAAGTAGAAAACACAGATGGGACATCATTCAGGAGAGACATTCTTCAGCTAACCAACATCGGACTTGGTTCAACTTATGATGTGACAGTGGTGGGGACAACAGCATATGTTGTTGTTCATGACGGGGGTGATTCTTTTACTTATAAAATAATATCATTTGAAATCTCTGCCTCTACTCTATCATCTCCGGTTGTTGTCGCAAGCTTTGTTGCGATAAATGAGGCCGCAGTCTATCCAAAGATCTCCATAGATTCAGGCACGACTCTTATTCATGTATTACACCGTGATGGTAATAATGTTGGAAATAATCTTTATTTGGAATCGTTCGATACGAATGGAGGTGGCGTCAATAAGGTTAGCCTTTTCCCACGAATGAATTCTTTCACACATGGATCGATGTCTTTCTTGAGTAGCGGATACTTTGTTATTGCGAACTCAATGAGACGAACAACAACTACTAGATTGTATCTTTCGGTAGTGAAGACGGATGGGAATGTCGCAAAGACAGTAGCGCTGACCACTGCCGACGAACAGTTGTACTCTGAAGTTGGTATCCTCAGTGACAACAGAGTTGTTGTTTGTTATTCTACGATAGGAGTTTCTCTCATTGATTGTCAGATTTATAAGATTACATTAGGAACTGATGTATTCATTAAGAAGGTAGGTCCGACATGTAAGACCTTTATTTACAGTTCTACGAGAACCATTGGAATGTCTGTTGTTGGTGATGATAAGTTTGCGGTTACTGGAGTTTCTTTATCTGGGGAGTCTGTTTATGTTAAAGTTTTGAATTCTAAATTTGAAGTTCTTGAAGCATACCGAGCGTTCTCTCACACTTTTAATAGAGCTCCTGCGATTGCATCCATCGCTAAGTTCCAAGAATCTGGATTAATAGTTCCAATGCAAGTAAGGTCTAGTACTGTTAAGAATTTGTTGTGGAGACTTACCTCTCCTGTCGTCGCCAAAATTGATTCTGAAGTACCAACTGATAAATCTATTTAAGAAACTGATTAATGCGAAAGCGAATAAGTAAGTACTTTTTTGTAAAAAAATATGTTGGTCTCTGTAGTGTGCGTTGTGATTTTAGTCGCTGTAACTTCTGACTGACAGTTGGGAAATGAGTAAGAAATAGGAACGGTTTCTTGACAACTTGCAAGCAAATCAACGACGCAGAAGTTTCTTGTTTTCTTTCCTGTCCCCCCTCACCCCCATTCTGCTTTGAGGTGCTTAAATTTTAGTTTTCAGAGAAAAAAGATTCTGTGGAAGAAAAGTTCCTTCGTCGAAGAAATTGTAATGTATTCACTCTCGGTGTGAGGCTTATTGTTCAGTTGTGGAAAACCCCAAAAGGTCTTTAGGGTTTTTTATTTCTTCTTAATTCTTTTCTGTTTTTATGTTTTTGTGAATGTGGTTAAGATGTTTTGAGTCGTGTTTCTTGGAACCGTCGAAATATTAACCATCCGTGTCTTCCCATGTATTTGGTGTGACATGAGGGAAATTGGCAATTGTGCGTGTGTATGTGTGTAAATTCTTTTTTTGTTATTGTTGTTCAACCTTGTGGTTGTTGTGGTTCAGAAGTCACACATACGAAGATCATCGAAAAATCTACGCGCACTGTGTAATTATCTCATTCTATCTGGCTTTCTTGTGGGGTTGAATAACCAAACATTTATCTAAGATATTGGATTCCTATAATCGTCTGTGGAGTTATTCTTTTATTTCTTTGAATTCCTGCCCTCCTCTCCCTTATTTTGTTTCTTTTTCTTAAATGTTCCACTGAAGAAATCTGAACTGACGTACTATCACAGTGAGTATCTGTTTCTTTTTTATACATGTGCTTAGCTTCTTCTTATTTATACAATTTGATCTGCACTTTTGTGTATAAAATCAAAATTACGGAAAACAAGAAAGTATTGTAATATGCCGAGGCCACATTCATCCTTCGATAGAGAATGTGGCATGCCTTCCAGCTTTCACAGGTGATAGTGTACTTTTGTTTCAAATTCGGCTGAAACTTGTTTTTGTTTTTATATCTTTATTCCAAACCTCTCTTTTAACAAACTCATATTCTAACTAACTACCGAAGGATGTTACTCGTAGACAAAGTCTAGAAGTGATATCTTTTCTCTCTTTATTGACGTAAAGGATAATCCAAAACATTTATCTAAGATATTGGATTCCTATTGTCGTCTGTGGAGTTATTCTTTTATTTCTTTGAATTCCTGCCTTCCTCTCCCTTATTTCATTTGTTTCTTTTAACTAATTCAAACAAAGCTCACGTGTATATCCAATAGTTTACTGAAGATAGTTTGTTCCACTGAAGAAATCTGAACTGACGTACTATCACAGTGAGTATCTGTTTCTTTTTTATGCATGTGCTTAGCTTCTTCTTATTTATACAATTTGATCTGCACTTTTGTGTATAAAATCAAAATTACAGAAAACAAGAAAGTATTGTAATATGCCGAGGCATCATTCATCATTCAATAGAGAATGTGGCATGCCTTCCAGCTTTAGAGCTGATGTACTTTTGTTGTTTGATGTAGTCTGCGAGGTAACAATTCAGATAAAGATCCATCCGAGCCCACCACCCCACGAAAATACTATCCAAAAAACTCAAATCCGGTACTGGGGCATCCTTTTACTGCCCACCAGTTTGAAAATTTCACTTTTTTGACTGTTTCTAGTAACATTTGCCTTGTAAGCTGTGTGGCACTGGTAGAAATTATGTTTGAAATTTTGTTTTTCTTGAAGGCCCAGATTTCCTGCGATTTAGATGCGAGTGTCAGCACAGATGTGATATTGCCAAAGTGTCAACCACATTCGGACTTGCCATGCCGACTAGGGAAAAAGTTAACCCAAGCTGATTAACCTATTTTACAGAACAGGCTGATGACGGTTGTGTTCTCAAGGTGCCTACCAGCATCAGCCCAATAGTGAATCATCTTATCATTCTCAGACATCAAGAAGAACTTATTCATAACTGGATACGTTACTATCGCATTCTGGTTGATGTGTGGGAGTAGGAAGTTGTTATGGCCACACTGAACCTCAGTTCCAAACTGCTCATGTAGTACACATCCAAGCAGACTATTTCCCCTGTTGATAGAAAGGGGAATTTGGCCCTTCTGTCATTAGAAGTCCTTTTCTTTATAATCCAGAGTCATGATATAGTCACCAGGATGGATTAGATGTATCTTCTCAATACACCTGACATGTCTCTTATCTCCAATGTGAGAATCTATTCCAATAATTCCTCTCATTGTTGTTCGCTTCTCAGCTTCGGACTTTATGAGCGCCAGAAGGAAGTTACGATGATGTTGAAGGCCCCAGAGATCCACCCATTACATCTGTCAACATCACAGATACATGTGGCGAATACTGAAGATGCCGGGAAGGCAAGCTTCTTTCAGAGATTGCTGCCTGCGAGACGGTAGTTGCACACATTCATACAGCGCCGAAACTGCTGAAACTCAACTCCAGGTAGAGAACAGTACTGTGTGTATGAGATAGTGTCTTTTAGAGGGGAGTTATTATCGACTAGTTGATACGAGGTCATCATGTTTTCAACAGTAACAGTAACTGCCTCTCTCCTTTTTTTTGATACTTGGAGGAGTTTTATATTATGGTACCACTAGTGGTTACCAGTTCTTATTTTGAAACGTTTCTTTTCCAGAAAATGCACCTCTAAAACAGCTGAAGCCATCTGGGGAATTGCATGCGATGCAAGGGAAGTCTCAATGCTCTTGACGCTTAACCTACAACAATAGGCAGCACAACGAAATGAGACACAGGAGCAGCAAAGACAAGAACTAACTTTTAAACATCGAAAAGATGGCTTCCTTTGCGAAAAGTAAATTATTGAACTGCGAAAAAGAAATTATTTGACCCTTGAATAGCAAAATCCTTACTTGGTCCGTCGCAGTTATGACCATAAACTGACAGTACAATTATGGGGGTGAACGATCCTCGGTACTATTCCGGCTAATGCAACAGATCCAGTTATAGGCCAAGTACGTGGTGGTTGACTAAAAGATGAATTCATCAGAATAGCAATCTCTCTTTTCAACACGGAGGAAACTCTTTTCTCTACAGGGGTTTTGATTAGATGGCAACCTTCTATCTTTGACCAAACTAAATCATCACACCTGACTAAAGAAATAAAAAGATTAACTACTCGACATTGCGACCAGACTTTGAGTAAAGTGACGATGAATTCTTTGCTTCTCATTTATCTAAACAAATACCAACAATTGGAGAGGTCAGCTTATTGACTGTTGTTTTAATTTTTATTATTAATCATAGATGGAAGTGCCCTACAATTTGGAGGGCGTGTAGGGCGCTTGTAGGGCGCTTTTAATATAAATATTATTTTGGAGGGCGCTTTTTTTTTCCTTTTTTATTACTATAAGACAGCTAAATTGACGTCGACTTACACTGACGCACAAGTATTTTGACGCAGAAGCCAAAAAAAAATTTTGACATGCTTGGCAGTCTTTCGAAAAAGAGAAAAAAGGGTGTCACGGGGTTCGAACCCGAGACCTCCAGGTCATGGTTCGGAGGTCAACAATGGCAAAAACAATGGGCTACTCCTTGAGAGCTTCCGGAGCCTGCTGCAATCCCTGAAGCTGAAACTCAGTTCAGTGGACGATGCATCCCGGATCTACAAGGAGCTGATTAGCCCGCAGAATGCACCGAGTCGAATATAGAGGGATTCGAGGAGGGAGAGTGCGTTCTTGCTAACCTGTTAATAGGCCGGTCTTCACGGTACCTTGTGAGAAAAAAAAAGAAGTTTACTGGTGGCAAGTAAACTGATATCCCAGAGACGCATTTGATCAGGCGAACCGGAGAAAAGTCAAATAAGATGCGATTCGACCCTCGCTGAGGGCAGGGGTGTGTCAAAATGAGCTCGGCATTATATTAAATTTAATTAAAAAAGCGCCCTACGCGCCCTCCAGCGCCCTATTTTGGCCCTATTTTGGCCCTACAATGGCCCTATTTTGGCCCTACAAATTTTTGTGGCTGATTTTCACCAGGCGCCTTCCAAATTTGGAGGGCACTTCCATCTATGATTAATTATTATTATTATTATTGTCAGCTTAACAAACAATCAAAAAACAATGATACGACGAGCTATGTTGATCTGTGCTCTGATGGCGAGTGCAATGGGGGGAGTGAGTCCAATAACGTTTCAAAAAACAGGAACCAAGATTGAAGTTTCACGGAAAAGCCCTGGAGATGCAGAGACCCTGACATTGGGAAGTGGTGATGTTGTAGTTGGATGGTACAGCTCAGCTGATCATCAATTGCAAGCAAGGATTTATAAAAACAGTAATCCAACAGTAGCAGGTGACGTGATTGTTGTTCACCAGAGCTCTGCAGAGTCAACAACAGTATTTGCATCAGGGAGAAAGCAGCTTGCTGCCCTATCTGACGGAGGATTCTTAATAACATACCAAGAAAACGATGAGTTGTACCGAAGGCAATATACCTCTACTGGTAGACCTGTAGGCGGTGCGGTTCTAATTGCGACTGTTGGTGCGACAGCAGGGCGACACTCTGCTGTGGGTTTCAGAACGGGAGGGGGTGCTGTTGTCTTGTTCACCAGTACGGGAGGTTCGTTCAGAATGTTTTCTTTGGCAGCGAACAGTTTGACACCTGTGACGGTTTTAGGAACAAGTGTAACGTTTTATGACATGATAGAAATATCTGCGGGATTGTTAGTTGTGTTCAGTGAAGGAACCAGTGAACTGTTTTATAAAGTATTAAGCAGTGTTAGTTTCGCTGAGCTCTACAGTGGTACCATTGCCGGTTCTCCGACAAGAGCCTGGGATAGAATTTCATTGAAAATGAGTCACGGAAGAGAGACTCCTCTGATAACATTAGCAGCTCACGATAGCGTAGCAGCTATGACTACTATGAGAACTTGGTTATTCACTGATGACATAGCTGTGAGTACTCCTACTATGCTGGACCGTTCAACAGTTCTTGATCACTTAACACTTGGTATGGGATCCAGCAACAAGGGACAGACGATACTGTTTTCCAGTACTGGGTTTGCTTATTATAATAATGACTACAGTGATATATCTTCTAGTGGTTTCAGGTCATCGTTGGCGGTATCAGAAACATTAACTAAAGTATCCGTGGCACAACTAGGAGTCAATGGGTGGTTTGCTGTCTTTCCATCACAAACAGCAGAGGAAGTTCCTGTTTCGATTATTGCTGCGAGTTACTACCACGTTCCGGAAGTTCAATTCGTTACTGACATAGAGTTGGATGCGATGTCGTCGTGTAGACTTGACAATGGAGGTTACGCTGTTGCGTACAGAACCAATGCAGGTGCAGTTATGTACGCACTCTTCGATGACGATAATAACATGAAATCGAAGAAAACTATTGGAACCGGTGCCACAACAGCTCCAATAATAGCAGGTAGCTTGCCACATAGTAATACTTTTTTTGTAACTTATGGTGATGGAGGTATTCGAAGTGTTGAGGTGGACGCAACAGGGGATGGTACTGAACAAACTGCTTTGGTGCATTCCGGCAGCAGCGACCATCGGTCATTTTTATGCGGAGGTTCCCTGGTTGTGATAGTTTCATCAGTTGAAGAAATACAGCTTGAAGGAACTGTAACTTTTTATGTCTTAACGGCTTATGTTGGAGGTGCTAATGTTCGAGTTCTGAGTACCGGGACGCCTTTTATATGGGACTCAGCTTGTGGAGCTGGGGGAACTTATTACGTAACCCACGTCCTTGATGGCACCAGAGATATGAATTATGTTCCAATTACGGGAACTACTATTGGAAGTGCGATGGATTTTCGATTTAATGATGGAATCCCCGGGTCGATTAGGACTTTTACTCCAACGCAAGGAAGTTTAATTATTTTTGTCGTTGACCGAGATTCCGGTTTTGTTCACTCCGGCAGTATTAACAGCTTCGTCACTTGGAGGACATCGTTGACCTGCTTTAGGAATTCTCTCACATTTTCACAATCACTTTATGATGATTCTTTTTCCGTGTCTTGTGCATCAAATATGTCTCCTGTTAAAGATATACAGGGAGGTGCTATAATGTTTACCCGAATGGATGTTTCTGGGGCTGAAATTGAACCTAGTCGGGTGGTTAATAATTTTGTGATTGGAACTCAAGCGAATCCTTCAATGATTGCGACGGATAAGGGAGTTGTCATTGTCTATGCAACTGCGACTACAAGTATCACTGGAGATCCAATTGGTGTTTCCTTACCGATTGAGGTAGATGCTGGTTATGAGAGGCAACCAGAGACTGCAAGTAACACCCTACAGGGATTTCAAAGGTCCCCTGCTTCTTGCGGATTCTCTGGAGGAGCCGTCGTTGTATGGGAGTCACATGTTGGAGCTGTTTCTCAGATATACGCTCAAATTTATGACACAACCGGACGTGCAATTTTCGACAAGGAATTTATGGTAAGTGGCGGGACGAGCGCTCCAGAAGATCGTCCGGATGTTGCCTGTTTCAGGAACAATTTCTATGTATCGTGGCAGTCAGCTGTTGGTTCCAGCACCACGATAAACGTCCTCCAGTTTGCTTCCAATGGGGACAAAATAGGTTCTCCTGTTTTGATACATACAATTGCAAGTGGAGGTGATGCTCGGCCTGTTATTGCGACAACGACAAGTGGAAACAAGTATGTCGTTTCATGGCAAGCTAACCTTGGAACAGGAAATGATGTGGACGTGTACATGAGTGTTGTTGAGGGTTCGGCAATATCAGATCCTATCATCGTTCACGGTACGTTGCAACTAACTCAGAGAAACCCGTCGGTTGATATCACTGATGACGACAGTGTCATTATTGCTTGGCAATCTTTTAATGAGGACGGTTCCGGATACGGTATCTTTGCCAGGGTATTTGATGTGAGCCAAGCAAATCCTGTTGCGAGTGCTGCTGCTTTTCAAGTGAACACCGAGACTGAGGGATCTCAAACATCTCCGCGAGTAGCATTCTTCAGTGACAAGAAGTTTATCATCATTTGGGGAAGTGGTACTGTTTCAACTTTATTTAACGTGATGGGAGCTGTCTATTCTGCGGGTGCAGTGAAACAGGGAAGTGACTTTCGCGTGAATGCCGAGGAAATTGGAAATGACCGACCGACATCGATATGCATCCTGCCAGACGATTCATTTATTGTTGCGTGGAACCGTTTTGAGATACGACTAACACAAGACGCGTACTTTAGACGATTTGACACCTCGGGAAGACCACTTGGCGGAGATCAACTCATTAACAAGTTCACACGTAGACGTCAATTTGATGCTACCATCGCATTACTACACAACGACAATTTCATTATCTCTTGGACTAGTAAATGGCAAGACAGGTCTTCATGGAGTATTTACTCCTCCGCATACAGTCGAGTTCCCACTGTAACAACATACGGAGTTCCAGACCAATCTTCGATTGTTGAGCAGGTAGTGAAGCCTCTGTCAGATGGTAGAGTGTTGTCACTTTATATTGTACAGGATGATTCGAATGTCGCAAAATTAATTGGAGAAGTAGAAAACACAGATGGGACATCATTCAGGAGAGACATTCTTCAGCTAACCAACATCGGACTTGGTTCAACTTATGATGTGACAGTGGTGGGGACAACAGCATATGTTGTTGTTCATGACGGGGGTGATTCTTTTACTTATAAAATAATATCATTTGAAATCTCTGCCTCTACTCTATCATCTCCGGTTGTTGTCGCAAGCTTTGTTGCGATAAATGACGCCGCAGTCTATCCAAAGATCTCCATAGATTCAGGCACGACTCTTATTCATGTATTACACCGTGATGGTAATAATGTTGGAAATAATCTTTATTTGGAATCGTTCGATACGAATGGAGGTGGGGTCAATAAGGTTAGCCTTTTCCCACGAATGAATTCTTTCACACATGGATCGATGTCTTTCTTGAGTAGCGGATACTTTGTTGTTGCGAACTCAATGAGACGAACAACAACTACTAGATTGTATCTTTCGGTAGTGAAGACGGATGGGAATGTCGCGAAGACAGTAGCGCTGACCACTGCCGACGAACAGTTGTACTCTGAAGTTGGTATCCTCAGTGACAACAGAGTTGTTGTGTGTTATGCATTGAGAAATCTCGATCTGATTGATTGTCAGATTTATAAGATTACATTAGGAACTGATGTATTCATTGAGAAGGTAGGTCCGACATGTAAGACCTTTATTTACAGTTCTACGAGAACCATTGGAATGTCTGTTGTTGGTGATGATAAGTTTGCGGTTACTGGAGTTTCTTTATCTGGGGAGTCTGTTTATGTTAAAGTTTTGAATTCTAAATTTGAAGTTCTTGAAGCATACCGAGCGTTCTCTCACACTTTTAATAGAGGTTCTGCGATTGCATCCACCGCTAAGTTCCAAGAATCTGGATTAATAGTTCCGATGCAAGTAAGGTCTAGTACTGGTAGGAAATTGATGTGGAGACTTGCCTCTCCTCGTCACTAAAATTGATTCTGATTTACCAACTGATGAATTTATTCCAGTTATTCCGGACGAAGAGGAGGAGGAATTTGAAGGCGAACAGGCGGCTTAACTCTTTTCTTGTATTAAATAATATATTAATCTATTGATGTCTAGTGTGAATTGTGAATCGAGGAGGGTGAGATATGTCAAATTAGGCATAGGGATATACTTTTAAACATGGTCAGTGCTACAAGTTTGGTGATGCCAACCTCCTATTTTCGGACGGAAATGAACCGAACGATGCGGCGCATTAAAATGCCGCTTCGAACGAGATCTTTACTATTTTCTTTTGGAAAAAAATTTCATTGTCTGGAATTTTGTCGCAGAATCTTTTTTTGACCGATATATAATTGTGATGTTTTGAGCCATCTCTCTGGAAACCGGATGCATGCTGTAAACTTTCATACTCGGGGGTGCTTATTTTTCACTTTGTGGTTATCACTCCAAAAGTAGTGTTTAGGTCTATTGGTCTCGCACGAAATGTCACAACCAACGTGTCAAGCCTAATAATATGAGTTTTTTATTATTCTTTATTCTCTTCTTTTTTTTGTACCTACAAACCCGTTGTTCGGGTTAGAAAGAGAATTGTGGCAGCGTAACTACCTATTCCTTTTTTAGGATTTTCTACCGGTTGCGCACAAACAAAGTAAAAGTGTGTGTGAGTAAGTAAAAAAGTGAAGTTTGCCGATTCTTTTTATTTTTGACATATGTGAATGTGGTTCCTAGTTTTATGATTAGTTTTGAGTCGTGTTTCTAAGAAACGTCGAAATATTAACCATCTGTGTCTTCCCATGTATTTGGTGTGACATGAGGGAAATTAGCAATTGTGCGTGTGTATGTGTGTAAATTCTTTTTTTGTTATTGTTGTTCAACCTTGTGGTTGCTGTGGTTCAGAAGTCACACATACGAAGATCATCGCAAATATCTACGCGCACTGTGTAATTATCTTATTTTCCATCTGCCTTTCTTGTGGGGTTGAATAGTTATTTGTTCCACCTTATTCCATGTCTCTTCTAGTCTGTGAGATGTCACGGATGCTGGTAGCGATATAACTGTTTCCCAGTTGAGCTTTTCCTGGCTTTTGGCTCCTAGGTTTCGTAAATAAATAAATAAATAAAGAACGGCAACCAATAAAAGAAGAACAAACCAAACATTTAACTAAGATATTGGATTCCTATAATCGTCTGTTTGAAGAATGCACTTGGAATTCTTTATTAAGTTCGGACCAGGAAAAGGGTCTGACTGGGAAAAGTTTGCATGCTATTCTCTTGTTAGGGTGCCCAGGAGATTTATAAAATAGCTGGACTTGCTCTACTTGTTTGAGCTGTTCCACTAAAGATGTTCCCTTGAATTCCCTCCCTTCTTTTATTCTTTTTCTTTTTCGTTGTTGTTGCAATCAAGGCATCGAAAAATTGCTTTTTGTTCTCAATTTTTGGTTAAATCGAAAAATAGAAATTAGAGAAAGCAAGAAACCTTCTTGTTCTATTCTAATCTCCCATCGATTTATTTATTTGTTGCAATTATTTGAGAACATGAAAAAGGGAACCATCAGATGATGCAAGTAATTGTACAAAATTCTGTACAATTACTTGCATCAAATAGCTGGACTTGCTCTACTTGTTTGAGCTGTTCCACTAAAGATGTTCCCTTGGTTTCCCTCCCTTCTTTTAGTTTTTTTCCTTTTCGTTGTTGTTGCAATCAAGGCATCGAAAAATTACTTTTTGTTCTCAATTTTTGGTTAAATCGAAAAATAGAAATTAGAGAAAGCAAGAAACCTTCTTGTTCTGTTCTAATCTCCCATCGATTTATTTATTTGTTGCAATTATTTGAGAACATGAAAAAGGGAACCATCAGATGATGCAAGTAATTGTACAAAATTATATTCTGTACTAGATTCTTGTTGTTCAATAAAATAAACTTTCCTATTGTAATTACATCGAAATTGCTTTTCTGCAAATTTTATGTTTTTCTTTTATCCTTTCTCGCTTTCAGATAACGTTGTTTAGGTCCGGCGCAGTTATGACCTTAAACTGACTGTCATCTTGCTTGATCATTTTTGTTTTCATTTCTTGCTGAGCGATGTAGATGTCCTGCCCAATTTTTTGTGCTACATGTCAAATGCTTTTCGGAGCCCACAGTACAATTAAAATGCCTTGGACAAAACTTTCCTTCTGCAAATTGTGTGTTTTTCTTCTTCTCATCATCGGCAAACACTTTGTCGTTGGTGTATTCAATAACATTCCTGACTCCCCACTCCCAGAAACCCTTAATTTCCCTTCTAATCTCCAGCTGTGAAGTGTGGAGTTCTTACAGTAGTTGTTGTGGTAGCTTTGAATTAACCAATACCGTAGTAGGATATAAGATACATAACTTTCTACACCCATCAGGTATTGTAGAATTAATTCACTTGTTGCTTTTAACTGCTCTCCCAATTCCTTTTCCCTCTACTGTTGAACAATTCTTAAGTTGAGGTTTTTCTATATGTGTTACTTATTGATAACTAATACTAACTTCTTTATTTGATGTCCTTACGATTTATTGATTGATTTGATTATTTACTTATTGATAGCTAATACTAACTTCTTTTTGTGTTCTTGTTGCATACGTTTTGTAATGCAACTGATCCAGTTATAGGCCAAGTACGTGGTGGTTGACTAAAAGATGAATTCATCAGAATAGCAATCTCTCTTTTCAACACGGAGGAAACTCTTTATCTCTACAGGGGTTTTGATTAGATGGCAACCTTCTATCTTTGACCAAACTAAATCATCACACCTGACTAAAGAAATAAAAAGATTAACTACTCGACATTGCGACCAGACTTTGAGTAAAGTGACGATGAATTCTTTGCTTCTCATTTATCTAAACAAATACCAACAATTGGAGAGGTCAGCTTATTGACTGTTGTTTTAATTTTTATTATTAATTATTATTATTATTATTGTCAGCTTAACAAACAATCAAAAAACAATGATACGACGAGCTATGTTGATCTGTGCTCTGATGGCGAGTGCAATGGGGGTAACGAGCCCAATAACGTTTCAAAAAACAGGAACCAAGATTGAAGTTTCACGGAAAAGCCCTGGAGATGCAGAGACCCTGACATTGGGAAGTGGTGATGTTGTAGTTGGATGGTACAGCTCAGCTGATCATCAATTGCAAGCAAGGATTTATAAAAACAGTAATCCAACAGTAGCAGGTGACGTGATTGTTGTTCACCAGAGCTCTGCAGAGTCAACAACAGTATTTGCATCAGGGAGAAAGCAGCTTGCTGCCCTATCTGACGGAGGATTCCTAATAACATACCAAGAGAACACCGGGTTGTACCGAAGGCAATATACCTCTACTGGTAGACCTGTAGGCGGTGCGGTTCTAATTGCGACTGTTGGTGCGACAGCAGGGCGACACTCTGCTGTGGGTTTCAGAACGGGAGGGGGTGCTGTTGTCTTGTTCACCAGTACGGGAGGTTCGTTCAGAATGTTTTCTTTGGCAGCGAACAGTTTGACACCTGTGACGGTTTTAGGAACAAGTGTAACGTTTTATGACATGATAGAAATATCTGCGGGATTGTTAGTTGTGTTCAGTGAAGGAACCAGTGAACTGTTTTATAAAGTATTAAGCAGTGTTAGTTTCGCTGAGCTCTCCAGTGGTACCATTGCCGCTTATCCGACAGCCTGGGATAGAATTTCATTGAAAATGAGTCACGGAAGAGAGACTCCTCTGATAACATTAGCAGCTCACGATAGCTTAGTAGATCTTACTTCTATGAGAACTTGGTTATTCACTGATGACATAGCTGTGAGTAATGCTGCTTTAATAGAAGGTCAAGTTCTTGATCACTTAACACTTGGTATGGGATCCAGCAACAAGGGACAGACGATACTGTTTTCCAGTACTGGGTTTGCTTATTATAATAATGACTACAGTGATATATCTTCTAGTGGTTTCAGGTCATCGTTGGCGGTATCAGAAACATTAACTAAAGTATCCGTGGCACAACTAGGAGTCAATGGGTGGTTTGCTGTCTTTCCATCACAAACAGCAGAGGAAGTTCCTGTTCCGATTATTGCTGCGAGTTACTACCACGTTCCGGAAGTTCAATTCGTTACTGACATAGAGTTGGATGCGATGTCGTCGTGTAGACTTGACAATGGAGGTTACGCTGTTGCGTACAGAACCAATGCAGGTGCAGTTATGTACGCACTCTTCGATGACGATAATAACATGAAATCGAAGAAAACTATTGGAACTGGTGCCACAACAGCTCCAATAATAGCAGGTAGCTTGCCACATAGTAATACTTTTTTTGTAACTTATGGTGATGGAGGTATTCGAAGTGTTGAGGTGGACGCAACAGGGGATGGTACTGAACAAACTGCTTTGGTGCATTCCGACAGCAGCGACCATCGGTCATTTTTATGCGGAGGTTCCCTGGTTGTGATAATCTTATCGATGATAGATGAACTAGAAGAAGGAGTACTTTATAATTTATTTATCTTGAGTGCTTATGTTGGAGGTGCCAGTGTTGAAATTATGTATGACGACGCGCCTTTTATATGGGACTCAGCTTGTGGAGCTGGGGGAACTTATTACGTATCTTACATCCTTGATGGCACCAGTGATGTGAATTATGTTCCAATTACGGGAACTACTATTGGAGATACGTTTGATTTTCCATTCCACGGATTTTCCCCCCCCGTGTCGATTAAGATGTTTACTCCAACACAAGGAAGTTTAATTATTTTTATCGTTGATCTATTTTTTGGTCTTGTTCACTCCAGAAGTATTACCAGCAGCGTCACTTGGAGTACATCGTTGACCTGCTTTAGGAATTCTCTCACATTTTCACAATCACTTTATGATGATTCTTTTTCCGTGTCTTGTGCATCAGAGTTGTCTCCTGTTAAAGATATACAGGGAGGTGCTATAATGTTTACCCGAATGGAAGCTTCTGGGGCTGAAATTGAACCTAGTCGGGCTGTTAATAATTTTGTGATTGGAACTCAAGCGAATCCTTCAATGATTGCGACGGATAAGGGAGTTGTCATTGTCTATGCAACTGCGACTACAAGTATCACTGGAGATCCAATTGGTGTTTCCTTACCGATTGAGGTAGATGCTGGTTATGAGAGGCAACCAGAGACTGCAAGTAACACCCTACGGGGATTTCAAAGGTCCCCTGCTTCTTGCGGATTCTCTGGAGGAGCCGTCGTTGTATGGGAGTCACATGTTGGAGCTGTTTCTCAGATATACGCTCAAATTTATGACACAACCGGACGTGCAATTTTCGACAAGGAATTTATGGTAAGTGGCGGGACGAGCGCTCCAGAAGATCGTCCGGATGTTGCCTGTTCCAGGAACAATTTCTACGTATCGTGGCAGTCAGCTGTTGGTTCCAGCACCACGATAAACGTCCTCCAGTTTGCTTCCAATGGGGACAAAATAGGTTCTCCTGTTTTGATACATACAATTGCAAGTGGAGGTGATGCTCGGCCTGTTATTGCGACAACGACAAGTGGAAACAAGTATGTCGTTTCATGGCAAGCAAACCTTGGAACAGGAAATGATGTGGACGTGTACATGAGTGTTGTTGAGGGTTCGGCAATATCAGATCCTATCATCGTTCACGGTACGTTGCAACTAACTCAGAGAAACCCGTCGGTTGATATCACTGATGACGACAGTGTCATTATTGCTTGGCAATCTTTTAATGAAGACGGTTCCGGATACGGTATCTTTGCCAGGGTATTTGATGTGAGCCAAGCAAATCCTGTTGCGAGTGCTGCTGCTTTTCAAGTGAACACCGAGACTGAGGGATCTCAAACATCTCCGCGAGTAGCATTCTTCAGTGACAAGAAGTTTATCATCATTTGGGGAAGTGGTACTGTTTCAACTTTATTTAACGTGATGGGAGCTGTCTATTCTGCGGGTGCAGTGAAACAGGGAAGTGACTTTCGCGTGAATGCCGAGGAAATTGGAAATGACCGACCGACATCGATATGCATCCTGCCAGACGATTCATTTATTGTTGCGTGGAACCGTTTTGAGATACGACTAACACAAGACGCGTACTTTAGACGATTTGACACCTCGGGAAGACCACTTGGCGGAGATCAACTCATTAACAAGTTCACACGTAGACGTCAATTTGATGCTACCATCGCATTACTACACAACGACAATTTCATTATCTCTTGGACTAGTAAATGGCAAGACAGGTCTTCATGGAGTATTTACTCCTCCGCATACAGTCGAGTTCCCACTGTAACAACATACGGAGTTCCAACCGACCAATCTTCGATTGTTGAGCAGGTAGTGAAGCCTCTATCAGATGGTAGAGTGTTGTCACTTTATATTGTAAAGGATTTGATTGTCACAAGATTAATTGGAGAAGTAGAAAACACAGATGGGACATCATTCAGGAGAGACATTCTTCAGCTAACCAACATCGGACTTGGTTCAACTTATGATGTGACAGTGGTGGGGACAACAGCATATGTTGTTGTTCATGACGGGGGTGCTTCCTTTACTTATAAAATAATATCATTTGAAATCTCTGCCTCTACTCTATCATCTCCGGTTGTTGTCGCAAGCTTTGTTGCGATAAATGAGGCCGCAGTCTATCCAAAGATCTCCATAGATTCAGGCACGACTCTTATTCATGTATTACACCGTGATGGTAATAGTATTGTTGGAAATAATCTTTATTTGGAATCGTTCGATACGAATGGAGGTGGGGTCAATAAGGTTAGCCTTTTCCCACGAATGAATTCTTTCACACATGGATCGATGTCTTTCTTGAGTAGCGGATACTTTGTTATTGCGAACTCAATGAGACGAACAACAACTACTAGATTGTATCTTTCGGTAGTGAAGACGGATGGGAATGTCGCGAAGACAGTAGCGCTGACCACTGCCGACGAACAGTTGTACTCTGAAGTTGGTATCCTCAGTGACAACAGAGTTGTTGTGTGTTATGCGAGAAGAAATCTCGATCTGATTGATTGTCAGATTTATAAGATTACATTAGGAACTGATGTATTCATTAAGAAGGTAGGTCCGACATGTAAGACCTTTATTTACGGTTCTACGAGAACCATTGGAATGTCTGTTGTTGGTGATGATAAGTTTGCGGTTACTGGAGTTTCGTACTTTGTTGATTCTGTTTATGTTAAAGTTTTGAATTCTAAATTTGAAGTTCTTGAAGCATACCGAGCGTTCTCTCAAACTTTTATTATGGGTTCTGCGATTGCATCCATCGCTAAGTTCCAAGAATCTGGATTAATAGTTCCGATGCAAGTAAACTCTGGTACTGGTAGGAAATTGATGTGGAAACTTACCTCTCCTGTCGTCACTAAAATTGATTCTGATGTACCAACTGATGAATCTATTCCAGTTGATCCGTACGGAGAGGAAGGATTTTGAAGGCGAACAAACACTCTAACTACTGACTGACAGTTAGGAAACCAATGTAAGAAATAGGAACGGTTTCTTGACAACCTGCAAGCAAATCAACGGCAAAGGAGGTGTTATAGAAGTTTCATGTTTTCTTTCCTGTCCCTCGCTTTTTTAGGTCACGCCACCTCACCACCATTCTGCAGTGAATTGCTTAAATTTTAATCATAGTTTCAAGTTGTCAAGAAAGATATTTTTGAATCGTAATGAAGTCCCCCCTTTGACTTGACAGAATATTTTTCGCTGGTAGTTCATTTGCTACTTGTTGTTTGTTAACTTTGAAATATTTATCCAAGTCCGCCCATGTTGCTTCCAGATAAAACTGACTTTGATAAGAAAAAGATAAGTATTTCCTGTTGTTTTGGTATTTAAATGAATTTTCTCCAAGTTGATCATAAAAACCTGAGAAAACCTCGACACTTACACCGTCTTCGATCATAAAGACCTGGGAACACTTTAAATAATAAGTGAAGAATATCACTTCGATACAAATCATCATTTCTCTTTCTCGACTGTTGTAATAGTTTGGGGATGTTGGACAACTCAACCAATTCAGAGATGGAAACCTCTGCGGAGCGATTATCATCTAAAATTCTGTCAGAGAAAAAAGATTCTGTGGAAGAAAAGTTCCTTCGTCTAAGAATAGTGTTGTATTAGTTTACCGTCCCACCAAAAATTAGTCGAATTTTGAAAACTCTCGGTGTGTGGGTTATTTTTCACTTGTAGAAAACCCAAAAAGTGGTGTTTAAGTGTTTGGAGTTTTTTATTATTCTTGATTCCTTTCTATTTTTTATATTTATGTGAATGTGGTTCCTTTTTTTAAGATGAGTTTTGAGTCGTGTTTCTAAAAACCGTCGAAATATTAACCATCTGTGTCTTCCCATGTATTTGGTGTGACATGAGGGAAATTGGCAATTGTGCGGGTGTATGTGTGTAAATTCTTTTTTTTGTTATTGTTGTTCAACCTTGTGGTTGTTGTGGTTCAGAAGTCACACATACGAAGATCATCGCAAATATCTACGCGCACTGTGTAATTATCTCATTCTATCTGGCTTTCTTGTGGGGTTGAAAAACGCCCATCAGTTAAAGATAAACAACCCAAACATTTAACTAAGATATTGTATTCAAGTTTTAAACCATTCAATGTCACGATTATATTATTGTCTTATTGTAGGTAACGATAACGGCTGAAACTTGTTTTTATTTTTATCTTTTAGTACACTTCTTTTAACAAACTCATATTCTAACTAACTACCGAAGGATGTCACTCGTAGACAAAGTCTAGAAGTGATATCTTTTCTCTCTTTATTGACGTAAAGGATAATCCAAAACATTTATCTAAGATATTGGATTCCTATCGTCGTCTGTGGAGTTATTCTTTTATTTCTTTGAATTCCTGCCTTCCTCTCCCTTATTTCATTTGTTTCTTTTAACTAATTCAAACAAAGCTCACGTGTATATCCAATAGTTTACTGAAGATTGTATGTTCCACTGAAGAAATCTGAACTGACGTACTATCACAGTGAGTATCTGTTTCTTTTTTATACATGTGCTTAGCTTCTTTTTTTTTATACAATTTGATCTGCACTTTGTGTGTATAAAATCAAAATTACCGGAGAGAAAGAGAAGCAAAAACAGGTAAATGTGTCATTCTTTTCTTTTTTAAGATGAGTTTTGAGTCCTGTTTCTTGGAATTGTCCAAATATTAACATCCGCGTCTTCCCACTTGTTTGTGACATGAGGGAAATTGGCAATTGTGCGTGTGTATGTGTGTAAATTCTTTTTTTGTTATTGTTGTTCAACCTTGTGGTTGTTGTGGTTCAGAAGTCACAAATACAAAGATCGTCGAAAATATCTACGCGCACTGTGCAATAATCTCATTTTGGCCTTCTTGTGGGGTTGAAAAACGGCAACCAATATTTTTTAATTTATTTTCTTTTTGCAGCATAACGGCTGAAACTTGTTTTTATGCTTTAATCTTTAATTTAGTACACTATCTCTTAACAAACTCATATTCTAACTAACTGTTGAAGGATGCCCGTCCTGGCGAGCTCCGATGGACATTAAGAAATCAGTTCTTTTGAAATAGACCAATTGATAAATCCGATTTATTAATTAACTGGAATGAAGTCCCTTAGAACTTACTGATGAAGGCCTAAGAGGGACAAGTAGCATAAGATAAAGGCTCCTGAAACTACGTATTCCACAGTGTATTATGGAACAGCAGAACAATTGTGTTTTTATAATTTTTCTTTTTTTTTATATTTTAATTTAGTGCACTTGTTTTATAATACTAACTAACTAACTAACTAATAAACTCATATTCTAACTCTTAAATGATGTCACCAACCATTATTTGTTTGTTGTCCTTCGAACTTTTACAATCGATTGAATTTTCCCTCCCTCTCTCCCCTTCTTTTGACTGATAACGGTAAATACTAACTATTGAAGGATGTTACTCGTAGACAAAGTCTAGAAGTGATATCTTTTCTCTCTTTATTGACGTAAAGGATAATCCAAAACATTTATCTAAGATATTGGATTCCTATCATCGTCTGTGGAGTTATTCTTTTATTTCTTTGAATTCCTGCCCTCCTCTCCCTTATTTCATTTGTTTCTTTTAACTAATTCAAACAAAGCTTACGTGTATATCCAATAGTTTACTGAAGATAGTTTGTTCCACTGAAGAAAGCTCACGTGTATGTATGTTCTTCTAGCTTTTTCTCAGCTTTTTCTTTATTTGTTGCAAACATGACAACGTTTCTTTCTTCTTCGTTTGTATGTTTTCTTTCTGTGTTCCTGCTGCGTACAATTTGCCATGCTAGAGATACACTTTTGGTCATCGACTGCGATTTTGTTATGAAACATGTTCATCAGGGAGGGAATCCTACTTCGTATTTCGAAGAAGGTCTTTTTCCCGCAAAACGTTTTTGATTATAAAATCCTCGTCATCGACGACGGGAGTAATCGCAACGACACCGACCAAGGAGATCATTTTTGAGATCCACACGATAAAGTTAGACAACAATCACAAAAAAAGAACAAAACAAAAATACCCTTTGTTTTGGATGTTGGTGTTTCATTTTGGGATTGTTCTTCTGAGCAGAATCAGTCTCGTGGAATTGTTTTATAGAAGTAGTCAGAGAAGAAACTATTCCGATTGAAAGCCGATATTTCTTCTAGACATGATTCAGTTACCCTCAACAGGATTCTATTTGTGTACTACGGAATATAAGGCTTTTCTGAAGAGTATTTTTTTTATATTAAATATTTTTATTTTCTTCCTCTCCCACATTCGATGTCTCACTTCCATCGTATCTTTTCCTTCCTTTATTTAGTCCTGAACTGTTACGGGTGACTCAAACACCTCGTAGTCATCAGTACTTGACTTTCTAATACTAACTTCTTTATTTGATGTCCTTACGATTTATTGATTGATTTGATTATTTACTTATTGATAGCTAATACTAACTTCTTTTTGTGTTCTTGTTGCATACGTTTTGTAATGCAACAGATCCAGTTATAGGCCAAGGACGTGGTGGTTGACTAAAAGATGAATTCATCAGAATAGCAATCTCTCTTTTCAACACGGAGGAAACTCTTTATCTCTACAGGGGTTTTGATTAGATGGCAACCTTCTATCTTTGACCAAACCAAATCATCACACCTGACTAAAGAAATAAAAAGATTAACTACTCGACATTGCGACCAGACTTTGAGTAAAGTGACGATGAATTCTTTGCTTCTCATTTATCTAAACAAATACCAACAATTGGAGAGGTCAGCTTATTGACTGTTGTTTTAATTTTTATTATTAATTATTATTATTATTATTGTCAGCTTAACAAACAGTCAAAAAACAATGATACGACGAGCTATGTTGATCTGTGCTCTGATGGCGAGTGCAATGGGGGGAGTGAGTCCAATAACGTTTCAAAAAACAGGAACCAAGATTGAAGTTTCACGGAAAAGCCCTGGAGATGCAGAGACCCTGACATTGGGAAGTGGTGATGTTGTAGTTGGATGGTACAGCTCAGCTGATCATCAATTGCAAGCAAGGATTTATAAAAACAGTAATCCAACAGTAGCAGGTGACGTGATTGTTGTTCACCAGAGCTCTGCAGAGTCAACAACAGTATTTGCATCAGGGAGAAAGCAGCTTGCTGCCCTATCTGACGGAGGATTCTTAATAACATACCAAGAAAACGATGAGTTGTACCGAAGGCAATATACCTCTACTGGTAGACCTGTAGGCGGTGCGGTTCTAATTGCGACTGTTGGTGCGACAGCAGGGCGACACTCTGCTGTGGGTTTCAGAACGGGAGGGGGTGCTGTTGTCTTGTTCACCAGTACGGGAGGTTCGTTCAGAATGTTTTCTTTGGCAGCGAACAGTTTGACACCTGTGACGGTTTTAGGAACAAGTGTAACGTTTTATGACATGATAGAAATATCTGCGGGATTGTTAGTTGTGTTCAGTGAAGGAACCAGTGAACTGTTTTATAAAGTATTAAGCAGTGTTAGTTTCGCTGAGCTCTCCAGTGGTACCATTGCCGGTTCTCCGACAAGAGCCTGGGATAGAATTTCATTGAAAATGAGTCACGGAAGAGAGACTCCTCTGATAACATTAGCAGCTCACGATAGCGTAGCAGCTATGACTACTATGAGAACTTGGTTATTCACTGATGACATAGCTGTGAGTACTCCTACTATGCTGGACCGTTCAACAGTTCTTGATCACTTAACACTTGGTATGGGATCCAGCAACAAGGGACAGACGATACTGTTTTCCAGTACTGGGTTTGCTTATTATAATAATGACTACAGTGATATATCTTCTAGTGGTTTCAGGTCATCGTTGGCGGTATCAGAAACATTAACTAAAGTATCCGTGGCACAACTAGGAGTCAATGGGTGGTTTGCTGTCTTTCCATCACAAACAGCAGAGGAAGTTCCTGTTCCGATTATTGCTGCGAGTTACTACCACGTTCCGGAAGTTCAATTCGTTACTGACATAGAGTTGGATGCGATGTCGTCGTGTAGACTTGACAATGGAGGTTACGCTGTTGCGTACAGAACCAATGCAGGTGCAGTTATGTACGCACTCTTCGATGACGATAATAACATGAAATCGAAGAAAACTATTGGAACTGGTGCCACAACAGCTCCAATAATAGCAGGTAGCTTGCCACATAGTAATACTTTTTTTGTAACTTATGGTGATGGAGGTATTCGAAGTGTTGAGGTGGACACAACAGGGGATGGTACTGAACAAACTGCTTTGGTGCATTCCGGCAGCAGCGACCATCGGTCATTTTTATGCGGAGGTTCCCTGGTTGTGATAGTTTCATCAGTTGAAGAAATACAGCTTGAAGGAACTGTAACTTTTTATGTCTTAACGGCTTATGTTGGAGGTGCTAATGTTCGAGTTCTGAGTACCGGGACGCCTTTTATATGGGACTCAGCTTGTGGAGCTGGGGGAACTTATTACGTAACCCACGTCCTTGATGGCACCAGAGATGTGAATTATGTTCCAATTACGGGAACTACTATTGGAAGTGCGATGGATTTTCGATTTAATGAAGGAGCCCCCGGGTCGATTAGGACTTTTACTCCAACGCAAGGAAGTTTAATTATTTTTGTCGTTGATCGAAATTTTGGTCTTGTTCACTCCAGAAGTATTACCAGCAGCGTCACTTGGAGGACATCGTTAAACTGCTTTAGGAATTCTCTCACATTTTCACAATCACTTTATGATGATTCTTTTTCCGTGTCTTGTGCATCAAATATGTCTCCTGTTAAAGATAGACAAGGCGGTGCTATAATGTTTACCCGAATGGAAGCTTCTGGGGCTGAAATTGAACCTAGTCGGGTGGTTAATAATTTTGTTGTTGGAACTCAAGCGAATCCTTCAATGATTGCGACGGATAAGGGAGTTGTCATTGTCTATGCAACTGCGACTACAAGTATCACTGGAGATCCAATTGGTGTTTCCTTACCGATTGAGGTAGATGCTGGTTATGAGAGGCAACCAGAGACTGCAAGTAACACCCTACAGGGATTTCAAAGGTCCCCTGCTTCTTGCGGATTCTCTGGAGGAGCCGTCGTTGTATGGGAGTCACATGTTGGAGCTGTTTCTCAGATATACGCTCAAATTTATGACACAACCGGACGTGCAATTTTCGACAAGGAATTTATAGTAAGTGGCGGGACGAGCGCTCCAGAAGATCGTCCGGATGTTGCCTGTTCCAGGAACAATTTCTACGTATCGTGGCAGACAGCTGTTGGTTCCAGCACCACGATAAACGTCCTCCAGTTTGCTTCCAATGGGGACAAAATAGGTTCTCCTGTTTTGATACATACAATTGCAAGTGGAGGTGATGCTCGGCCTGTTATTGCGACAACGAGAAGTGGAAACAAGTATGTCGTTTCATGGCAAGCTAACCTTGGAACAGGAAATGATGTGGACGTGTACATGAGTGTTGTTGAGGGTTCGGCAATATCAGATCCTATCATCGTTCACGGTACGTTGCAACTAACTCAGAGAAACCCGTCGGTTGATATCACTGATGACGACAGTGTCATTATTGCTTGGCAATCTTTTAATGAGGACGGTTCCGGATACGGTATCTTTGCCAGGGTATTTGATGTGAGCCAAGCAAATCCTGTTGCGAGTGCTGCTGCTTTTCAAGTGAACACCGAGACTGAGGGATCTCAAACATCTCCGCGAGTAGCATTCTTCAGTGACAAGAAGTTTATCATCATTTGGGGAAGTGGTACTGTTTCAACTTTATTTAACGTGATGGGAGCTGTCTATTCTGCGGGTGCAGTGAAACAGGGAAGTGACTTTCGCGTGAATGCCGAGGAAATTGGAAATGACCGACCGACATCGATATGCATCCTGCCAGACGATTCATTTATTGTTGCGTGGAACCGTTTTGAGATACGACTAACACAAGACGCGTACTTCAGACGATTTGACACCTCGGGAAGACCACTTGGCGGAGATCAACTCATTAACAGGTTCACACGTAGACGTCAATTTGATGCTACCATCGCATTACTGCACAACGACAATTTCATTATCTCTTGGACTAGTAAATGGCAAGACAGGTCTTCATGGAGTATTTACTCCTCCGCATACAGTCGAGTTCCCACTGTAACAACATACGGAGTTCCAGACCAATCTTCGATTGTTGAGCAGGTAGTGAAGCCTCTGTCAGATGGTAGAGTGTTGTCACTTTATATTGTACAGGATGATTCGAATGTCGCAAAATTAATTGGAGAAGTAGAAAACACAGATGGGACATCATTCGGGAGAGACATTCTTCAGCTAACCAACATCGGACTTGGTTCAACTTATGATGTGACAGTGGTGGGGACAACAGCATATGTTGTTGTTCATGACGGGGGTGATTCTTTTACTTATAAAATAATATCATTTGAAATCTCTGCCTCTACTCTATCATCTCCGGTTGTTGTCGCAAGCTTTGTTGCGATAAATGACGCCGCAGTCTATCCAAAGATCTCCATAGATTCAGGCACGACTCTTATTCATGTATTACACCGTGATGGTAATAATGTTGGAAATAATCTTTATTTGGAATCGTTCGATACGAATGGAGGTGGGGTCAATAAGGTTAGCCTTTTCCCACGAATGAATTCTTTCACACATGGATCGATGTCTTTCTTGAGTAGCGGATACTTTGTTGTTGCGAACTCAATGAGACGAACAACAACTACTAGATTGTATCTTTCGGTAGTGAAGACGGATGGGAATGTCGCAAAGACAGTAGCGCTGACCACTGCCGACGAACAGTTGTACTCTGAAGTTGGTATCCTCAGTGACAACAGAGTTGTTGTGTGTTATGCATTGAGAAATCTCGATCTGATTGATTGTCAGATTTATAAGATTACATTAGGAACTGATGTATTCATTGAGAAGGTAGGTCCGACATGTAAGACCTTTATTTACAGTTCTACGAGAACCATTGGAATGTCTGTTGTTGGTGATGATAAGTTTGCGGTTACTGGAGTTTCGTACTTTGTTGATTCTGTTTATGTTAAAGTTTTGAATTCTAAATTTGAAGTTCTTGAAGCATACCGAGCGTTCTCTCAAACTTTTAATAGAGCTTCTGCGATTGCATCCATCGCTAAGTTCCAAGAATCTGGATTAATAGTTCCGATGCAAGTAAGGTCTAGTACTGGTAGGAAATTGATGTGGAGACTTACCTCTCCTGTCGTCACTAAAATTGATTCTGATGTACCAACTGATGAATCTATTCCAGTTCATCCGGACGAAGAAGAGGAGGAATTTGAAGGCGAACAAGCGGCTTAAATCCTTTCTTGTATTAAATAAAATATCAACATATTAATGTCTAGTGTGCATTGTGAATACTAGTCGCTGAACTTCTGACTGACAATTGGGAAACGAGGAGGAGAATGTGAAAGTTTCTTGACAACCTGCAAGCAAATCAACTACGAAAGTGGTAATATCATGGTAGTTTCGTGTTTTCTTTTTTGTCCTCTCCCTCGCTTTTCTTCGTCACATCCCCGCCGTTTAATGTATTAATGTTTCAAGCTGTAACGAACTACAAGGAATAGGATGCTCAACCTGTAGCGTAATCCCAATATAAATTTTAGTTGACAGCATTATTTCTCTTTTATTTCTCTGGTAGTTTATTTGAATGAGATTTTGTGTGGACTGAATCCAGTTATGATGATTCAAGTCTAATTTGTTGTTTGTTAACTTTGATTTATTTATCTAAGTTCCCGCCCCCCCCCAATCTACCTCGAGATAAAACTGGCGGCATCGTGTAAGTGTGATGAAATTTCTTTGTGGGTTTTCATAAAAGAGAAATATAAAACTGACTTTGATAAGAAAAAGATAAGTATTTCCTGTTGTTTTGGTATTTAAATGAATTTTCTCCAAGTTGATCATAAAAACCTGAGAAAACCTCGACACTTACACCGTCTTCGATCATAAAGACCTGGGAACACTTTAAATAATAAGTGAAGAATATCACTTCGATACAAATCATCATTTCTCTTTCTCGACTGTTTTAATAGTTTGGGAATGTTGGACAACTCAACCAATTCAGAGATGGAAACCTCTGCGGAGCGATTATCATCTAAAATTCTGTCAGAGAAAAAAGATTCTGTGGAAGAAAAGTTCCTTCGTCGAATAAATTGTAATGTATTCACTCTCGGTGTGAGGCTTATTGTTCAGTTGTGGAAAACCCCAAAAGGTCTTTAGGGTTTTTTATTTCTTCTTAATTCTTTTCTGTTTTTATGTTTTTGTGAACGTGGTTAAGATGTTTTGAGTCGTGTTTCTTGGAACCGTCGAAATATTAACCATCCGTGTCTTCCCATGTATTTGGTGTGACATGAGGGAAATTAGCAATTGTGCGTGTGTATGTGTGTAAATTCTTTTTTTGTTGTTGTTGTTCAACCTTGTGGTTGTTGTGGTTCAGAAGTCACACATACGAAGATCATCGAAAAATCTACGCGTACTGTGTAATTATCTCATTCTATCTGGCTTTCTTGTGGGGTTGAATAACCAAACATTTAGCTAAGATATTGGATTCCTATAATCGTCTGTGGAGTTATTCTTTTATTTCTTTGAATTCCTGCCCTCCTCTCCCTTATTTTGTTTCTTTTAATTAATTCAAACAAAGCTCACGTGTATATCCAATAGTTTACTGAAGATAGTTTGTTCCACTGAAGAAATCTGAACTGACGTACTATCACAGTGAGTATCTGTTTCTTTTTTATACATGTGCTTAACTTCTTTTTTTTTATACAATTTGATCTGCACTTTGTGTGTATAAAATCGAACTTTGAGTAAAAAAAACAAAAACAAATACAAGTGAATGTGATTCCTATTTTTAGGATTAGTTTTGATGGTCGTGTTTTTTTTGGAACCGTCGAAATGGTGATCTGCGTGTTTCCTCTTATTAGTAGTGTGACGTTAGAAAACGTTATGCCTAAGAAATGATGTTTTCAGCCATCCACTTGAACTCAGGTTTGTCGGATTTTGGAAACTTTCATACCACGAAATAGAACCCCCAATGGTGTGGGTGTATTAAACATAAGAATGTGAGTGTGCATGCCTTCCAGCTTTCACAGCTGGTGGTGTACTTTTGTTTTGTATTCGGCATTATTTAAGTATCCCTTCTCCTTTGTGTGGTATGTATGTCTGTTGGTAGTCACTGTTATAAGAGAATACACGTTGCAATTATGCTTCTTAAAATGTTGCTTCGTGCCTTCGACACTTCGATCGATACCTCAGAATACTGCCTAACTATGCTTACAGTAAGTTAGTTAGTTAGAGACAAGAATTAGCTAATTCGATATTCCCTTCCCAAAAACCTTCCCTTCGCGGTGTGATTAGTACACGCTGAGAGGAACATTATTTAATTTTTTTATTATTTAACGCAGAAAGAGACTGAACCCAGACATATATAAACAACAAAAGAATTTTGCTATTCGTGGGGTCCAATAATTTCATTTTTAGCGGTTCACTAACTTGAAGTATTCAAACAGGTGTTTTATGGAACAGCAGAGCAATTGTGTTTTTATAACTTTTCCTTTTTATATTTTGATTTAGTGCGACAATCTTATAATAAATTCGTATTCTAATTTACTAACTTCGAGGCAAACATAACTCAGCACCACTAAATAGTTGGTACTTTTATAAGGGACTAAGAAATTATTTGTTTGTTGTCCTACGAATTTTGCATTTGATTTTTTTTTGATTGACTGATAACTATTAATACTAATTTTAAAGCAAAACGCTATTTTCTTTTCGCCGTTCAGCAGAAGACTACTTTTGCCGCTGCAGCTCATCTTTAGTATTTTTAAGACTTCAACCCACCGTTCCTCTAAGTGTCGTTGATGTAATGTTCGAAAATATTTAGAAAGGTTTCTTTTCCAGAGAATGCACCTCTTAAGCAGCTGAAGTCATTTGGGGAATTGCATGCGATGCAAGGGAAGTCGCAATGCCCTTGACGCACAGGAGCAGCAAAGACAAGAACTTACTTTTAAACATCGAAAAGATGGCTTCCTTTGCGAAGAGTAAATTATTGAACTGCAAAAAAGAAATTATTTGACCCTTGAATAGCAAAATCCTTACTTGGTCCGTCGCAGTTATGACCATAAACTGACTGTCATCTTGCCTGATCCTTTTGTTTTCATTTATTGCTGAGTGATATGGCTTATGTGCTGCCCGGTAAGCCCACAATACAAATATAATGTTTTGGACAACCGGGGTGAACGGTCTTCGATAGTGTTCCGTATTTTCTTTCGTGGTATGTTGACATATGAAACATATGGTCGTATTATAAAGAAAGATACTGTGTATGGAATTAAAAAGATTTTTTATTTTTTTCACCACTAAAAGGAGTATAAGACAGGCGTTCGTCACACGCTTACCACACTTTTTGTGATTAAAGCAAACCTTTTGCCTGCTATTCTCTTGTTAGGGTGCCCAGGAGATTTATCAAATAGCTGGAGTAACTCTACTTGTTTGAGCTGTTCCACTAAAGATGTTCCCTTCTTTTATTCTTTTTCTTTTTCGTTATTGTTGCAATCAAGGCATCGAAAAATTTCTTTTTTCTCTATTTTTGGTCAATCGAAACTAGAAATTAGAGAAAGCAAGAAACCTTCTTGTTCTATTCTAACCAATCATCAAAAAGGGAACCATCAGATGATGCAAGTAATTGTACAAAATTATATTCTGTACTAGATTCTTGTTGTTCAATAAAATGAACTTTCCTTCTGCAATTTCTGTGTTTTTTTTCTTCTCATCATCGGCAAACACTTGTCGTTGGTGCATTCGATAAGAATCCTGACACCCCACTCCCAGAAACCCTTAATTTCCCTTCTTATCTCCAGCTGTGAAGTGCAGTGGAGTTCTTACAGTAGTTGTTGTGGTAGCTTTGAATTAACCAATACCGTAGTAGGATATAAGATACATAACTTTCTACACCCATCAGGTATTGTAGAATTAATTCACTTGTTGCTTTTAACTGCTCTCCCAATTCCTTTTCCCTCTACTGTTGAACAATTCTTAAGTTGAGGTATTTCTATAGATCGCCAAATCTTTGAATTAATTTCAAAATGTTTTTTCTGTATCTAACAAATACATCATCAGAGTTAAGCAAATAATTGTTTGCAGTAAAACGTAGCCAAAGTACTAATCTATTTTTAGGTAAAGAAAAGATATAGATTTTATCCATAATCTTTTAACACCTAATCACAATAGAACTTGAGGATTAGGTCCTGTTCTTCTGTTTCATTCAGTCAAAAGTAGTGATCTCTTTTGTCTGTTTTTTTGTCTTTTTTTTTCCTTCGTCTGCGTTTAACTAAATAAAAGGCTATTCTGAATTTATTTTGTTACTTCTTCTCCCTCGTTTGCCTCTTTTACAAAGTTTCTTTCTTCTTCGTTTGTATGTTTTCTTTCTGTGTTCCTGCTGCATACAGTTTGCCATGCTAGAGATACACTTTTGGTCATCGACTGCGATTTTGTTATGAAATATGTTCATCAGGGAGGGAATCCTACTTCGTATTTCGAAGAAGGTCTTTTTCCCGCAAAACGTTTTTGATTATAAAATCCTCGTCATCGACGACGGGAGTAATCGCAACGACACCGACCAAGGAGATCATTTTTGAGATCCACACGATAAAGTTAGACAACAATCACAAAAAAAGAACAAAACAAAAATACCCCTTAGTTGTGGATGTTGGTGTTTCATTTTGGGATTTGTTCTTTTGAGCAGAATCAGTCTCGTGGAACTGTTTGATGATCTCATTGAGAGAGAAACTTATTGACTGTTGTTTTAATTATTATTATTAATCATAGATCATAGATGGAAGTGCCCTACAATTTGGAGGGCGTGTAGGGCGCTTGTAGGGCGCTTTTAATATAAATATTATTTTGGAGGGCGCTTTTTTTTACCTTTTTTATTACTATAAGACAGCTAAATTGACGTCGACTTACACTGACGCACAAGTATTTTGACGCAGAAGCCAAAATTTTTTTTTTGACATGCTTGGCAGTCTTTCGAAAAAGAGAAAAAAGGTGTCACGGGGTTCGAACCTGAGACCTCCAGGTCATGGTTCGGTGGTCAACAATAACAAAAACAATGGGCCACTCCTTGAGAGCTTCCGGAGCCTGCTGCAATCCCTGAAGCTGAAACTCATTTCAGTGGACGATGCATCCCAGATCTACAAGGAGCTGATTAGCCCGCAGAATGCACCGAGTCGAATACAGAGGGATTCGAGGAGGGAGAGTGCGTTCTTGCTAACCTGTTAATAGGCCGGTCTTCACGGTACCTTGTGAGAAAAAAAAGAAGTTTACTGGTGGCAAGTAAACTGATATCCCAGAGACGCATTTGATCGGGCGAACCGGGGAAAAGTCAAATAAGATGCGATTCGACCCTCGCTGAGGGGGTGTGTCAAAATGAGCTCGGCATTATATTAAATTTAATTAAAAAAGCGCCCTACGCCGGCATTATATTAAATTTAATTAAAAAAGCGCCCTACGCGCCCTCCAGCGCCCTATTTTTGCCCTACAAATTTTTGTGGCTGATTTTCACCAGGCGCCCTCCAAATTTGGAGGGCACTTCCATCTATGATTAATTATTATTATTATTATTATTGTCAGCTTAACAAACAATCAAAAAACAATGATACGACGAGCTATGTTGATCTGTGCTCTGATGGCGAGTGCAATGGGGGGAGTGAGTCCAATAACGTTTCAAAAAACAGGAACCAAGATTGAAGTTTCACGGAAAAGCCCTGGAGATGCAGAGACCCTGACATTGGGAAGTGGTGATGTTGTAGTTGGATGGTACAGCTCAGCTGATCATCAATTGCAAGCAAGGATTTATAAAAACAGTAATCCAACAGTAGCAGGTGACGTGATTGTTGTTCACCAGAGCTCTGCGGAGTCAACAACAGTATTTGCATCAGGGAGAAAGCAGCTTGCTGCCCTATCTGACGGAGGATTCTTAATAACATACCAAGAAAACAACGGGTTATACCAAAGGCGATATACCTCTACTGGTAGACCTCTAGGTGGTGTTGTTCGAATGGTGATTATTAGTGCGTCTCCGGAGCGACACTCTGCTGTGGGTTTCAGAACGGGAGGGGGTGCTGTTGTCTTGTTCTCTAGTAAGCAACGTCGGTTAGGAATGTATTCTTTAACAGCAAACGGTTTGGCATCTGTAAATTTCGGAACAAGTGTAACGTTTTATGACATGATAGAAATATCTGCGGGATTGTTAGTTGTGTTCAGTGAAGGAACCAGTGAACTGTTTTATAAAGTATTAAGCAGTGTTAGTTTCGCTGAGCTCTACAGTGGTACCATTGCCGGTTCTCCGACAAGAGCCTGGGATAGAATTTCATTGAAAATGAGTCACGGAAGAGAGACTCCTCTGATAACATTAGCAGCTCACGATAGCGTAGCAGCTATGACTACTATGAGAACTTGGTTATTCACTGATGACATAGCTGTGAGTACTCCTACTATGCTGGACCGTTCAACAGTTCTTGATCACTTAACACTTGGTATGGGATCCAGCAACAAGGGACAGACGATACTGTTTTCCAGTACTGGGTTTGCTTATTATAATAATGACTACAGTGATATATCTTCTAGTGGTTTCAGGTCATCGTTGGCGGTATCAGAAACATTAACTAAAGTATCCGTGGCACAACTAGGAGTCAATGGGTGGTTTGCTGTCTTTCCATCACAAACAGCAGAGGAAGTTCCTGTTCCGATTATTGCTGCGAGTTACTACCACGTTCCGGAAGTTCAATTCGTTACTGACATAGAGTTGGATGCGATGTCGTCGTGTAGACTTGACAATGGAGGTTACGCTGTTGCGTACAGAACCAATGCAGGTGCAGTTATGTACGCACTCTTCGATGACGATAATAACATGAAATCGAAGAAAACTATTGGAACTGGTGCCACAACAGCTCCAATAATAGCAGGTAGCTTGCCACATAGTAATACTTTTTTTGTAACTTATGGTGATGGAGGTATTCGAAGTGTTGAGGTGGACGCAACAGGGGATGGTACTGAACAAACTGCTTTGGTGCATTCCGACAGCAGCGACCATCGGTCATTTTTATGCGGAGGTTCCCTGGTTGTGATAATCTTAGCGACTGAAACTCAGTCTTTGGGCGATATACCGATAACAAATTATATCCTGACAGCTTATGTTGGAGGTGCCAGTGTTGAAATTCTGAATACCGAGGAGCCTTTTATATGGGACTCAGCTTGTGGAGCTGGGGGAACTTATTACGTAACCCACGTCCTTGATGGCACCAGAGATGTGAGTTATGTTCCAATTACGGGAACTACTATTGGAAGTGCGATGGATTTTCGATTTAATGAAGGAGCCCCCGGGTCGATTAGGACTTTTACTCCAACGCAAGGAAGTTTAATTATTTTTATCGTTGATCGAAATTTTGGTCTTGTTCACTCCAGGAGTATTACCAGCAGCGTCACTTGGAGGACATCGTTGAACTGCTTTAGGAATTCTCTCACATTTTCACAATCACTTTATGATGATTCTTTTTCCGTGTCTTGTGCATCAAATATGTCTCCTGTTAAAGATAGACAAGGCGGTGCTATAATGTTTACCCGAATGGAAGCTTCTGGGGCTGAAATTGAACCTAGTCGAGTGGTTAATAATTTTGTTGTTGGAACTCAAGCGAATCCTTCAATGATTGCGACGGATAAGGGAGTTGTCATTGTCTATGCAACTGCGACTACAAGTATCACTGGAGATCCAATTGGTGTTTCCTTACCGATTGAGGTAGATGCTGGTTATGAGAGGCAACCAGAGACTGCAAGTAACACCCTACGGGGATTTCAAAGGTCCCCTGCTTCTTGCGGATTCTCTGGAGGAGCCGTCGTTGTATGGGAGTCACATGTTGGAGCTGTTTCTCAGATATACGCTCAAATTTATGACACAACCGGACGTGCAATTTTCGACAAGGAATTTATGGTAAGTGGCGGGACGAGCGCTCCAGAAGATCGTCCGGATGTTGCCTGTTCCAGGAACAATTTCTATGTATCGTGGCAGTCAGCTGTTGGTTCCAGCACCACGATAAACGTCCTCCAGTTTGCTTCCAATGGGGACAAAATAGGTTCTCCTGTTTTGATACATACAATTGCAAGTGGAGGTGATGCTCGGCCTGTTATTGCGACAACGAGAAGTGGAAACAAGTATGTCGTTTCATGGCAAGCTAACCTTGGAACAGGAAATGATGTGGACGTGTACATGAGTGTTGTTGAGGGTTCGGCAATATCAGATCCTATCATCGTTCACGGTACGTTGCAACTAACTCAGAGAAACCCGTCGGTTGATATCACTGATGACGACAGTGTCATTATTGCTTGGCAATCTTTTAATGAAGACGGTTCCGGATACGGTATCTTTGCCAGGGTATTTGATGTGAGCCAAGCAAATCCTGTTGCGAGTGCTGCTGCTTTTCAAGTGAACACCGAGACTGAGGGATCTCAAACATCTCCGCGAGTAGCATTCTTCAGTGACAAGAAGTTTATCATCATTTGGGGAAGTGGTACTGTTTCAACTTTATTTAACGTGATGGGAGCTGTCTATTCTGCGGGTGCAGTGAAACAGGGAAGTGACTTTCGCGTGAATGCCGAGGAAATTGGAAATGACCGACCGACATCGATATGCATCCTGCCAGACGATTCATTTATTGTTGCGTGGAACCGTTTTGAGATACGACTAACACAAGACGCGTACTTCAGACGATTTGACACCTCGGGAAGACCACTTGGCGGAGATCAACTCATTAACAGGTTCACACGTAGACGTCAATTTGATGCTACCATCGCATTACTACACAACGACAATTTCATTATCTCTTGGACTAGTAAATGGCAAGACAGGTCTTCATGGAGTATTTACTCCTCCGCATACAGTCGAGTTCCCACTGTAACAACATACGGAGTTCCAGACCAATCTTCGATTGTTGAGCAGGTAGTGAAGCCTCTGTCAGATGGTAGAGTGTTGTCACTTTATATTGTACAGGATGATTCGAATGTCGCAAGATTAAGTGGAGAAGTAGAAAACACAGATGGGACATCATTCGGGAGAGACATTCTTCAGCTAACCAACATCGGACTTGGTTCAACTTATGATGTGACAGTGGTGGGGACAACAGCATATGTTGTTGTTCATGACGGGGGTGATTCTTTTACTTATAAAATAATAGCATTTGAAATCTCTGCCTCTACTCTATCATCTCCGGTTGTTGTCGCAAGCTTTGTTGCGATAAATGACGCCGCAGTCTATCCAAAGATCTCCATAGATTCAGGCACGACTCTTATTCATGTATTACACCGTGATGGTAATAATGTTGGAAATAATCTTTATTTGGAATCGTTCGATACGAATGGAGGTGGGGTCAATAAGGTTAGCCTTTTCCCACGAATGAATTCTTTCACACATGGATCGATGTCTTTCTTGAGTAGCGGATACTTTGTTGTTGCGAACTCAATGAGACGAACAACAACTACTAGATTGTATCTTTCGGTAGTGAAGACGGATGGGAATGTCGCGAAGACAGTAGCGCTGACCACTGCCGACGAACAGTTGTACTCTGAAGTTGGTATCCTCAGTGACAACAGAGTTGTTGTGTGTTATGCGAGAAGAAATCTCGATCTGATTGATTGTCAGATTTATAAGATTACATTAGGAACTGATGTATTCATTGAGAAGGTAGGTCCGACATGTAAGACCTTTATTTACAGTTCTACGAGAACCATTGGAATGTCTGTTGTTGGTGATGATAAGTTTGCGGTTACTGGAGTTTCTTTATCTGGGGAGTCTGTTTATGTTAAAGTTTTGAATTCTAAATTTGAAGTTCTTGAAGCATACCGAGCGTTCTCTCAAACTTTTAATAGAGGTTCTGCGATTGCATCCATCGCTAAGTTCCAAGAATCTGGATTAATAGTTCCAATGCAAGTAAGGTCTAGTACTGGTAGGAAATTGATATGGAGACTTACCTCTCCTGTCGTCACTAAAATTGATTCTGATGTACCAACTGATGAATCTATTCCAGTTATTCCGGACGAAGAGGAGGAGGAAGGCGAACAAGCGGCTTAAATCCTTTCTTGTATTAAATAAAATATCAACATATTAATGTCTAGTGTGCATTGTGAATACTAGTCGTTGTAACTTTTGACTGACAGTTGAGAAACGAGAGTAAGAAATTGGAACGATTTCACGACAACATGGAAGCAAGTAAATGCCGGAGTAGGTAATAGTTGTATAATGTTTTCTGTTCTCTCGGTCAATCTTCCTCTTTTTTTTTTTTTTTGATTAATATAAAGTTATTTTGATATTATCTTTTCTCTTTGCCTCTCTCTTTTTAACCCTCATTCTCTGATAAAACTGACAGAATTGTGAAAGTGTGAAGTTTCTTTGTAGGTTTTTTGATTAGCAAATAACATAGAGTAGATATTGTGATGTTTTGAGCCATCTCTCTGGAAACTGGACGGATGCTGCAAACTTTCAAACTATTCACTTGTGGTTCTCACACGAAAAGTAATGCTTAGGTATTTTTAGGTTAACCATACAAACATGAAATTTTTGTTTCTTCTTGATTCTGTTCTATTTTTAATTTATTGGTATTTATTATTTTATGTAGAGTAATGTATTTAAGCTCTACTCACTATTATATTAATGTGAATGTGGTTCCATTTAATTTGAGTCGTGTTTCTTAGAACCGTCAAATATAATAACCATCGTTCCCTCAATTTTTGCGTGACGTTAGATAAAGTCATGCCCATAAAGAAAATTGCAATTGTGTGTGTGTGTGTGATTCTTGTTATTTATTATTAACCTTCTGGTTATTATGGTCCAGAGGTCTGAAAGGGGTATCAATGAACAAGAAAGTACGGTTATCAAACATAACCTGTGAATGTGCATGCCTTCCAGCTTTCACAGCTGGTGGTGTACTTTTGTTTTGTATTCGGCATTATTTAAGTATCCCTTCTCCTTTTTTGTGGTATGTATGTCTGTTGGTAGTCACTGATTTTAAAGACAACATAGCTCAACTTTTCCTTGATTTCCTTCTTTTTTTTTTCCTTTTCATCATTGTTGCAATCAAGGAAGCGACAAAATTATTTTTTTCCTCTATTTTTAGTCAAATAGAAACCTTCTTGTTCTGTTCTAATCTCCCATCGGTTTATTTATTTGTTGCAATTATTTGAGAACATGAAAAAGGGAACCATCAGATGATGCAAGTAATTGTACAAAATTATATTCTGTACTAGATTCTTGTTGTTCATTATATTATTATATCGAAATTGCTTAACTGCGAATAATGTATTTTTCTTTTTTATCCTTTTCTTGCTTTCAGTAATCGTTTTACTCGGCAAACACTTGTCGTTGGTGTATTCGATAAGAATCCTGACTCCCCACTCCAACAATCCTTTAATTTCCCTTCTAATTTCCTACCAACTTGCTTTTCAATTATGATACTAACTATAAACTCATATTCTTACTAAAAACTTCAAAAAAAAAAAACCGGAATGAAGTCCCTTAGAACTTACTGATGAAGGCCTAAGAGGGACAAGTAGTATAAGATTAAGGCTCCTGAAACTACATATTCTAACACTGTTTTGTGGAACAGCAGAACAATTGTGTTTTTATAACTTTTCTTATTCATATTTTGGACACATAATCTAACCAGTCTGCAGCTGTGAAGTGCAGTGGAGTTCTTACAGTAGTTGTTGTGGTAGCTTTGAATTAACCAATACCGTAGTAGGATATAAGATACATAACTTTCTACACCCATCAGGTATTGTAGAATTAATTCACTTGTTGCTTTTAACTGCTCTCCCAATTCCTTTTCCCTCTACTGTTGAACAATTCTTAAGTTGAGGTATTTCTATAGATCGCCAAATCTTTGAATTAATTTCAAAATGTTTTTTCTGTATCTAACAAATACATCATCAGAGTTAAGCAAATAATTGTTTGCAGTAAAACGTAGCCAAAGTACTAATCTATTTTTAGGTAAAGAAAAGATATAGATTTTATCCATAATCTTTTAACACCTAATCACAATAGAACTTGAGGATTAGGTCCTGTTCTTCTGTTTCATTCAGTCAAAAGCAGTGATCTCTTTTGTCTGCATTCTCTTTTACACCGATGTAGTCAGCAGAAACTATTCAGATTGAAAGCAAACATCAACGAAATAAAAAGGACATTCTTGAATTATTTTTTGTTTTTTCCTCTCTCGTTAGTCAGTCCGACGTTTCTTGTCTCTTTATTCATGCAGCAGACCAACTTAATGTCAAGGACGTGATGGTTGACTAAAAGATGAATTCATCAGAATAGCAATCTCACTTCACTACACTGGAGAAACTTTTTTTTATTTCCGCAAAGTCTTGATTATAAAATCTTGTCATCGCGGAGAGTAGTCGCAACGACGGAGATCAGCTTTGAGATCAAAAAAAGTAAGAAAAAACCCTTAACTTGTAAAAACCATTTATAGTGATTCACATTTACACAACCACCCAACAGCCTTTATGCAACATGGTAATAAGTATTTATTGCGAAAAGGTAGTTGGTGTGGGCTCTGGTGTACCACTGCCTAAGAAAAATCCGATTGTTTCCACTGCGAGGGGTGGGGATTGGGATGAAGTAAAGAGATTATTAAATGAGCAAACAGCAGAACAAAAGATGCGAGTAGCGGATGAAAAACGTCAACATGTTCGAACCATGGGCAACCTTCGATCTTTGATCAAACCTAACACCAAACCAAAGAAGAAAAAGATTAATTACGCGGCATTGCGACCAGACTTTGAAGAAAGTGATGACCAATTCTTTGCTTCTCATGGTCTAAACAAAGACCAAGTATTAAACTCATGCTTAGGGTATGGAAAAAGACTTCCCGAATTAGAGCGAAAAACAAGTTTAAGTAAATCAACGTCGAACCTTTTCCTCGCACCGGCACCTTTTTTTAGCCGTCCTTGTGACGCTCCAAAGTCTAATACTACAGTGACGATACCTCCGGGAACTGTTGAGTTAGTGTCTCATAATGAATATAGGATATCTGTTGTTTCACCCACAGCGAATATTGCTGTTGCAGATACCAGGATGCCGAAAACATATTTAAAATCGAAAGGACGAACGAAAATGTTAGGAAGGGTCAAGAAGAATTGCACTCCTTTTGAGAACTTATCTCTTCCATTCTCACACAGTGAGTATACGGCAATCTTGAATGCTTTTGAAGATCTTGATAAAGATAATAATGGGACATTAGACTGGAGTGAACTTTGTGGGGTTGGTACTCGAATAGGTGGTAAACTTATTGATTATCGTGATTTTAAAAAAATGGACAAAGACCGGTCTGGAACTGTTGACTTCTTGGAATTACTGAGAGTATTCTTTCCAACAACGCAAGTACCAACACTTCGCAGTACCATAAAAAGATGGGGAGCACCTCATTCTGACCGAAGGGGTTACGGAGGTAAGTGGCAGGAAGTATTACCTGCAGACTCATGTAGGGAGTTACTTGATATTTATAATTTCTTCACTGGGAATGGTGAGAACTTATTGTCGTTTGAAGTTCTTCGATCTTTCATTTCTCAAAGTTCGATTCCAGACAACGAGCTGCTTCATATATTTGAAGATCACGACAACGATCTCGACGGTATCCTCTCTCTTGATGAATTCGTTCAACTGATGGACGCTGTTTACGGAAGGCGGAGCGAGCCTCAATCACTTAAATTATTTTATCAACCTGAATACTTAATGAGGGAGCTTTAAATATTAAATATTTGTTCAGTTCGAGAATTCGTTTTTTTTTTTTCTTTTAGTAGTGGTGTCTTTTATAGGCTTTCTAGCCGTCTACTTGACACTTCACTTGATTACTATTTATTACGTACACGCTTGTTGATGATTTAACTTACGAGAGTATTGGTAGACAGACTGCACTCAAAATTATTGTTTTATTTATTGTAATTCAGATATCGCTGTTGGAAAAATGACGAGAGATACAGTGGCATTACAGTTCTTGAACATTTCATTGAGAGTAGCAGGATCGAATGATATCACTGAAGAGCAATGGGACAAGGCAGCTGGGAATGCGAAAAGTGCTGGAGAAATCCTCTCGAATTTAATGTCAACTGTACCAATTGGTACTAAAATGATTCTTAATAAACTCGCTGGGCACTTAGACGAAAAACTAAAACCGGCTGCGACTAAGCCAAAAGTACTTCCCCTGCGACACGTCCAAAGTGAGAGTGACACAAAAGGAAATGTTCAGATGCCTTCTCCAACGAAACCCCCTCCGTCGAGAGAAACAACGCCTAAACCGTTATCAAAAACAAACACCGCTTTATTTCAAACAATGCCGTCCATTCCGAAAGCTGCGATGGAATCTGCAAAGGCATCTGGCTCTTGGAATGGTCCAGCAATGTACCTCACAGAAGAAGCAGCAGCTAACGGTACAATGTTTGTTGTTTATAGTAAGACTGAGGTAGCAGGTGCTATTGCATACGCCAAACCATCGAAACCTATTCCTGGGTTTAAATTTAACACTGGTGGTGGTAAGACTCAACTTGTGCAAGGGACATCAGATAAAACAAACTTCATGAGAGGTGTTGCTGCTTTTGTGAAGAATTCAAAAACGTTTTTATCACAAATTGATTACAAATCAGACAACAATATCTCAATATATGTTCACTTTGCTTCCAATGCCGTTGAGAAAGCAGTTTCTGGAACACTACTGTCAGTGGATGGTATGGACGCTGTAGCATGTATGCCATCAGCTAACAAAGACATTCACGGCATCAGCACCATGGACAAAGCTTTATTTGTTCAAAGGGGAGATGCTGCGGGAGGTACTGCATCTTAGGTTATTTTTCTGCCTTATCTTTTTAATACATCGGTCGCATTCTTATCTTTGTGTTTATATGAGAAAGTTTCTCAACTGTTTCATAGCGTCCTTTTTTTTTTTTTTTCCCTCTGCTCTCAATATGTACACAAAAGCGGTATATTTTACAATTTTTTCAGTCAAGTACTTTGATATTAATTTTGTTTTTAATACCCTAAAGTTGTTACTGTTTTTACAATTGTCAAAAGTTTTCACCCCCCTGCTCTCAATATGTACACAAAAGCGGTTATATTTCTTGTTTTTTTTTGCAAAACAGAAAATGAACCTAAACTTGAAAGTATAAAATATTTACATACATCTCATTATAAACACCTATAAGGCTATAAAGCCTTATAATTCTCACTCGGCTCTACTTGGTTGTTAGAGCAGAAAAGTTATTTATCCTAGTTCATCGCTGCTTTGAGGTGATTTCTTATTATAAACCTTTTAGTAGTTTCTCTTTTTTTTTAAAAAAAAAAAAAAATAAATGTTGGCAGCAGCGGTAAACTCCTTATTTAGACATACAGTTACAAGCAACTATGCAATTGTCTGAAAAGCAAAAAAGAGAATTTTTTTTTCCCCTTTTTTTTTTTCTATTATAAAAAAACTTATAATTGTAACCAGTGCAGTGGGGGGGTGCAATGAGAATATGTAGTCCTCTGAAACACATTATACTACCAAATGACTCGCCTATTGAATGCACGAGGAAAAAGGTTTTATATTACTTAACTACCGTAGGGATGGTGGTGTCTCTCGGGGTATTCGCGACCTTGATTGAAATCGTCCCAATTATTGGATGCTTAGTGGTAATAGCATGCCTAGCATTATCATTGATGATTTTAGTCATAAAAAAGGAAGCTTCTGAGAAAGTGTTGTCAATGCTACTGATGAGTTTGACGGTTTGTTTGCTGAGCATAGATTTCAATGCTGTTGCAGCTAATCGAATTCGTACCATTTCATGTATTATAGTATTTGTTGACATCGCTTTGACTTGTAGACTTAGCGGGAAGTTGACAGTTTTTATTTTAGGAACTACAACAATACAGGAACTCGTAGTATTGTTTGAGGCCTCTTTTCGAATTGGTATTTACGATGTTTCGACTTCCGCACCATATGACGAAAGAACAATTGATTGTTATTGTGACGAACCACCCTGTGCTGATGCCAATAGGGCTGCGTGTACCTTCATTTTGGTGATGGCGATATTTCTTCTGGACTTCTACTTTACAAGAAGCTTCGCTGAATCGGTCACGAAGGAGAATGCAAAAATGGAATCGGCGATTCGTACCACGCACACCATAGCAATCTGTATCGCAGCGTTTGAAATTGACGAGGCCATGCAAGTGTTGCGAGTTGAGGAAGGTCTTCCAACAGAGCTTGAAGAAACCCTGCGTAAGATACTAGGAAATCTGAATCAGTACAAACCCTACCTTCCAAGATCCTGTTTTGATAATGTTGATGACGACTCGGCTGATCAGGCTACCTTACCTTCGGAATCTGACACACTGGGTTGCGAAACTGAGCTGAGTAAGTCCAAGGTTTTGCAAGCTGACCTCTCGTGGTGTCGAGCAACAATTCTCATCATAAATGTCAAAGACGCTCTTTCTGTGTTGTATGAATCTGTTTTAGAATACAAAAATATGCACAGTACCATGACAGAGACTGCTCTGCTTGTCTCAGGAACTTATAAGGGTGTTGTTGAACTGTTTGTCGGTGATCGCTTTCATATTTCATTTAACGCAATTAAGACTAATTGCACACACGCTGCATCTGCGTTGAAGACAGCAGTTAATTTAAATGTTCAACTGAGGAATAGTCTGCTTGCTGACTTAGAATTCAATTCAGCTGTTGCTTCTGGTAGAATAGTGAAAGGAGATCTTGGTTCGATTATAATGAGGAGATTTACAGAAATTGGAGAGTCGGTAGTCGCAGTCAATCTCATCGAGAGATTTGCGAGAAGTTACGACTACTTTATTTTATGTAATAGCAGTACTGCTGAAGAGTGTATGGATCTTCCATTGCAATTGCTGAACGTAACTTTATCATGTTGTGGAGATGAATGTTTTATTTTCGAACTAAACCAGTCTGATCAGCCATCGCTAATTGGCAACGAGAGAGTTGTTGCCGGAGAGTGGATGTATCACATAAAGTCTAATCCCTATTCAAAGCGCAATTGCGCAATGCAGACGTACCTCAGACAATCACTAATTCCTGTGTCTGAAAGAAATAAAGAATTGATCTGTAGTCTGATGACTGACACCTCAAACGAAGAAACTGCGAATGATGAAATGCAGGTTTTACTGTCTTCTCTTCTTAAAGATAGTACACTTCGATCACCTTTAAGTTTTTGTTTTAATTAGGATTGTAATTTACATCTTATTTTGTAAGTGTGCTACTTACACTAAGTCCCTGTGGTTACCATCACAAGGTGACTATTAGTTCCTCATTCTCTTTTTCCTTTTCTCTTCTTCTTCCTAATTCTTAACTAATTCAGGAGTAATAGCGTCTTTGGCAAAGCCATGTTTTGTTTTTAATTAACATTTACATCATTTATTTATTTATTTATCATTTACATTACTCTCTCAGTTGCCTATTAGGGGTTAAGCCAGCAGACCTGGTTAATACTACGGTGATTGATCACGTAGGAACCACGGCTTTTGGTCCGTCGCAGTTATGACTATAAACTGACTGTCACCTTGCCTGATCCTTTTGTTTTCATTTATTGCTGAGTGATATGGCTTATGTGCTGCCCGGTAAGCCCACAATACAAATATAATGTTTTGGACAACCGGGGTGAGCGGTCTTCGATACTGTTCCGGGGATTTCTATTTTCTTTCGTGGTATGTGGGCTTGTAGAACATATGGTCGTATTATAAAGAAAGATATTGTATATGGAATTAAAAAGATTTTTTATCTTCCGCCGCTATTTCTTTAATTGATTTCAACCTGTTAGCCTCTGGGCAAGGTGGGAGCCTGGGAGTCGATCACTTCCGGCCGAAGCATATAAACTACAACCTTTTGCGATTGGGTCCTTACACCATTATTTGTTTGTTGTCTTACGAACTTTTGCATTCGATTGAAGTTTACCTCCCTCCTCCCTTCTTGACTGATAACCATTATTACTAACTAGTTAATTTAAATCACACAGCGCATCTGACTAAAATATTGTAAATTGATTATTTGGGGTTAAAGGACGGCAGGTCAGGGTAGGTGATTTCTCTTTTTTAAGGAAAAAAAAAAGAAAAAGAACGGAGGGGAAAAAATGGGGTTCTCGTGCTGCAATCTGTTCGAGTTTGTTATGCTTCCCACCGACACTCCATTGGAACGGACTAGGAAAAAGATTTTATTATGCCTTTCAATTGGTGGTCTTTGTGTTATGCTGGTAGTAGTACGGAAAATGACTAAGCCGCTTCCGACTGCTGCATGTTACTGCATCGCTTTTGCGCTAGTTGGCGCGTTGATTAGTTTATTAGTAAAGAAAAAGGCATACGAAACAGTCTTATCAATCACACTAATGTGTTCAACAATTTGCGTCCTGATTTTGGATACGAATTCTGCTGCGTCTAATGCAGTTCGCACAGCTCCTAACGTAATATTATTTGTTGATATAGCACTGACTTGTAGACTAAGTAAAAACCTCACAATTGGTATTATTATTGCTACCACTGTGCAACAGTTCATTGCAGCAGGTGAAGGTGCTTTTCGCTTTGGTTTGTATGACATGAGTGGGTTTCCATCGTATGATAGAAGACCTCGTGACTGTAATTGTGAGGAGCCTCCTTGTCCTGATGTAGGCAGATCTCTATCGATGTTTTTCATGGTTCTGTCGGTATTTTATTTAGATTATTATTTCACGAGAAGTTTCGCTGATTCTGTCACGGCGGAGAATGCAAAAATGGAATCATCGATCCGCACCACGCAAACTATAGCAACCTGTATCGCAGCGTTTGAAATCGATAAGGCCACTCTAGTTCTGAATAATGCAGAAGGTCTTCCATCAGAGCTTGAAGAAACACTGCGTAGGATATTAAGAAATCTGAGTCAGTACAAACCCTACCTTCCAAGATCTTGTTTTGAGAACGACGGCAGCTCCGAGGAGATTGCTGCTTCTCAAGCAGCATCACAATCGATGAAAAGTGGAACTCAAGAAACTAAATCCATAGAAATCAGCGAACGTTTTCAAGCTGACCTCTCGTGGTGCCGAGCGACCCTCCTCGTTATGAATATTAAAAACTCTCTTTCTGTGTTGGATCAGTCAGTTTCAGAATATAAACTAATGCACGCTACCATGACTGAGACTGCTTTATGCGTCATGGGTACTTATAAGGGTGTTGTTGAACTGTTTGTTGGTGATCGCTTTCATATTTCATTTAACGCTATTAAGGTTGCTTGCTCTCACGCTGCATCTGCGCTGAAAGCGGCGGCTAAATTTAGAGCTTGCTTGAAGGTTACGCCGTATGCTCAGCTGACAACGAATTCAGCTATCGCTACGGGTAGAGTTGTAAAGGGAGATTTAGGTTCAATTATAATGAGAAGGTTTACAGAGATTGGTAAACCAACAATAGCAATTCATCTCATTGAACGATATGCCAGGAAACACAACTACTCTGTATTATGTAACGGGAAAACTGCTGAAGAGTGTACTGATCTTCCATTGCAATTACTGAATGTAACTTTATCATGTTGTGGTGATGATTGTTTTTTATTTGCTCTCAGCGAGTCTAATCAAGAATTGTTGATCAAATCTGATGGTGAAGTTATCGACGGAGAGTGGATGTATCACATAAAGGAAAACCCTTATTCTGAATGTAATGATGCAACGCTCCTATACTTAAGGCAATCAAGAATACCTTTATCACAAAGAGATAAAGTTTCTATAGCATCCATGGTTGTTAACTTGAGAGAAGGGAAAACAGAGGACGAGTTGAAGATGTTACTCTCTTCTCTTGTTGAGGATGGGTCGCCACAAAGATCCTCATTAACTTTAGATTTCACAGATATTCAGCTTGATTTAAGTTAGATGAATGTACGCATTCATGTCTAGCCGTTTTGTTAAATGTTTATTTTACAATTTACATTTTCAAAAAAAAAAAAAAAGAGAGAATTTTAGCAAAAATTGTAAAAAGATTATGACCATTGTCATTACACTATTTGAAAAAAATAAAAAAGAATTAAGTTTTTTAAAGTAATTCTGGTTTCTATCAGAAATTCGTGCTTTTCATTTTTTTTTTTTTTTTGCTCAACCTCTTTGATATATCTAGTGGGACACGTTGACCATATGAGGTGTTGTTTAGATGGTTATCTAACACAATCAGTTTTTTTTTTTTGAAATTCTTATTACCATAGAAAGTGGGTTCAGATCAAGAGTGGTGAGTATGATTAGTAATTTTGACTTATTTTTTTTTTTTCTTCTTTTTCTTCAAACAAAAAAAAATTAACAGAAAAAAAAAGTCGTCACACAAAAATGCCTGATGACAATAATATCAAAGTCGTGGCGAGGTTCAGACCACTTAATAAGTTAGAAATTTCGGAAGGTGGAACCGAAGTAATGAAAACAACAGACGAGACTGCAGAGATATCACTAATAGCTGAAGGACAGGGAAAACATTCTTTTACTTTTGATCGGGTTTTCGCAAGTGACAGCATACAAACAGACGTATATGCGTGTGTTGGAAAACCCGTTGTTGCTGACGTTTTCAAAGGATACAATGGAACTATATTTGTCTACGGACAAACTGGTTCCGGTAAAACACATACAATGATGGGACCTGACAGTTCTGATGATGTAATGAAAGGTATAATTCCTCGTTGTGTTGATCAGATATTTGTGAATGTTGAAAACTCCGATCCAGACATTGAATTCTCAATCAAAGTTTCATACGTTGAGATCTACATGGAGAAGATTAGAGATTTGTTTGATCCAAGTAAGATAAACTTACAGCTTCATGAAGACTTTAAAAGTGGGAAAGGAGTATTTATAGCTGGAGCGACAGAGGAACACGTCAGCGATCCTGAAGAGATATTTGAACTAATGAGCCATGGTGCAAATAACAGAGCAGTCGCATCAACAAGAATGAATGCCGACAGCTCTAGATCGCATGCTATATTCTCTATTACGGTAACACAAAAACACTCTGTAAAGCTTGATCAAAAAGCAGGAAAATTATACTTAGTTGATCTCGCTGGTTCTGAAAAAGTTGGAAAAACTAAAGCCGAAGGTCAACAACTTGAAGAAGCAAAATTAATAAATAAATCTCTATCATCATTGGGACAAGTAATAAATGCTTTAACAGATAAAAGAGTAAGTCACGTTCCATACAGAGACTCAAAACTGACAAGACTACTACAAGATTCTCTAGGAGGAAATAGTCGGACATCATTAATTATTTGCGGATCTATGAGTGAATACAACCAGTTCGAAACTTTGTCAACCCTCCGATTCGGTCAACGCGCGAAATCAATCACCAACAAAGCTAAAATCAACAGAGAGTTAACTGTGGGCGAATATAAGATTCTTCTTGCGAAAATGGAGAAAGAAATGAGTCAGCTTCGATCAAGCAAAGGTCTACCAGCCATAGCATCAGATGTTTTGGACACTGCTGATAACGCAAAATTAGAAGCCGAACTAAAAGAAGAAAGAGAAGCAATGGAAAGTCAAAAAATAGATCTTGAAAATGAAATAACAGAACTACAAGAAGTTGACAAAGTAAAACAATCAATGCTTGACCACTACAAGACTCAAGTCAGCCTCTATCAAGAAGAATCAGACGCTTGGGAAGTTCGCTTTGGTGAATTAACAGAAAAGTTTGATCAGGTTCAGGTAGCAGCCACCAAAGAAAAAGAACAAAACACAGCAAGACAAGTCTTACTGGTTAAGAGTGGAGCTGCTTTCGACGAAGCATCAAAGGAAGTTATAACATTGGGAATTGCTTTGAAAAAAATTCAATCTCACATAGACACTCACGGCATGGGTGGTGGTGATCTTGATGAAGATCAAGAAAAGCAAGTAGCTGCCTGGAGACGAGAAAAACAAGAACTCAGACTTGAAGAAGAAACTTTCAGAAGAGAACTACGAGCGAAAATCGCTGAATTCGCCAGGATTGACTGCGCTCTAGTTGACTCAAACAGGGAATTGCAACAAAAATGGGAACAACAACGACCGGATTTCATATCACAAATAGAATCTGATGACATCACTATACCCGATACCGTTGATGGGAAGATCGAAGAAATATCTCGACTACGAAAACTTGTTAAAGCCGCTGCTGACAGCGACACCATTCCAAGAGCTGCTCTAAATGATGCGAAGTTAGAAATATCAGAAAAGGAGAAGCAACTCGCACGAAAAACAATAGAAATGGAGAGGCATGTCACTGAAACAAAAGAGCTACGTAATTCCCTCCTCAAAGACCTTCAAAATAAATGTGAGAAAGTAATTGATCTTGACATGGCTCTGTATGAGCAAAGACTCGAACACCAACGCCTAATGTCGGCTTCTTCCAAACAGAAACTCCGAAAGCAACTCCAACGCCTTGAAGCCCAACACGATGAACAAGCCGCAGGCTACGCAGAACTGGTAAACGAGATCGCTACGCATCGATTGGAATATAAATTAGCTGAAAAGAAACTCGCTATCAGAAATGAGCGAATTGAAAACTTAAAAGCGGGTATCAAGGATGACAAGAGACACATCAAACATCTGAAAGAGGTAACTGCAGCTGAGAAGGAAAAAATTAAAAATGAATGTGCTCGCATCCGTGAGGAGCTCAACTACTGGAAGGATAAATATCTCCGTTCTGCGAAGACCTTTACAACTTCTAAAGTTCGCAATGTCGTAAAAGTTATAAAGGGAGGACATCGAAACCAACATGCCCATCTAATGGCTGAAGAAGATGAAAAAATTGACTAAGCAATTCTTTTTGCTAATTCGAGTCTGGTTTTTTTTTTAATATTGGATTTGATTATCGACCAATCATCGACCAATAATATTATGATTGTTCCTGTGTTGTTTTTTTTTTTTTTTTTGCCTGTTACCACTCGTGGCAAAACTACCCGCCTTTATCACTCATTTTGTTACTGGACGTGATCATATTATCTGCTTCGGCAGTTCGAAGCAAGGAAATGATCATTGCTGTAGTAGCACATTACTGTTGTCGTTTTATTACTTCAGCGGGTGGCATATCATTATAAGCTGTTCATCACGTTGGTTCAATCTGTAATCGGGTAGTTTCTCTGTTGGGTGGAAAACAAACAAAAAAAAAAAAAAAAGCAAAAAAAAAGGTAATAAATTATAATAATTATTAATAAAAGACGAAGATAAAACTCCCTAACATTCGATGTTTTACCAAACCAAAAAAAAAAAACAAAAAAACAAAAAAAAAAAATGACAATTTAATGTCTTTTTTTCCCATCCCGAAAAACCCGGAGACCCGGTTTTATTTGTTATTCAGAAAGTTTGATACGTTCTCTCTGCTACCTAAGAAGTAGATATTCTTTTAAGAAAATAAAATAGAATTGCACGCACGGTGAGGAAAAAACAGTGTGATCCGACATGGAGATAAGTCAATAAAGAATACTGTGTAGAGGTAGATGTAATATTTGTTTGTAATTACTTATCTTCACCCAACAGAATTAATTATCAATATGGCGCAATCAGCAGCACAACCAGCTGTAGCATCCGTACCAGGGATTGATACTCAGTGGAGTAAGAATCAAATGGATGGCGATTTCAATGGCGATCCATTAAAGGGAGTTAGACTCGGTCTTCGTAAACAGACAGCCGTCGCATTCAATCAACGGAATTCAAAAACCCACACGTCAGCTTGCTTAACTCTTTCTGGAACACAGAGAGGGACTGCTGTTGCTCCCATTTCTATTCAAAACGTCACAATAACATAACGTTGTTGTTGAGAATGCTTGGACACCGAAGACGACATCACAGATAGTAGTAAACAGTGTTACACGGTGGCTGTGAATTGAGATGTTATTGTACTTACACTGTATACCAGTTAGATTATGGTATCCTAATGTGTTGTGTGTTTATTGTGGTTTTTTTTTGTACTTACACACACACAGTAAACCCTTTAATCAGGTAGTTGTGGAGATTTAGTGAACAAGTCTCTCGTTACTGAACTATTAGTAGTAAGTTAATTTGCTAAGGTGAATTGAGAAAAGAGATGGAAAATAAAAATAGTTTTCTTTTTATTAAGCTTGTACTTTTAATTTTTTTTCTTCCCGTCGTTCAGGGCTCCCTTCTTGACTCAATAACAATGGGAGGATGTGGTGGGAAAGAGGCAGCCAAACCGCAAAATAGCAGCTCCTCTCCCCCAAGACGACCTCCAGACAAGGTAGAGAAAGTTGAGAAACCACAACCAGTAGCAAGAAAGATTGTAAATGAACAGAAGGAACAACTGAAGAGGGAGCAGTCTCTACGAAAAGCAAACACCCCCACTGGGAGTAAGTCAAATAAACTAAATCGAAGTAACAGTTCGGAATGCAACAGTCTGAAGCACGTAGACCCAGTTTGTGATTCTCAAGTAGGATCTCCAAAGTCCCCTAAAAAGGAAGATTTCAGTGACGTAGATACTGACAAACACCAACCTGGCTCACCACAGTCACCACATCTACAAGAGAGTGTTAGCAGCTGTATGGTCTTCGATATTGTAACATCTCCTCCAGAAGAGACTTTTCAAACTGAACACGAAAGACAAATGTCTCTTGGACCCCCAAAACGTGAGGTATAATTCTTTATTTTACTTTATTCACTTTATGATAATTACTATGGCTGAACGTGATGACGAGAATTAACAAAACAGGAAATTCCACAAGTTATGTGCAATGGCGAACCGCTCCGCATGTAGTTCCTGTCACAGTTGATATTGTGGTTCTTGAGGAAGGGATGGGCTTCTATTCGTTACGTTGCCCCGACTCGCATGAATGGACGTCAGATCTAACAGGTTGAGTCTGTCGTTGCGAATCCCATGACGAAAGTGAGTTAGGAATTGAAGAACATTTCGTTGACTCCATTTGTCGACTTCGTTAAATTCATTTCTCGCAGAGTACCAAAAGGGAGCTATTTTAGGCTGCTTGATTTCATTTTTTAGTCGCCTTTTAGTACCTGTCTAGAGAAATTACTGCAACCGGTTCGTGCATAAAAACAAAAAAGTTATCCAGTTCCGTGAAGTGCAGTCTTTTATTTTTCTTTTAATATTATTGCTTGTTCTTAGGTTTCTTGCGTGGGACAATGCTGAGCAGCTGTCCGCGAAGGGTAACCGCCATTTTGATATGTTTGAGATATCCCTCCTTCTCCCGTAGACTATATTGTTTATTACCAATTGCCTGGTCGGAGAGATAAGTCTACTTCGGGTAGTAGAAATAACACATAGATACGCTTCAACCTTCCCTTTAAGGTGAGTGTACTTTTTGTACCCTTTATTCATAGCACCCGACTGCCCCTGCAAAAGTGTCTTCCCCCCCAAAAAAAAAAAAAAATCCTCCAATCCCCTGTTTTATCTTCGCAGTCACGCTGTTCTTTACTTTTATTTTGTATATATCGTTGCTCTTTGCTGTATAAGAAGCTACCAAGCAATCGAGAATAGTGCCCTTAGTCCGTCAAGGCTAATGTAGTGTTGATGTAGACAGTGGCAGATATTCTTCTGAGGGGAAAAAAAAAGAATCACATGGTGGGATGATTGGCAACGTGAGTGCTACTTACTGACCGCTTCTTTATAGTGATTCATTTGCAGGATGCACATGGCATCTTTAGCCAACGGGTGTTAGGTTGTTTTCTTATCAATTGTAAGGTGATCCCTTCAAAGATCACAACACAAGAAACAGCAGAAATCATGAAACAAAAAAAATAAAATACTTACGCGGGTTGTTCCTGCATTTTTCTTTTCTCTTTTTTTTTTCTTTTTATTTTTCTTCTTTCCTTTTCTCACTTTTTTGAGAAATGAACAAGAATAGAAGAAGAACAATGAAAACGATTGATTTTATAGAAAACAGCGAGCCTATCTTTTGCCCATTTTTGAAAAAGCAAATGAAAACATGTGACCCACTGAACTTGAAAGAACCGAAAACCCTTAGAAGTGGTTGTAAGCAGTTCTTGTGTGCCTGTAGGCGAGTATCTCTTTTATAGTGCGATTTCTTCTTGCTATTTTTTTTTTTTTTTTTTTTTTTTCCCCCACTCCGGTTTTATTATATAAGCAGTAAGAGCAGTGACACCTCAGGCTTGTTGGTATTTCTCCCTGTCTCCCTCTATATGACCTGCCGATTGTTTATTCTTTTTGTCCCTCCCTTCTTTTAACTATAAGCCCCTTCTGCCCTCACTATTTTCATCTACATCAGTGTGATGGTCTGCAATGCGTTTTTCTTTTTTTTCTTTTTTTCTTTTTTTTTTTTTTTGTTATTTTTTTACAATGGCAAAAAAAAAAAAAAAAAAAAAAAAACAGCAGTTTGTTTGGCCCTCTTCAGAAGGTTTGCCTTTAGTTATGTGGGAGCTTTTGTACTAGAAAGAATCTCGGGTGCAAAACACGGAGGAGTTGTTTTAATGTGTTTTATCTGATTTTCTTCATTATTAAAAAAAAAAAAAAAAAAAAAAAAAAAAAAAAAAAGTTGAGAAAACGGATAGTTTTTTTTTTTTTTTTTTTTTTTCCCTTTTTGTTTCTTTTTTTGCAGAGGAGGACGTAATTTTGTCTATTATATTTTTGTTCTTTCGAAGTCCCTCCGAAATATAACCCTCCTTCCCCCAAATTGATTAGTTTGTCCATCAAATGTAGCAACTGCGTCGTACTTTTTAAAGTTTAAACTTTGCATTTACTCGTTGGCAAAGATTCGGGACGGAGCATGCCTGCACCGTCGAATGACTTTTCTCCAGTTTTAGTTTTGCAAAACTACCATTTTTTTCGTGAGGTTGTTGATAAAAAATAAGGAAAAAAAAAAAAAAAAAAAAGTTCCCCTTTCGTCTTCTATTCATTCTTTTTTTTTTTTTTTTTTTTTTTTTTTTTTTGTCTTTAGTCTTGGAGGTATCTCCACACACGATTTTTACGTAAAGGTAATAAACCAACCAAGAAAACCAAGACAAATACCAAAAAAAAAAAAAAAATAATAAGGGAAAACCCCTAATCCGAACACAAAAGTTTCCGAAACCGCCAACTCTATACAAAAAAAGTGCATTGGTTAAAAAATCCGCCACCGGAATCGAACTTCCGAATTTAAGGTAGACTTTTTTTTCCCCTGCCCCTGAAAAATGCGTTAAGTAATTTTGATCCTTCTAAACCAACATGCCTGATTCTGCTGGGGGAGCCGCGAGTTACACCTCAGGAAACCGCGATTGTACCCACTGTCAGCAAAATAAAACAATTCTTTTTTATTGAGATAGGGTTTCTCTCTTAAACATAAAGATATTTTGTATATAAAGTTGGCATTCCTGCCATTTCGGAAAACTATTGTGTTCGGATTGGGGGTTTCCCAAAAAAAAAATTTAAAAAAAAAAAGTGACACGATTTAGTTCGTTTAAACAGCTTGTCACTTTCCACGAGATATAGTCCTATTTATTATTGTTATTATTATTATTATTTTTTCTTTCCAGGATGAAAAATCTTAACACAAAAAAATAAAAAAAAAAGAAATCAATTATTTGACAGAAAACCTGATTACTCATGCCATGTACCGTTACTGAAGAGATCCCAGCCCCAATAGAAGAGGTGTTTAGGCTGTTTACTGATGTAGAAAAGTGTTGTAAAATAATTGAAAATATCACAAAAATTGAAATAATATCGGAGGTCGCAAAAGGAAAGGGTTTGAGATGGAAGGAGACTAGAGAAATTGATTTGGGAAGATTTCTGGGAAAACAATCCTCGACTGAAGAAATGGAAGTTGTTGATTATGAAGAGAATTCTTACTTCGTGGCTGTCGCTGAAAGCTGCGGATGTGAATATCGAAGTATTTTTTCATTCAAATCACTCACAGTCGACATAACTGAAGTATCTCTTACTGTGTCAAGTACACCTATGAGCTATTGCGCTCGTTTTATGAACTTCTTTATGGGAAGTTCAATGGATGCCTCAGTGACGAGTTGCATTCAAAAAGATTTGACAGAAGTTAGAAACTATTATTCAGGGGACGCTACAGAAGAAAAGAAATGCAAATAAATTTTTTTTTTAGATTTTTCTCAAAAATACGCAAGACAAGTTTTTTTCTCCTATTTACCTTGTCGATGTAGTCTTTGTTGCTTTGTATCTTTTTATTTTATGTTTTTATCTTATCTCTCTCTTGTAATCTATAGTTTATCATAAAGGTGACACACTACTTATACAAATGACAACCTTCTAAAGAAAGAACAGCAGTATTGTCATGCACGGAGTGCGACTACTACGAGATGTCATTAGACTAACATGCAAAGAAAGTGGTTTTGGTGTTGGAGTATACACAGCAGCTGAGCATGATAGCTGCTCGGGTGAACTAATTGATCAAATGTCATTCATATCGAAGTGGATTATGGCTGTTGGGGCAGCTTTAGGAACACAACTAGCGTGTGATGCGAAAATGATTGCTTCTGGAAATGGATCTGAACACCTCGATTGGTTAATACGAAGTACTGTGAGAGCAACAAAGATCACTACAGGAATTGATATTGAAGAAAAAGTGAAATCCATAATTGATATAAACAAAACCTTCACGATGGCGACAACACCTTTAGAAGGAACAAGTGGACTGATTCCAATCGAAAGTGTTGAGAGAGCAGCGATCGAGTCATCGATGACTCACTCGTTTCAAATAATAAAATCGAACCTCCGACACATTTTATTTATATCTTGCGATGATCTTTCTTCAAAAAAAATAGAATTATTTGGTATTTCCACCACCAGATTACTAAGTGATTGGGAAGCAAATGAAAGAACAGCACTACTAGAATTACAATGGAATGCTAGAAACCTTCTTGTTGGTCATCTTCATTCAAGAAAGGCTCCTGCTTCTCGATCAGTTGAGGTTGCTATTCTTGCTGCTGCTATTAGACAAAACAGAATATCTATCGATGCTCTAAGAGCAGTTTTTCTCGAAGAGCAGAGTTCCACTTCAATAGATGTGAGCTCTGATTATTCTTCTTGAGCTTTTTTTGAGACATTATTATAAAAGCCTGGCCTCCTTTGTTATTTCTTCTTCGTCTGTTGCGTTATTGAAATTATTATTTTCTTTTGATGTTATGTCAAACCCCCGGCTTTTCTAAAAATAAAAAAAATATATAAATTAAACATATTTTTACATCTTTAGTACAGGCTGTCAGTTTGACTACTGATAATGACAAAGCGTTGGTTAAAAGTGGGTCAGGTATGGTCAGCAAGTATAGCAGCTGTTGGTGTCATGAAGCTATCTGAATGGGAACCTGTTGTAGATGAATGGAATACATTTGGGTATCCGAGAGAGATGATGAAACCAATCGGCGTTCTGGATATCTGTTGTGGTATCGGTTGCTTAGCAAGAACCACATGGGGAGGTCCACTACTGTTGTTTTTAACAGGAGGGGGAACCTCAGTCACAATTCGAAGAGCATTATTACCAGAGTGTCCTCAAATTGATAGATTTTGTGAAATAGGAACTGCGGTTGCGGAAAACGGTGCGAGTTGCATAGCTGCTGCCAGTTGCTGTTCAGTATCACATAGCAGTCTGATTGTGTATATATCTTGTGGTATCTTCGCAGCGTGGTCTTTACATATCCTGTTAGAAACATCGCCAACTCACCGACTGGACTGGATTGATAATTCAACTTAAGAATTTAAAACGTCCGAGTAAATTATATATTACGATTTCTCTTTAACTTTGAATGTAAGTTATTAATAATCCCTCCCACAGGGCCTCCCCAAAGCCATAAAGATGCCGCTGGGTAATCTAATTGATAAGAAAAGAGCTGAACTTGATGACAAGTTGGGTCAATTAAAGGAGGAATTAACTGAAAAAAAAGAACAAATCGAGAAAAAGGTAGACGAAGCCGTCAACAGTGAAATCGCACAAGCAGCGGCATCAAAAGTAAAAGACGTAACGGAAAAAGTTGAAGAAGTTGGGGGAAGGTTAAAAGAAAAATTACAACTGGAATTAGAAGATGCGAAAAAGAAGATTGAAGAATGGATTGAAAAGATAAAAAAACAAGCAGAAGACTGGATTGAGGAACGCAAAGCAGAATTAACAGCCTGGATTGAACGTGTAAAAGATCACATTCACCTCTGGATCTTAGAACGTGTTGAAGAAAAACTAGACCAAGGCTTAGACAAACTTCTACCAAAGATCAAGAATTCAGCAAAAGACCCATACATGCCGATGGTTCTACAGAATGCTGTAGATAATATCATCGATGCTATTTGGTTTGATCTGAAAGAAGAAATAATTGAGATCGCTGTGTGCAAATTTCGACCACCAATCCAAACCTCAATACTAACTAAGAATACAACTTGCTGCGGTTTAGTTCGGTACCTTCGCTATTCACTTTACCCGTATGATAAATCTACATGGCAGAGTTTTAGAAATCCTATTTTTGTTCTCTTTCGCGTAATTTGTCTCATCCCATTTCCTGGTGTGCTACAGTTAATGTGGTTCATGGTTCTGCTTATTATTGATAAAGGAGATGAATTCCAACTGCTACAATATATTATTTCATTTAAGGGAATGCAATTTCTCACTTTGGGAGTAATCAAATCGATAATTGGGTTCACAATACTTTTTATGTGTTCCACAAGAGAAGATGATATAACCGTTTCTGGACTCACAATTCAAAGGCAAGACTCCTGTGAAGACGCTTGGACAATATCTAGAATTGATAGTTTTGGTCTTGCATTCCTCATGCTTCAGGTTGTTATTGTGTGGGTTGCTTTTTCGTTTATACCTTCGAGTAAACAAAAGGGTTCCTACCATTTGTTACTGAAGGAAGATCACGAAAGGAGAAATATAAAAATGGAAGAAGGTGTCTACATCGCTTCTACACTAGAAAGCCGCAAGGCTAAAGCTATAGATCAATCTGACATGCCATTACTTGGACATCGAACTATGAAATGGCTTATATACGATATGATAGTATTTTCTATTTGTGTTATTCTTGGACTAGTCGCCATGTTTGCACACGCAAACCCTCGAGCTAGAGTCATAGGAGATGACCGTGAAGGCGGAATGGTCACTAACTGGAGATTCACTGCTACGTTATACTGGTTACAGGCGTTGTATGGAATAGCTTCGGTTCCTTTTTTGATATTTTGTGTTCCATTATTGAGTAGTTTGTTTACTCATGCGAAACCTACGGGATATGATCAAGACGGGAATTGTGTTCCTTATGTCGGCATGCCTGCAGAAATCCGCGAAGAACGAAGGCGACTAGTTTCTGAATTGACTGAAGCAGCTAATTGTCAAGCTGAAGAAAGAGAAAAGAGAGCTGCTACGACGGACCTAATTCCATTCAGACAGTTTATGATTCCTGAATAGGAATTCTAAATCTGGTATACTCGTATTAATAAAACGACCTCTCTGTTTATTATTTTTTTTCATTTAGAGAGCTTTTGTTTTGAATTATTGTTTACCTGTTCTAATTTCACAAAAGCATGTAAACTCTTTTCTAAGATTGTTTCCACTTAATTAGAATCTTCATTTTTTAGTTAATATAACTTCTTGGAAATGTTTTTTTTTTCTTCTTTTTTTTTTGCAAAAAAAAAAAAGAAAAAAAAGAAGACTTTATCTGCCTTTTTTTTTTTTTAAAACATTTTTTTTTTTTTTTCGTTTTGTTTAGTGACTATCAACTTTTAGTCAAAAAAAAAAGAAAAGAAAAGAAAAGAAAAAATTGTTTACTATTACAACTGAATTATAACCTTATCGGTTTAGGTTAAGAGTTAAGGAAGTATGTGGAAGTACGTCATTAGCTTTCTAACAAGGACTTCACAACAGAAATGAGAATTAGCTGCTGAAACGTAACTGAGGGGTCTTCTAATGCCTACCGGAGGAAGAAACTCTCCTTCGAAAAAGAAGAAAACAATAAGTGATGCTGCCGCAGTCATAAACCTAGCAGGATACGCGAGTACACATGGTGCTATGTTTGCTTCAGGTGAGAGAATAGTTCCGATCACTGTGTCCAGTCTTAAATATGCAAAAAATAGAAATGAAGAACTTCGCCAAGCACCTCCAACTCCAAAATCAATTTTTAGAAAAGAATCAGCCAGTGACAAGGAACGAAAGACATTTGATGTACTTTTTAAATGTTTTAGAGAATGTCCGAAATTGAGAATTCAACCAGGAAGTAAATCAGTTGACTGCTCCTCGATCGACTTAGAAGATTTCTACAGTCTGGAGAATATTGAATTTGTCGGATGTACGATTGGTGAGATACAACATCCTCCTTTAGGACTTGAATTGGTTTCGTTGGTTCAAAGTTTTGTGATGTTCGATCAATTAGGTGAACAATTACAGACAATTGCAATCGACGACTCAATGGAAGTCGGAATTGATCTAAGCGGTCTGGCGAAGCTCTCAAACGTTTTGATTCGTCTTGAAATTAATAATTCGATAAAGTCACTGAAATCATTAAAAGACATATTTGGTTCACTGCAATGGAAGATATTGCGAACTATTGAAATAACAAACAACCCTTCGGTTGATGTTATGGATTCCTTTTTCGAACAGCTTAGGGTTGTTCGTGCGATGAAATTATCTGGAAACTCAATAACAACAGTTCGATACCTCAGTAAATGTTCAACTCTTACTTATTTAGACTTAAGTAATAATAACATCGAGACGGTAGCCGATACGGTGTTTCCGAGATCTCTAACAAAGATTGACTTGCGCAGTAATAAACTTAACACACTTGACGGTCTCTATACCTTACCAGGATTGTGTGTACTTACTGTTGATGATAACAAAATTCGTTCTTGGAATGAAATTTTTCATCTTCTTAAAGTAAATAATAACCTTCAAGAGCTATCTCTGACTGGTAATCCTTCTCTTAAAAGTAGTTGTCTTAACTACCGTCCTCTAGTAGCAGGAATGTTGGATTTTAATCGCTGGAGAGGATTTCTCCTCGACAGCGATGCATTCACTTCAGAAGACACCAACAAAACCACAGTTAAGAGTGTCTGCGGTAAATATAAACAATTCTTCCTCCCACCAGATGAAGTTTCAACTCCCATTGTATGTGTTACTTTGTTATTTTTACTTCTTTTAAAGTTAACGGATCAAAACAAACCATCAAACAGATCATCGGAGAGGATAGTCCAGTCAAGGCGCGTACACGTCAGGTAGACTTGTGTCCTGAATATACATTCACAGGTCCATGTGAGCCGTGTGTTGCTGGTTGTCTCGTAGTATTAGCATTGTTGTGTGGGTTGCGAAAGTATGCCTCTGGTTTATATTTGTATTTAATTTAAACTACTCTTTACTTTATTAAACACACAGGTCTGCGTCTGGATCGGGTTCAGCAACGAGTGATGCGAACCTACAGCTACTACCACAACCAAGCTATACGAAAACTAAAAAGATAACAAAAAAGAAGATAATAGTGACCAAGACGAAAATAGTTCGGAGGAGGGCTGACAGAGGAAGTGTTTTTCAAACGCCAGAAAAGGGAAGCGGTTCTAATGATAACTTATCTCCAGTTGAGGCGCATATGTCATCAGGAGATAGTATTCCACAACAACAAGTGGAGGATGTTATTGCTGCTGACAGTGAGTTGATATCTTCTTATGATAATCTTCACACACCTGAAACAAAGGAAACAGTTACCTACGGCAGTATTGATGTTCAAAAGGGAGGTTTTCTTAACGGTATCGTATCACATAGTCTCTCAGACGGTACTTCAACTACTATTGATATACCTGATCCGATTCTTACGGAAGTTGACGACTCAAATATGTTATCTGAAAGTGAAATCGAAGGGACTACTTCCGTATCCTGGAGAACCTTTGTTGAAGAAGTCTCTGAACGACTTTCTTCATTCCTTGAAGCTGGTACTATCACACCAAAAATAACTCGAGTTGCGAGTAGAAAATGGGGAAGTTCAAAGATAGTTCCTTTCGCTGGATCTTATCCATATCATATTTCATTACTTCCTCCAAATATGATCGATCCTGAGCCGAGTAGATTTGTGGCATTGGATGCGACTATCATTGGGGAATCACTTATGATTAGAATAAGAAGAAGTGAATCCTCAACAGTACGAAGCATATCAGAAATTATAAACGACCTCTCTGGTGATGGTATTCGAACAGGTGATGGGTTCTCAACTATTCACGTTGAGCTGTTTAAAGATCATGGTGTTCAAGAAGCTTCACCACCAGCGTCAACAATCAATTTTGCAAATGTCAAAACCTGGGAAGTTGGTGAACCAAAACCGTGGGATCCGAAATCAGTCACAGTCGAACCCTCAAAAAGTGATATGTACGTAACAACCAATAGGGGAGTAACGTACTTACAACGGTGTGTTTTTGGTATTAATGTAATTTATAACAACGTTGGAGGGTAACCAAAAATAACAAACAGGAAACAACAGTCTGAATTAAAAGGACGATTTCACCCAGCTTCGGAGAATGTTTTGATGGCTGGTTTTGAAGTTCAGGGAGAAGAGTATGTCAGTTACTTAATTAAATTACAGCTGGGACCATTTTAAAACCCTGATATTAATAACACAACAACAGATGTGAAGAAGTTCTGATCGCAATGTTAAAGGCTAGGTTAAAGAAGTGTAAGAAAGCACCTGAATGGCCAATTGTATCAAATAAAGGATCTGCCTCCACTGGCAAGCAAGTGTTTTCATTTGATCATCCTCCATTCAGAAGTGAATTATCAAATTGTAAAAAGATAGCAACGAGTGATGTTCGTATCCTAAGCAAACTACAGATTGGAGCTGAAGATGTGTTTATGTACTTTGGCTCAACAGTATCTGGCAGTAGAAGGGTATGAAATAATCACTTTTCTTCTTTTTGTTGTATCTAAAATCTATAAAACCATAAAACAAATAAAAAACATAACAAATAAACAGCTTGACTTAGAAGCACTTGAGAAATATGATGTCAGAGTGGGTGTTCACATCCTTCAAAACAACGACCAGGCACATGACGTTAATGAGGGAGAACAGTTAGTTGGTTCTTGTTATTGTAGTGTACTGTTAGGAGCTGCTAGTGAACAAGGTGAGAAGTCTTGTTGGATAGCTGTTTCTAATTCACACACATACTTCATGCTTGACGTGAATTATTTTCCAGAAAAAGGAAAAAGTGCCAAAGAACCGTTCTTATTAATCTCATGTCACCAAAATAAAGATTTAAAAAAAGTTGAAGTTGGATACGGAATGCAATACACCAGACTGGTGTATGGTGGTGACACAGGACAAACATATTTATTACTACCCAGATGTGGTAAATCGACACTGCATTTACTACGAATGTTAACAGCATCAAAGACTGCATCTGTTGACGGTAAAATAACAATTTGCTCATCTCCGTTTACTGCACGTCCACTAGTTCAGGGTCAGAGTGCTGTTGTTGGATACTTTCTGGTATTTATGAGGCAAGAACAGCTTGTAACTCAAAAAAGATCAATGAAGGACATCAGTTCAATGGCATTCCCACAAGACGTATATCCGCTCAGAGAATTGTCTCATCAGATGCTTCCTGTAAGTATTATTATTACAAAGGAGGTGTGTTTTTTTATTTGTTGTTTTTTTTTGTTTGTGCGCAACCGGAAACAAGCCTATAAAGTAAGGGTGTTAACGTTACGCTGCCACAATTCTCTTTCGCTCGTAAAACATGTCTTCGAGATGGAAAAAATTATTTTGATTTTTTCTTTTTATGACAATTGTGTGTTAAGAAAAAAAAAAAAAAAAAAAGGAAATCTTAGTAGCGAGTGATAAGTACGCTTCATGGCCTGATGAAGAAGGGATAGCAAGCCGTTGGCATCTCGAGAAAAGAGGGCTTCTTGGTGACATTGTCCAAATAGGAACCTCAACTCAGGAAGATTCCGTAAACAGAATGAGATTTTCTCTCGATTTTGAGCAAGAAGATGAAAAGCTTCGATGGAATTTCTGTGCCCAAACAATAAACGCAGTCGACGACATCACTTCTCTCATCCAAAGAGAATGGGAGCAGAAATGGAGGATGCCACTCAGTATGAATCTCTACTGCTGCTTTTCTTTTTGACAGGTCATCATAACATAAAAAAACAAAAACCAAAAAAAAAAAAAACAGCTGTAAACGACCTCGATACCTCAGACGATCCTGTATCAAAGCGTAGTAAGATACGATTTAGAAAAGAAGGAAGTATGAGTCACAATGTTGCTTCTAGCATGTGAAACGAGTCATTGTGGGAGAAAAAAAAAGGAGGAACTGATAGACCGTTGTATTTGTATTGAGACCGGACAGTTCGGAAAATGTAGTTTAGAAGTGTATAAGTTTTGTTTCTAAAGAATCTTGGCTGAATAAACTGACAATTTTTTTTTTTTTTTTTTTGGATACATGTTTTCTAACAGGCTTGTTGTGATTATTTGTTTATTTTTATACAATCAAAAAAAAAAAACGCTCAAGTGACGATCTGATTACGCACAAGTTGTTAAAAAGGAATTTTTTTTTTTTTTTTTTTTTTTTTTTGCATCAATTCAAATTAAAAGCCGATATTTTATTTATGTCATGTTATCTATTCCAGTATTACTGTCTGTGATCAGCTAAAGGTATTAGGCTTATCTGAATGATTTTTTTTTTCTTCTTTTTTTTTTTTTTTTTTTTGCTTTTTTCGCTCATGTTCATTCTGGTTGTTATTTTTTTTTATTTTTTTTGCTAAAAAGTGAAAAAAAAAAAAAGGGAAAAAAATCGGATCTTGTTCGTTTTCTCGTGTGAAATATTCTTGCAAGATAAAACAATCTGTGTCACTTGTTCTGATCTTGCTGAATGATCGGATCTGAATTGCGGTAGTAATTCTCCACAAGACGGAACCCGCGTGTAGTGGTTACAACGTCCACTAACTACTACTAGAAAACTAGCCCTTCGTGATAGCTTTTTCCATGTACATAGTTTATAAATTGTACCACAGAGCCAATGTGTATTATTATTATTATTATTATAATTTGTTTTTCCCCTAAATCGATTTTCAAAAAAAAAAAAAAAAAACAACACAAGCCAATGTTACAGACAAAAAATTGTGCAGTCATTGGCAGTCTTATGACAAGTCAGGTGTTGAAAACCGTTTTTTCGGGAAAAAAAAACAAAACAAAAAGAACAACGCAGGTTAATGCAAATAATATCTCTGCAAGCGATGTGGTTCTTGCGTTTATTACTTTTCATTTTGTTTTCCGTAGTTCTATTTCATCCATACAACCAGTTGTTATGTGTTTCTCTAAGGGTTCTCTTTGGGTAGTTTTATACCCAAATATCTAGCAAGTAACCCAACAACGTGGTGTTGCTATTTCGTCTTTTGGCATTGTCTGTTTGACTGTATGAGGTTACTCTCTGTTACAAACAGTATTTCATTTTTCTAACAGATACTTGTGTTGTTGAGAATCAGATTTAAAACTATACCTCAGAATAATAGCTGTTGTCACTTATTGTAATCATCTTATTTTTTGGACTCCAGCTAGTTTTTTATTTTTTTAGTTACGTATTGCTTGTAATGCTCTTTTTTTTTTAGTTTTTTTTTCTTCTACTTCCCCTCACCAATAGATAAATATAACCAAATGTCGGATAATAAACGTTTATTAGGTGATGATGAGAAGGACGATGATGATACTAATTTGAGTGTTTATGAAGATGATGAGGAAGAAGATGAGATTCCGTGGATTACTTGGTTTTGTACATTAAAAGGAAATGAATTTTTTGTAAAGGTTGATGAGGAATATATATCGGTATGCTATCATAAATATGTTAACACAACACAACACAACACAGCACAACACAACACACAACACAACACAACACAACACAACACAACACAACACAACACAACACAACACAACACAACACAACACAACACAACACAACACAACACAACACAACACAACACAACACAACACAACACAACACAACACAACACAACACAACACAACACAACACAGGATGATTTCAACTTAACTGGTCTATCAAGCATGGTAACATTTTACGAATACGCTTTAGATATGATCCTTGATCTTGAAAGTCCCGGTGGTATGTTCTTTTTTATTCTAAAAGGAGTTTTAACTTCATCTCAAATCACATTAAAAACAACAGAGGAAGACCTGACTGATGAGCAACAGCAACTCGTAGAGTCTGCTGCGGAAACGCTTTACGGTTTGATACATGCCAGATTTATTCTGACAATGAGAGGAATGAAGCTCATGGTATGTGTACTGAACTAGTAGAAAAACCTTTTATGTAAAAAATAAGAATAAAATATAAAAAACAACCAACAGGAGGAAAAGTTCAGAAGTGTAGCATTTGGACGGTGTCCTCGAGTGATGTGCTGTGGGCAATCAGTCCTCCCTGTAGGGCAGAGTGACATATTGAGGGAAGCATCTGTAAAAGTATTTTGCCCAAAATGTGAAGATATTTATTACCCATCATCAACAAGACACAGAAGTCTTGATGGAGCATTCTGGGGAACGACCTTTCCGCATCTATTCTGCATTTGTAATCCAAACTTGTTTTCTTCGGTTACAAAACCTGTCTACTCATATGTACCGAAGATCTATGGTATGCTAGTTGTATTTATTGAAAACATATTATGTTAATATTTATTCACACCCAACCACAATCAAACAGGATTCCGCGTCCGGAAACAAAAGAAATAGCCTCCCTTCGGAGAGGCAGTTCGCGGATTTGCCCTATGTCAATCAGGTAGAAAGTTGCAATAAGAAATATGAACAGTGAAATATATCACGCGGCTAGTACTCTTGTGCTAACAAGACACAGGCAGCGTCAGGCTTACCAGCCATCACGCTGAGGAAGCAATTCTTTCAATGGTTGTATTTATTAGAAATCTCAGACAGTTTCACCTAGTGAGGCTTGGACCACTTTTTGTGATTGAAAATTATGTGTGGAAGAGCTGATATGCTAGTGCGTACTCCTCCGTAACTAGGAAAAGCCTCCACAAAAATTATTGGGTGATACACCAATGAGAAACACACACTTTTTTTTCTTTTTTTTTTCTTTTTTTTGAAGTATATTAAGAACGAACTGCTGCGTGTAAAAAAAAAAAAAAGAATAATTAATAAGAAACTTAAAGAAAATGGAATTTTAAAAAAAAAAAAAAAAAAAACACCACTTATATAGATTTTATTAGTGTCCACTACCACAAACAACTTTATATTGATTTCTTATCGCACCCAGCCTTGGCTGGATGAGAGGACCGATACGTCACTCTTGAATTTGTTTCGTTATTTGTCCATCCAGTCACACTGGAAATAAAACTAGCACCGAATTTCTGTATCTTTTTTTTTTTTTTTTTTTTGAAAATTAGCATTCACAGCAAGCTATGAAATGGGTGCTTTAGTCGAATAGCAATTTCCGTCTTGGTTAGTGGTAATCAATTTTAAGCAACTTTTTTTTTAGATTGCAAAAAAGTATTTCTATTATTCCATTATTATTCTTTATGTTATAAATGGATTACATGGTACTTACATAATAGGGATGCGAGAGACAATGGAAAGGGACTAAAAAACTAAAATATCAATAACCCTTCGCGCCTTTACTCGGCTGTTGATCTGTTCTGTCGTCCGAAGTAATCATTACAACGAGGGGATGAGAGAAACGAAGTAGGAAACAAAAAAAAAAAAAAAAAAAAAAACTATTGAAAACAATAAAACAATAAAAAAAAAAAAAGATGTGGGGGGAAGAAAAAGAAGAAGAGGAAGAAAAAAAAATAGAAAAGTAAAGTAAAGAAATAAAGAAAACGGAAGATAAACATGACACTGCTACGCTGTCAAAAGGAGGAGTTTCTTGTTGTGCTTCAACGACCTTTCTCTGTGTCGTTTTGCTTCACTGCGATATCTGTTATCAATATTTGACAGTGTGCACAACGAGGAACTTTTTCTCTTTTGGTAGCAACGGAGAATTTTATTTCCCCCTCATCGCAGTGTTCACTTAATAATCTCATTCATAGTTTCTTCTTGCCGATTAGTGAGTAGGTGTTTTATATGTACTGGATATTTCATTCTTTTAAACAGGCTTTTATCAGTCCCCCCCCCGGGCCCCCTTCCCTTCTCCGTATCCCAGTCCCCACATCCCCCCTACCTGCATCTCTCAACTTACTATGGGAGGAGCTTATGTTCCGCCGCACAAACGCGGGGTCCAGCCGCAGCCTCCTAAGAAGGAACCGCAAGCTCCGCAACAACCGCAGCATTCTCAGTCAGCACCTACCGCACCTCCTCATCCTCAACTACAACTACCTACACAAAATGCTCATGGCGCTCAGCAAATTTCTCACTTCCAGCAAAACCAACAGCAGCAGCAGCAGCAGCATCATCACCACCACCATCAACAACAACACCACCAGCATCACCAGCAGCAACAGCAGCAGCAACAGCAGCAACAACAACAGCAGCAGCAACAGCAACAACACCACCAACATCAACACCACGTTGATCATCTGAATCAGCATAACCAACAACACCACCAACACACTCATCATCACCAGCATCATCACAGTCAACATCTTGCTCATCAACAACAGCAGCAAGTCCCTGTGAGATACCAACAAAATCAATTCCCTCAACAGAATCACCATCAGCCACATCAAAATCATCAGATGCAACAGCAAGATCAGTTTGCTTTTAGGCAACAACAGCAGCAGCAACAACAACAACAACAACAACAACAACAACAACAACAGCAGCAGCATCAACAGCAACAGCAGCAACCCCAGCAGCAGCAGCAACACCACCACCATCACCATCATCAACACCAGCACCACCAATCTCATCATCAGCACCAACAACAACATCATTCTCACCACCAACAAGCTCATGCTCAGCAACAGCAACACATGTCAAGTGATCAACAACACCAGTTTAGCAATTTCCGTCAACCTCCCCAGCAACCGTATCAACAACAAGTACAACAGCCGGGACAAGAGCAATTCCACGGACAGCATTTTCAACAGACTGGATATTACGATCCTCATCAACAACAGCAACAGCAGCAGCAGCAACAACAACAACAGCAACAACAACAGCAGCAACAACAACAACAGCAGCCGCAACCTCCTCAAAATAATATTCACCAGCAACATCAGCATCACCAGCAGCATCACCATCACGCTCATCATCATCACCAGCACCACCAACAACACCACCAACAGCAGCAACAACACCAGCAACAGCAACAACAAGCTGAGCATCAAAGACACCTTCAGCTTCAGCAAGAAAAGGAGGAAAAAGAGAAGCGCGAAAAGGAGCTGCTGAGGGAAAAGGAAATGGCTGAGCAAAGAGAACGCGAGCAGCGTGAAAAGGAAGCGCGAGAGAAGGCGCAACGTGAGAGAGAACAGCGAGAGAGGGAGGAAGAAAGAGAGCGAGAGCGACTCGCAGAGCTCGAAAGGCAACGCGAGCAGCAGAAGCGCGAAGAAGATGAAAAAGGTATCTACTCATTACTTTCTGTTACTAACAGTCCGTAACAACAACCCCAAACAACAATAATAATAAACTCAAACAGTTCCACTTTACCGCTCCGGAATGAAAGGCAGAGGAGGAGGTGTTGCAGTTGGAGGCAAGGGCGCTGCTGCAGTCACTGGCGGCAAGGGAGCTGCTGCGAACGCGCGCAAAGGGGGAGGAAAATGGGCAAACAATTCATATGATTATGACTACACTCAACCTGTTCGCGGACAGGGTGGCAAGGCAGGTCATACTGCAAGAGGAGGAGCCTCCAGTGTCAGAACAACAATGGCGAGAGCTGATTCTGACAAATCGTGGGAAACACCAACAACTTCAGCAAAGCCTGTCGATGTTGTTGATGAGGACGTATGTTATCTATTAATATTCCTTCTCTATCTCAATATATTTATTCATTCATATGGAATCGATTTTAAAAACATTTAAACCAAAGCAGAACGGAACTCTCCAGAATACTTACCTTTCGATATACTCATATGATGGTACTCAAGACTTAGAAAAGAATGAATACGACAGATTACTGTGTTTCCTCGCTGAACCAGGTAAGGTTGCAGTTGATAAGACGTGCTGGGTTGGTGACACTATGGTATGTTATTAGTATCTTACAGTTTTCATTGAATAAATTAAAATTTTTATATCAACCTCAATAGCCTCTCGACAACGGTAAGCAAACAAGCTATGCTTGCACTCTTCTGATACCAACAGCTCCAAGAGCCAATAGAGCTGCTTTGGTAGGGAGAAGAGTTTATCTCAGGCAAGCTGTCTGTGAAGTAAGCAAGGAAGGAATATACGATGGCGAATTATGGTTAAAGGCAGGTTCGAATGACGTAATTTCAGATGTATGTTGTTATTATTTTTCTTCATCATATGCATTACTAAGAAAGAAACTAATAATAATAACAACAGGACCACTGGAATCAAGCCCAACAAACGGGTTCTAATCGCTGTCTCGATATGAGTTTGTACACGCAAGCCTGTGTCATTCCTTACTTTCAGAAGAATATTGCTGTATGTATAAAATCTATTATTCAATCAAATATATATTGATTGATATCATAATAACTACTAATACAGCTCATGCAACGTGTAGTGACTGAAGGTGCTCTTCGATTCCTTTCTGAAGTGGGTCATTATATAAGAAACTCTCTCCCTGCTAGTGAGCTTCGACCGGTTCTGTTAACCCTTCTTCCTGAAGAACTAAATTCTATTATCAGTGAATTCTCAGATAATCTTGGTAAGAAATGGATTGAATGTAGAATACACTTCAAAGATACAGCTACTCTCTTTACTACGTGGTCATCCAAACAGGAAGTCATTGAAATTGCTTCTTGTCTTGTGGCCGATCCGAGTCAACTAAGCCAGCCTGTAAGACCTCTAGTTGGGTTTGGTGGCAAGTATGTACATTCTTGTTTTTGTTTTAAGCCTTTGATACCGATAACAAAATAAATTTAAAAAAAAAAACAGACCTAAAATGGTCAGTGGTGAGTACGAATCTCCAATAAAGTGTGCCGAACGCTGGTTGACGACAAGTGATAGAAATAAGAAGCTCAGCTTAAGTATAAGCAAACCTAGCGATAAATCATACTGGAATGGAAATGTTAGTAATATGGGTTACAGTTTTAACGCTACTCTCCATATCTACTTTCAGAATATAACTAAAGGTGCATTCAACCTCCTCCAACCTCCTCCCTCATGGGAACTACAGCGAATGGACGTCAGGGATGTGACTTCTCAGAGAGATGTTAATGAAGGTTTGTTTAGTTTTATATTTCTTTGATTATCTGTTATTTTATAACTAATGCGGTTGATGTTAAACATGCTGCAGTGGAAGAGATGCAGCGTAGTTAATCAAAAATAATTTATGCTAGCCCGTCCTGGCGAGCTCCGATGAACATGTTCAACTGATTTACAAAAAAATTAAAATAAAGTCCCCTAGAACTTGCTGATGAAGTCAAAAGGGACGAGTAGTATATTATAGACTGATGACGATTTTATTTTTGTGTTTTCATTATCCAATTTTTTTTTTTTTTTTTTTGCAATAATCTCAATTTACTAACTGTTTTTAATAAAATAGGTATCAAGCAAGCACTCGAGGAGAATCCTGACAGACTCTGATCTGAGCTGCTGCATCTCAGAATATTGTTAAGGATTGTTAGCACTGCTCAACTGGTATGACATATGTCTACCTCCTAACGTTCTTTGGTGATTGAAACTTCTGTCACCTGCCCATGGCTGCACTCGCGCTTTATACTAATGGCGCGCTTACTTTTGGTCGTATGTTGGTTAGTGTCCCCCCCTCCCTTTTTTTTAAAAAAAAAAAGATTCATTTTTGCACGCCATTTTTGAGAGCATAGTTGTTGTATACGAATGTTGTATGGGATACCCCAAAATTCTCTTTTTTTCTTTTTTTTTTTTCTCCTCCTTACCCTGTTGTTTTCTTCTTTTATCTTTTCTGCTGTGGTGTCGCTTTCATGTTGTTTTATGTCTTCCCCCATAGCACCCATATATGTCAAAGTGACCCATGTTTCTTTGCACTAGTGTCTTCATCACCTCGACACCTTCAAAGGAGCTCTCCCATAAAACGTGCCTACTTTCTAGTTTGATGGCTTTTTGCGTCAATGGTGAGAGTCGAGAATGCGTGAAGTGATCGTGGCCTTGTATTAATAAATATTGTATGGCTGTGTAACCTGATCTGATAGTAGTGATAAAAGCCAATAAAATAGAAGTGCAGAAATCCCCCGTGCGAGCGAACCACAGCTCTGCGAAAGAAAAAAAAGAAAAAGAAAAAAAAAACCAAAAAAAAAAAAAAAAAAAGTAACAAAATAACAAAGAACATAACAGAAAATAGCAGCTGACTGCTGCTGGATGTTATTTTCTTCTTTCGCCGCCATTTTTCTTTTTTCCTGTCTGGAGGTCGACAGAACTTGATCCACTGCAAATTTAGTGAAATACGACACAAACACAATCTGAGGTACGCTTATTCAGATTATCACTGTTTTTCAACTCTTCAACTCATTCTCGAAGAATCTTGACCGTTGCCGAGACTTTATTAGTTGTCAAAGAAAATAGCCAAGTCTTGTTCCAAGCTATGGTTTGGACACAGCAAGTACCGAAAAGAAAAATTTACTGCTTCGAAACGGAAATATGGACAAAATGGGGTGCCTGTAGTGCTCACCTGTTTTAAGGATAATAAGGTTGTTTTTCGTGTGTTGCGTTATTCACAATATTTTTAGCAACAAGAATAAAGGCTCTATTCCCCGAGTAGCTATTCTCGCTGCTGACATGCCTGGTACCTTGCTTACAGCCAAACACGACTGTTATTTTGGAGAGTCAGCACACAAGGAAAAAGGGGGAAAAAAAAAAGAAACAAAAAAAAAAAAAAAAAAAACCACAAAAAAAAAAAAAAAAAAAAAACTGAAACACAAAAAAACACAAAGAGAAAAAAAAAAAAAAAAAAAAAAAAAAAAGCACGCGGTCTAGCCTTGCTGACGCTGATCCCCATTTTCCTCATTTCGGTTCATAGTGTTTCCCTGTAGTGGAGTATAGCCTCGTTGAGGCAAAGTAAAAGACAAACAGCGAACGGAAGACTGGACTCCCCGTTAGCAGTACTTCAAAAGAATAAGTGTGGGGAGGCTGTTGTCGTTATTTTGTATAGAAGGTAATAAACCCATAGTATATGCTTATTCTCTTTCTTAGGTCACATCTTATTTCTTCGTAAGAGAGTTTGCTGCGAATTGTTTACTTTGTTACTATTCATTTTTATCAGAGTGAGTTTGCTTATAAAAAAAAAAAAAAAAAAATGCTTACAAACAGAGCAAAGGGATTATTGTTGTTAAGTATGTATTGTTTACACTAACTTGTTATTGTGTAATAGTGAGAATGATGAATAAAAAAATACAACAACAGATACCATGTTGGGGTTTACTTTGATGGAAGTACGTTCTAGAAAACAGCAACAGGGAACAACTCCAATTCAAATTCGCCTTCCATATAACTGTCAGATCACTAAAAGACAAGATCGCAGTGAACAAGACACTGATCAAAGAGTTGAGAAAGCAGTGAATGAGTGGATATACTAAAGTTATCGATGTACACGGGGGATTACACCCACAAGACTATCACGCCTGCAGGGGATCAGCCTCTTATCAGTACATTAAGTATTTTTTTAGTACTTATCAAACATCACGTTAGTCTCCTAATTCAAGAATTGGAAAAAAAAAAAAGCCATTTAGCTATAGTGTTTTCTCAACGCTTGTTAAAAGTGATTTGTTTTTGTTGCTGAAAAAAAAAAAAAAGTGAAGTAAAAAAATAAAAAAATTTAACCCATTCACATAACTTTTTTCTCATTTTTTTTTTTTTTTTCTTTTTTCCCCGCACACCTCGGAGAAAAAATTGTGACTCTATGCGAGAAAAAAAAATAATAGCAATAATAATAATAATAATAATGTGACTAATTCAATAGGTAGGTGCTCCCCCACACCCAACCCCCATTGCAGTTGTGTTGTGAAAAAGCCTAACAATGATGGGATCATTTTATATTATTGTTTTCTGTTGAAGCTACTATGCCTAGTTAATCGCTGTCCACTCTCTTGGAACACTTGTTATTAATGTTAATATAATAAAGTAATGAAAATAGTTGTCTAGTCTAGTAGGCAAATATTTATTTTTTTCTCCATCACATGCACACTGTGTTAGCACGATAGTGAAGTAACCACATCACAGGGTTTGAATGATTTTCTTTTCTGTTCTGTTTTTCGATCATCAATTTTTTTGAAGCTTAAAAAAAACGGGAAAAAAAAAAAAAAAAAAAAAAAAAAAAGCTTTGGCAAGTGGATGTTGCCACCATTACTGCCCCCCCGAATCCTTTGTGTAGGAAAGAGGAGGGGGGGGGGGGAAAAAATATTGTGAAATAAATAATTTAAAAAAAAAAATAAATAAAATAAAATAACCACTAGCCTGCGTCGGAAGTTGCTAAGCATCTGAATGCATTTCTATTTTATTGTATCCCTTCATATGTTCCTTTCAAACTGTGGGTTTCGTTACCTGTTTACTGTAGAAGATAATAGGAAGTTAGAAAAGCAACAAAGTACTTTTTCTATTCTATTTTAACTTCTCTCGTAATTTTAGGTAACTCAATCCCAATCCCCCCACCTTTTTCTTATTTTTTTTTCTTTTCTTTTATTTTTTTTACTTTCTATTTCTTTTTTTTTTTAAAAAGAGCGTTCGTAGCCTAAACTGAAAGCTTGTGCACAGTTCTACTTGTTTGGTAATAGTTTTAATAAATATTTTTTAGTTGTACTGCGACTGATGTGCGACATAGTTGTTGTGTTATCCCGACATATTTACTTTGCAAGTTAGCGTCCGATTAATTTATCGAGATTCTATATTACAATCAAATCTTGTTGGTGCGGATAAGGTTTTTTTTTTTTTTTTTTTTTTTTTTTTTCGTTTCGGATTCTTGGCAGTAATTTCATGAAGCTTCCAAACAGAGTATGGAAAGAAATAAGAAGAAAAAGAAAAAAAAACTCCTTTTTTGTTATTTATATTGTTAACTATTTTCATTTGGTTTTTTTGTCTCTATTATCGAACAACGTGTGGTGCCCATTCCTTTTTTATTGTTATTTTTTTTGCTCGTAAATGCAGTCAAAAAAAAAAGAAGAAAAAAAAGAATATTTTGGCAGCACATAAGCCCCCTTGGCCTTGTTCTGGTAAAAGAATAAAATCACTCGGTGTTTGGTTTTTTTTTTTTATAAAATAAAAATAAAAGCACCTTCAGTGAGAATAATACCGACTTTGATAACTTATCAAAAAAAAACTTAATAAATTATCTATTGCTCCACGCAATGTCGAATCTAATAAGCGAACGGATTGTGGCGCTGTCTGTCTCGTGTATTTCTATTGTACCACTCCCTCTTCTCCAATCCCCATGTTTTTATGTTTTCTTAACGGTGTTAATTCGTTTATGACTATTCTTTTTAAACAGGATTTCTCTTCATGATGTCATTCCTCTTCATGATAACAAAAGTAGTGTATGAAAGCTGATAATCACTTATTTCTTCACAGTCTCAGAAGATGTCGATAGAGCAGATCTATCCGCGTTCTCGGATTGAATACGAGAAATATGTTGACACCATCATCAGAGTAATCAGTGTTCAGACTCTCGACAACAAGGGAAAGAAGGATGGCGCTAACTGTACTACTATTATGAACGCACTTCTCGGTGAGGCATTGTTAGAAGCTTCCCCTGAAGAGGTAAAGGAACTTGCAAAGCTTGTTGATGTCAGTTACAACAAGAAACTTGAAGAGCACAACAAGGAAATGGGAAAAACAAAGAAAGTAAAGGGAGGACCAACTCTAAACGATGGAGGTGTTCACGATCAGCTTGTCGTTGACAGAGACAACGAAGAAGACTCAAAATTGAAAACGGAAGAAAGAGCAAAGCTGGAAGCCGAAGCTGAAGAACGTGAGAGGAAATCCCTACTCGCGGAGAAGGAACTCGAGAAGAAAGAAGAAGAACGCAAAGCCTTAGCTGATAAGCTGAAGAAGGACGAGAGAAAGGTTGACACCAGCAAGTTCACTGGAATGATGATGATGAAAAAGAAGGACGACGACGACTTCTTTGGTGGTGGTAAGAAAAAGGGTAAGAAGAAGTAGCAACAGTCAGCACAACGTGACAAGTGTAGTCAGACTCAATACATTGCCCCCTCTTACCTTGCTTGTATGAGCTTGAGAAGTAACGAAAAAGTGACAGAAAAGTAAAAATTGCGAAAAAAAAAAAAACAGCGAAGGGAAAAAAAAAAAAGAAAATCCAGACTAAAAAAAAACGACTGAGCAAGCGGTATGAAGGCAGAGAAAAGGTCTTTTCTTATGCAGACCTCAGGACTCTGTGAAGGGAAAAAAAAAAAAAAAAAAAGTGTAGTCAAAAATCCGCTATCTGCGCCCCCGTTTTATAATTAGGTTTGCATCAGTTAGTTTTTCATTGATTTTGGTTCAGTATGTTCCACTCAATAAGGTTATCATTTTACTTTTCAGTCGATTACACAAATGATAGTCATGTTATATTATAACATCTTTTTTTTTTTTTTTTTTTTACTAAAATAAATATCAAATCGTATTCATCAGGCCTGATAATCAATTATGAATATTCAATGGACGAATTTATTAGCAGAGTTGGACGTCTCTGAACGACAACTGGCAGATAATACCAACACAGTCAGACATGAAAGTGAGGGATGGATCCCTTTGGAGAAGACATTAAAAAGAATGCAAGGGATGTTAACCAGCAACACAACAGGAAGAATGGGACCTTTTGTTGCCGGATCTGTTAACATTAAAGCAAATGATGAGGTTCATATGTCTTCTGAAGAGTTATTACAGTTGATAAATAAAATACTTCCCCTAATGGAACATGATAATCGCTTTGTCAGAGAAGGTTGCTTCGGCGTACTAGAGCTCGCTCTTGTAGCAACTAATGGACCACTCCCTTCTGATAACGGCAGTCAAATAACAAAACAACTATTTAAAGGTCTTTCTGATAATTGGTCTCAAGTTCGATTCCGGGCAACGCACTGTACATTAGCATTTTCGCAGTATATATCAAGACACGATATTAAATCTTATGAAGTTGATGTGTTGTTACCTTCGATATGTTTAAACAGATATTACATTGCTGAAGGCGTACGTGAAGTGACTCAAAAGGTTTGGGTCGCTCTGGTTGGACAAAACGGTCGCTCTGTCATAGCATCCTCTCCAGAGAAGTTTGTACAGCATTATGTACAACAATTGAAGGTTAAGAATCATGCTGTGCGTGAAGCAGCATGTCACTGTATTGCAGAACTCGTGGTGAAGATAGATTTTGAAAGCGTTCAACCACACGTAACATTACTAATCAGTAGTCTATTTGACTCCTTTGAGGATCCAAGTTGGCCAGTTCGAGATGCTGCATGTCTCAGTGCGAGTAGAATGTTAGAAGCTGGTTTTAATATAGAATTAGATCTCGCTATGGTTTTATATAAATATTTTAAACAACAATCAAAAGATTCAGTTCCGACGGTCAGAAGGAATGCCGGAGTGGCGTTGGCGATGTTTTATAAATCAGTTCCAACAGAACGAGGAACAGTATTGACAGATTTACATCAAATGTTATTAAGAATAAAAGATCAACCAGAATCTCCACAACCTAAACAACTCAGAAACGTAACAGAGTTTGGAGTCGCTATGCAAGCACATTCAAATAACTTATCAGCACACTCTAACAAACCAATGTATTCATGTGGATCGATGTCTCCTGGTCCCTCTACTGCTAGAGTCTTAGGAACTGGGTGTAGTGCTTGTAATGATATGCCTCGTACAGAGGGAGAGCCATGGTTTCAATCAGATGCTGCCTTGCATGCTATCGGTTCTATTTATCCAATTGTTATGAATAATCCTCCTGATCAGTTCGTGTCACTTCTTGAGTCTATTGTGATAACGATTACTAAAACATCATTTATTCAATATCCTTCTTACTGGAAGACTACTTGTGAAGTACTGCTTGCTATCCTACGAGTACACCCCGACATCAAATCGGCTGACTGGATGATCCGCCTGAAGAATGATTTCGTTGTGAAGGCGGTTGAATCTCCAGTTCAACTGACCTCTGCTGCAGCAGAGAGCTGCCTGCGTCTGATGTAGCACACTTAGAATACTGCATACTGTATTAGGATAAGTGACATCAACAAAAGTAATAATACTGAAATGAGATTAATGTAAATGTTTAATTTAATCTTTTTACTTACTAAAAACAGAACATGCAACTATTATAAAAAATGGATCAATGGTATTACCAGAGAAACAAAAAACTCCGAAAGACGAGGTACGAAGTTGATCCTTCACCAAAAAAGAACCTGAAATTAGAGTTAGGAGCAGCAGCCCTCAATGACATCGTTTTGAGAGAGCAAGAAGGACATATAATGGAATTGGAAATGAATCAGAGTAGTGCAGCAGCAATGCAAGAAGAAGCAGAACAACGTTTGCGAATCGTCTTTGTGGCTCAAGTTGAGTTTGGACATATTATTTTACAACACATCTCTCTGATGAGATCTACGACAAAATTAGAACAAAATTTACAACAAACAAAACTTATGCAAGAAGTCGATTTAAAATATGGAACAGAAAAACTAGCTTCAGAACAAGTTGCGAGAGAATCGCAGAGAAAACTACTGCAAATGGTTGAGGACAGCGGTCGTACAGAACGAGAACAGCAATTAAAATCATGGCTGCAATGGAAGAATGAACATGAATCATCCTTGAGACAGGAGTTTCAAGCCCTCGCAGCAACAACACGAGATCATGATCAACGACTTATCGCAACTCTTCAAACCAAAAACACGCAACTTGATGGCAGTAACGACTCACTAGCTAGACAGATTAAAGATCTTCAGAATGAAAAACAAGAATTGTTATTCAAATATGAGACTTCTAACAGTACGCAACGACTACAGCAACAGTCATTGTCAAAAAGAGTTGAAGATTTGGAATTTCAAGTAGAGAGAGAACGACAGCAGCATCTCACTGAAATAAGAGATTTATCATCACAACGTGATTCAATCTCTGTGAAACACTCAAAACAAAAGTCTGAAATTATTAGTCTGAATACTAAACTCTCTGACTACAATAACACTGTAATAGAACTTAATCAGAGCCTTTCAGATATTCATCAGGCGAGGTCCTGTTCTGTATCCACAGGAAGCAACACGATTAAGACTGAAGTAGTTCTCATAGAAACTACGTTCAAATCTTTTCAAAAACAAAGTGTTCCAACTGAGATGGAGAGTACCATTCCTACGATTGTAAATTGTGATCAATTCGTTCAGACTGATGTCGTTGATGTGAACCCGAAAACAGTCTTGAAAGAAACAATTGAAAATAGCTTTGTGAAGTCTGACTCGCAAAAGAAAGTATTAAAGAGCACTCCAGTAAGGAAAGGAAAACCATCCCCATCATCAATTGATCAGGTATCGGTGTTGGAACTCAAAACCCGATCAGAATTCTCACCGGAATCGGATGCTGAAGTTGCTGTGAGCCCATCTCTAGTTGCTGCCCCGCAAGACAATCGTAAACCTTCTGACGCTTCCATCCCTTCACTTCAACATCTTGAGAGTCAGAAGTCTAAAACCTCAACTAACGTCATTTCTTCTATTCGTCGTCGTTTTAATAGCGGCACCACTAATCCAAAGAAATCAGAAAAAAAAGAAATTAATAAAAAAAGGAGCACCTCAAGTGCCTCATCTCCTCCAGAGAGTCCAATCGGTTGTTTCGGACGATTTAAAAAGAAAATCTCTCGTAAGAAGAATACTACAAAAGAAAGTGATGTGAAAGAATCTGATAATTTGAATTACCCAGCAGTTGGTGAAAGTCCCATTCAAGGATCGAGTATTGTGAACAGAGCATGTGAACGAACAGGTTCTCTAACTTTTACGACATTAGATGCAGTAACTGATGGTCAGTCTGATGTAGCAGAAGCAGCAACACGTCGTTCTGACTTTGGTGATAGTAGTGTTATATTAGAATCTCCTCAACGAGAAAACCGTATTCAGATTCCAGTGAGAACCCCATTCTCAGATGAGTCACTTTCCTCTACATCAACGAGTCTTAGTACGGCTTCTTCTTCTGCTGGTAATCTCGATATGACTGCTGCTAACCTAACTCTACCTTCTTCACCGCCTCCTTTACCACCTCAACTTCATGAGATTATTGGAGTTATTAATGAAGAACCAACTACTCAGTCCAAACACTATTTTGATGACAGTGATTAAATCTTTTTTATTGTGATACATTGGCTCTCTTGTTATTTTAGAACACACTTTCTTTTTTTTTTTTTTGTACCTACAAGCCCACTGTTCGGTAGAAAAAGAATCGTGGCAGCGTATCTAACCTATTCCTTTATTAGGATTTTGCAACAGTTGCGCACGAAGAAAAATATTTTTTTATTTGTTTTTAATTCGACAATAGTCAGTCGTGCATTTTGTGCTTTTGTTTTGTTCCAAAAACTCTGCCCTTTGCTCTACCCTGTTGTTTAAACACCCAGTAATGGGAAGTTATTTTAGAGTTGTTGACTGGGACGGAGGAAGAAAAAGACGGCAGGTCTTTACTCTGCTTTTTTTATATTGTGTAAATCTATACAACTGCTGATGAAGTTTTCCTCTCGTTCAAAATGTCTATTTTGTTAGTTTGGGAATTTGCTTCTTTGATGTTTTTTTTCAAGAATGGAGTTAGTAGTCTTGTCTTCACGTTAGTCTTATGCAACATCTTTCCACTCGCCCCCTCCTGTCGTTAGTACAGAAAATAGAAATTTTGTCTAAAAAAAATAAAATAAATTTTGTATTGTTTGTTAGTTTATTGCTTTCTTGTTATGTTATGTTATTACGTTGTTGTTGTTATTGGTGATAGTTGGATGAGATGTATTATTTTACAGCTGTATTCAAAATGAAATTAAAGGGTGAACGGACAGCAAAGGGTGGACAGCACAAGGATATAGTTCGTATTTTCCCCATTCTTGCCAAACGAGTAGAGACTTTTTCCCCCCCTACTAGCCATGAAGGGCATTTTGATTTACATTTGTGACAGCTAGGGGGAGTGGAGTGTAGCGAGGGAATGGCACTTTGCCACTTACCGGCTGTTGACCGTATATGCGGGTTATCACGTTTCCTTTTTGTTTTAGGTTTTTTGTTAGTAGTGAGATGTGCTACGTTTATTTATTTCACAACGTGTTTCGCCATCTTGAACTACTTTTAATACAGTTTTCGTATCATCAAATACCAGTATATACGGCTATTGACAAAGAGCCGCCCCCCTTCCTGGTGTTCGTCTTTTTCTATGGTTAATTTTCAAGACAATATAATGTATTAATTAAGTACTCATGAGTTTTATAAAAAGCTGTTACGGTAACATAGGCAAGTGGCGCTCAACTATGTTCACGTGGCCTCCAGTGGTATTATTTATATATTTGCAGTCATTTACTACGCTGCCGCTGACAGTCAAGATTGTCGGAGAAATTGTTGTTCCTTTTGAGCTTGAAAATGCAGTATCAAATTACCCCTCTTTGCACTGTACCCCGGTATCTCTGTACTGGCGTGGAGCAGTGTATACCATATTGTGCCTATGTACAACTGACCACTCATCCAGTGTTGCTTTCCTAATTATTTATGCAACCCACGTTTAAAGTTACACACTTTGCCTAGGTCTGGGCAGGAACGGGAGACTGTGCGTGCTATCCACCGTTGAAGTGGACAAGTTTAATGCACTTCCCAAGGGACAAAATTAGCAAAAAAACGGCGGCTAGTCCGCGTGGTGTCCCCCTCTCCCTGTGTGAATTATGAGGATGTTTTGCTCGCCCCTTTTTTAATTTTGGAGCGGCATGATCGAAGACAATCTTTCTTTTCCCTCTTTTATTTCCAATCCCGTCGCCCCCGGGAAGTTTAATTGTAGTGACTAGCCATGAAGGGCATTTTGATTTACATTTGTGACAGCTAGGGGGAGTGGAGTGTAGCGAGGGAATGGCACTTTGCCACTTACCGGCTGTTGACCGTATATGCGGGTTATCACGTTTCCTTTTTGTTTTAGGTTTTTTGTTAGTAGTGAGATGTGCTACGTTTATTTATTTCACAACGTGTTTCGCCATCTTGAACTACTTTTAATACAGTTTTCGTATCATCAAATACCAGTATATACGGCTATTGACAAAGAGCCGCCCCCCTTCCTGGTGTTCGTCTTTTTCTATGGTTAATTTTCAAGACAATATAATGTATTAATTAAGTACTCATGAGTTTTATAAAAAGCTGTTACGGTAACATAGGCAAGTGGCGCTCAACTATGTTCACGTGGCCTCCAGTGGTATTATTTATATATTTGCAGTCATTTACTACGCTGCCGCTGACAGTCAAGATTGTCGGAGAAATTGTTGTTCCTTTTGAGCTTGAAAATGCAGTATCAAATTACCCCCCTCTCAGTTTCCCTACCTCGATTCACCGAACACGACAATGGCCTACATTTCTCCACGTCTTCTTGCCACCAGCCCACGTCTTGGAAGCATGAGCCCAACTGCCGTACTTATCGATGACCCAGCGCACGCTGTGTTGGGCCACTCATACGCTACCAATGAAGCCGTTGCTCGTGCTGGATCTCTTGATGCTTCTGCCAGAGCTGGAGTTCTCGCATCCCACGCTTCTGCTGCCAGCGTTGCTGCTGGACTGTCTCGTTCTGAAACACTTGCGCAGTCAACAAGAGCAGCTGCTCAGGGAAGATACGCAGCCGATGCCAGCGTAAGAGAGAGAATTGCTGCCGCCTCCGCCAACGCATCAGCCTTGGCTGCCTCTGCTGCTGGACAGGACGTTGCTTTGAGATCAGCTGAGCATGGAGGTGCGCAGAGTGTCCTCGTCGCCGCTGAGAATGCTCTCAGTTCAAGGGCCTTCGATAGAGACATTGCTGGAAGAAGAGCAGCTGAAAGAGATGCCAACAGCAGTAATGCAGCGATACGCGCTACTTCTTTAGGTGCTGTTAGAGAAGGAAGAGCTGTTGATGCCTCTGTTGCCACTGCGAGAGCCACCGCTGCCGGTAGCGACGCAGCTCACGCTAGAGTGAGCGAGAGAGCTGCCGGAGTGTTGGCTCACGAAGCTTCTGTCAGTGCTGCAGCCTCAAGAAATAGAGCATCTGCTGCTGAGTTGGAGGCTGCTGCAGCTGAGAGAAGAAGAGCTGAGGTTGCCGCGGCTGCTGCGCATGCTGCTGCTGCTGCAAGAGAGGCGGCTGCCGCCGAGAGAGCTGCGACTCAAGCGCTTGCACTCGCTGGAAGAGAAGCTGACTCTGCTAGAGTATCTGCGGCTCAAGCAAGAGCTAATGCGTCAGCAGTAGAACAACAAGCAAGAGCTAGAGCCCTTCACCACGGTGCTACTCAGGCAGAGGCTGATGCTGCCGGGAGAAGAGCCGTCGCTGAGCAGGCAAGCGCTGCTGACGCTTCGACTAGACTTTCATTCGCTGACAGGGACGCCTCACTAGCTGCTGCTGAAGCCTCTGTTGCCGCGAGAGACTCGGCAGCGGCAAGAGCCGACTTCGCAGTCAGAACTACTGATGAGGGTTTGGCAAGGGGAGGCGTTGCCGTCGCCCACGCATCCGTTGAGAGAAGCAGAGGACACCTTGCTGGAGCCAACGCTGCTTACGTCAGAGCCACTAGCCAGGAAGCTGTTGCTCGCTCAGCACACTCAAGTGCCTTAACACATGCTTCAATCGAAAGAACCAGACACTTTCATGAGGAATCAGCTCTCGCTTCGGCTGTTGCCAGAGAGGGAGTTGCTAACTCTACTGCCGCCAGTGTTCACACTTCTGCGACACTTGCTGGATTGGATGCCACAAGAGCTGCTGACGTAGCTCGGGGTGCCTCTCTAACTAGAGCTATTCACGATGCTAGTCCAAGACGTACTGTTGCTTACGTTGATTCTCTGTCACCTTCGAGAGCTCATGCTGCCGTCCTTGCGTCATCAATTGGATCTCCTCTGAGGGCTACGACTGGAAGCCCAATTCTCGACGCCAAGTTGGCTGCTCTCGGATCCCCAGTAGGAAGTCCTTCCCGCTACTACTAGTTTTTGATATTGTTATGGTCCCTTTGTATTCAATAAATGACTTCTTACTTGTCCATTTGTTATCTTCTATATGTGTTTCTTGGAAAAAATGAAAAGAAAAAGAAAAATAAGTTGAAAAATATTATGTAGTGAAGTGAAATGTAAAACCTCCCTCTCAGTTGTTCTCCCTCTCTTGACCGCCTGTTGGTCACAGCCAGTTTTACTTGTGTTTGTTGGATGGTTGGTGATGTTCTTAAGTTCAAAGTAGCGCTACTTTTCAATACAGATAATTAGAAAACAACAATACAACAGCAGGACTGCCTTAGTAGAGGAAATTACACTCCCCTTAGAATAGAGGGCTCGTAAGGACTCTTTGTTCACATATTAATTGTTGCTAGCGGCAAAAACTGAAAAGCGAAGTAGTAGTTTTTAGAAATATTTTCCTTCGAACACAGGTCCTACAAAACCCACCCAACCCACGTCTTTATATTTACACCCCCTCCCCTTATCCCTCTTTTTTATAATGAGTACTGCTGTAGCAAACCTTCCTTCATTTGCTTGGGGAACTCCATCAAAATTGGAGTGTGAACCAGTAGATGAATGCAGTACTGAGGGGATTGAAGACTTGTTAAATTTACTATTGATTGGTGAATATGGAGAATCAGAAACTGATAAGAACGATGATGAATGGGGAGAATACGGAGCTATAAAAAGACCAACAAGTGATGACGGTACAAGTATTCAAACATCAACTGATAAAGAAGATGCGAGCAGTTCGTCAAGTTCAGAAATGAAATCAGTTATGAGAGTGCAGTCAAACAGCAGCAGGAACTCAATGGGTACGTCAACTCCAAATACTTCAATGTCTATTACAAGCCATTCGTCAAGAGGGTCTAGTGTGCGATTAGCTGCGCCTCCCAAGATTCTCTGCACTCAAGTAGAGCAAATACAACAAAAACGTGTCTCAGCTAATCAACGTCAACGCACTCCAGTTCAGCAATCACTAACTCCTGTTATGTGGGGTCGTAAAACTACAACTACATCTCAGCCTGTCGTTTTAACTGTGAGACGATGAGTTTTTTTTTTAGTAATAAGTTGTTTTATTTCTTTTTTTTTTTTTTTGATTTTCAAAAAAAAAAAAAAAAAAAAAAAAAAAGTAATTTTTTTTAGCGCTTTTACGCTTAGCGAAAAAGACCAACCCATTTTTTAAGTTTTTTAAGAACTAAGCAAATTTTTTATAGAAAGAAGCAGGTTCTCTCCCCATCCCGGTACACATTAACGTAACGAATCTGTTGCCTGCTTGTTTTCTGTTGCATTTTTTTTTTTTTTTTTTTTTTGTTTGATGTTTCTAAGTTTGTTGAATGTCATAACATTAGTGATTCTAAGGGATCCCATTACCCTCCCACTGATTTATTTATTTATTTTTCATTTTTTTTTTTTCGAAAGTTTTTTGTAAAAAGAATAATAAAAAAAAATTATATGTTGGGCCAATTGGTTTTTTTTTTTTTTTTTCACCCTACTCTCCACAAACCCGGAAAAAAAAAAAAAAAAAGCAACCCAATATTTTTTCTTTTGGCAGCCTTGCAATTTTTGAAAGACTCGCAACAGCAGCAATATAATTATTACACTAAAGGGCGAGTATTTTTCTGCCTCTTCTTCTTCTTCTTCTTCTTCATTTTTTTTTTTTTTTTTTTTTTTATGTGGTAGTTTTTCTTGTTGTTCTTCAGGGCTAATGTGAATATGAAGTTCTTGAGGAGACAAGAATACAGCTTTAGAAGGCAATAAGAGTACTATCCTTTTAATGATTTCCTTGTGTTATTTTCAAAGGAAAGCATAACAACCGCCCTTACCGCTGGTTTTTTTTTTCTTTTTTTTTTTTAAAATAATTGTTGTTTTCCCTAAAAAAAATTGAAGAAATAATTGTGACGAATTATCGGACCTTGATTCCTTGCTTTTTTTTTTTTTTTTTTTTTTTTTTTTTGACGCAAAAGTGACCCAATTCACGCTCAAGTATATTTCATTAAATTCGTATCTCAATTCCTGTTAATGGTTAAGGTTATCTTAGCGTGGTAGTGTGGTTGTCGCTTTGAGTTCCGATGGCCAGTTGGGAATATATTTATTTTTCTTTTTTCGGTCGCGTTTTTTTTTTTTTTTTTTTTTAAATTATTCAGCGCCACCAACTCCAAAGCAATTTGTCCCATTCCCCTGTACAATAGTAAATTTGCGTTTTTTTTTTCTCTTTTTTTTCTTTTATTTTTTTTTTTTATTATTTTATTCCTTTCAAAGTAAACAAAAAGGAAAAACCAAATTAAGAGAATAAACAGTTTTTTAATATTACTCTTTTGTGTCTTTTTGATCGGGTTCCTGACCTCATCGAAGAGCACGCAGTGTTGTGCCTAATAGTATTCTCCTTTAGTGGTTTGTTCGTTGACCAAGTGATTACCACAGTTAAGTATCGTTTTATAACTTTATTTTCAGCAGATTATTTGATATTATTTTCTCTTAGCCCTGCCGTGACTTAGTTATGTCTTTGATTGGTATGTCGCTGATCGCTTTGGTTTGTTTTGTTTCCGATTTTCCCGTATGGCTTTCTCTTTGGGGAAAAAAAAAAAAAAAAAAAAAACTGGGGGCTTTTTTTTTTACACACCGTGAGATTTTTTCTTGATCTTTTTTAAATTCATTAAAAAAAGGGAAAACCTACAGATCCACCCCCAGGTTTGGAGAAACGTATACTACGGTCACGGCCTTGTGTAGCTTTTTTGACCCTTTTTCCAAATCGACAGCCCTCTATTCTGGGCGAAATTCTTTTCAAATCCGTGATAGCGCAGTGGTGTTGGTGCCGGACTGAAGCCCTGGAGGTAGGGGGTTCGAGTCCCTCGGGGGGATTTTTTTTTTTCCGGAATTTTTTTTCTGGGCATCTGTTCATCTCGCTGTTACTCAATTTTTTTTAAGGCTTTGTTAACTTTTAAATACTACCAACGTGGTGCAGCGTAGCAACGCAATGATGCCCTCAAGGTTTGTTATTTGCCAAATCGTCGTTAGGGTTAAGTGTAATTAAGGTAAAGAGTATGCTGACAGGTGAGTGATGACTGCAACCGACAACATGCAAGTTAGTGATTCGAACGGCCCAATTTTTTCGTTCAGCTTTTGGGGCCTGCAAACCCAGCCAAGCGTTCATTGCTTTTGATCCTTCAACGTCGGCTCTTCCTAGCCTAGACAAGCAGAATTGTCCAAGGGTTGGATAGTTCACCCACTAACAGGACCGTCGTGAGACAAGTTTTACCTACTGATGGGGAGAGACCCCTTGGCAGTGTAAGTCAACCACAATACGGGGTAGTACGAGAGGAACTCCCGTTTCTAGTCCCTGGTATCTACGGTTCTCCGATCGGAGCCGTGATGCTACACAACACATCCGCAGTGACTGTGCTTGACTATGTTAGCCTTTGAAGTAAGCCAGACTGGATCACTTAGTCACCACTGGTGGTTACTTTTTGATCGTGTTAGGGCTTGCGTCCAAAAGATTACAACAATAAGAATGTTTTTTTATGAACATTACAATTAAGTAACTACATCAATAGTTGACTAACTTACTTCTACACCATGATGAGAGAATAGAGGTTAACAGGACGATGGATTACTCTCTTATGTTAAAGTTAAGTTTAACTTAACTTAAGGAAGAATTGCGCGATGACAGAAGGCTTCCAAGCGAGGTCCTAAGTCGAGTGGAAGTTTACACTATTGACCTTGAAGAACGACCCGCGTGTGAATTTGATGCAGGGTCTTTGTAAGGTACCAATGAGGTTCTGGTGTAAGACTTTCAAACGATGTTGTTAGTCAGCAACCTGCACTAAGCAATGTCTCAGAGCGACGAGTGTCCGAACGTGACAGAATGAATCAGCAGTACGGATACGACGCACGACGTCAGCGGCGGCGTTCCTGACTGAACGGCCAGTGCAGACAGTGTACCTGTTGGTCACTGGGAAAAAAAAAAAAAAAAAAAAAAAAAAAGACCCGACAGGGGTTCGAACCGCAGCCTAGCGAATGCAAGTCTGCAATCATACCACTCGACAAATTGCGTCGTCTTCGATTTTGCGGATTTAAACACATATCCAGGGGTCAAAAAAGTTACACAAGGCCGTGACCGTAGTGTACGTTTCCCCAAACCTGGGGGTGGATCTGTAGGTTTTCCCTTAAAAAAAAAAAGTGAATGAAAACATTAACAACAATGTCATGCTTTTTTTTTTCTTCTTTTTTTTTTTTTTTTTTTTTTTTTTTTGTTTCATATTGTTGCGTAAAGCAAAAACCCTTCTTTCAGGAGTTCAATAAATAAAATAAATAAATAAATAAAAAAAACGATATCATTAAAAGCCTTCGTTACATCACTTCTAATAGTGTTGTTGGCTCCGTTGTTCTCTTTTAGTGTTCTTCTCTGTTTGCACGTGGTGAACTCCTCCTGTTCTTTTTTGTGTATGTCATTCGCTTCTGCATTCTTTCCTCCGATAACTAAAGATTATGTAACAGCTACTGATTACTGTTTCTTAGATGAGGTTTTCGTAATGAGTTGAATTTAAGAGGTGAGCTCGGGATGGAATAAGGAAAAAAATAAAAAAAATTAAAAAAGTAGTTCCTTAGTTGATTCACGCATCCTACTTCATTCAGTACCAAAACTACCAGTTTTTTTTTTTTTTTTTTTTTTTTTTTTGAACCCTTCTTGCTTTCATGAACGTTTCAAGTGATGAGGTGCTGTCTGCAACATGCGTAAGACACTCTGACACTAATGGGGATATTTATTTTTGTTATTTATACAACAAGATAAATACAATAGCAGGGTCAATTGTTTCCCTCGAGTAGTCGGTTATTAAGAAAAACCTTTTACATTCGGTACAATTTAACAAAGTAATGAGGCATTCTGTTTGAATAAATAGAAGTTGCAGCTACAGGTAGCTTTAATCGCATGTCAGCCTTTGGTTTTTTTTTTTTTACCTCATCGTGCGATTTTTTCCAGTCCCCGTCTTGGTTTTTTTTCTTTTTTTTCTTCTGCCCTGCTCCCTTCCTTTTTGTGATGGTTGTGGTCTTTGTTTAGTTCGATACCTCCCTTGATCGTTTTCTCTGCAGTTAGCAGAGGATATAAACTTGCACTAAAATTTTCAAAGTGGTGCAGCATCTCAAGGGAATTATAAGGGTATTTTTAATTTTTTTTTTTTTTTCCTCTTTTTCTTTGATTACATCGCTATGGTTTGTTTTTACGTACCTTTGAGCTCAGAGCTCTGACCCACCGATTTAACCGCCCGCTCGTACACTTTTTTTCTCTAGTTCGGTATTATTCCCTTCTCGATTCCCATCCCGTACTCTCCTCTCTTTCGGACGTCTCGCGCATCTGTGCTGCTGATTTTAGTGTGATCTCAAATGTATTTATTATTCTACGCTTTCAAAGACAGGTTAACAGTAATCCTTTATATTTTTAACGGTGCAAAGAAATTAACATAACTTTTCAGAACCAGGGGTGTCAAGTAGCGACAACACCAACGACGTACCTCGCAATATGGAACAGGGACCGGAGTTAGTTGCGAGTATCCTGAAGCAGGTTGAGTACTACTTCAGCCCTGCAAACCTGGCTAAAGATGCATACTTGCACATGCATATGAATGTGAACATGGAAGTTCCTGTAGATATTATTGCGGGATTTCCGAAAGTTGCTAATTTAACCAGGGACAGAAAAGTACTACTCGAAGCTCTGGGTACTTCAAGCCTCTTGAAGGTCAACGGAACTGAAGGAAGAGAGACTCTGAGCCATATCCACGTCTTAAACGATGAGAACAGTCTGATTGTAAGTGGGAATGTTACAGAAGAACAAATTAAAGAAGTTACTCCAGATATTGATATAAGAATTGATGCACAGCATGCGTTCTTTCTTGTTGTGTGTAGTGGGGCTGCTGATGTTGAACGAGTCAGAAGTGCAATCACTGGCATTACAGGAGGAGGTATTAAGGTTCTTTACAAAATTCACTACGACAACGAAACCGATGAACAAGAACGACTCCACGCTGCTAACCGAACCCACGGAAGTGTAGAGCGAGTCACCAGAGTTCATGAATTTCCAACGTCACTCCGGCCTCTATTAGTTGGTAAGTCTGGTGCTCACATTAAGAAGATGAAGGAAACTTACCCTTCACTTGAGATTGACACCAGGTATACTGATAAGTGTATTCAACTTACAGCTGATTGTGAGAAGACTCTTGAAAGGGTAATCGCTGATATTGATCAGTTGAAGATATCTGCTACAGACAAGTCACACTCAGACAAAGACACGCCTTCCAGCACTACATTGTCTCCTCAGCAACGGCCTGTGATGGGTGTTGGAGGTAGTCCTACTATGAGTGGAGTAAGTCCAATGCAATCACCAATACCTGGAATGAGTCCTGGTATGGATGCTCTTCGTCAACAACACGCTATTATGGCTCAGGCACAACAGCAAATCCAAATGCAACAAGTACAACAAAACATTGCCCAGCAAGCCATGATGATGAATGCCATGCGTGCTTCCTCTGCTGCAAGCCCAACCTCTGCGAAGGACGGTGTTTTCACAAAAGAATTAAAGATCCCAAGCTCTAACGCGGGGCTCTTAATTGGCCGTAAGGGTGCGCAGAAGGCAAAACTTGAGGAATCTTTCCCTGGACTCAGCATCAAAATCCACACCGAGGCACAGCCGCAAGCTGACCTTCAGGTTGACATTGAGCTGAGAGCCAACGACCAAAAGACCTTGATCGCTGCGGCAGCTCATATCTCTCTCCAATACGGTGCGGGTAAGGATAACGGTATGTACACTAGCATAGACTTAAAGTATTATTAAGGTCCAGTTGGTGTCAGCTATGAAATACAACAAACACAGCCTCCGGGATGCCAGGCATGCCTCAAATGCCTCAACAAAGTGGACCAATCAACATTCCTCTTCACCCATCTGGTATGGCAGGTATGAATCCAATGTTTCAAAACCAAATGAACATCGGAATGGGTGGGATGGGAATGGGTGGCATGGGAATGGGGGGTGGTATGAATGCCGGGGCAATGGGTGCTGGTGGAATGGGTGGAGCAATGCCAGGAAGTGGAATGTCAGCTGGTATGGCAGGAGGTGGAATGCCAGGTAGCGCAATGCCAGGAAGTGGAATGCCAAACATGAACCCAATGGCAGGTATTAACCCAATGAACATGGGAGGTATGGGAAGCGTTCAAATGCCTGGTATGCAAGGAATGAGTGGCATGGGAGGTATGAGCATGCCTGGAATGGGAGCCACTGGATCTGGTGGTATCAACATCCCAAATATGGGAATGAACGCCATGGGAATGTCAGGTATGCAAGGGATGTCAGGCATGCAGGGAATGTCAGGCATGCAGGGGATGCACGGAATGCAGGGAATGCAAAACCAAATCCCCGGAATGCAGAGCAACATGCCTCAGATGCCAGGTATGCAGGGAATGCAAAACATGCAAAATATGCAAAACTTCAGCGGAATGCAAGGAATGCCTGGTGGCATGCCTGGAACCGGTCTAAGCATCGGCAATAGCGCTGTGTCACTTCCAGGCATGAACCCAATGGCCGGTGGTCTTTCTGGTCTCGGTAACATGCCTTCAATGCCTGGAATGGGAATGGCTGGTGGAATGCACGGAATGCAACCACAAGTAGGAGGTAAGCCAAACAAGATGCATGATTCTAAGTATGTCTCTAACAATTGTTTAGTTCAAACCTTACTAAATATTCCATTACACAATTCAAAAACAGGAAACGTGCTCCAAAGAAAGATCCCAGCAACGCCTTCACAGCGCAGGAATTTGAGCAATAAGATAAAGCTGTTTACTGTCAGCGGTTAGAGCCTGTTCTCTGAGCCTATGTGTGCAATGGAATATCCCCAAAGGAAACGGTTCCAACATAAAGAAAAAACCAGAGTGACGTAAGTATGAAGAGTAAGAGAGTTTGGTATAAAATAAGTATAAAAAAAAAAACTGATGAAATTTAATGGAAAAGCAACAAAAGATTCCCAAAAAAAAACACAATCCTTCCCCTCCAAAGAAACAAAAAAAAAAAAAAAAAAGCCCCAGTCCTTCCTTAAAGTAAAAGTAAACGCAAACTATTTTGCAAAAGCAAAGCACCTATTTGTGACCAGCCATTCGAAAAGCAAGAATTATAAAATACAAATATCGCACTCTGCATATGACCGTAATTGCGTGTAGGTGAAGAGCACTGTCTGTATTTTTTTCCCCCTTTCTTTTCGTGTGAGTTGGTTACTAAAAAGGTTTGTCCCTTTCATTTTGAACCGTAACCTGCTGCGTTCTCCTCCTCCCGCATCGAAATTGTTCCCCAATATGTGACTTATTTTTTTTTTTTTTTCTTTCTTTCTGACTTTTTATTTCTGCAGTGAGAACGATGAGGAGAAAGCAAAGAAAAAAAAAAAAATAATAAAATCGAAGATGTTGGGAAAGAAAGAGCAGCGCGGCTACCGTTGCATCTTTCCACCTCCAGTGAATTCTTCGAAAAAAAAAAACAGAAAAAAAACACAAATGGCCAATGCCGCAACTATAAAAAAAAATTAAAAAAACTTACAAAAAAAAAAAAAAAAAAGTCCAAAAAAAAACAAAAAAAAATTAAAAAAATAAAAAAATATGCGAGAAAAAGTAACGAATTATTAATCTCCAAAATGCTATGTCTACCTTTTATATTTTTTAATATTGGAGAACATTTTTGATTAGTACGTAGTCCGGTTGCCTGCAAGTTCTCCGACTGATGAAGAAAAAATACAATAAAAGCAAAAAAAAAAAAAAAGTGGGTTCATTGCGGCACCTTCCCTCTTTCCTAAAAAAATAATTTAAAAAAAAAAAAAACTACCAAAAAAAAAAAAAAAAAACCATTATAAAACCCCTTTCCAATTTCCGAATACACCCATGCGATATTGAACAAAAGCAACAACCCCCCTCAAAAAAAAAATTACCTACAGGTAGTAAATAAACTGAAGTCCACTACTTCCTATCACACACACCAACAGACGCTAAATTGGAATAAAACTGACTACTTTTTTTTTAAATTTTTTTTTCAATTTTTTTTTTTATTATGCACATACGTACTCTCCTGGGAGCCACAAGGCTGTTACTATTTATTTTTTTTTTTCCATTCCGAATTTTATTTAAGAAAAAAAAAAAAAAAAAAACAAATAAAGGAAAGCAAGACACGAAAATAGTGCAAGACGAAGATAATGAGTAAAAGGGCAAATATTATAGCAGGCAACGAAAAAAAGAAAAAAAAATAGAGTGGAGCAAGTGATAAATGTTCTTTCTTTCTCTTGTCAACTAAAACAATATGATGGAGCTGCATTCTTTCGAACACAAATCTGCAAGCGGTCATCCAGTTCAACAGAAGTGTCTCGACACGTGGTATTGCCTTGGATTTTCGTCAGGGAAAAAAAAAAAAAAAAAAAAAAGAAGAATTAGTTATTTAGTGAGCCCTTCCCAGTGCTGCAGTCGCGAATTAAAAAAAGTATTTATTATTTGTCTTCCATTTACGTTGAACGGTGTTGTGAATGTAGTGTTCTCCCTCCCCACGTTTCCTTCTTAAGTATTCAGATTCACCATAAAAAAAAAACCATGTTCCTCTCCTTCCTTCTCGAAAAAAGTTTTCTTATCCAATTTTTTTTTTCTTTTTTTTCCATTTCTATTTTATTTTTGATTGATGTCCTACGGTTCGAACGAATGAAGCCGCTTTGACGAGGAGTGATTGGCTGGTAATACTACCCTTGCTTTTAACATGCGAAAAAAGCATTTTTTTTTTTTTTAATTCGATTTGCTGCCTTTACCACTTATCAGCAATTATTGCGAGGGATCAGCAGCCAGTCTCACTTCTGCGAAGTGAAATCATTTCCAGTTCCGTTTGCCCTTTCCCTACCCTGTCCAAAAAAAAAAAAAAAAAAAAAAAGGTTAAAAGTAAAATCAAACTTTGAATATTACAGTTGTTCTTTTAAAATCTACGTTTAACCGGCAGTGCGCTCGTATTGTTTGGGACAACAAGGTTGATGAAAGGCAACAGCCGGCTCTACCGCAGCAGAAAGGTTCTTAATTCCAGTAAATTCCTCCCGATCCAAAATGACCAAAATGACTTCTTCTTCCATCCCCACAAAAGTTCTTTTAAAAAAAAATTTCTTCTTTTTTTTTTTTTTTTCTCCCTTCCCATTCCCTTGTTTCAAAAAAAAAAAAAAAAACAGCAAATCCTTATGACTTTTTCTACCGATCTCTCTTAAAATGAAAACATAATGAAAAGAAGAAAAAAAAAAAAAGAAAAAAAAAATGAGATTGAACACTCATTCGTATTCGTGTTCATTGCGTTTTGCTGTGAAATTAATTTCAATTGTGGGAAGAAAAAAAAAAAAAGGCAGTTCTTCTGGAGTTGCAGTAAGAAACCTGTCGCGTTTCTCGAAAAAAAAAAAAGTTATATTTAAAAAAATTGTTCTTAATTCCCAAGTTTTATAGCTTTTTTTTAAGCTTTAAAAAAAAAAAAAAAACCTTGTTTTTCGTTGTCGGTAAAACTTGCAGTCTCTGAAAAATAACGTAGGTAACAAAGAAAAAAAAAAAAAAAAAAAAAGTAATGACCGTTTTCGCGTGTTTCTGAAAGTTTTTTTTTTCCCTTTTTTTTTTTTTTCTTTCTCTTTTTCGAAAAAAAAAGTTGCTGAGTCAACCTTTTGCCTGTGCAAAGGTAGACTTTGTTGTCAGAAGAAGTGATAAATCTGACGTTCTTGCAAGAACATTCTGTTAAAGACGTCCCAGTATGAGAACGAAAAAAAAAAAAAAATAAAAAATTGAAAAGGGAAGGGGGAAAAAAAAAAAATAATAAGAAAGAAAAAAAAAAAAAAAAAAATATACAGTGTATTTTTTAGTACCTGCGCAGGGTGAATCTCTTTTCTGCGAAGTTTATAGTCAGCCTCTTAGGGCTTGCTTCGCCTATGTAAAAAACGTATTCCGAGTTGCACTAGGATAAATTAATCAAAGAAAGATGATTTTTTTTAATGTAAAGTCTCTAAGCACTGCAGCATGCTATGGTTTCTGTTTTATTAAAACACAACCAGGAACCACCACACACAAAACAACAACAAAAAAAAAAAAAAAAAAAAAAAAAAAAAAAAAAAACCCACAACAGTGGAAGACTTTACGACAATACCCGTCGATAGTTGTATTCCGTAGATTTGAATTAAAATAGAGGAAGGGAAAAAAAAAAAAAAAGAAAATAAAATAAAATAAATAAAGCAGTCGAGTCTTTTTGTAAGACCGATGCTTTTGACGTTTAGCTCGTTAGTTCCATGAGCTCTGTACGTCAAAAAAAACAGTATTATTTTTTTAGAATTAAAAATTGCACCGTCGATATAATGTGTGCATTGTACTTTCGGGCAGCTCTCTGGGTGCTGCAGACGGAAGGGTAATGTGAGCTTTTGTTATTTGCTACTTTCTCAAGAACTACCTTCATGTTGACAATATTCTTGAGTCCTTTGTGAAAATAATCTGATAATTGTTAAGCAATTATACCTTTTCGTGGATGAGATGATCCGAAGGATAATTGCGTTAACACGTGAAGGGAGTCAGTCACAGAACCTTCTGCATGGCGGTTTTTTTACTAACACGAACCTCTATTTGTTCTTTTGGACTTTTATTGCGACCCAGTTCTGTTGCCTGCTGTCCACTTCTGATTGTTGGCAACTGAGATCTGAGTCTCACTTGTTTTTTAACCTCAAATGGTGCAGACAGCCTTACCGTGGCTGCACCATGTACAACAGGTGTACGTGATATATACTAATAAATATGTACCTAAAAAATTATTCAAAACCATATTTTCCCTTTCAGACGAAGTCAAAGAAATGCTCGACGGGTATCGCAATTACATAGCGACACAGGGAGTTTCATCGGCGTATGTCGGAGAGGATGAATTTAATAGTAGAACGGAAAGTCTGCTTCAGGATTTGACTAAACGTCGTGAGAAGAAATACACACAAGGTAGAGCATGGGAAAAGACAACTGATAACAATTCGATTTATGAGATAGCTAGAGATGTTCAGGAACTTCGATATGATGTAAAAAAAATGGAACGGACATTGGAAAATAGTAAAATAATGCTTAGAACTGAAATGGATACAGTCAGGAGAGAGCTTGAGGAGAAGTTAACAAAGTTAATTCATAAGAACGTCGATGAAGGTCTTGCAAGGGTTGCTAAAGTTCAGCAATACGAAGCACCACTACCTCCTCCACACAAAGAAACTTTTATATCTTCAGAAGTATCGAACTTAAGAATGAAAGTCATTGAACAAGAAATGGCATCATTATCACAGCGAGTCACAGACGTAACATCTGGTATTCATTTAAAGTCTTCAAGACCTAATGTGTTATTTAATAACCCTCATACTGATCTGTCAGCGGTAGTCGACCTACTTCAGCAGCAAATTAATTCCAGTAAAAGTTCGTTACAAAATGCTTATGAAACAACAACTCGACACACAGATAATGATATATCATCACATCCAATTAGAAGTGAGCCCTCCGCTGATAACGTTAGGTGTAGTAGTTCTGATTATAGTCGTCCGTTTGTTGCATCAAATAGTAAAGAAAAGAAATCATCTCCGACTGAAGATGATAATAACCTTCCAGGTTTTAGTGACTTTTGTATTGGAAGCGAACCGCATGAAGATATTGTTGACGTCACGGAACAGATAAACTTACTTCGTAGACAAAGTCAAAAACCCTCCCAGTCGTCAAAAGAAGAAGAATCCGTAAACCTGTCACCACAAGTACTTAACTTAGAATCCAGTAATGTGAGTCTTAATGAACAACCTTCTGGGATACTTTCTACTGATCAACGTTATAAAAATAATTCACAGTCTGATGTACGCAGATCTTCTAAAAGTAGTTCTAAAAAGAGTGATTCTCCAGGAAGTAGAGCCAGTAGTGGTGTGAGCAATAATTCTCCAGCTCAGAGTAGTTCTCTTCCAGTTCTTAAGAAGCGATTTTCGTTAAGCAGCTCAAACGATTCTCCATTGCAGCGCCCCGTTATGAAATCAGGTAGCTCTTCTTCTCCAACGGAATTACGAAAAGCGTCCCTTAGCAGTTCGCGTAGTTCAACTCAAGCAATTCGACGACACTCAAACAAGTCAGACTCTCCACCACTTTTACAATCACTAGCAGTAGGTGAAGCTCTTCAATCTCTCAGTGAAAGAGACCAGCAACCTGATTCCCCGACAGCTATCAAGTCAAACGATTCTACTCAAAGTGAAGAGGGGAACAAACTCCAATCATCTTTCATTATAAAAACAGACACTCCCGTTAGTGAAGCCAGTGGTACTTCGTTATTAAAATTAGAAAGCAAAGGCGACAGAGAAGAAGCAGCCACAAAAGACTTGGCACCTGACCAGACTGTTGAGGAATACGATGAGTACGCTGATCATCATTTACTAGCTGATGTTTCGGTACAAAAGAAATTATCTGACAGTAGTAGCAGCGAAGAAAAAGCATTCGAAGCGGCTCCAAAAGAACAAGTCTTAGTCCCCGAGTTGTTGCCTCAGACTCAGACTGTTGAGGAATTTGATGAGTACGCTGATCATCATTTACTAGCTGATGTTTCGGTACAAAAGAAATTATCTGACAGTAGTAGCAGCGAAGAAGCTCCTGTTGTGAGGAGAAGAAAACCAGCGAGAGGAGCGAGGAAGTTAAACTTTCTTGGTGGAGGTTCCTCTTCGAAGGGTCCCTCAAAACCGCCATCTCGGACCAATAAAATGTTGTTTTCTGAAACCACTGAAATACTACCTGAGATGCAATACGGAGAACCCTCAAAAGACATCATCACAACTGATAGCGAACGGGGATTAGAAATCGGAAAAGTGAGTTCTACTTTAGAAACTCCAATTGTTAAGAACATCAAATCGAAGATATTCGAAAGTGACTCTGAAGGAATATCTGAAGGAACGACAGCAGTAAAACCGTCTGTTGTGTCGCAAGACTTTGATGACGACTTCGACTTTGATGAACTAAACGAAGCGCCACAAGTAGCGAAACCTGTGCAAGAAGAAGCTGCTCCGGTGACTGCAACAACAACAACAACAACAACAACAACAACATTCAAAGCAGCAGCTACTCGTGACTTTGATGATTTCGATGAGGAAGATCAATCACCTGTGAAGCCTGCGACCAAACAAGCCCCCCGCGACCCTTTTGGAGAAGATTCCGACTTCGATGACAACAATTACGGATACACTGGAGGTAACGCCTGGGGTGGACTCTAAGTTAACTGTATCCTACTAACCCGCACTGAAGCAATTTCACTTTAATAAAATGATGCTCAGCATCAAAACAATTTGTATGTAACAATCCTTCTTATGGTAGTTTAGTTTATTATTAATAATAATTATTAAGATCGTATGACAAGCTATTTATGATTATTTAACATAACAGGGACAGTAACTTGGCATGCGAAAGGAACTAAAAACAGTATTTTTTTTTTTTTAATGTTACTTTTTTATGATCTCAAACAGGTGTTATTATGCAAACGACTGATGAGCAAACACTTAAAACATTAAAGATTCTGAAGGCAAATGGTGCTCTAAAGGCCAGAGATAGCAATGGAAATCCTTTACAGTTAGACCCAACAATTGCTTCTGATCTGTTAAATGGAGAGAAGCTTTCCGTTGCAACGGTTGGAATATCATCGAAAAACTCATTTGATGAAACAGTGATGCCACAACCTAATCCAAAAAAGGGGACGGCATTACCAGTTTTAGGTGATGTTCCTACAGCTGTGGGTGTGAAGACTTCAGATATGAAGGGTGGAACACAACAATTTGGAACTGATGAACTTATATCTCGATTGCAAGATGACTGCGAAACATTTAATCACAATTTGTTTTCAAAGTTTAATGCTGCGAAGGAGAATATGCAAAAAGAATTCGTTGAACTATTCAAAACCACTTCTAAAGAAAAGCTACCCGACTCGCTACTTCGATCATTACCAAAATGGGGAAAGGGAGCGACAAAACTACATCACATATTTAACAAGTCTATGAATCGGAAGAAACCAGAATCGGGAATGGAAAAAAAAGATGTTCCATTTGAACTGGTCATCCAACCGGAAGTATTAGAGGAAATTGACTTAGATATTCAAAACGTGATTGACAACGAACTACAACACTGTCTTGGAGAAAAAGGAGTAGTGATACGAGACATGCAACGAATACTAAAACAAGTTGGTATCGTAATGGAAAGAATACGAGAGTTGGAAGAAGCACTTGCAAAAGAAGAAATTGAATCACGAGCATTAGAAGAGCGTCTTCAAGATGAAAGAATCTTAAGTAAAGAATTAACTGAAAGGATTGACGACTTACTAATTGAATCGGGTGATAAAGAAAAACAAATGGACATCCTACGAGGTCAAGTCCAACGTGAACGTGACCAAGCCAGAGCCAAGAGAGCTGAATTCTTTAGAGAGATCTGTCGATACAAAACTCAACTCCTCCATCTAATGTCCGCAGAGGACCATGATCCAAGAGTTGGAAAATCTCCTCGAAATAAACCAGACAGACGCGACTCTCAAGAACCAAAAACAGATAACGACATGGGATACGCTCTCGGTGCTGACCAAGCTGAAGTCCAACTTCTAATCGAACAAAAAGAAAAAGAACTAAAACAAGAACATCAGGAACAGCTTCGTGTCATTAAGCTTCAACATGCTGAACAAATAAAACAAATGCAGCAGCAAAAGAAAATTGCAGCTGATGATCGGGAAGAGCAAAACGCCTTACTTCTAAAGAGAATTAAGAAATTGGAGATCGAAGTTATTGAAGAAAAACGGAAAGTGAGAAGACTCCTCTCTTCAATGGAAAAAGACGAAGAAGAAGATGCGGCCGCACAGTAATTTTTAAATACAATAACACTTACTCTCGACTCGTTAGACGCCTGACATTCCTGTCTTGGCGATGCGTAACTTAACTTTCTGACATGTGTTGCTGTGAATTTGAATAATGTCATGTTCTTTTTAACAGGCTGATAGGGAGAAGGGAAATAGATTAGAATTTCTTAAAGTTCACACATGGATCCCTTTGTTGAACCAACGACAAGGGGAGAACCCTCTCTAGCATCGTTCTTTGGGGGTTCAGTTCCTGCTGCAGCAGCATCGGGATTACCGAAGAATGCTCCTCCACCTCCACCGCCAGATATGAATGTCGTCTTCCCTCCTGCACCTGGAAGATCCGTTAGAAAGTACAACGCGTCCAATAAATACGGATGGAAGATATCAGGGCTATCAAGTACTGAGGTAGCGAGGATACTATCATAGAAATAGAGTTCTTATTATCTATGTTCTGTTATACACTTCATGTTAAAGGTCACTAAGTAAGTCATTTCTATGGAATCTTACTGTGTACCTGTAAAAGTTGAGTGTGTAGTGATGTTTTGTTACTATTCTTCACAACACACAGCTCCATGATATAATCTGAATGGGGATCAGTAACGTGTTGTAGTTTACTGCACTATATTATTACCTTCTTCCCTTTCAGCAGTATTAAAAAGAAAACGGATAACTATGAGCGATACTGACATGAAGACTGTTCAGGAATTGGTTTGTTAAATTTATTTTTTTACCCTTCTTATGATAGTTAGAACAACTACTGGAAGCTTTCTCTTCAACAAAATTACAAATCAGAGCAAACTAATCGAAGCCAACGGTAAAGACCTGCAGGCGCGTTTAGACAAGGGAAAAGCATTATTTAGGTATGTGTAACTACTGTACCTTTCTTGAATTAGTTTGCAATAATAAATATTCCCAAAACACATTCTAAACAACAGAATGGATGATTTCACATCCGCTGAGAAAAGCTTCGACGAAAGCATCTCCGAGTGCGAAGCAACTATCAAGACTTTAAGAATGTGGAAGAGAAAGTGTGAGACTCACAAGAACGATACTAAAATGTCCACTTTAAAGGCAGCTGAAAAGACACCAACGCCAATAGCACCAAAGAAGGAACCTGAAGTCGCATTGTCAGCAGATCAGGAGGAAGCAAAAGAAGCTGTAGCAGCTGAAGCATCCAAACCAGCTGCTCCACCAGCACCTGCTCCAAATGTCAGAACTGATTGGTACCAAACTGCTAATGTTGTTACTGTTTGTTTCTTTATTAAAATGGGTCAACAAATTAAAGGATCAAAAGACCACGGTAAGGTTAACATCACTCAGTCATCTCTCGATGTTGATATTGTTATGAAGGACGGCACCACCTACACTTGGAAAGCTTCTCCTCTGTGTTCAGAAGTTGATGTTGAAAAAAGTACTTATAAAATACTTCCGATGAAAGTTGAAGTTTCGTTAATTAAGAAAGCCGCAGGTGAAAGTTGGGAAAGGCTGGAGGGAGAAAATACCGCAGCAGACTACCCAGAAAAGCCAAGTTCTTACCCAAGCTCAAACAAGAAATCAAAGGATTGGAATAAAATTGAAAAAGAAGTTGAAGACGATCAGGGCTCTAGTGCTCTTGATAAGCTACTAAAAGATATTTATGGAGAAGGCAATCCTGAAGTCATGAGGGCTATGAACAAGTCTTACGTTGAGTCAAATGGAACAGTTCTGTCAACAAACTGGGGTGAGGTCGGAGCAAAGACTGTTGTTGGTGCTCCTCCAAAGGGAATGGAAGAAAGAAAATGGGGAGAATAGTAAAATAGGATCCATTTGTGGAATTGTAGTATGAGCTTTACTCAAACACACTTTGACTTCAAATGGAGTATGCCTGTAGCCATTCTATCCTTAGGCATCTTTCACTTTCTAATAATTATCAGTATTCGGTTTTCATTTAGTTTTCGTGGAATATAATAACCACTTATGGATTTTGAGGGTCGTGACTTGTTTTTTTTAATTTTTTTTTTTTTTTAAAAAAAAAATTAATAATGGAGATAAGGGGAAAAAAAAAAAAAAAAAAGAATGAATGAAATGGGAAAGGACTAACCCTCAATAATGGATTTCTTGATCTTATTTAGTTTTTAAGTGAACATTATTTCACGAATCTTTCTTTTAAAGAACTAAGCTGACTATTCTTTCATCGTACGCAACTAACTTTTTTCACTCATTCAGACCAGTATGAAACTTGTAACGACTAATTGACTCATGGAGGATGCATTCTGAAGAACTTCAGGGCATTTTTTTTTCGCGTCGTTTAACATATTTTCACTCAACTCAGCTATTATCTTTAATTAAAATGGAACCTGTTATGAATGTCGTCAACACCATCTTAGAAAAGATGGACTACGTGAAGACCAACCTTGACTGGGCTAAGTTTGGTGATTCCTGCTTGTATGTTATTTAAATTAAGACTTAATGCTTTAGGATACTATCAATATGGATTATGTTAGCAATAAAATAAAAAAAAACAGGAACAGCGAAGTCTTCTACTTCAGTATTTTATTTATTGTTATGAAGTTCGTGTTGTTTGAGGTCTCAAACTCAACAAAAGAAAATGTTCTAAAGCCATTCTTGAAGCTATACAATCTTGGTATGGTTATCTTCAGCGCTGGATGCTTCATTGCCATGCTGAAGGCTCTTCAGGAAATCACTTTGTACGGTTCTGACTGCAGCTCTGCTTTTGACAACAAACTTTTTGCTTTAACCGCAAAACTTTTTTACTACTCAAAGTTCGTTGAGTACATTGACAGTTGGTCTCTCGCACTCAGTGGAAAGCGTGTCTCAGTTCTTCAGTTCATCCACCACTTGGGTGCCCCATGGGACATGTACCTCTTCTTTGTTACTAAGAACGAAGGTATTTGGATCTTTGTTTTGTTGAACTCATTCGTTCACACCGTCATGTACTCATACTACTTGGCTTCCCTTTACAAGATCAGAATTCCATTTAAGTCGTGCATTACCTACATGCAGATCACTCAGTTCAACGTTGGATTCTACCTTGTTTGGTTTTACAAGGATGTTGCTTGCTACTCTGCTTCAGCTGAACGTCTCTTTGGATGGTTGTTCAACTACTTGTACGTTGGTGCTGTCTTAGTTCTTTTCATTAACTTTACCATCTGGACCTACTTCTTTCCATCGAGGAGAGGTCCAGTCAAGACTAAGGCTGAGTAAACATGTTACGTGGAGTTGTTTCTTTCAGTCATTCATATCATAGAACGCGTCTTTTCTCCAAAATAGGTACCTAAGTGACAAGTGTTTTTGATACTTAATGAAGTCAGTCAACAACCACAGTCGCATACTATTATTTAGGAGAACTCCCCAACCCCTCTGAAGAAGGCATGTACCTTTAATGGCTAAAACAGCGTTTGTATTCGTGTGGACCGGCACCGCCACACGATACGTGTTGATAATCGCCTCACCCCTAGCGTAATACAAGCAATCAGCCATTACAAGGATGATGTTGTTTCTTTATTTTTCGGAAAAGAAAAAAAAAAAAAAAAAAGAATGAAAGAATGAAAGAAGAACGAAAAAAAGTTATCATTTTTTCCTTTGAAAGTTTCCTCCAGCTGCTAGGAGTTGCTCAAAAGGCACCGATGTAGTTCTCCGCTCCTTGTTTGATTTTAGAATGTCTGAAATACTTAGTTTAATGGGATAAGTATCACGTTATCTGAATCAGTTCTTCCATGTTAATCCCATTTGCAAAAATAGCAATAGCATACCCAAGGTTATTTTCGCACTGGGGTTTCTATTGTTTTTTTTTTTTTTTTTGTTGAAAAACTTGCGTGTTGGTTCGCACTCAACTGCACAGTAGTGATGTGGTGATCATGTTTTTTTATTGATTTTCTTTTTTTCTTTTGCTTTTTTTTTTAATACAGAATTAATAACGAAATAAATGTTTGTGGAGAGCTGAGGACTGTTTGTAATCTCACTTTTTTCAGACCTAACTTACTACTTAAAAAGAGGTAGAAAAAAAAAACAAAGAAAAACAATGAGTGAAACGGTTGCTGATTTCCTCTTTTACTCAGAGGAAGTTTTTAAGACACTTGATTTCAATAAGCTGGGCAGAGATGTTATGTATGTGATTTTTTATTATTAAAAAAAGTAAGTAATTATATGAAAATATTTTTAATAGTGGAAGAAAAATGAAGAGACAAAAAAAATACACACATAAACAGGGGTTCGGAACTAGTCCCGTTTTCACTTTTGTTTATTTTATCGAAATTTTTGGTTCCAAAAATATCTGAAGAGAACGAAAGAAAGTATCTCAAACCATTTATGAAATTCTACAACATGGCGATGGCCGTTTTTAGTTTGGGATGTTTCATAGCCTGTGTTTACTCTTTATCAGGAGTACAGCTTTACTCAGAGGATTGTGAGACTATTTTTAAAGTTCCTCTATACGTTCTGACGGCTAAACTTTTTTACTACTCTAAGTTCGTTGAATATATCGACAGTTGGACTTTAATGATGCGCGGGAAGAACGTTTCATTCCTACAGACATTCCACCATTTAGGAGCTCCTTGGGACTTATTCATGGTTGGATTCTATCACAATGAAGCAGAGTGGCTGTTTGTTTGCTTAAACAGCTTTGTTCACACTATTATGTATTCGTACTATTTTCTTACTCTTTATAAAATCAGGATGCCTTTAAAGAATCTGATTACTGTGCTTCAGATAACTCAGTTTCTAACTGGGTTTTACATGGAGTGGCAATACCGTCACCTTTCTTGTTACCGAAATGATCCTTTTAGGATGTTTGGTTTCCTCTTTACTTACTACTATGTTGGAGTTGTTCTTATTCTGTTTATCAACTTCTACATCAAGTCTTACATTCTTCCAAAGAAACCTGTTTCGATTAAGAAGACTGAGTAAATGTGAAAAATATTTCCACCTACTCAGAAAAATTAAAAACCATGATCCCCTAACTCTGGTGTGGTCATAATTTTATAAAAAGAAAAAAAAAAACATAAAACTTTTTTTTTTTTTTTTTAATTTTCTTTTTTTATTGTACTTACTGATCTCTTTTTGAGCATCACCACAAGACTAGCATATCTGTGCTTGTTGTTTCTTGGTTGGAAAATAATTAATTCATTTTTTCCTGTAAGAAACAAACAAACTAATATAATCGCTTTGTCTCGTATTGTTCTTTTTATGTGTTGTGCTTTTTGTGCGCTTTTGACATGTTTGTTTGTTGTCGTTGTTGAATTTTGTTTCTTGAGTTCTGAGTTGCATAATCTTCGCTGATTTTCTTATTGTTATTCGGAGGTTAGGTTTGCAATTGTCCAGAACCTTTTTCTTCTTCATTCTTCTTAAGGGGAGAGGGGGGCGAAAAAAAAAAATATAAAAGATAAAAAAACTTTAAAAGAAATAATATTTATCTGTGCTGTGTTTTAAGATTCTTTTTCCTTTTCTGACCTACCTGCTGACGTAGAATTTTGTGGTTAGTTTTTCTCTCGCGTTAGAAGCAAACTACGCTACGTTAGTGAATAGAAACCCAGAAATGTAAAAAAGATTTATTTATTAAGCAGTCGTTCCATCTTTTGTTTCTCCTTTTTTTACTGTTTTCTTGTTATAATAACGAAAATGGACGTTTGGTTTTTTTTTTAAATACAATAATTCGAAATGTATGTATTAAGCCGCACAGCAACCCTATAGAAAATGAAGTGATTGGAGTTTTTTGTGCAATCTCACTGGCTGCACTTCTTAAATTATTACTTCAAACGATTTACTTCTTCGGGTCAGCAAACGTTCTTCTTGAGAGTTCTACATCGTTAGCAAGTATACAAATGTTTTTCTTGAGATTTCCAGTGTGATATTGTAGTGTGCGAAGACTAGAAGGTGAATCAAGTAAATGCATTCCTTCGGAGAAGTTTTTCTCAAAGGATCTCTTCACGCCTATTTTGTCTGTAACGTCTTATCAAAGAAACACCTCTTGTTGCTTGGAATCTCTTTGTATGAATTACTAATTCTCATATCATCATTTTTTAGATGATCTCTTCCTTCCTTCCTTTCTTATTCTTGTTGTATTTGTACGAAAGCTTGCATTCAATTCGAGTGAAGGCAACATGCTGCCACAAGTATACCTATGATCCCCTTTACCTTATCAGAACTCTCAAATGAGAGTGTGGGTCTGAAAAGATTTTTTTTATTTATTTACTTTGTTATGTTGTTGTGATTTATATTTTTATACTACACACAGGTAATTATCATAAGTTAGCAGTTCTTGTTTTTTAATAAGTCTCTTAGAACTGAAGTAATTTATCTAAAAATAGGACATCGAAGGAAAAATGGAAACTCGTCGGATGATAGCATTGGCGTTGTTCTTCATGTTTGGAGCTCTCTTCGCCATGGTAATTGGAGGAGGGAGGAAAGAACAAAGAATTGCTGTAAGTAAACAGCCGAACCGTCCGATGCTTGTGAAGGGAAACTACTCAACACCAGTACAACCACAACAAGAAGAAACAGTTGTTGATAAAGAGCTCTATATGAAGAGACAACTGGTTGATTTAATTTCCAGAAGAAGTGGAATATTTACAAACAGAGCGCTACGACCAAAACTATCGAATACGATAATGGTGACGATGGCTAATTGGGGGTTTAGAACTTTCTTCTTTAATTGGGCCTGCTTTTCAAAACAAGTTGGATTTGATTATATCGTCTTGTCGATGGATCCAAAGCTTCACAACTTTTTAGGAGAGAGTAGATCACTTCAAATGGATGAAATATCAGGAAAACAAGAATGGGGAACTGATACTTACTATGACATGGGATGTCATAAACTCGAAGCTATTCAATACATTCTCGAACTTGGAACAGACGTCTTCTTCAGCGATGCCGACAACGTCATCGGTCGAGTTCCAGAACGCACATTCGCTGAAATGGAAAGCGGCGTTTACGATGTTCTCATTCAAGCAGATCACCCTCACTGCGTATCTCGTGCAAACTGCCCTCCAAAATGGAAATCTGGAAAAACTGCAAACGGTGGATTTTATTACTTCTCTGCCAAACGTAAGGACAAAGTTGTTAATTTACTTAAGAGAGCAGTCATGTGGTGTCTTAAGAAACCACGTGAGAAGAAATGCTGTGATGATCAACAAGCACTTAACCGAGCGATTTATGAGTTGAACGAACCTGGTCTTAAGCCTCCATCATACCCTGCAGCAGAGTTTTGTGCTTATGAACCTGACGGTAAAGTTAAAGACCCGGAGAACTTTCATTATTGTGTTATGGATCCGGTAGAACACCCAGCAGGTCGTCATGACATAAAGCTTGATAAGTATGTTATTGAATTGATTATTAAACAGTATATTCGGGTATCTCATCTTATCAATAATAATAATAATAATAATAATAATAATAATAATAATAATAATAATAATAATAATAATAATAATAATAATAATAATAATAATAATAATAATAATAATAATAATAATAATAATAATAATAATAATAATAATAATAATAATAATAATAATAATAATAATAATAATAATAATAATAATAATAATAATAATAATAATAATAATAATAATAATAATAATAATAATAATAATAATAATAATAATAATAATAATAATAATAATAATAATAATAATAAAAAACAGGATCGTATCACTTCACGCTAACTGGATTATGAGTGGAGATAAAAAAGTAGAAAAGCTTCAAAAAGCTGGTTTGTGGCAGTGGGATGGACAGTCATGTAAGGGTGACTCTGATCCTAGTGGATAAATTACACTTTCACAAATTTCGGTTACATGTATCCTTTTGTGAGACGAAAACTAATTTTCAAAAGTAAAAGATTACAAAAACGGACGACATTCTCGCCCGTCGTATTTAGAGAGAGCTTTCACAAGACTTTTTCCTTCTAAGGCCTTTTTCTCCGTTTCTGTTTCCTTTATTCTGACCCTCAATGTTGACGAACTTCTGAGAGAAGATAGATAAGATAATTCTCTGTTTGTCCTGCTGGGTTCAATTAGATCTCTTCATGCCTCGGATACGACGGTATTGATTAGTCTTGAAATCAAGTTTACATCAAAATAAAAGAGTTCTAAAGTAATTTATTCTGATGTGTTATGATGTTACGGCTGTGAGAATTTATTAATTGCCACTTTTTGCCGTCTTTTTTTTTTTTATATTGTCGTTCGCTCCTGTACTCCATTAGCGGAGATACTGTTGGTACATTTGAATTTATAGAGTCTAAGTTCTATTGAGATAATTAGTTAGTTATTTTATCAAAAGACAGGTAAAGCTACAACAATGACCTACGGAGTGCCGACATTAACTGCTGACGATGTAAAGAAACACGTCAGTGATGCGTACAATGTAGAAGTGACGACGGTTACTAAAATGGACAGCTACATTGATCAGAATTGGAAAATCGAATCCCCGAGTGGGAATATGGTCTTCAAAGTAGCGAACAAGTCAGAATCAGAACAACAATTACGAGCAGAGGAAACTGTGATGGCAGCTTTGCAAAGAGATGCAGAATTCTCAAAGGTATTTCCTAATGTGATTCCAACTAAGAACAACGAGACCATGGTCAGATGTCAAGGATACCTCACAAGATGTATTCCAATGCTTTCTGGGAAGGTAATTGCTAACTCTCATCCAATATCTGATCAACTACTTAATCAACTTGGACAGGTAACAGCAGCTATTGATGTCAACCTTCAGCATTTAGAAATTCCTGCCTGTCATCGATTCCTGAGATGGGATCTAAAGTGTGCTCATCACTTAAATGACGTTGCTGAACTCGTATTGGAAGGTGAGGAGAAAGAGTTGACGAAGTTCTTCATGTCAAAGTTTGAAGAATTACTTCCGATGTTACAATCAACACCAATGCAAGTAATTCACAATGACGTTAATGATTACAACGTGTTATCTGATGGGAATCAAATCACAGCAGTTCTAGACTTTGGTGACATTGTCCACACACATCGCATCTGCGAACTCGCCATCGCATTAGCATACATGCTAATGGGAAGATGTGAATCAGAAGATCAAATCTTGCAAGTTTTAACTTCCTTCGTTTCCGGATACTGCTCACGTCTCCCTCTCACTCAAGAAGAACTGCAAATACTTTGGTATTTAATTGCTGCTCGTCTCTGCACCAGCGTAACTATTTCTTCGATAGAGGCAAAAAAGAACCCAGACAACATTAAGTACATCGAAATATCCGCTAAGGGTGCTTGGGAGCTTTTACGTGCCATGAAAAAGGCGGATGGGGAGAAGATGGTCAGCGAAATTATGAAAATTGGAGCAAATTTTGTAAAAGAAGAAGCGATTAAGAAATATACGAATGAAGAAATACTTCAGTTCCGTGAGAAACATTGCCCAAAGACTCTTTCAATTCAATTCAAGTCATCTGGTCCCTTGAAGATCTCAAGAGGAAGTGGATGCTATTTGTATACAGAGTCGGGAGATAGGTATCTGGATTGCGTTAACAACGTCTGTCACGTTGGTCACTGTCACCCGAGACTCGTTTCTGTGGCTCACAAACAAATGAAATTACTAAACACAAACACCAGATTCTTAAGTGACAACTTAGTTGCTTACATGGATCTCTTGCTGAAGACCTTCCCAAAGGAACTTAACTTAGATTGTGTATTCCTTGTCAACAGTGGAACAGAAGCAAACGAACTCGCTCTCCGCCTTGCCCGCACAGCTACTAAACGTCGTCACAGTGTTGTAGTTGATCACGCTTATCATGGTCATTCTAATTCATTGCTTGACATCTCTCCTTATAAATTTAGAGATCAGGGTCACAAGGTATACACTCCAGATAACATGCCAAAGGAAGTGTCTTGGGTACCAATGCCGGATGTCTACAGAGGTCAATTCAAAACTGCTGAGGAATACGCGAATGCCCTCAGAGAAGAAATGGAAAGATTAAAGTCCATTGGAGTCCAACCCGCAGCGTTTTGGGCAGAGTCGCTAATGGGAGTTGGAGGTCAAGTAATCCCACCTGACAACTGGTTGTCAATGTGTCACAAGATTGCACGAGAGTATGGTGCTGTTTGTATTGCTGATGAAGTTCAAGTTGGATTTGGACGTGTCGGAACTCACTACTGGGCATTCCAATGTCAGGGTGGAGATGTCTCACCGGACATCATCACTTTAGGAAAACCAATCGGAAACGGACATCCAATGGCTGCAGTTGTTACTACTCGCGCTATTGCTGATGCGTTTGCTGATACCGGAATTGAGTACTTTGCTACTTTTGGAGGAAATCCAGTCAGCTGTGCAATTGGAACTGAACTACTACACATTCTAAAGGATGAAAAGTTGATGGAGAATGCTTTGGAAACTGGTAACTACTTCCAATCGAAGTTACGAGAACTCCAACCTAAACACCCGGTGATTGTTGATGTTCGTGGTAAGGGATTGTTCATTGGTGCTGAACTTATGAAGGATGGCCTTCCATGGTCAGCTGCTCCTACCGTTTCCGAAGGTATGAAGAAGAAAGGAATTATTATAACAACTGACGGTCCTGATAATAACGTTTTAAAGATCAAACCTCCAATTGTATTCGACAAGAAGTGTGTCGACACCTTCTGCAGCAGTCTTAATCAAGTCCTTACTGAGATGGGTGTGTAGACCAACAGTTGTATTTATTATTCCAAAATCAGACATGCTTCATGATTAAAACCCCCTCCGGCTCACTGCTGTGAGGGATGACTTATGACTTACATACATTTTAAGAATCCCTGAGCTTCACTATAAAGAGAACTTCATTCTTGAGTTTAGGTTTCAAGTAGCGTAGCAGCCACTTTGGGATATGATATTACACCAAAAGTTGGTTCCGTTGCATTCAAAACGTACTTTTAAATGCCTTTACACCCTCTGACTAGCAAGTTGACACCCTGAGTAAGATTATTTTATTCATAAAGACTTACTACTGACTGTCACTTGGTGATCCGATCTGCTTTTGACGGCCGGTCGAAAAAAACTTATTAAAACGGACGAAACAAACTTTCTATTGTCCTTTGAGTACCTTATGTACCGTACAATATGACTTCAGTTGAAGAAATATATTTAAAACTTTCTTCTGACTCACAAGAGCTCTCTGTTCTTTAAGTGTTTCCGTTCGATATTTTTTTTTTTTTTTTTTTGTTGAGTGGTTGACTACAAAAACTTCTTTCTAAAACAGGATGTAGCATCAAAATAATAACAAAAAAGAGTTAACCTTCGTACTATAACTTTCATAACAATTACTTTACCTCTTTCCAGTATTAAAAGAAACAAAGAGTAATGAATAACTGTTTCTAAGGTAATGGGGAAGACAGAGAGTGAGAATGTACGAGTTGTTGTTCGGGTTCGCCCGATCAGCAACAAAGAGGAACAGTTGGGAATGAAGGAAGCAGTCACAACAAATGTCGCAGATAACAGTATTACGGTACGTACAGATGATCAGCAGTTTAAAACCTTCTCATTCGATCAAATTTATAATAAACAATTCAGTCAGAAAAGTATTTATATCCAAAGTATACATCCACTAGTAGAGAGTGTCTTATCTGGATACAATGCAACAGCTTTCGCATACGGACAGTCCGGAACAGGAAAGACCCACACCATGACTGGTAAAATCAGCACTCCTGATCAAGGCGTCATACCTAATGCTTTAGAACATATTTTTGAGTCTATTGGCACTGAAGACCCTGAAAGTAAGAAACAATATTCCCTATCTGTTTCTTATCTCGAACTCTACAACGGTCGTTGCAGGGATTTATTAACTGACACGAAGAGAAGCTTAGAACTAAAAGAGAATGAACATAAATTATTCTACGTTAAGGATCTTGAAAAAGTAAAAGTTCATTCTATGGAGCAATGCATGAGAATAATGGAAGAGGGTTCAACAAGAAGAGAAGTAGGTTCAACTCAATTAAACCAAGACTCGTCGAGATCTCATTCAGTATTTACAATAGAAATAACCTGCACCAACTATGAAGAAGAACCTGTAACGACATTAACATCAAAGCTTAACCTCGTTGACTTAGCGGGAAGTGAGCGACAGACAAAAACAGCAGCAGAGGGAGATCGTTTGAAGGAGGGAAGTAATATCAATTTATCACTAACTGCACTCGGTACAGTTATCGATGTCTTAGTCAAAGGACGTGGTCACATTCCATTCAGGTCAAGCCCTCTAACAATGTTGTTAAAGGATTCACTTGGAGGAAACAGCAAAACAATCATGTTTGCGACATGTGGTCCGACAGATGTCAACACTCAAGAAACTCTATCGACATTACGATTTGCCGACCGAGCAAAACGAATTAAAAATAAACCAAAACTACAACTTGATCCAAAAGATGCCTTAATACAACAATTACGAGAGGAGATTTCAGTTTTAAAAAGTAAGCTTGGAAGTGACTATGATTTTGATGAAGCAGAAAAGGCAGAACAAGCTCAAATACAACTTGCTAACTGCAGAGATGAACTGGTAGTAGCCAACCAGGAATTTGATGCTCTAAAGTTGAGATACGCTGCTGACCTTTCTGATAATTCTGATAAGGAAAATCAAATCAATTCTCTTAAAGAAGAAGTTAAAGTCGGTGTTGATCAAGTCGATGATTTATCTACACAACTTTTAGAAACATCAAAAGTAGTATCACAATACATCCTTAACAACGCTACATCGAAATCCTCTAATAAATGGAAAGCAAAGCTAGCGTCTTCAGGTCTAGACCCTCACAGTGAAGCAATCCCACCAGGACTTTTATCAACGGGACTGAGTTATATCAAAAGTGATCCTGTTAGTAACGGTACTGCTATAAAGGAAATTCACCAAACAAATATAAGCAATAATAATGATAATGGTTTTAACAGGGTAACGTCTCCTTCTCCAACTCTGCCAGACACTCCTGGGTCTGATGAACGTGTCAGTCCAACGCAAAAGAATTCAAAAAAGAAAAAAAAGAGAAAAGGGAATTCTGATGTTTCAAACGGGAAAACTGTCGACATCGATGCGATCGTATTAAAGTTTTGTCAAAATAAACCAGAGATGGAAGATACGATGAGAAAAGCACTTGAACATCAAGCATCATCGTGGGACAAGGAACGACGTAAAGCAGCAAAGGAAGTTCTAACAATTCGATCAGCACAACAAGAAGTCAGTCAGGCAATGCATAATAATGTTCAACAGATGGATGGAACTATGAGAGCCTACAACCAAGAAATGATACGCAAAGTAATGCAAGCAGAAGAGAGGTTAGAAGAAGCCCTCGTTGACAGAGACAAAACAGTTGCTCAACTATCAAAACAACGCGCAACTCTTGAAAAGGTCAAGAAGATAGCAAACACAAAACAAATGGCATCTGATGAACAACAACAGGCAATCGTAAACCTCAAAAAGGAGCAGAACGACAAAGAGGTGCAATTCCGAGAGCGGCTACAAATCGAACAAGCGAAACTAATTGAGGAAAACAACAAACGTTTCGAAACCTTAGTCGCTAACAACACCAAAGAAGTAGCAAAGGTAAAGAAATCAGCAGCAGAAACACGGAAAAGACTCAAAAAACTAAACGAAAACTACGGCGACATGGAACAGGCACACGACCAGAAGGTGGTGGAGTTCAACGCTCTGCTCAAAGACTTTGAAGAGTTAAAAATAACCTCCATGAAACAGCTTAGAGAATGTGAAGAAAGTTTTGGAAGTGGCGGTGGTGGTCAACAAAAAGGATGGCCAGTAAATCAAAATACGATAAAATTAACATCCATTGCAGCTGCAGTTATGAAAAACTTAGCGACTTCCAACAACAATTGTGAACGTCCTGCTAAGTCAGCTCCTTTAAAGTCAGGAACACCCACAGATATGGATTCATTGTGTCAGTCACGACGTCCTATGTCTTCTATCCACGAGGTCACAAAATCAGCTGAAGCACCTTTCACAAAACCTCCTCTTCCTGGACTGCTGTCAGACCCGACAAATGGAAGCATCATACAGAAGGAGGCATCTCAAGAAATTCAACCAATACCACCACAATTCTCTCGTTCTCCTTTGGGAGGGTTTTCATCAGCAAGAAAATATGCTGACTGAAAAATTAGGTCTCACAAACCTCTGACTACATCGACTCAACAGTCATATCCAGTAATGGTTTATATGAGAGAATATAGCAGTCTCAAGCTATAGTAGATTTGAGACGCTACGAATTCCAATAAACTAGACCAGATCAAGGCAGTCAGCTTTTGATAAATCTCAAAGGTAAGTATTCTTAGTTTTGTAGCCTTTAATTGATGGTTAGCGTTTTAACATCTTGAAAAAAAAAAAAAAAAAAAAAAAACAGCTCAAAAAAGGTTGCCGTGATGTCTACTTATGTTGGTGTCATTTATTAGATCGTTGCTGTTTCCCAGCTTCCTTTTCAAAAAAAAACTATTTTTAGAAAAAAAAAAAAGAAAAAAAAAAGTGAACTTCACTATTTCCCCTTTGTGTCTGGTCCGTTGCGAATTTGTGATTTTTTTTTTTTTTTTTTTTGAAGTTTTTTGAAGTTTTTTTTTTTTTCTTGCTGTTAAGTTCTTTTTAAACATGGACGAAAAAAAAAAGAGAAAAAAAAAGGGAGATGGTTTCTGTGACTTGGTCATCGTCTGCTTTCTTCTGACCCGGGCCTCAAACTTTGTTCATTGGAATCACACTTGAGAGTTGCTACCTTCTCTCTAATCAAAAGAACATGTCAATACCAATGTAAAGAACTGATATGGAATATGTCGGTATTGCATCGGATGACCCCTCATCACACGCATGCAATTCAATACCCAGCCTGTGTATCAGAATTGTTGAGCATAAGCTGTTTTGTGAATGACTTGCTTTCTTAGATTCGTTAAGGATAGTTTTTATTCTCTTTTTTTTTTTTTTTTTGTTACCTTTCAATCTAATAGACAAAAACGTTTTGAGTGACTTCCTGAACAATCGCCCTTGTGAGAATCGGAAATTTGAGGACGCGAAATTATTCGCAACGGAGTAGACAATAAGAATCATTAACCATTTCTGTACTTGCTGTTGGTTGGCAACTGTCCAAACAGTAAGTGCAAAAAAAAAAAAAAAAAACAACCCAAAAATACAAAATGTATCCTGTAGGTAACGGGGAGGCATTTTTTGTTTTTCTGTTGTTGTTTTTTTACTCCTAATTTTTTTTTATTTTTTTTTTTTTTTAACCCATCTGCCCATATTATTTTCCCATATTGTGTAGGATTATCCGGCGGCTCGTTTACTTGCAGCCAGGTCAGCGTCTGTTGTCGCCAGTGGGGTGTTCAGCCGACGTGAGAGGACTATATTTTTCCCTTTTTCTTAAAACAAACAAAATATCCCTTTGTGCGAGTAGCTATGTCCACACTTATTAATTATTTCTAATCTCATTGGTGCTTTACCCTTCCCAGTCATATAGTCATTGATTCGCTACCATCGCTCATTTTAAATTGTTACCTGAGAATCATTTCTTGGTTGAGCGGCAGCGTACACCGTTAAACTAACAGTTGCGCTAAAACAAGACAAAAAAAAAAAAAAAAAAAAACGGGGAAAAAAAAAGAACAAATTTTTCTGCGATCGAAGTGAAATGGCTACAACCCCCTTTTCTCTGTTTTTTTTTTTTTTCTCTTTTTTCTTGTTGTGTAGACGGTGTCAGTTTGGAGGGCTGTTGGCAGTTTGGAAATATTTTTTTGTGAATTTTTGTGATGCGCCTCTTATTCTCACGATGAGCTAGGTTAATTCCAACCTGGAAGTTAGAGGAAGTGACTTAACTTACTGTTGTCTACATTGCTCTGTTTCTTATCAAAAACCTGGTATGAATTATTTACTGATTATGCACAATAAACAAAACGAAAAAAACAACAACAACAAAAAAAGAAACCTTTTCTTTGATTTTTTCCTTCTTTGTTTTTTCTGTTTTGTTTACATTATTCTATGTTTGTGGACACCATGTGTGAGTATTAACTTGTTGTCGGAAATTCGATTTCCAATCCGAATCTTGCAATAATGTACCAGTCATAACTAACGGAATCAGAACCTTACATCGGGTTCGAATTACAGTAATTGTGCGAACTTGTTATGGATAGCTCCCGTGTATAACCGATACTCTTTTTCGTGTTGGGATGCTAACAACAGGAGAGTCTTCTATTCTGCATGTAGTTGTTGAGTTCCAGTAGGTGCCACATATCGTAGCTATGTGCAGAATCAAACATGCGAATTTTAAAAAAAAACGGGGATTCTTTTCGTCTTTTTCCCCTCCCTAATGGACTTCTTCTTTCCCAAGACTATTTTCAACTTCCCCTCATAAGGAAATCTGTTCGTTTTTGTTCTGCTTCTTCGTGAGGTGCCTGAAACACTGTCGCCTGTTGGTATTGGTATTGGTTATTATTGTAGTATGAGGGAGATGATGAAAGTAGGTTAAGAAAAAAGAAACATTTTTAAAATTCTTTTTTTTTTTTTTAATCAGATTACAAAAAAATGGGGCTATCAAAGCAACTTACTACGAGTAACGACATAGCAAATCAGTTCTCACGATAAGAACCACTTTTGAAAACTGATTTACAAGAATTTTGGTTTAAAGTCCCCTAGAACTTACTGATGAAGGCTAAAAAGGCTAGTATAAAATTATAGCCTGAACAATTTATTTAATATTTTCTCAAATGTGTTTTCTTGATAATCTAAAGACACTGGAAGTACTAATCTTGTTACCAGACTACACAACGAATATAATAATATGAGATGAACGAATTCGAAGAACTCAATGACTGGGAAGATGTTCGAGTTGCTTCTGACGATGATGACGATGCCCCTGAACAGCAGCCACTCTCAAGTGAAAATAAACAAAAAAGAGATAGACACGGATTCGTACTAAGCGATGAGGCATTTCAAGAGCTTCGATGTTATACAGCAAAGTATCTGTATGAGTATCCAAAGAGAGTTGAGAGATGGAGGAGATTATTAGGATCGGAACAACTATTACAGAATAATCCTGGAGAGTACAAACGATTGTTAGGTTGCGAAGATCAAATGCAATTTAAAGTTGTTAGACAAATCCGTGTTGACATTTCAAGAACATTTCCGCAGAGTACTTTTTTCAAAGAGATTGACGGAGACAGTAAACTCCAAAGAATACTCTCGGCCTATTCAATAAGAAATACTGAAGTTGGTTATTGTCAAGGGATGAACTACATTGTCGGGTTTCTACTCCTCATCGAATCTGAGCACAATAACGTTCTGGGTAATAAAACTGTTGTATCCGAATTCGATATTGAAGAAACAGTTTTCTGGTCACTTGTATGCATCGTAGAACACAAGTCTTACAATAAAGGTTACTACCTTAGTTGGAGTAACATGTTCGCACTTAAGTTGGATTGCCTTGTTTTAAAAAGACTAACCAAACAATTACAACCACTGGTATACTCTAGAATTGCTGAATTCCCTAAGTGTCCAGTTTTTATGGTGTTGTCAGCTTCTTGGTTCATAACATTATTTATTGATAGCTTGCCTTCAGAAGCGTTAATAAAAGTGTGGGATGCGTACGTATTCGAAGGAAAAGTTGTACTATTTCGTGTTGCCATTGCGATACTTAGAATGTGTGAGGATGATATTCTCAACGCGAGTGATGTTAATATTATTTCTGTAACACGTCAGAGGGCGAAAACGATGTTTAATTGTGAAGAATTACTTCAAACTGCATTTGGAACAGAAATCGTATCTGCAGTATCTGATGACGTTATTAATGAAACAAAAAATGATGTCTACAAAGATATCGTTGCCGCTTATCAAACAAACATGTCTTGGTGGGAATACTGTGGAGGTAGCAGACCTGCACACTTAAAGCAACCTCCGGGTACTGTTCAGTCAAAGAGAGGGTGTTGTATTAGTTAGTCTTTACACCGATACGGAATTAGAGTTTTTTTTCATTCCTGTTTAGATTGCTTTGTACGAATATAAAAATTTATTATTTTTGCTTTCAGAACTCCCATCTCAAAAACATAAAATGGGTCAAGGCGAAAGTACTCTCGGCGAGCGCCTTCCGGTGTCAGGAGTACAACTCCCCAGCGAGCTTCAGCGTGAGATACGTAACAGTAGAAGATCAAATAATTACATGTTGGCTAATAAAGTTCGTGTTGAGGTTTACAGAAATACTGAATTACCAGTATGGTATCCAGTATGGAAAGTAAAAGGTAGAGATGAGGTTCCACAGTTTACTAACGTCGTCTCTCAGGCAGGTTATGGATTTGTTTTCGGAATGATGTTTCGCGGACCTGCTGACTTCTACGGTGGATTAAAAGAAGCTAATTGGAGACCTTCTGGTGGGTTTGGAAAAGTCTTCCGCGAAACTCACTACTCTGCTGGCCGTTTCGCTTCCTTCCTTGGTCTTCTCTACTTCTTCGAATCCTGTACCTACACTGCAACTGGTTACGCGAATAAAGAGGCGACGGTCTTTTCAGCCTTTTGGACTGGTTCTCTCTTAGCCTGTACTCATGGAAGAAAAACTGCAGCGGTGCAGGGACTTGTGTCAGCATCATTCATGTGGGTATTGGTATGTATTAAGAATATGTTTCTTAACTAAGAATCTTTTATCATAATAATTCTATTAAAAAAAACAATGAAAACAGCTTACTGCTACTGAATGGATGGGCGCAAGTGGAAATCGTTTCGCTGCCAGATAATACCAGCAGGTGTTGTTATGGTGATTCGTTGTTATTCAGCTGCCAACACAGCTGCTACTACCTAGTTGGTAGCATTGCATGTAATAAAGTAAAAGTTTTGTTTCTGACTGCTTCTATCTCCACCAGTAACTATATTACTGTAGTCAGAGCTATGAGTGTTTCCTAAGTGAAATACTGCACTGCGTCTTTATTATCAATTTATTTTAAGTGTTTTTTGTGTAAAGGTTATCATCATTTCTATTTCACTGCAGCTTTTATTGCTTACAAAGATGACTTCCAAGTGCCCGAGTTGCAATGGATTTGGTGGCTTTGATTCTTTAGGTTCGCCGTGTTCTGCTGAAAGTATTAGAAAAGCAATGATTTGCGAATTATGTGACGGAACCAAAAGAGTCTTAGGGCAGTACGAAATGTGCGACTACTGTGAGGGAATGGGAGGGGTCGATTCTTGTTATAATCCTTGTATGCGGAATCATCAGAACTTTAATTCAAAGTGTCTGCTGTGCAAGGGAGGTTACAGACGGTTGGAATCTCTGCTTCCGATATTTTCTTGTATGCCGTTACCCGTAAAATTCCCAATTTCATCGAGTGAGACACAAACTATATCTTCACCAACTCACCGATTTGATCATGGAACACACATAGTCTGTTAGTGTTCATATAACACTTTCTGTGACATGTGACGACTGTTTCTTTTTTTCTTGCTGAAAAACATTGTTTAGTTTAGTTACCATTCGACAGCAATGTTTTTATTATTGTCTTGTTTTTTTTATAATACCTAATTTGTTATTTTTTTTTAAAAAAAACAAAACTATAAAAAAAAATAAAAAACGATTTTCTTTTATCATGCGCTGCGACTTACTTTATGCCTGCTATTGTAATCGTTGTATTCCATTCTTATTGACATTTTCCTATCGCCTATTTCTTCCTCTCGTGTTAGACCAAGTTTTGTTGTGTTGCTGCCCATTAGAGTAGTGTGCATCATTTAGTTTGACTTGGTCGCTCTGCTTATTTTAATAATTACGTCCTAAATATATTTTTTTTTTTTTTGCTTTCAAATCCTCTCCCTTTCCGCGGTGATTAATTCCTTTGAAAAGAGTTTTTGTGATTCTTCGTGTGGGTATCTTGTTTGATTATTCACAAGTGGATGTGATACGATCGTTAAAAACATAACACGCAATAAAACTCATTTGAAATAATAAGCAAATAAATACTATCCTGTTCTGACATAGACACAAACCGGAATGAAGTCCCCTAGAACTTGCTGATGAAGTCCTGGGATATGTAGAACAAGATTAAGGCTCTGAACCTACGTATTCCAAAAGGTGTATTATGGAACAGCAGAACAATTGTGTTTTTATAAGTTTTCTTTTTTTGTACCGACGTAGTCGGAGAAAAAACTATTCAGATTGAAAGCCGATATTTCTTATGGTCATGATTTATTTTCCCCGTGCGACAGGATTTTTGTCTGCGTTCGACGAAATACAAGGCTAATCTGAATGGTTTTTATATTTTGATTTAGCGGCGGTTTTTTTACAAACAAACTCTTATCTTAACTAACTAACTAACTAACTTATCCTAACTTTTGCTTGAATGGGTGTAAAACTGAACTGTCTTTTTTTTTTTTTTTTTCCCCTTTCTTAGTCTGCACTGTATTAATCACTTTTCTATCTCCGTCTGTGGTGATTAATTTCCCGGAAAAGAAATTATGACTAATCGTAATTTTGTGACTAAATGATGGGAATTAAAAAAAAAAAAAAAAAAAAAAAAAATTGTTTGCAAGAAATGAAAAATGAAGAAAAAAAAAAAAAAAAAAAAGTTTACTTCGTTAATTTTGTTATTGCTTACTTATTGGGACAATTCTTTTTTATAATTTGTGTGCTATTTCCCCCATCTGCGGTGATACGATTCCCGGAAAATAATTCTTATCTATCACTGGCTGAGATCACGGTACGACATAAGTGAAACCATGAGCTGTGGGTATTGTGAAAACGGCTTAACTGCTAAATTTGTCTGACAGTCGATCTTGGTTGCATAATCGCGTGTTTTCTTTTTTTATATTCTCGATTACTATACCTCCCCTTCCGCGAGTGCGAGTGAAATCTACACTCCGCCGTATTACATTATACCCTGGTTTTGGCTTCGCAGGTCTCACGATTAATTCGTAATTGAATAACTCGATTCCGTACTGCACTGAATGACAACACGGAAAAAGAGATGTGTATAGAAACATTTATTATGATGTAAAGTACTTATATCATATGCGGAGTGTATGCCTAACATTACCTAAGTCACTGTTGAACTAATGTTATATTGTCGTTATGTTGTTTGTGATACGATACAGTTGTATTTTACTTACAAAAACCGAACAGTTAATTCCCTTCCGCGGTGATTCATTCCCGGAAGGAAAAAAAAAAAAAGGGCAGAGCAACACTACATTTGATGTGACAACTTTACTTTACATTTATATTAACAGGAATTGAACGTAATAAACCAAACAAGGTACCTGAATACACCACCAGGTCTTTCTAACATCATTTGATTTATTTTTATATTTTATTTCGTTTTAGAAATTTATGAGATGGATTGTGGTAATTTTATAACAATCTATGCTAATGAATACGAGTCAGTGACGGCAGACATTCATCCAGATATGGATGTTAAAGAACTGAAAGAAATCGTAGCTGAAGCTTTCGATTCGGATGAGGCGTTGTTTGATCTTTTATTTGAGGGTGAGATAATGAAAACTGAAGGTAAGGTTTGTATTTCACTTTTGAATTTCATCTACTCATGCTCGACAACCAAAAGAAACAACAACAACAACAACAACAACAAAACAACAACAAAACAACAACAACAACAGGTAACATCACACGGAATAATCCCTGGATCTGAACTTTACTCCGAACCCTCATCAAAGGCACGTGCAATTAAAACTCTTGGAAAACATCCAACAACTGATGATATGAAACAAGCAATTATAAATGGTGAGGACATCATCCCATATATAGAAGCAGGTCTTTCAATTAATTGTAACTTAGGATTTGGTGTGACTCCTTTATGTGTCGCAATAGAATTGTTGAGAGAAGATATAGCAACATACCTACTTCTTCAATCGGGAATAGATACAAGCGCGTGTGGACCTGATCTGAACACTCCTTTACATAGAGCTTGTTCAAAGGGAATGCTTTCTGTTGTTAAAGATATCATTAAAAACAGTCAAGTTACTGTAAATATCTCAAACCGATTCAGAGCAACTCCCTTAACAAGAGCTTGTGAAAAAGGACATATCGACATTGTCAGAGAATTACTTCAAAACTCAGCAGACGTCAATAAATATTCATCTATAGGAACACCTTTAATAATTTGTAGTATACGAGGATACAGCAACATAGCAAAGGAATTACTAAGCGTCGAAGGTATTGATATTAATTTGAATTTGGGTAATGGAACGGCTCTACACGATGCATGCGCTTTAAACAGATATGAAATTGTTGAATTACTTTTGTCAACACCTGATATTAGAGTTAACGTGTCATGTCCTCCGTGGGGAACTGCACTTCATAATGCCGTTAGGAAGGGTCACTTACCTCTTGTTGATATGCTGATCTCAAGAAGTGATATAAATTTACGTCCTGTTGACTCTCATGGAAATACTCCACTTCATGTTGCGGCTATTTATGGATATTTTGATATTGCGGAAAGGTTATTAGCACATCGACTTACTAACAATAATCTAAAGAATCAAAGTGAAGAAACAGCTTTAGACTGTGCAAGAAACAGACGACATACTGACATTGTTCAACTCATCCTAGAAAAGAATAATCGTCTTGAAACAGCTGCTCGCTGCTCATCTATTATCAGGTGGGCGTCGTTATCAGTTTATATGATTGGATTATTGCATTTTAGACTGCGAATGAAACGGTGATGCTCTTTACACAAATATTTTTTTTTTTTTTTGTAGAGCAAAATAATACTTTATAACCCCCTTTTTTGCGTATTTTCGGTTTCTTTATTTTTAATTTAGTTTTTCCTCCACATAAGAAAGGGTTATCAAAACACGACATATATGAAATTAACCCTTGCACGGCAGTAGATTTAGACAACACAGTTGTGACTTGAGAAGACTTGAAATTGGAGAAAGGGGATATAAAAAAAAAAAAAAAAAGGAAATATAAAAAAAAAGAATGAAGAAAGAGCCAGTCGCCTTTCAGGGAAACGGAAGAAACTCTGGTGCGATAGCAAAATATTTCAAGGAAAGGTTAATAGGAGGGAAGTTTAAAGTTGGAAAAAAACTTGGTGCTGGTAGTTTTGGTGAAATCTATCAAGCACTCAATGAAACATCTGGTGACTCTGTTGCTGTTAAAATTGAATCGGTTTCAGCAAAGTATCCTCAGCTAGTGAATGAAGCAATGGTTTACAAAGCGCTAAACTTAAATGGCTCGCGAAGTGGAATTCCAAGACTTCATTGGTACGGCGCAGAAGGAGATTATAATATTATGGTCGTAGATCTACTTGGTCCTTCACTTGAAGAATTGTTCAATTTTTGTAAAAGAAAACTGACAGTTAAAACTGTTTTACTTCTCGCTGATCAACTTCTTGCAAGAATTGAACTTCTCCATCAACACAACTACATTCATAGAGATATTAAACCAGATAATTTCTTAATGGGAATCGGAGCCAAAGCTCATGTTGTGTATATGATTGATTTAGGTCTAGCAAAACGTTACTACAATCACAACCATCACATTCCTTACAGAGACGGTAAGTCTTTGGCTGGTACTGCGAGATATGTTTCTATTAATACTCATCAGGGATATGAGCAATCTCGTCGTGATGATATAGAGTCGATAGGGTACGTGTTGCTATACTTCTTAAAGGGTGCCCTTCCATGGCAGAATGTTAAGGCTATATCGAAGAAAGAAAAATACGATTTGATTTCGAAAAAGAAATCGAGTTTTCCAATAGAGAAACTCTGTGCTAATATTCCAGCTGAGTTTTCGTATTATCTTCGATATGCGAGATCGTTGAAATTTGAAGACCAACCAGCCTACAGTAAGCTTCGAGGAATGTTTAGAAATCTCTACAGCACTTATTGGAAAGGTGTTGTCGACTACCAGTATGATTGGGTTATGCAGAAGGGACGAGTCAAACAAAACAATCCTAACGCGGTATCTGCAGCGGCAGCTGAAGAGCCAAAAATCAGGGCATGATATTCTTCTAATGAAAATGAAAAGTGTCTCAACTCATGATGAAGTTAACGATCTGTTGTGAATGAATCACTTCATAAGCTCAATGAGGCTGTAGACTATCGTACAGGTCGTTCTTCTGGTTTGTATGATACCATACTTTTTATAGCGATAAATTCTTCGGTGTGTGTTTGTTGGTTTTGATTTGTTAGTATTTGTTGAATTATTTTTTTTTTAAAAAGATGGGAAAAAAACAAAAACAAACAAACAAACAAACAAACAGATAAAGAACTACCCACATGAATATATTTCTGCCGGAATGATCTTCCAAATCACTCCAAGAAGAGACAAATCGATCAAGCACAATGTGCAGACGATGTGGTTACTTTTCTTTGTCTCTCTTACGCGTAAGTCCGGTTTCTCATGGGAATGACCACAGCGGGCTTTGAAGGAGCAAATACACCTTTCATTTGGTTGATATGTTTGTTTTTTCAATTTTTTTTTTTTTTTTTTTTTTTTAACTTTATAGTTTTTCAATTTGTGATGAACACATCAATTTGTAAGATATTATTTCTTTTTTAAAGAAGGAAAAAAAAAAACAACTGTTTCTGCCTGTCGCAGTTACTTTGGGAAAATAAAAAATCATAAAAAACAAGTGTATGGCAGCCTAGTTAGTCTACATACAAGCAACAAAGATTTCTGTTGACTCACGCTGCCAAATACGTTGAAACCGCCATTACGGCAAGTGCGATACCCTTAGAGAACGAAAACTGATATAATTTTTTCTTTTTTTTTGATCAAAAAGGAACCGATGTTGGTAAGCAGATGCAACTGCTTGTTAGCCACAAAAAGGAAGAACGAATAAAACGTTTCTTTCAGTTGTTAAGGAAGATGAGAAACACAACACAGAAACAAGGATGTCATTTCGGTTCAGGTTTTTCAATGGTTCAGTTCCACAAACAATTGGTGATATAGTTGTACTTTTTATCTTCTGTTCTTTCTTTCCTTTTTTTCAATCAATTTTATAGTCATTCGACAGGAAGGTGACAATGCCTTGATTTCTTGTTCTTGTATCGGAGAATGAGATAGGCCTTTCAGTTTTATGAATTGGAACGCCACGTAAGATGGCGATTGGGACTCTTTTTAGTATCTCGTCACCTTCGAATAGACGGCTTCGTAGTTGTAGTTTGTCGACACGTCATGGGGAGGTTACGTGTCTTCTCGTTTGATTTAAATGACCAGTCGGTACAATTGTCTTCTCGTCGTCTTTCATACAATCTAAAAAAGTACTTTTTCTCTTCGGAGTACGTCCTGTCTGCTTTTACTGTGCGTAGATAGCTGCTTTTTTTTTGTAGCAAATTATCAATTTGTACGTAGCATCGAAGGAATAAGAACAGCAGAAAGATACCCTTTGCGAAATATAGCATTCTCAGTGCTTAGTGTGTTCCTTCCCAGCCGTACTGTTTTCTCCGTAATACATAAAAGGTTCTAATTGTTGAAATGTCTGTGTCGTTGGTTTGTTATATTTTTATATATTTTCTTAATAACAGAGAAGATGTGTCCTAATTAACTATAAAATTAGAGTAACTATTTTTTATGTGTTATTTTTATTGTTCAAACAGCAATCCGCATGGAGCTTGAACTCTCAGTTTATTATGGTGATCAGAAATTCATTCTGACATACGATGCCAATACCCGTGTTAGCGATGTGAGGGAAGCAGCAAAACAGAATTGGAATTTTGATCCGGAAAGTTTTGACATCCTATGTAGAGGTGAAGTAGTAGATGAAGACCAGTTGATTAGGAACACCGAATTATTTTTTTCGTCGGAAGTCCAATTGGTTGAAACTGAAAAGGTAAGAGCTCAATCCAGAATAAGAAAATACCAGGGAGAACCCGCCTCTGTCAGAACCCTTTTTCTTGCCGTTCGACGCAACGAAACAGATATAGCTCTCGATCACATTTCTGTTGGTGTTGATTACGCGAAAACTTTTAACGGAGTTGCCTTAGAAGACATGGCAGCTGCAGCAGGCAATATGAAAATTATGAGATTGGTATACAAAAATACAAATGTCAGATATAAAACTAAGAGTCCCTTGTACTACGCCATTGTCAATCACAGAACGGACGTCATAAATTTCATAAGCAGCAGTGAAACAGTTTGGCTTCCACAAAATGAGTTTCAACCCATTCAAACTGCAGTTAGAATGGGTGACATTAACTTAATTAAAATGTTATTGAAGTTCCCTGTTCCACGTTACGCCAGCAATTGTATTAACCAGCTGATAATTAGCTCAAGAGAAAACGATCTTTTTGAATACCTATTGAACAGACCGAATGCCTTAATAAGTTACCGATGCTTAATGATTCATATTTGCGGAGTAAACGACAGTGAAAGATGTGCCATCTTTTTCAAACATATCTGTAGGAAAACTGAAACTTTTGAAGAAGCGTTATCTGAGGGTATCTTTTCTGAGGGTATATTATTATCATGCTCAAACGGACACACAGCTATCACGAGATTAATCATTTCAAAGGTTCTTGAAAAAGTTCGAAATGATAAGTTTCAAATCAAGTTAAACGACTCCAAAATGAGCGATGTGTTATATATTTGTGTAACAAAGAAATTATATAACCTTCTTGGTTATATTCTTATGAATAACGACGCGCTCAAAATTGACGTAAACAGAGGCTATCATTCAGATATTAACCCAGAGGAAGAAACACCATTAAATGCTGCCATCAATGGCTGCTGCTTTAATGAACTAAAGCTGCTGTTGGACTGTAAAGGGATCGACGTATTTTCTGGGTTCGGTAAGTTCAGTGCTTTGGAATGCGTCTGTAAGTGCTCAACACGTAAGATGATAGAATTGATTGTCGAATCAGCGATTACTACTACTTCACAAAATAAAGATATCCCTGTTGAAGTTTGGGATTACTTAAATAGAAAAGTTGGTCTCACGTTCGGAGGACAATTCGGCTACACGTCATCACCCTCTAATACAAATCAACAAACTGAACAGTTGTTTAACAAGGAACTGGCGCTTCAATTTCTATGTCAGACAACAACAAAAATCTGCTTACACGGAATGGATAAGTCAGTTCAGTTATCACACAGAGACTTCCTTAAGATTCCAGGTGATGACAGAGTTTTCGTACTACCTGGAGCTGGAACTCTAAAGTGTATTTGTCCAGCTGCTGAAGTTATTTTCTATCGATCAGGTGTGTCAGGACCACTTATAATGGCTCCAATGGAACTAGAGCAGGGAACAACAGATTTACTTGATATTTATATGGAGAAACGACTTCCGAATACATTGGTATCACCAACACATGTCCCAGTTTATCCGGGGACTAATCTGACATTTTTCCACATGATCCACCTCGGTAATATGTTGCTAAAGTTTATTTCGATATTCGGAATTGAGAGGCTCAGTCCTCTCATAAAGAACAATAATAATAATTGTTGGAATCTTCCTATTCACAGTTTTGCTTATAGAAAATCCGATGTAATGGAAGTATACTTGAAGCATTTTGGATCACTCACAGATTTAAATTCTATCAATAAACAAGGTTCAACACCACTACAACTTGCATGTGGCGTCGGTAACATCATAGCTGTAACAGCGCTACTAAAGTACGACTCAGTTTCAGTTATTAGTAATCACTTAGGAAACTGGCCCCTGTCATCGATACTAAAACTGGGTAAACCTTTCTCAAGGATAAGGTACCAAATGTTTGAATCGGTCGCTAAGAATACTAATTGTGACCTTTCAACTGACCCTAGAAGTGGACGATTGCTACTTTATGCATGCAGAGTAGGTTATCACGACATCACTCGATTTCTATTACAAGAGGGAGCTCCAATGTCAGCTGTCAACTCTCTGGGATCTACTCCGCTGATGTTTGCTGTTTCACAAGAATACAATAAAGCTCCTGAATTCCTTCAGAGCCAATTAGTTGAAGTAGTACTATCTCACTGCAGTGCAGCAGATATAAATAAAACGAACATGTCTGGCTTAACAGCTTTACATGCAGCAATGTATAAACAAGGTTATCACTATGCTCATCAGTTGCTTATAAGTGACGCAGATGTAAATGTTGTTTCTGTTGGTGGAAATACTCCATTGAGTATCGCTGTTAAAAATAACTTACCTGAGTTGTGTTCTTTGCTTTTGCTTTATAAAGAACCGAAATTATTTGAATTAAATGTTAGGAATACTGATGCGGTTTGTTCTTTGTTGGCATCACATCAACAAACTCACATATCACTGAATTTACCCGTTGGTAGAAATGGAACCACACTGTTGGTGACTGCGGCAGAACTCCGACATGTTAAAGTTTTCAAAATATTACTGTGGGCGGGTGCTGATCTCACGGCAGTGAATGCGACTGGTAACTCGGTGTTGGAAATTTGCTGCGGAGATCTTGTGCTGTTGACTACTCTGAGAGAGTATTTGGCAGAAATGGCAAAACCGAAATTACCACCACTACCAAAACTAATAGCCTTCGATAGTACGAGTAGTGAGGATTCTGAATACCTTCCGACAGACAACACAATCAGAATGACTTCACACTTTGATATAAACAAAAAGAATAAAGATGGAAACTCTCTCCTTCATGAGATAGCACGAGAACCAAAAATCAGAATTGAATTATTAGATGAAGTCTTGTTAATGCCGGGTGTTGATTTAAACGTTTGTGATTCTGATGGAAGAACTCCGTTACACATTACATCAAAATTCGATAATTTAACCGTTACTGAGAAACTTATAACTGCTGGAGCTTCAGTGAACGCTGTTTGTAGTGCAGGAAGGTCTCCCCTTCATTATGTTATAGGTAAGAAGGTCCTTAAAGCATTATTACTTGTTCCAGAGATTGACGTTAACGTTCAGGATGGATTATTGCGTACTCCCCTTCACGTTTCTGCAATTAATAATCGTTGCTTCGTTATTGATGCTCTCCTTCAGCGTGATGATTGTAAATTATTTTTAAAAGATTCTGACAATCGCACGGTCTGGTCACAAGTTGTTGCTGCTCGGCAAAGAGCAGCAATGAATACAAAGTCACCTTAAACCTGCAACTTTTGTTTGCAGTCTCAGGTTGGTACATTCTTCTTTCCCGATTCATCTTTTTTTTTGTTTTTTTTTTGAGCAAATTTGGTAGCCAAGGTGCTGTAGTTCTTCGATCAGCGAGAGCTAAAAAAAAAAAAATAAAAACTGAAATATTTTCAGGGACAAATTTGTCAAATCTTATCGACCGTAGCGAATTTTTTTTTTTTTTTTTTTCTTTTTACTATTTCCGTCTCCCTTCTGTTTTACGGGGAGTTGCTTATTTTAATGTTTCTTAATATTTTACGGTTTAGCAGCTTTTTCCAACCCTCTTCCCCCTCCCTCTCTCTTTGTGGAAGACAAAAAAAAGTCAGGAGGCAACTTGTACTCGGCTTACACTTTTAAAGACTAACAAAGAAAAGTAAAAGAACTGTACTATGTGGTTTCTTCCTGACAAAAAAAAAATAAAAAAATTAAAAAAAATTTATATTATATTACAAGTTACAACACACCCTATTTAAAAAAAAAAGAAAAAACGCACACACAACACAACACAACACAACACACACACACTACATAACTAGGTCTCTGCCTATTAACAACAAAAAAAACAAAAAAAAAAAAAAAAGGAGAATGAGAAAGAAGAAATCGTTATCAGACTTCAGTGTCGCAGGATGAAGGATTACTTGAACTGCTCCTTCGTTATTGTGCAAAAAAAAAAAAAAACGTAACGAGAGATGTAGGTCACTGGTGGTATTATTATTACATTCCTGTATGGGAGAAGAGATCAGTACTGACTTTTAATAATAATTTAATGAAAATCAGATAGCCTACTTTCATGCGTGGGTGGGTTTTTACCGAATGTGTATTTACCTCACTCTTTCGCTCGTGAGAATTGAATCACCATTCAAAAAATGAAAGGACAATCTCATCAGAAATTCCTCAAAAAAAAAAAAAAAAAAAAAAAAAAAAAAAAAAAAGGCCGTTGCGAGCGTGAAATAATGCAAACATTATTTCACGCCTGGGAACTAGGATGTTCGAAACGCGCAAAAAAAAAAGGCAACACAAACAAACAAAAAAAAAAAAAAAAAAAAACATTCTCGTGCCTCTGTATTGGCCATCTTATGTCGCTGCTGGTCTTTTTTTTCTTCTTCATATTTTTTTAATTTTATTTTTTCTTATACTTAGCATCAGCTCTATCCTGCTGCTAAGTAACTTATTTAATTGTGATGACAGTTAAATAAGACGAAAGAAAAGAGAAATCAAATCGAATAGATCGCTCTTCAGACAGTCTTGACCTGTGGTAGGTCACTGATTGGTGAAGTAGTGGAGATCAACTACTTGCATTCGTGACTGCGGTGCTTCCAACTTACCGCAATTTAAGTGTTTGCAATGAATTTAAAAAAAAAAAAAAAAAAAAAAAATTGTGTACCCCACAATCTTACGACTTCGGCGTAGCATCCTTTCAATGAGCTATTGGAGTGCAAACTCGAAGCTATTTGTTTCGTATTCTAAACCACTGCTGACAATACGAAAGTATTTGTTAGAGTTAAGCTGTACAGCCAATTCATGTGGCTGACTTATAACTTTTGCGACGCTACTTTTTTAAATCAAAGAGGGTTTTTATGCTGCTGTAAGTGCTACTGCGGGTAAGAAAGAAAAATAAATGATTATAAGGGGGGGGGGTACTCCGAAAGTATGGCAAGGCTTGAGCATGATTGCTACATAGCAAGAAAAGCGAAAAACTTTCCTTTTCGTTCGGTTTGATCAAAAAGACAATGGTTTGTCAGGATATATATACCGGGTCCAAAAGGCGTAGTATGCGTTTCTCCTAACCTTTGTGTACCTGTGGAATTTCCCACTAAAGGAATATAAAGAAAAAAAAAACAGGTTTCTAGCCAGCCTAACAGTGGTGAATTCCGCTGGGCTGGGGTTTTTTTTTTTTTTTTTTTTGTTTACTTTTTTCTCCGTTGACAATAGTCCTTCCTCTCTATTTCTGCACCCTTTTTTTTTTAAATTGAGATTGCTATTTGTCCGATTAGTTTTTTTGTTTTTCCTTCTTGCATCACTATCAACTGAAGAGGTTGCGAAGGGATCTGAGTATTGCTGGGAATTTGTTTGTGCGCAACCGGAAACAAGCCTATAAAGTAAGGGTGTTAACGTTACGCTGCCACAATTCTCTTTCGCTCGTAAAACATGTCTTCGAGATGGGGAAAAAAAAAAAAAAAATCCATATTAAAATCAACTGCAGCGGCATCAATAAAAAATCTCCACTTTTTTTTTTTTTTTTTTAGGAATTGATGAATTATTCGATGCTCGGCAACAAGTTTATTTTCCGACCGACTGATTGCTTTTGAAGTTGGAATGTGATAATATGTTTGTGGCTCTTTCAAAGGTTTAGCTTGAAGTGAGGTCGCATGTCGTGTCTACAATATGAAGGCGAGTTCCGAAATTTTTTTTTTATTGTCATTCTGGGAGAGTTTTTCTTTTCAATGCTTAGGACGCTCTCCAATTTTGGAGGGCGTTAAGGGCACTTGTACAGTGCCTTAAATTATACTTAATTCAGGCATAGGGAAGAAGAAGATTCTAAAACTCATAATGGCAGCATACTTGTTGGATGTTTACTTTTTCTTCAGTAGACTGTGGTAGCCATATGTCGAAAAAGATAATTGAGTGCCATTTTTTTGGTACAAATATTAACACATTTTCCCCGGACGCCCTCCCTACGCTGGGCGTTCTAAGTATTTATTTTCTTTTTTTTTCTTTTCTTTTTAACTTTTTTATTAAACTATAATTTATTTTCTTTTTAGAATATCGAACGAGCTTCGTTGAGCAGATATGTTTTTTTTTTTTTTTTTTTTGAATTTTTCGTCAATCGGAATGTTACCAGTAGAGAGAATCAGGGATTTCACCAGTACTCATATGGTCCCTCATTAGGTACTTCCACGTTAAAATTGTTTATTTTAAAAAAACTAAAAACAATCTGCTCATGGAGATCTATATTTTTATTGCCTTTTTTAAAAAAAATATATATATAACCATTCTTGTATTGCTGTTTTAATAGAATTTTTTCTTCTTCTGAACAGTGGTTACAATATCAGTGGGACAAGCTGTGGTGGTACGGTGATACGAAAAAAAAATAAAAAAAAAATTGTTATTTAATTTTCTATATTCAAGTCTGAAGTTAATATGCTTCAAAGCACTGGTGGTAATTCCTCAGCACAAGCCCTGCTGAAGGAAGTGTTTAAGAGTGAAGCGATGTTCAGATATGCTCATGAAAAATCGTGGAGGAAACAGCAGCGAAAGCAAACGCCGTGTCCACCAAAAAAGAGAAATCGAAGTGGGAGTGCCAGACTTCGAGGGTTACAGAATGATACTTTCCCGAATCCAATTGGGTGGGGAATCGCTGAGTTGATGCAACAACAACAACAGCAGCTGACATCAAAAAGTATTGAACCGGTTCCTAATCACAGTCGAAAACAAAATCCAATTGATAAACAGAGACGTGTAGCAAATGAAAAGCGTCCTGGGTGTGACTTTGTACCTTCTCATAAAATACAACCTCCTTACTATCGAAAAAAGCTAACGTACGCATTCTACGATTCGACTGGCGGGATCGCTTGTCTGTATCCACCAGTACGGAATGTTGCTGGGGCTACACTTTAAGTTAGTCAGCTGTGATTATCACTGAAATAGCTAAACTATGTGTGGCACTTAAGCAACCCAGTCAACTTAACTGAACCGAGACAATCATCGAAATAAAAGAAATCCTTTTAAAAAAAAAAAAAAAAAATCATCTCAATTCGTTTCTAAATCCCGCATCACTAACGTGATAGCGGAGAATAAAGGGAACTAAAAAAAAAAAAAAAAAAAAAAAAAATTGAAATTATTTTTATTCAAACGATTATAATTATGGTTTATATGTTGTTTTCTTATTCTCTATTTAAGTTCTAAGCTGGTGTCTTAAGTATTAGCATAATTCACACAACCCGCAGACTCTTTGAATATTATAATAAAATGTTAAGAAGAACTGTTGTTTCATTGAAATACAAAGCGAGGTATGTATAATTTCTAAATTAATATTCTTTTGGTAAGTAAAAAAAAAAAAAAAATTGAGTAATGTATAAATCAGGTTTGAAGAGCTTCGTTCGAATCCCAAAACTGTTTTGGGAAGTCAGACCTACTCGTATCTCGACAAGCAACTTGGAAGCTACTGCGAGCTGCTATTTAAATATGGAGTTAAGCAAACTGAAATGGAAAGAGTAAAGAAACTTGGTGGAGTTCTCGGATTTGAATTTCCAAAAGGAAAACCACGTGTGAAGAAGACAGAATAAACGTCCTAAAATGCTATTCGTTGAATTCAGTTTAACTTGCCTCTTAGCAGGCAACTGTTATAAACTAAGGTGACTAGAGGTATCTGTAGTCAGGTCAGGTAGTTGTTATCACTTTATCAGTTTGTACGTATCGCCCTTCATAGGCGTTTCGGAATTAATATTCTGCTGGTAGTTCTCTGTTTGGATAAAGTTATTGAATTCGATATGAATATCAACAATCGTATTTTCCCCCCTCAAGTAGGCTGCTATTCTATGATGAGCTTAATCTTCTGTTAGTTCTTCAGTTCCTTCCTCCCTTCAAGTAATTATTAACTAAAATATCAAATCAAGAGGTATGAACCTTATTTCAACTAATATTTTTAATTCAACTTATTACTTTACAGGAATGCTATCACCCACAAAACGACGATGTCCAGGACTAGAAAACAGCGAGAGAAAAGGAAGTGCGGTGTTGGAAGACATTTCAGAATTTATTGCTCTAAATGAAACAAAACAAAGACAGTCTGATGAGGCGACTGAGGCAGCGAGAAATGTGATTAACTTCCTACTAAGTAACTATGACTCAGAGAAAGACGAATTTCGAAATCACTTAAACGCAGAAGCAGCGAAGGTAATATTCTGCGAAGCAGAAAAGGTATTCGCAAACGAACCAACAGTAATGCATATCGAGTCAGATGCCTGGGTCATAGGTGATATCCATGGTAATTTTGGAGACCTTGCTTACTTTATAAAACAACTTATACCTTTCGACATAACACAAAACCCCTATCGAATCGTATGCCTTGGAGACTACATAGACAGAGGTCCTTTCGGTGTAGAATGTTGTCTGCTTTTGTTTTCACTTAAAATCCTAGCACCGAACAATATTATATTACTTCGTGGAAATCACGAAGATCCTGCTGTTTGTGGCGATGAGAATACATACGGAGCTGGCAGCTTTCGAACTCAATGCAAAATCATGTACGGATTCAGCGAAGGAGAAGAAGTATTCAATACAGCTTGCAGTACATTCAAGTATTTACCACTCGTTGGTATTATTGATAACAAAGTATTCTGTGCTCATGGAGGAATCCCGCGACCTGATAATAAAACAGAAAGAGGCCTTTCAGGACAAGAGTCTCGAATGAGTATTTTAGAGGCTAAGAATTTTCCAAGATATGGCTCATTGTTTTCACTTGAGACTTCTGCTGAGATAAGTAAAGCGGATCCAAGTGTTAAGGGACTGAAAGAACAGCAGTTTATTCAAGCATTTGACTTGCTGTGGTCAGATCCCATCCGAGATCCAAAAAATACAGAAGTTGATATCAACGGATTCAGTCACGGAGAACGCGGAGGTCAAACAGTTGCATTCTCTTCACTAGCTGTTGAGACATTTCTTGAGCGGTACAACTTCGACCTAATGATCCGAGCTCATCAAGAGAAACGATCAGGACTACGAGTATCGCAATCAAGTAAAGTAATTACTGTATTCTCATCTTCTAATTATCAGAATCATGGTAACGGTGCTGGTGTTGTTCTAATAAGACGATCAGGTCAAGTAGACCTCGTAATGAAAACATCGTAGTTCTCAAGGTTTCAGAACTGTAGTAAAAATAACCCGCATTATCAAATATCAAAATTTTTCTGGGGCAAAAAAAAACAAAACAAAAAAAAAAAAACATTGCGTTCTCCATGCCCCTTAGTAACTGCCTTGGAACTTGCATTCCTCTCCCTATGTACAATTCATTCTTCGTCTTTTGTTTTTTTCTCTTTTCAATTCTCATTTATAGTTATCAAAAAAAAAAGAAGACAACGCTTTTCCAAATTTTTGACGGGTAAAAAGAAAGTGCGAATCACAGCAAAAATTATTGCAGGCCCGGCAGGCCTTTCTAAAGGCCTTTTTTTTTTTTTTTTTTTTTTTTTTTCTAAATTCGTGTGGAAAAAAAAAAGCAGGGGAAACAAAATTCTATTTTTATAGCTTACCGTTTTATTACTTAAAAGAGGGTGCTACTGGGCCGTTTGGCAAGAAATAGAAGAGAGATATCCAGTTTCCTCACTGGTATAACTTGCTGTGTGCGGTTCGCTCTTCGTTCTTACACAGTTGAGCAGAGTAGATTATATGTGTTGTTGCCTCCTATCCTCTGTGAAGTATTGAAGAAGACGACTCCTATTGTATGCCAATAGGTTAGCGTATGACTCAATTATCTCCAATAGAGAGGTTCGAATCAATGGACAAGACAAAACAAACTTGAGTCAGTAGTAGTGACCTTGAGTGTTATCACCCTTCGTTCTCTAGGATGTCAATTATGATAATATTTAGGAACACTTAGAGTAGTGACATTATAAAAGTTTTAATTAAATAATTTTCCTAAAACAGTTGATCTACTAATCGATTCAAAAATGTCCCAACAGGCGTCCGCTGACTTGTGCTGGAGAGTGATTAAGGGAAACAACGCTTTCCTTAAGAAGCAGAGATACGGCCGTGGTAAGGAGAGAACTGTCCTCTCGTCTGAGGCTCTTAACTTGACCGCCAGATCAAGCTTCAAGCACTCTGGAATTGTTCACTCCAAGGCTGTTGGCCTTCAGCTCGGAGCTGAGGGAGTTGAGCTTACCTTCGCCGGAAAGGACAAGGTCGGTATCACCTCCGTCAAGAGAGCTCTTAGAACTGGTGCCCATGTCGCCCGTTCCGGACGTAAGGACCTTAGAACCGTATGTGAATTTGCTATTTGTGTGACTGCTTTATCACTTCTTGATTGAATTAACAATCAACACTTCACTAAATAGGCATGCAAGGCCCGCGCCCAGAGATTGAAGAGACTCACCACCCGTAAGTCCCGCAAGACCTGGAAGAAGGAAGAGTAAGACTGTTGCCTTAGTAACGGACATATGAATCACATGTTAGGTGAATGAGGGAAAAAAAAAAAAAAAAAAAAAAACATTTTCAAAAAAAAACAAAAGAAGTAACCCGCTTGGGATGCTGAAATAGATTGAATTTCTTGTGTTACTTTTTTAGTTATTTTTACTTACTCAGGAACTTATAATCTCATACGGTAGGGGTCTTTTATCTAATTATCAAAGTAATTGAGAGTTGTTATATGTCATTACTATTTCACAGAACCCTCCCATGCTCACATGGGAGACGGCAAGGGCCAACGTCAAGGGCGTGTGGTACATGTTCAACAAGTAGCCAAAATGTTCAGCGGGCTGGGATCAACGAGTAAAGGATTGCCAGACGCTAAACATTATGCGCTGAAAGGAAATACAGAGCCAAGGATAATAACGGGATTTGGATCAGGGGAAGCAATGTTTCGCAAACCTAAGACAAAGGCACCTTACTCTTCAGGTCAAGACTTGCAAGTTCCTAAATTACAAAAACGAATCCAATATCGAAATATGAGAGATAAAGCAATTGTTCTTCACAAAATATGTACCGGAAGTGGTGACACAATTCAACCTGGGGATGAAGGAACTGTCGTCAAGAAAAGTGAAACCAAAACAGTTATCGAATTGGATAACGGTGGGATTCACGAACTACCCAACTGGACAATAAAAATCATCTGTGAGAGAGATCCACTTTGGGATCTCATAACCTCAGCTACCAAACATGAGAAAAGTTCAGAAGCTTTGGCTGCAAGAGTTCCACAAAATTCAGTTATGAAACACGAGCATCCTCCACCACCAACACCACCACCACCACCAACACCACCTCCTCCAGTTGAGCATTGCAACTCGTCAGCTTCAGTGTCGTCTCCAAGCATGCTATCTCAGTCAAGTTCTGACAGCCCTCCTGAGAGTGTTGTTGTAAATGTTTCTGGTCAACTCAATTACGATTCAAGTTTTAATTTGAACAGCAGTTTGGCAGGTAATTACCGAGAACCTAACAAACGAAAAGTATCCTTCACAGACGGACAAAAGAAACCCGTCATAAATATGACTCACTACGCTGCTGCTCCAATACCTTCATTCTTAGAAGCTCCAATACCGATACCAGAAATCAACATCGAGTCATTTAGTGACTCCAGTAGTAGTAGTGATGATGAAGACTCTGAAGTGCATGGTACTCGACCACAAAAGAGATGGCGATTTCTGAGAAGAAATGTTCACAATATTAGAAGGGGAATGACTCGATCAGACTACCACTCTGTAATGAAATCAGAAGAAGACAGGCAGCGTTTTATACGAACTGTTCAGGAAGTTCGTCGTCGAAAACATGCACTCCAACCAACACCAGCTGATAATGTTAACGCCTGGAAGTTTTTAAAACAAGCGATTGAATCAGGACGGTTTAAGAAAGAACAAAAACCTGAAGACGTTTTTAAACTTCAATCATTCCACGATGTTGTTCAACTCCTTAGAAGAAGACATCTCCTAAACAAAGGAAACGATGCATCAACAGACATCCAAGCAGGACCTGCACTACCAACAGAAAGACTCACTTTAGCCATGGCTGAGCTTTTAGAAACAGAAAGAACGTTTGTTCTACAACTTCGGATGGTTGTTAAGTATTTTCAACCAGCCATTCAACCGATCATTGCAAGAGACGATAGGAGGGCATCTGATGCAGCTCTGATATTTGGTAACATTCCCGCGTTAATTAGAATCCACTCTGCCCTTTTGGGAGGATTAGAAAAACATCAAAAACATCGAATGAGACTTGACAACGGTGGCTGGATCATTCAGTGGCCATATGAGGAAGAAACTAAAGTCACTAAGAAAAAAAAAGAACGAAAACGAGCGGTTCAGGTTCCTTCGGAAGCAACTTTCAAGGAATTGCTATCAAAAAGAAGAGGATTGGAAGAGTTACAACTTCTGATGAGTTTTTTTAAAGATCAAGTAACCTCAAGAGGTGGCGCAGCAGCTGTTTTTCGAATCTTAGACGCGAATGAGGATGGTGGGATATCGAGAGAAGAATTTTGGGCTTACTGCACTAAAACATTATTGTTAAGCAACGAAGCAACTGCTCGTGTATTTCACGAACTTGACGTCGATCAAGACGGTTCTATTCGTTACGATGAATTAGAAAGCATCACAACAGCTGATGGTCTATTCATGAGATGGTGTAAGGAAGTAATGAAATTGGGTGAAGGTCGTCAGGTATTCAATAAAATCGATACAGATAAAAACGGAATTATCGATTTTGAAGAATTCGTATCCTTCGCTCAACAGATTGGATTCACAAGCACAGAAGCGACTACTATTTTTGCAGCAATTTCAAACAATAAAAACAAACTTACTCAAGAGCTATTCTGTAAACCCTTAGGACTTAGCGTACTTGAAGAGTCAACTGATATCGGAGAGTTACTACAACTGGTTGTTCCTTTAGTTCACTTTGCCTACAGTCAGTATGCAAATAACTTTGATTCTGCAAGAGATGCCCACACCAGGTTCAAGCAACTCCCAGCCTTTGAAAAAGCCTGCGAAGAAGTTGTAATGTCAGGAAATACTTGTGAATTTGATTTATCTGATTTACTCATAACACCAATTCAGAGAATGCTTAGATATTCATTACTACTTAAGAAGATTCGTGAACATATTCCATTCCCGAAGACTCACAGCGCTCCAACTGCGATAAGAATCGAAGAAGCGATTTCAAGAATAACTGAGTTGAATCAATTGGTCGATGAATCTGTTGCAACAAAACACAATCACGAAAAGTTAAAAACTCTTTCTGATAATATTGTCTTTCGAGATTCAGACTTCAATTTAATCGCAAAGGGTAGAAAACTCCTCCGATCTGGGACTCTAACTCGCATCTGTAGATCTGGTCAACACAAGAGATGTGTTTTTTATTTATTCTCAGACATATTAATTTACGTAACAAATGGACGTTGTAAACATGTTATGCAACTTGAGAACGTTGACCTTCTTGACATGGAAGACCAGCCTAACTTAAAACACGCATGGATGATTAAGAGTCCTAAAGTTAGTTTTGTTGTATTCTCAAATACTTTTGAAGAGAAGGTCAGCTGGACAGCTGACATCCTATCGACGTCAGATGTTGTTCGAAAAGAGAATCCCCAATGGCATAGACAACCACTTGCTCCTGTTTGGGCATTCAATGCTTCGACTAGTACGTGTGCTGTTTGTGAAAGAGCATTTAATCTTTTTAGAAGAAAACATCACTGCTATCACTGTGGTTGTATTGTGTGTAGGGATTGTGCGAATCATAAATTCTTCCTACCGTCGATAAATGAAAAAGAAATGGTTCAAGTCTGTCGACTCTGCTTCAACGGTCTCTGTGAAGAACGAGAAGGAGAACCATCCCCATCCATAAGTAGACACCAAAGTAGAACAACTGCAAACGGAGGTTCCTTTTGTAGTGTAAAAGGACCGTTTCCATTTCCACATGACAGGAGAGAGAGAATAGAATCCCTTGTCTCTAGACAGTCTGAAGGTAGCCCTGCGATATTCAGAAGAAAATCATTACTTTCTGGATCACCTGGAGGTACAATGTCTGATTTATTCACGATGGCTGACTTACCTGATGCGAGTTCTTTTGACGGATCGTTTCCAAGCCCAAGTGGTGGACTCACAAGTGGTGATAAAGATATAGAAAACTCAAGCATGATATTAAGTTTTCAGAATCGTTTTATTGGTCCGAACAAACCAACACTCGCAAAACCAGGTCGCAAGTTGGTACTTTCTGGTCTTTTTAGAAAAAAACATGCAAAAGGTGGATGGGGTCATCGTGCCTATCGGTTTATCCTATTTACTGATGTACTGATATACTGCAGTGAAGTAATTGGTAAGAAACTCTATTTTCGTAAAATGCTTCCATTATTACATATGAAAGTTGAACCAGAAGGTGACAGCGCAATGAGAATTATTAGTACAGTAAAAAGCTTTGTAGTAAAACAATTCCACAAAGAGAGTTCTGACACAATAAGTAATAGTGGAGACAATAGTATGGAAGATTGGTTATTTATAATTGATAAGACAATTAGACTTCATCGAGAACGAACTGGTGGTACAGCACTTGATGGAGTCACTGCTGCTATCCCAGAAGATGCTGGGAACGAATGCAGCTCTTGTTGTAAAAACTTTTCAATTCTATCGGGAAAACAGAACTGCAAGGCTTGTGGAAAGTTATTTTGCAAACCTTGCGTTAGCAAAACATATTACACGAGTCCTGGTGTCAAAGGTTCTGTTTGCTACGAGTGTTATGAAGAGTTGAGAGGAGTTACTGTCCGACTAGCTGCTGACATCACTAAAAACCCGGAACATAATCCTCCTGAAGAATCCAGAGCAACGTGTTGTTATGTTTGTGATTCTCGTTTCACAATCCTTCGAAGAAAAGAAGTTTGTTGGTCTTGTTGTGGAGCTGTTTGCGGCGCTTGTTCACCACACAAAACAATACTTCCTCGACTGGATCCTACAACTCCATTGAAAGTATGTAATCCTTGTTATCAAGGTTTACAGGCTCAGAGTCTTGAAGTTACGAGGAAGGCTGAAACTTAGTAGGTCACGGGTCTTCTTTTTATGTGCAACATTGTACTCGTCTTTCTGTTTAATTATTCTTGTTTCTTTTTTTTTGGACTTTACCGAAACAGCAGAAATTGCCTGGCAATCATAAGAAGAGGGGCTTTCCTCACAAACAGCAGTTTTCCTAATTGTTTGTCTTTTTTGGATTGCTTTTTTTTTTTTTTTTTTTTGGAATATTTTTTCGATTTTAAAACGATTTTTGTTTTAAAAAAATTTGTTTAAAAAAAAAATTTCTCTTTTTGGTTAAGAATAATATAATATAATATAATTTCTTTTTTTTTTTTTTTTGCGCTAGCCTAACAATAAAAACTTCCACTGTATCTGTGGCCTAACTAATGTAATGTAGTAATCAATACAACAGATCATGGATGTGATTGTTTTCTTTCCTTTTTTAATTATATTGAGAGGGACTGTATCCCTCTCAAAGGTCTTCAAAACTTAATCTTTGCTTTGCTTGAAGGTGTTGCCGAATAAGGTGGTGGCGATCAGTTTAGAGATCACCAAAAAAAGGCTGACACTGGTTTTTTTTTTTTTTTTTTTTTTTTTGTCATCTTTCCCTGTTCTACATCTCCTACAGTAGGTAGCAAGCTGGTGTATCGCCTACTTGTCTTTATCTCAAGCAGCAATTCTTAGTAGAGGTACTTCACTACAGAGTAGTGGTGTAGTTATTCTTCGGAATTATAGTTCATTGCTGATGCGGTGATTGCATCTGAAGTGACAACCTAGACTCGTTATGTGATACGCACTCTGAGGCATTCACCTGTTGCTTTTCTACTTAATGTATCTTTCTTTAATGACACATAAGTTAACACACCTTTCCTTCATATTCTCGTGTGACATCACGCGAAGGGAAATTCACATTTTCTAAACTCCGATTCTTATTGGACTCGCAGCGCCTAGTTTTTGTGCGTTGTCGACCTTTCGAACTCATTGATATTTGTCTGCAGTTTCGTCAGTTTTTTTTTTCTCTTTTTTTGCGATGATTAGCCGTTGGATTCACAGCCTGTTTGTTGCTGTCAAAGACCGTATTCACAGTGACTGTTTGTGCATTATGTCCACATAGAACTGTTTGTTATTCTCTCCTTTGCTTTTGATCTCCTAATAATCTTTCTTAGGATGGAATTAAAATAACCTGACATCGACACTCACCCTGCGCGATTAATGAGAATATAAGTTCTCAGAATTGTATTGGAGGTGGTTTTTCCTTTGTTGTTTATCATCCCTGCTCCACCCCACATTGGTCATTCACATTAGGTTTCTTCTGATGGAGTTCTAAAGATGCTGTGTGGGCTCATCAGGGAACTTAAGCGGAGGCTAGAATGTCTTTAGCAACGTATTTTCTTTAAGTGTAGGATTACAATCATCATGCCATACGGGTCAGGGTTGCTTTATTCTTAGCTTTGCGTTTTTTTTTTTTTTTTTTTTTTTTTTTGAAGTACATTGTACTGTACAACATAATTATATATGAAATGTTTTTCAGCAGCTTGGCATTTCAAGCTGTGTTTTGTGATCTTAAACATCGCAATAAGGAATTAGTGGTAGTTGAACGTATCTCTCTATGTTAGTTAACTTTGATACAATACAATGTGTTTATGTCCTGTATGAGTTTGCTCACACAAATTTCCCCCCCCATCTGTTCTTTTTGTTTTCCTTTCAATGCGTAGGACCCAAAAAAAAAAAGAATCAATTTGTCCCTATTTTCAGATTCCATTGCGATACTACGTTCAGAATCGAAATTTTATTTGTGTTAAGTCGTGTGACTCCTTGAGTGCCATTGATGAAGGTGTGGAACAGACTTCCTTCAATATAGTTATTCTTTTTTTTTTTTTTTTTTTTTTGATCTTGTGCTGCTCTCTGTTTACAATTGTGGTGTCGTCCCTATCCATGTCAGTGAAATCCATAAGGATTTATTTAAGCTTGCTCTACTCTGTAAGCCTCTTTTTTATTTTTTTCAGGTGGTGCGTCGTTCGAAATTCATTTCTCTTTGAGTAGTATTAAAATTGTTTTTATTAATTTTTTTTTTTTTTTTTTTTTTGCGATACCAATTTTTGGGGGAGTAAACAAAAAATGCAAGAAGGCGGCATGGCATGTCGCTGCATTATCCCAGGGGTATTCTTGTCAGAGTCTGGGATTTATTTATTTTTTTTCATCGACTGAAAAACTTTTTTTTTTTTTTTTTTAGCCTTGATATATTTTTAACGATTTGCTAACTAACTAACTTTTGACTGATAACCATTAATACTAGCTTTATACACGAACATAGTTGTGGTACCGAATAACTGGTAACCCGTGAGCTTCTTCAGATTAGATATTAAAAATGTTATTAGTCGTTGTTTCAGTTTCAATCTCTCTTTTCGTTCTTCAAGTCAGATATTATTTTGAATTCCATTTACATTTTTTTTTTATTTTTTTTATTGGTATTGTTTCTATCTTTTTGTTTTTTTGCTGCGAAACAATTTCTTTTTTTTTTAAATTGTGAATGTACACTTTACAATATTTATTTAAAAAACCTTTAACGGAACAAAAATTGAATTTGTGTTTTTTTTTTTTTTTTTTTTTTTTTACCTTTTTCAGTTAATGCGCAAGCCCGAAACCATAAAGGTTATGCTAATTGGCTAATTGCTTATGTTCAATGTAGTTTTCGGCCGGTTTTTATTTAATTTGCGATACCAATCGGGTAAAAAAGTATTCCTGTTGTATGAGTCAGAAATTTTTTCAAAAGTTTCTTTTTTTTTAAAAAATTGTTTTTGTCAGTTGGCGCGATATGTGCCTCCCAACCACTTCACTAGCAGCGCTGCCTGCTGCCAAACAGACATTAATTTGTCACTCGTGATATGTCTTTCCATTATATGCTGTTCTTTCCTTGTTTTTCGGTATTGTTTGTTTTTGAATTTTTTATTATTATAATTTATATTGTCTTTTTTGTTGTTAATAATCAGCTTTGTCAGTGCGTTTGCTCATAGGAACTCTCTACGTGTACGTTATGAGAACGGGATCTCGTTTGTGTGGTTAGCTGCGAAATCAAAGCAAATTATATAAAACAAATGATCAAATTAATACGAAAAAAAAAAAAAAAAAAAAAACATCATGAGTATTATCGTTAGCTTTGAATGACAACACTTTTGCTTCAGTAACAACATCCATACATTCAACTTGTGAAAATAAACGCTATTTTTTTTTTTTTTTTTTTTTTTTTTCCCTTACCCACTCCCCCCTCAAAAAAAGAAAAAAACTTATTTTCTTATTTGTGTATAAGGCTTGTATTTGTTAGGTTCCATGTTGTTGTGTTCAGCATCTTTTTGATTTCTTCAGTTCATCTCATCATATTATAAATTATTTCATTATTGCCAACAAAACACATGCGATACTGATTCTTAGTATAGTTGATGTAAGCGAATAAACCAACACATTTTCTAAGTGGAATACGAACAACAAATAACACATAAAAATGAGATTTGACCTTGTTAGCAATACCCCTTCAATAGTTGGGTTGCTGGCACCAGTGTGGATGTCGCTGCTGAAAGTGAAGATAAATATTAAGAATCTGATAACGTACTACCTGACGCTATTACTATTGAGACAGTTACTTTTGATGAAAAACTTAACAAAGAAGAAAAATCTAAAACCTGTTTTAGAAGTCATTTCTGTTAGTCACTACGCTGAGTCCGTGAGATGGTGCATGGAGCACACAGGAGTAGAGTTTGATGAGCAAAGAGATGTCGGAATTGTTGGAGTCTTCGCCTTCGGAAGAACGGTACCTCGCCTTCATATTGGTAGCTCAACTCTTTCGGATTCGAAACTAATACTTCGCTATCTGTATGGACACACGGGGAATGACTTTTTTAAACCGACTGATCAAGCGCTGCAATTAGAGAAGAAAATAGATCGCCTTGGGATGCATATCAGAAGATGGGGTTACTATCATTTACTTCGTGAGAAGAATGGTTTTCATAATGGATTAAAGCTTTGGGGATTGTACTCACCTGGTGTTCCTTTATATCAGAAAGCGTTATTATTGATGTTGTATCCAATGTTGAGAAGTTTCTTATTCTTGATTCTCGACATTAACAAGAAGGGAGCAGAAGCATCCTACAAAGTAGTCAACGAAATCCTCAACGACTTCGACCCTCTTGTGGCTGATGGAAAATATCTCTGTGGGGGATCTGATCCAACTTTTACAGACATTCAATTCTCTTCTCTTCTTTGTATTGCACATCCTCTTTACACGGGAGGTGCTCTCGTTCCTTCAACTGCTGAAGTTGTTTCTGAATCTGATGATCTCCTAAAATCACAATTGGCAGCTCTTCTTGAGCGTCCATCTGGTAAATTCGCCACAACTTTTTATGACAACTTTAGAAAACCGACAGCTGGTTTCTGAAAAAGTTGTTCGTTCGATTTATACTCCTCTTGTTGAATCTTTCTAATTTTGGATTTTTTTTCCACCCAAAAAAAAATCTTCGGGAAAGTAATTGTATTTAACTCTTTGTTTGACCTTATTCTTAATTTATCTATTTTTGTTGTTCTTGGTCTTGTGTAGAAGCAGCAGTTGAGGGGAAACTGTGTAACTTGAGCTGACTAACAGCAGAAACCTCTCAATTTTTTTTCTTTATAATTTTATGACTCCTTTTTCTTAATATTGATATAAAAAAATAGTTCTTTCGATGAGATCTGGTACATTTTTTTCTCTCTTCTTTTTCTAAAAACGCAAACAAAAAAGATTCCTTATTTTCGATAAGAAGCACTATTAAAAACTAGCTGAAACTAAGTAGGGACTTAGATGAAACTTCAAAAGTTCCAACTAACTAACTGAACCAAGTGGTAGCGTTTGGAATTTCGTTATCTTTAATTCCTTTTAACTACTATGAAACTCATGCATTTAACAAAAAAAAAAATTTTTTTTTTTTTCGTTCTTTGATAAGAACTACCATTGAAAAAAACTGACGTACTAGAAATTTCTTCTACCACTTTTTAGCTTTACTGAATAAAGCTAAAAAGTAACAAGTTTTCTATTAGTCTTGTTTGGAACCGTAAATTGGTGTATTTCTTTGATAAATATATTTAACCATCTCAGTTATCACATAAGATGGTAAACTACCCAAAATCGAAGAAGTCGTACTGCGCGGGGAATTGTCTGACGTACGTGAACCACAAGGTCTGTGAATTTTATTATAAATATTTCTTTATAAAATAAAAGAGCAGGAATCAATCACTGAACTCATAAACAGGTTGTCCAGTACAAGTCTGGTAAGTCCCGTCTCTGCGCTCAGGGAAAGCGTCGTTATGACGCCAAGCAGAAGGGATTCGGAGGACAGACCAAGCCTGTCTTCCACAAGAAGGCGAAGACCACGAAGAAGATCTCTTTGAAACTTCAGTGCACTAAGTGCAAGAGAGTGAAGTTGTCATCTATCAAGAGATGCAAGCACTTCGAGCTTGCCGACCAGGGACGTAAGAAGAGCAAGGACCCTACCTGGTAAACACTTTTTCTGTCGTATTCCTCGTGTCCCGTTGTAGTAGCCGGCTTTTGAAAAAAAAAAAAAAAAGTAATAATAATCACTACACGTCTAAATATTAATTATTACCTAAACACCAGTTTACACAACTTCATTAATATGAGTGCTACACAGCCAGCTGGTCAGAGTACCGTATCTGAGGCTCAAGTGTTAGCATCACTTGGGTGTTCGATTATGGATAATGGAAGGAAAATTGTTTGTAATTCTACTCCTCAGGTGTGTGTTAATGTAATTCAATGATCATCAATAAAATTCTCAAAAAAAAGAAAAACAACAACAACAACAGGGAATGCTCACTGTTGATGGAGGTTCTCGCGAAACAGTCGGAAAGAATTCGACAGTTACGAACTTCCGAATGCTTCGATTCCAACCAACTGGAGGAGTTTAAAAGAATCAAAGTAAAGTGCGATACTTTTACTAATCAGTTTCCAGTTATGGCATTACACCTCTTCGACGAGTGACAACAGCGTTGCATCGCAGTTTTTTTTATTTATTTTTTTTATTGTCGCACGACAAAACAAGTATTTCAATTATATCGAATTCAACGATCTGATTGTTTTGTTGTTTCTTCTTTAAGAGGTCGATCAGAAATTTGATTTCCCCCCTCCCCATCAGTATGAAGACGAAATAATCTGGTTGTTTAAGTAGCCAGACGTTATGGAAATATTAGTCACTAATCCATGTTCCGGAATGGGAGTGACAATAGTGTTGTTACCGACAGACTCATTCGATATATTCAGACAAAGAGTTTTTAAAGAGTTGGATTTGACGGATTGCGACTTGATATTCGCTGGAGACGTTCTTTGTGAAAATAACTTTCCTGGTTGCTTATGTTCTGGTTCTGAGATTGAAGTTCAACTATCAGAACAGGCACAGTCAGTACTGGCTCTCAAATTACTCGGTATTCACAACCCTTCAGCTAACATATTACTGGAGCATATTGACTCTAAAAAATTAGATGCCATACCTCTTTTAATAAAAGCTGGAACTGCACAACGAGGACACATCATAGCAGCATGTGAAGGTAACCTTGTCGAAGTAGTAAGAATGCTTATTGATTTGGATCTTCCAAGGCCGAGATTTCAATTAAGCAAAGCTCTCATAGTATCAGTTGTAAGAGAATACCGTGACATCACACGTCTTCTAGTAAAGAAGGATGTTGATGCGTCAGCTGCCTTTCGCTCTGCAGCCATGAAGGATGATCACGAAGCGGTTCAACTTCTATTTAGTAATTGTGTTATTAAAGACTTTGATTTGTTAATTAGTTTACATGATTGCGCAACAAACGGACTGCTTGATATGTGCAAATATATTTTACCAATTCTACGAAAAAGGAAAGCCAGCATGTCAACTAAACCACTTTTACAAGCAATAAGAGGAGGATTCGCTGACATAACAAGTTTCTTTATTGATAGTGGAATCCCTCTTGAAGAAGCAGAAGAGCAATCATCTCTCCCATTAGCTGTTGCTGTTGGTTACGGTAAGTGTGAGATAGCTGAACTACTACTTGACAAGGGTGTTGATGGTAAAAGTGAAACATACAAAGATCTGCTTATTAGAGCTGTCGGTACGGGTCTTCCTGAAATTGTAAATTTTGTACTTTCAAAGTGCAACACATCAGGTATTGAACGGGCATTCGCAGCACTTGATATTGCTCCTCCCGGTGATAATGCTTCAGTTATTGTAAATGAGTTGTTGGATTTTGTTGTGAAAAATGAAATTAAAATGTCTGAGGAAGTCGCTCCGTTTGCATTCGCAGTGTACAAGAATATGGGAATTTCAACGATAAAGAAACTGATAAAGGTTTTTGGATCAAAGTGTAATGAGTGGAATAGCAGTCACCGATGTGATACCCTTACGATGGCGTGTCAAAGTAAAAGAGGACCTGTTGATTTGGAGGTGGTGGAATTTCTCATCTCTCAAGGTGGTGGAGATGGTTCAGTGCCATACAGTCAATTCGCTGCAAGTAATAATGATCCTTCTCGTACATCTCCCATCATTGCTGCTGTCATCGGTGGTCGTTTTGATATCTTGGAACTAATTTTTAAATCACATCCGAAACCAAACTACATCGATACCCCAACACAAGATGGTAAGACTGCTTTATCAATATCTGCTGCGGATGGTAATATCGAAATGATAAAATTACTTTTACAAAATGGGTCTTCTCTAACATCAAATAACCGACACCACAATCCGCTAACTACCGCAATTAGAAAAAAGAAATTGGAAGCTACGAAACTACTTTTATCAGCCGGAGGTTGTGTTTCGACGATTAAGTTAACTGATTTCGCCTTCACTTCTCCTGACATTCTTCAGCTACTTATAGACTCTCATGGCAAAGACAAACAAGGCCGACCAGCAATCTGTCCCAAGGTACTCGTCAAGGCGGTATACGAAAATAAAGAAACAAACGTTGAACTCTTTCTAAAGAATGGTGTTGACCCTAATAGACGTGGTGAGGAATCGTACAACGCATTGTATCCCATGCAGGTATGTATTTTATATTACAAAGGTCTGAACTATGATCACGTGAACAAGAACAAATAAAAATAAACAGATTGTCTCTGGTACGGGTAACTATGCGATAGCAAAACTTTTAATTGAGTTCGGTGCAGTTGTTGATGCGAGAACAGCAAAACTACCAACTGCATTGTCAATAGCAGCTTCAGAGGGCAATGCAAACATCGTAGACCTTTTGATAAAACACGGAGCAGATCCAAATGCTAAGAAAGGAAAAGCAACAGCACTATTCAGAGCAGCAAAGAGAGGACACACAGCTGTCGTTGAAGTCCTCATTCAAGATAAAAGAGTCAACGTAGACAGCGCTACAATGTTAGGTAAGACACCATTCAGTTCAGCATGTTGTAAAGGATTCACTGAAATCGTTCAACTACTACTATCTGTAAATGTTGATATAAATAAATCTTGCATCGAAGGATTTACCCCTCTAGAAAGAGCCGTAACAGCTGGATACGATGAAATAGTCACCCTACTACTTGATCGCAACGCCTTAGTAAACTCACAAGCTGATGTGATAAGTTGCTACTACAAGAGATACAGAGAAGCAATTAGGATGGTTGGAGTCCCAGTACCAGTAGTTCATCCTGGATTTTATTTAAAGATGATGAGACGATTACTTGAAAAGGGAGCAAATCCAAATATAAAAAATTCCCTTCATGAGGCTACAATTGATGGTGAGGATACGGTTGTTAAATTATTGTTGGACTTTAAGGCTGACACTAGTCTGAGGAATAATTTCGGTCTCACACCCCTCCACTTAGCATCAAGTAGAGGTAGGATTTCAATTGCTTTATTGTTGTTGAGTAGGGGTGCTGATCCCTTTATAACATTTGAAGAGAAGTCTGCATTGGAACTGGCCGACAAGGAATTAGATTCTGAAATGATAAACATACTAACGAAAGCTGAGATTCACTCAACTCATAAGGAAACGGACAGGTGTCTTTCAAAAAGAACTTCTGCTGAAGACGACATAGAACTAAAACGTCCAAAAATAGACCAACAACCCGACAGTCCAACCAAAGCAACATCATTATCTAATAACGATTCTGACAACACCTGAGACGTTACATTTATTCACTTGTACTTCGTGCAGAACAACTCTCAGCGGTGAACAAACACTTGCCCTTGTCCACTGAATTGTTATGGTTGTCTCGCAAAACATATTTAGTAGATATTTTTATTAAGATATTCCGAAAAGGAAAGCAATTCAATTTATTATTTAATAACTCTCACACAGAAAAAAAAAAAAAAAAAGGAAGAAGAAAAATGTTGCGCGGTCTGCAACTCCAGCAGCATGCCTTCGACAACGAAGAAGAAATGAGTGAACTGGCGTACAACTATTGTAAAGCTCTAAAGGAGTGGTCTCGAATAGCGAAGAAGAATTGGAATGAAATGGTTCAGAGACATAACGCGAAGGGAAAGGCCGGGGATCCAAAGTTTTTATGGGCCAACAAGGGTCCGATTTCTGATAAATTTACGTCTACAATGGAAGCATCACAAGACTGGTTCAAACAAAAGGGAAAAGGTTCAGAAACTGAATGGTTTGATGCTGTGCTATCTCACGTTGAAGAACAAATAAAAGAAGAAACAAAGTCTTCAATCACTCCTCAAAAACTTCGAATAAAATATCAAGACTGGAGGAATGGAGGTGCCTATTGGAACCAGTCAGCAGAAGCAGCAAAAGCCAAACGTGAAAAGTCAGACAAACCCGTTAAAAAACGTCCTAAACAGGAAGAACAGGAAGAGATGCTAATTCCTGAAAGAGACCCTCTCAGCTATGGATATCACGACCCAACACGTTCCGCAATGAGAATGCGACTGTACGATCTACTCGCTGGAAACATTGGCAGCAATACTCCTGCATTTAGTGCTCTTACAGTTTTTCAAAATCAACTTACTGGAGAACCATCCCCTCAACAAAGTGACAAGAAAACACTACTACACCCTTCGAAATGGAACTCAACAGTTGTAGGTTCATTATTAAATAAATATAACGTCAGTGAAGTGATAAAAGGGGAAGCTCCGACAGATCAGAATGCAGCGAAGTGGTTAAAGGAAAATGATGCGGCAGCAAAAACAATGACTTTAGAAGTACCGGATAAAGTTGCAGAAGTTGTAGAGAAAAGATGTAAAGGATTAACAAAGGAACAGCTTGAGTCTTTGATGGCTGTGCCGGAACCAGAATCGGCAACTCCATCGGACTACGATTCTGAGAGCAGTGGGAGTACCTGTGAAAGTTCATTACCAGAAGTTGGAATTGAGGAGTTTCAGTGGGGTGCTAACGACCTCGACCCAACTCATTCTCTTCAACGAATTGTCGGTCGTTCTATCAAAGAACCGCCTTCACATGTTAATGATCAGCTATCTCGTACACAGCAGTCAGTTACTCCTCCTTCTTGGCACGAGTACCTCCTCGCCACTTCAATCGAATTTGAGGCATTCAAACAATACGGAGGCAGATCTAAACAATACAGCGACAGCTTAAATAAAGTTAGAAAAGAATTAGCAGTCAGGAACTCCTCACTCCGAAAGAAGCTAATACGACACAAAATATCTCCTGAAAAACTGGTAAAGTCAAAAAAGTGATATTGCGGAATCCGTTCGATAAAAACATAATTACCATTTTTACGTATTTCCCTATCCAACTACTCGTTAGGTGAGTCTGTTAACTACATCCTCTAATCTTTAGAGGATCAAAAACTTTCTATAATTACTTTTATCTGTTTGACATTTAATATTAATTCCTTATAGTAAAAGAGAAGGGGAAGAACCCATTATGAATTATGGAATTTCGTTGGTGTTGTTGACACACCTCGAGTCATCGTTTGAGATGCTGATGTCAATTCTAAAAGATAAATCTCTAAAAGAAAACTCTTGTGTGACCCAAGTCAGTGAAACAGCTGACGCAATAAATTTATTACTTCGGGAATCATGCACTGCACTTCAAGAGTTGATGTATGGCAGACCAAAAAAGGTTGATTCTGAGACAACAATAGGAAGGGCAGAGGAGGCTTTTTTATCTCAATTTTTATATCCGGAGGGAGTTGAAGCACCGCTAGCTGAGAAATCCCACAAACTGGGATCTGAAGTGAAGCCGACTGATGGAAAAGATTTTGGTATTCAACATTCTATAGAAATCATCTTGGAATCAATGATGTTCTCAACTCGCTCTGAAAGAGGAGCTTTATACCTATCTGATGGTAGCGGAGGTTTGATAAATGTCGCTCTATGCGATGCAAGTGGTTGTGCAACTTCTCACTTCCCATTGCGAGCTGGCATTCCATGCGCGGTTCACTCTGGTGGTGTTGCTCTAAATGCGTTTTCTAAATTTAATGAAAGAAGTTGTATTAAAGAACTTGACGCTTCCTCTGTTCTTTGTCTTCCTCTTCGACCATCACGTTTCACTGGAGACACACAAGTCTCGGGTGTGATTCTGTTGACAAATAAAAATGGACGAGAAGGTTACTTCACACCTGATGATGAAGGTATAGCAGCAGTGACAGCTGCTCTCCTTTACCGAATTGTTAATTTATATAAAATAGACCCTCTGAGTTTAGCGAATGACCTCATGAAGAAGACCGCAGAACGCAAAATTAACCAAACAAATCTTAAACCGAGTGAGAATTTCGCAATGTCAGATGCACTGGACAAGCAAGAAAATGAATCCGGTATTCAACAAGTTATAAAAAGAGTACTAGAAAATGATGAAGAAGGATGTGACGGTGCTGAAACTGACTCAGACTTCTTGAAAGACAATATGAATTTATCAAAAGGATGTATTGAAGTAAACCTCGCTCGTCTCGTTAAGGAAGCATCAGTTTGCCGTCGATGGATGTCAAGTGGATGGGAAGCTCAAGTAACTCAGGTAGCCGACACTCTCAATCTTAATGAGGAGTTAAAAGAAGAAGTTGGCAGACTCCGACTCCGCCAACGACATCTCGAACTGAATTCAGATGTTCGCAACGCTCATATCTCTGCTCAAACTAATAGAGATTCTGAAGTACTTCAGCAAGTCTTATCTTCAATTAGAGAAAGAAATGAACACCTCTCAGCTATTAGAAAGAATGAATTGAATAAGAAAGGATTACTACGAAACTTTGAATTTGGAGAACGGACGGCATCCGCAATCAGGCCATCAAAAGCTATCTCTCCAGAACACAGGCCTTCAAGTGTGGATGTTATTCATCGTCTTCAACAGAATATGAATAATATTAAAGCAATACCTGTAAAGACTGGAACATCTATCCGACGGAAGAGCACGTACACTAAGAAGAACTCAATAATGATGAAAGGCAGATGCAGTCCGAGACACACTTTACAGGGGCAGCGTCTGCAGCAAAGGAAGTCTGTCGTGAGAGACGTAAGTCCATCAAAGAGTGTTACTCTAGATGCTGGGATGGTTAATAATTTTAATGAAGGCCAAACAGATCATCAAACAACTGCTAACACAGTTCTGAGACCTGATTACAAAGACTCTCCACCACCACCACTTCGTATTTTACATTCAAATGGAAGCCCCATCAGTAATACGGAGACACACAGTTCAGATGTCAACGCTTGGGAAGATCCATTTTCTGAAGCATTCCCTGATCCGATAAATGTCCACTGCCCTGCGGTAGCTACTCACTGGAAGAAACCTCGACCTCCTCCTAGTAAGTCAGCTCTCTCTAGTCATCGTAAGTTAACATATCAGTCTTTTAGTAGAAAGAAATCATCTCAGCCATTTGATTGTTTAGCTCCAGATCCTCAATCAGGTAGGAAGTCTGTTTCTTTTCTCCATGTGGATTTTGACGAAAAATCTGGAACGCAACCTGTTCGCAAACACTCCCATGAGAACTAAATGTCTTTCTAAGTACAGTTGTTTAATAGTTCTCATGAGATATCTGAAGCTTCTCTTATTCGATAAGTTAGTTCTGTTTTGTTAGAGTGAAAGTAATAATCCGAAACGAATCCATTTACAAGTAGTCACCGCTATTAGTTTTGTGTGGCAGTCTTTTCCAAGATTCCCACCGTCTGAAATGAAATAACATATTGCATCCTTTACATTAATTAGTTTTATAGTTACACAATATGTCATACTCAGTGAGGAGTGATTCAGAGGGATGGATCCCATCACCATCAAGAGTGTTGTTGAATCCATGTATGAAGTGGATGTTACTATTGTTACATTGTATTGATAAGGAGGTATTGGAATTACCTGAAGATGTTTGTAAGATAATTGTCGAATATGGAAGAGAGATGTGGATTGTTGATCACCCGGGTATGAAAGCCATTACACATTCAAGTGTCGCTGTTACTAATTATCCAATATGTGCTTATCCATGTAAATGGTCACGTGGTGTCAAACTTTCTGAGCAACAAGCAGAATTCACAGTCACAGTCACTCAAGGAATAGACTCATTGATGGATGATCGATATATGATTGGGTTTACTTCATCTGAATCATTTGTTCATAATGATTACCCTGAGGGGTATCCAGGATCATTAATTTGTCTTGAGCTAGATGGATCTCTTATTGTTGGTGATGATACGATTGTACCTCTTGCTGAAGAACAATTGTCATCCGTGGTTAATGTTAGATTTACTGTTTCTGTTGCTGATCGTCGTATTGAACTTCGAATTAATGATCGAATAAGGAATGTCGTCATTCCAGAGACAGCAAACATATTACAAAACGCAGTTTTTCATCCTTTTGTTGTTCTTAGGGGAGGTGATGATAAGGTAGCAATGAATATCGAAAATTCGAATCTACTTTCACAGCATTGTCCCCATCCTCGGTGATGTAGACGAAGGTTCGGTTATTTTTTTTAAAATTTGTTTTTGCGTTGTTAGTTTGTAACGTCTTCTGGTCTTGACAGATCCACAGCTACTCTTCACAAAAGTCTTATTCATCATTACTTCTGCGACTTACCCGCGAAATATCTATTTTTCTTGATATCAAACTAGTTCTGTTGGGATTCGTCTTTATATTTTATATTTTATTTTTGTTTCTATTTAATATTTAAGTGATCAAAATAAAATATGAGAAAGGTAATTACTAATTCAGGAGTGGTACTCCGAAGCATGACGAAGAGGGGATCAGAACTATCGGAATGTATGGACATAATAAATAATAAAATAAAACCAATTGGAAGCAAAGAACGTACCTTTCGAGTTACGGGAATTGGCAGAGATTTAGAGTCTGGCGTAGCGAAGTATGATTGGGGAGATAGAAAGACATTGGGTTGGATAAATCGCGCTCAGTTTGGAGAACTGACAATGAAACCTTCGGGAGACTATGTTAGTGTTACAGATATCACTGTACCAGAGGGATTTACGTTTTCAACCTTTCATCAAAAGAAGGGTGGTCTTCCCACCCTTCCCAACTCCCCTCTACCAACACTCCGTGAGAAATCAGACTCTCTGGTCTCGATGTTTATCGCATCTCCGAGTCTACCAGCTGCTGAAATAAAACTACTAACAGATCGATACAGTAACATGTTCCCAGAGAGTAACTATGCAGTACAAAAGTATAGTCAGGTTGGTGATAAAGTATTTTCATCATGGGACCCGTCACTTTCACAAAGTGACAACGAGTCTGGTGAGGTAGTCGGATTCTCATTATTTAATCCCACTAACAGTAGCTCTCCGTCAACAACAGATATTGTACAAATAGTTAAAGAATGTAATATGGCAATGGATAGTAAAGGTTCCTTAACTGGATCAAACGTTGTCTGTCAGCAGCTATTCGGAGATCGCACCAGTCTTTACGGCAGAAACACTACCTTCCCCGCCGATACAACAGACACTCGCCGATGTCCGGCACTTTATTTAAGGGATAGTTTTGTGTGGCCAGGAAGTGTTTCTATTCTTCGATTCCAACATCCTAAGGCTTTAAATATTCTAAAGAGATGTTTAGAAAATGACGAGCCTATTGTAGTAATCCCGTCACTAGAAAGAGTTAGTGGAGAAAAGAGTGTGGTTGGGACTCTGTGTAGAGTTCAGTCACCTGTTTATAATACATTTGGATCTGATGTGTTAGCATTTGTTTATATGAAAGGTATCTCACGAGTTGTTGTAGACCCTTCGTCTGAAGAGCCTGAGGAATTTGGTAGTTCCACATATTCAAGTTCTGTTTTACAAGACCAGCCTGAAGAAGGAGGTATAGCAGACCATATTGATCATCTAATTGACGACATCACTTATAGACTTTGTAAAAAAAAGTATCTTCCAAAATCCCCAAATCCACAACCAGACGAACCTAATCAAGAAGAAGTGTCCTTCACATTAATGGCTCTAGCTGGTCACGCTAACATATTATCATCATACAAAGTAACTCATTCAGACTTAGCAAGCATGATGCTTACTACTTCAACTCTTACTCGATTAAAACTACTTTCAAGGATCATGTTAGAAGTAGCTAGCGAAGAAAAAACATTCCTTTCTGACTCTGGGGAAAAGCAAAACAAGAATTCGATTAAGGCGTGAGTACTAACTGCCTCGTGCTATTAGTCTATGATATGATTCCTTGTTAATGTTATCAACTCGCTTCCTTTTGCTTAAACTTGAAAAGCAGTGGGTGCTCTACAGAAGGGAGAGATTAAGAAGTTTCCTTGTTTTAGGAGCTCGCGCTTTTGGGATACCAGCGCACGGGAACTATGATTTCAAATGAGTACCATGGTCACAAGTAAGAAAAAGAGAGGAAAAGAAAAGATCGTCAGAAAGAAGATGAGATTCGCTGCTTGCTGCCGCCTACACAGCCATACCACTCACGTTGAGTTGATGGTTTTTTTTTTTTTTTTTTTTTTGCTTCCTTTTTTGGTCTGTTGAGTCTGGTCGACTTTGCTCTTCAGAAAAGAAAATAAGAAAATGTTAAGGCTGGCTTGTGTTTCCTGCTATTTCTATTTGTGTTCCAGTCATAATAAGTTAAACGTGAACATAATGTTCTCCTTGTTGTTGTAATTGTTAAATTAATTCGTGACTTTGTATTTATCATTGTTGATATATTTATACTACCATTTCATGTAGTCATCATGTGTGTGTGTGTGAAGCTCTGATTTTAGTTTTTTAATTATTTGCATCAATTCCGATTGCCAGGCTTCACTCATGCCGGCATTCCTGTTGTATATTTTTTACATACTAGTAGCCATTGCGCCAGAGCGAATCGCGAAGCGGGTTTCTTTTTGGTTGTTTTTTCTGTCAGTTTCTGCTTCAGCGTGTTGTGTACTCAATGATATTTGTTTTTCTACGATAAAAACAACCAATAATTTTCTGAAATTTTTAAATTTATTTATTCATTTTTTTTTTTTTTTGCATAGTTATTGGACAGGCTAACTATTTGTCGAAGTGTAAGAGAACTGCACATTGATAGTTTCGTACCGTCAACGTACTCTTATTGCGTTAACTCCTTCAATGTGTATCTGTTTGGTAGCATTCTAGTCTTACACGGAAAGAGAATGTGATGGCAATGTCTCACTGCATCAGATTCTTAACTGGAATAATCTTTTATCTAAACCTTTCGCAGAATCAAATAAATATAATGTGGAGGATTGCAGTACTTGTGAGAGCAAATCGATAACTGCGTGTGCTGAGTGACAATAACATTATTTTACTGCCAGACCTCACACACTAAACCTCTTTCAAAAAATGGCTGACGCAGTTTTTCAAAAGATGGCCCAGGCTCTGTCGACTCCAGTCGGTAAGGAAGCGGCTGCGAAAGTGAATGAGATCATCACCTACGAATTCCCTGACACTGGTGCTTCATATGTGATTGACTTGAAGTCGTGCAAGGCTTACAAAGGAAAGTGTGAAGACGCTGCTGCATCGTTCAAGATGGATGAATCTGTTTTTGTTGAGTTGGCCGGAGGAAAGGCTGACCCAATGGGTCTCTTCATGGAAGGAAAGATTGAACTCGATGGTGATACTGATGTCGCGATGAAGTTAGGGAAGGTGATGAAGAAGTTAGGCGACGCCATCTAAGTCTTCACCACTGATCTGACAACTTTCCTTTCGTTCTTCCTCATCGTCAGTCGTAGTCGTCGTTTAAGATGTTTCTAATTGATGTTTATAATTAAGAAAGTATTCTTAATTTGGAATACAAACTTTATCACATTAATAATAAAAGTTTACTCTGAAGGTATTCAAACCCTTTACTATTCCTTGTTACTGTACATCACATTCAACTAATAAGTGATGTTAAACAGATTCTCTTGTTCAAGTCTTTCTATCTCAATACCAGTAGTAGCTGGTGGGCATCTCTTATAACCAAAAGATGATGTGTTGATAAGTAATGATTGATTTATCTCTGATACTTTTACTACACGTATTCAACCTCTCCGTAAGTTACACAATATCAGATGACATGTGAAGCAGAAACATAAACAAAACCAAAGGTAAGATTCACATTCTCATATTCTTCCATACAACAGACACACGAGAACAATATGAATGCTGCTCGACTTGCAGAAGGAATACGTAACGGAGAGTGGAAGAACATGGTGGTACTAGTCGGGGCTGGTATTAGTTGCGGGGCAGGTATCCCTGACTTTCGAAGTCCTGGAGGGATGTACGACTCTCTCCGACCAGAGTTACTAACAGCTTCTCATGAAGACCAACAGATAATGAAACAAAATCCAACTCATGTAGTCGACTGGACACTCTTCAGTAGGAATCCATATCCCTACTTAGAACTTCGTAGACCTTTTATAATTGGAATTCATGAAGGAAAGTGGAAACCAACACTGTGTCATTTCTTCTTTACTGAACTTGCTGAAAGAGGTATGATGAGGAGAATGTATTCTCAGAATATTGATGGACTGGACTACCGTTCTGGTATGAAGAATGTGGTTTCATGTCACGGAAGTATTGGAGCAGCAGCATGTGAACACTGTGGTGTGAAGGTAGACAGTGATTGGTTTATTAATAAATTAAAAACATGTATAAAAGATATTTACGGGATTGATTCTTCTTCACCGAAGGAATCTTCTCCAATCAACTGCCCGGAATGCGGAAAGTTCGGAATCAAGCCTTCGACAGTATTGTACGGAAGGAACTTACCAAGTGACTTTTTTGAAGCGATGCAGCAAGATCTACCAGACAATGTTGACTTGTTATACATCGTAGGAACCTCTCTGACTGTTTCACCAGCGAATTCAATTGCTATGCGTGTTGCTCCAACCTGTCCACGCGTGATCTTCAATGCAGAGCCTGTTGGACATGGTCTTGGTATCAACTATGATGACGACTATGATACAAAAAGGATATCTTCTAAAGGAAGAGATACATTCTTTAGTGGGTCTGCTGATGACTCAGCGGCGATGGTTATAAAAGAATTGGATTGGAAAGATTATTTTATTAATAAATATGGATCACTTATGTCTGATGACTCTCTCAAAGTTCTTAAAGGAATCTAATAATAAAAATAATTAATATCGATAAGGGCTAGACTGACAAACTTTATCCTCCTAACCCGTTGTTTGTTTGACTTATTTACTTCTTTTTTGTGATAACTCGTTACTATGGTTAATGCTAACTTAATCTACTCCTAGCCCGTTCTAAATAGAACGAACGCTGCTTTTGATTTTGGAAGTTTGTAGTAATTCATCTATCTGATAATAAACTATTCATTATTCAGTTCTTCAAATAGTAGTGGGTTGCCTTAAGAATCGCAATGTTATCGAAGGTGAAATCCCCGACATCAACGAACAAAAACTACGTCCTGATGACTAGTTCTCTCTAACGAGGGACAGCGAGCAACAAAAACTCAACAGAGATAGAATGAGCAGGATATGAAGTACCCATCATGAGCTAACCTTCTTTAAGTGACAAACTAATCAATGTTTCGGATTCTTCTTCATAAACTTTCATTCCCTGCAGGCTGACATTAGTAAATAGATTTGAGTAGAATACTTGCTGCAGCGATAAACGAGATGCAGGTTTTTGTGACTTTCCCGGATTTGGGATTCGTAGCGGTGTCATTCACAGCTGGTGCTGATTCTCTCGTGAGCGACGTGCTGACTGCGGCAGCTGGTGAGTGGGATATCGATCCGGAAGATGTCGAACTCACTTTCGCTGGTGATCTTCTTTGCGAAACTGGCGGGTTGCTTGCCGTTCATGGAGTGGGTCCAAACACAGAGTTGGAGGTGCAGAGGAAGCAATTTCGGGTATTCGGCAAACGTTGGCTTGTTGATAAGTACATGCGAGAAAAGTTGCTCCTTAGACTAGAAGGAAACAATGAAGATTGCCTTTACCTAGACACTCTCACATTCTTAAAGGATGGTAGTCTTAGCCTTGATAGTGATTTACTTCCTCCTGTGGTCGAATCCATCTCGTTCCGCAATTCCAATTCTGAAGTAAAAGTTATTGCAGAAATGTTCTTAAGTTTTTCTTCAATCACTGAGCTTGACCTTTCAGGTCTCAATGCTGTCACCACTATTGGAGAGTGCTTCTTGTCGAATTGTTGTTCAATCACTGCTCTTGACTTTTCAGGTCTCAATGCTATCACCATTATTGGAGATTACTTCTTGTCGGGTTGTTGTTCAATCACTGAGCTTGGCCTTTCAGGTCTCAATGCTGTCACCACTATTGGAGAGTGCTTCTTGTCGGATTGTTGTTCAATCACTGCTCTTGACTTTTCAGGTCTCAATGCTATCACCATTATTGGAGATTACTTCTTGTCGGGTTGTTGTTCAATCACTGAGCTTGGCCTTTCAGGTCTCAATGCTGTCACCACTATTGGAGAGTGCTTCTTGTCGGATTGTTGTTCAATCACTGCTCTTGACTTTTCAGGTCTCAATGCTATCACCATTATTGGAGATTGCTTCTTGTCGGGCTGTTGTTCAATCACTGCGCTTGACCTTTCAGATCTCAATGCTGTCACCACTATTGGAGAGTGCTTCTTGTCGGGCTGTACTTTAATTACTGCGCTTGACCTTTCAGATCTCAATGCTGTCACCGCTATTGAGGAATGCTTCTTAACGGGTTGTTCTTCAATCACTGCTCTTGACATCTCAAGTCTCAATGCTGTCACCACTGTTGGACATAGTTTCTTGTGTGGCTGTTCTTCAATCACCGATCTTGACGTTGCGGTTCTCAATGCTGTCACCACTATTGGAGATTACTTCTTGTCGAACTGTTCTTCAATCACTGCGCTTGACTTTTCAGTTCTCAATGCTGTCACCACAATTGGAGATTACTTTTTGTCGGATTGTTGTTCAATCACTGCTCTTGACCTTTCGGGTCTCAATGCTGTCACCACTATTGGAGATTACTTCTTGTCGAACTGTTCTTCAATCACTGCGCTTGACTTTTCAGTTCTCAATGCTGTCACCACAATTGGAGATTACTTTTTGTCGGATTGTTGTTCAATCACTGCTCTTGACCTTTCGGGTCTCAATGCTGTCACCACTATTGGAGATTACTTCTTGTCGGGCTGTTCTTCAATGGCTGCGCTTGACCTTTCAGGTCTCAATGCCGTCACCACTATCGAGGAAAACTTCTTATCAGATTGTTGTTCAATCACTACTCTTAACCTTTCAGTTCTCAATGCTGTCACCACAATTAGAGAATACTTCTTATCGGACTGTTCATCAATTACTTCGCTTGACCTTTCAGGTCTTAGTAGTGTTTCGGATGTTGGCTTGTACTTCCTCGATTGCTGTAAAGAACTCGAATCTATTCAGCTGCCGAGGGGAAGTGATTCTCTCTTTGAAGTGAAGTCTTTTGTTATAAGAGAATTGAGAAGTTTAAATTAAGAATAAGATTAGAAAGTGCGTGTTGAAAGAAAATAAAAAAAGTAAGTTTCGCAGGGAGTAGTTTGGTAGTGTTTAGTTTCTGTTTTCACGGGTAACACATAATAATAATTTATTGTATTAATCGAGGTTAGTTTACTTATAAATTGAGAAGTGATGTCGTTGGAGAGTACATTCAAAGTCTTTTATTGATTGATTTATTTATAAAATTATTTTATATTATCTGCTTACAGATGGCATGAGGGAACCCTCTGGTGAAATGGTATTACAGTTGGGAAGTAACAGTGGTTTTGAATACAACAATTGCAGGAGTGGATCATCACTTCATCACAGATCACAAGACACAGAAGAGAGTGATACCAATGCAGAAGACCCTCGAGTCAGCCTCAACACTCAAAATGATTTAATGACCCACGACCATGCTCCTACTGGAACAGTCTTTGGAACTTATATTAATATTCTAAAGAATATAGTAGGGTATGTGGTTTTTGTTTTACTTCACAGTCAACTTAACTAAAAAAAATTTAAAAAAACAACAACATAACCAGTTCTGGAATGTTAAGTATTCCGTACAGCTACTCTCTTGCTGGATGGGGTACTGCTCTGATGGTAATGTTTGGATTACAGATAGCTGCGGTAGTAAATTTATATTTCATAATGAAAAGCTGTGATATGATAAGAGAAATGGGTATTGATGCCTCATCTTACAAAGGAATGGCAATCGCAGCTTGGGGAGGAAATGCCGGGAAAATCGCAGACGCGATTGTCGGATTTTACACCGCAAGCACACTCGTTGCGTATGGTATTCTTGTGGTACAATTCTTTCAACCTCCAATGAGATTAGCATCTATGCCTAGTTGGATGACTAGTAAACCTTTTATTATATTCATATGTGCTGTAGTACTAATTCGTTTGTGTACTTTAAAAAAGATTGAAGGACTCAAATTTACATCAATATTTGGAAACATCTCTCTTCTATACGCTACAATTTTAGTATTCTCAAACTTCTGTAGCTCTGAGGTGTCCGATTCCGTGTCAGTGACTGTTGCAGGTGCTGGAGTCCTTCAGGCACTTCCAATTTTCGTATTTTCTTACAATTTCCACTACAACATGCCAGTTTACTACAATGACTTAGAAGGACGTTCTATAAGGAAAATGCTTCTTATAGTCGCTGCTGTGTACACTACTGTCACTGTTTCTTATGTTGTAATTGGTATTAGCGGATACTTTTCTTTTGGTGATTTAGTAAAGAGTAATGTGATGGAGAGCTTACCTAACGGAACAGCTGTTACTATATCAAGAGTACTGTTGGGGATGATGATTGTTTTTACGTATCCGGTAGTTCAGTTTGCTACGAGAGGTGCTGTTGCTAGGACGTTTGATTTATCAGAATCTTCAATCTACCTCGCTATTGGTATTATAACTGTTACAATGTTATTATCAGCACTCATTCCGAATATTGGAATCGTACTTGGATATAATGGAGCAATATTTGGTGTTGCACAACACTACTTCATCCCTAGTCTTGCGTTCTATAACATATCTGGTCGTTCTGAATGCCAAGATAAGATCCCTAATGTGTACCGGACAGGTGCACTTTTTGTTTGTGCTTCTGGAGTGATAGTCGGAATACTTGGTCTGGTAGGAACTACAATTAATATCATAGAAGGAAACAGTCGGTAATAAACACTGCGAGGATCACCACGAAAAGATTCAGACTTAGCACGTATGGAGCTAAGCCTTGAAGTCACATTATTTACAAACTGTTAACGATAGGTTTTGTTTATATCTATCCCTTTTGTATTAAGAATTGATAGGAATCGATAATTTATTATTAGTTAACGTAATGATATATTTAACAGGTTCCATTTGGTAATAAATATGGATCCACATCCTCGGGGTCAAATCCCAGAGAAGAGATCATGGTGTAGGGGACTACTACGGCAGGGTTGCTGGTGGGGAGATGAGTGTTTGTATTTTCATGTTGATGATTGGGTAGACGGTCAGACCGGACAGAAAATGTTGCTATATAAAGATAAGAAACAACTTGTGAATATATTTACTACAGGACTACGGAATGCTGGTAGGCAAGGCGACGCTGTGCTAGCAACACTACAGAGATCCTTACCCAAATCAGGATATCAAAAAAGAGTTACGTGGGAATCTTTAGAAGAATTGATTTGCTTAGTTTGCGAAACACTTCACAGAGACACAGAAGGAGCAAACTCCACAATAAGAAATATTTGCAAATGTTTGTTAGTTGAACTTCGTCCATTCATAGAAAGCAGTTCCAAACACGATAAAAAGGAAGCAGCAAAACACCCAGGAGGGGGAGAAATCGCCGCACGAAAAGCTGATAAATTAGCAGACGATGATAGTGATGACGGGGAGGGTTCAATTAATACTCCGCAAGACATGGAATACTTCAAAATGTTAATGACAAAAATGTCCTCTGCGATGGACAACAGCCCTGCAGAATCCGACAACTTCCGACTCCCTCTTTGGATGCGAAAAGAGTCTGGAGAAAGCACAGCCAGCAGCACCAATAACAATGAAAACTACCTTTCACCTGCGGAAGAAAGTTACGATTCAAGAAAACGACAAGAAACTACATAATGCTGAAAAACATATTCTGGCACGGATTTTAGTCTATACCTATAGTGTGCTGCTGTTCACAGCCATTCGAAGAGTCTCTATTATGGAGGACTTACTTCGATTTTACACACCTCACAAGGTCAGGAGACACCCGTTCAGCGACGTACAACAGTCTTGTCAAGCTTCTTTATGGCTTGAAATCCTGATGATTTTTACAAAGAACTAAGAAAGAAAAATAAATAAATAAAAAAAACAAAACAAAACAAAAAAAAAAACACTAAAAATAATAAAAAGAAGAAAAAAAAAATACAAATAATGGGAAAGAAATACCTTGATGTTTCGGACTCGGTAGCTCATCAGTGCACCAATCGTTGTTGGTGCACAAGTTAAAAAACCATCAGGAAAACAAGAAATTTCAACCTGCTGGAAGTTCCTTTACTCCATTTTACTAAGCCTTCCTGTGATACTAACCGAATATTAGCTTACGTTGGATGTGCTCGCAATCATATAATACGCTCATCGAGACAAGCTTGCGGGTTAGCTTTTTTTTTTTGTTTCCCCTGTCCCTTTTTTTTCCGTAGGTTTTTTTTTTGTGTCAACTTGGCATAACATTAAAAGTCCAGAAAGAAAAACAAGGGGTAAAAAAATCAGTTGTCGGAGACTGTTGTGAAACGTTCCTTTGCCATCCCGATTCCTTTAGGAGAATTCGGGGGTTTACTGGGCCTTAGCAGCAGACAACCAATTGAGTGCAGACTCTGTCGCTTGTTGTGAGGCTTGAGCAGGTTACACCCTCAGCCTTGGTTCTGTTGTGCCGATTCTTGTGGTAGTTTCTGACTATGACCCCTACTTATTGTCCTTCTCTCGGTTACAAACAATCAAATTTTACCAAACAAGAAAAAAAATGAGAAACAAAAATTTCTGATTCCAATTTCATTCTTCGGAATATCTGTGGGATGTGTCCCAGACAAATTATTTACTTTTTTTTATTTTATTTTTTTTGCCCTTCCTTTTTTTTTTTTTTTTTTTTTTTCAGAGGAAAAAAAAAAAAAAAAAAAAAAAAGGGAAGGTGGTAGGGGGGGGAGGAAGGAAGTAGTAATATGTAATTATATTTACTGTATTTATAAAAAAAAAACATGGAGAAATAAAAAACCTCCAAATCTCCAAAAAAAAAACGACCAAGTCCTCCACATTTGGGTACTCCACGCACATTAGCAAAATTTGGGTTCCGGGAAAAAATCTTTTTTCACTTTCTGGTGTCCATCTATTCTACATTATGAGCCGCATATCGTAAAGTCTCGACCTCTGCCAGCTGGAGTCACATGTATGAAAGAAAAGTTTGAATAGCTCAGGCTAGTTCTACAAGTTGGTTTGTGTACCGCATAAGTGCATACCAACTTAGTGGGGTTGGTTAACAACTATGTACACATAAGTATAGTTCATATTTGGAGCCCAGAAACGGCAACATACACAAATAACATTGTTGGTGGTTGGTTGTACACTAGTCTTAATAAGAGTGATGCAGTCTATGCTCTCTTGAAGCTTGAAGCGACTGAGTAATGGTAAGCAACTCCTCGCTTGGCCACTTCGAGAAGTTCTTTGTTCATTCATCTGCTTTTTTATTAATCTCAACACCACCTTGCTCACTGTCTTCGGGGGTTCAAAACGCTCGTCTTTTTTCAAAAAATTGTGATTGCCTGCAGAAAAATTTCGTGCCTGAAAACATGCCTTAAGACATCTGTTGTAAAAAAAACCCTCCAAATTATATTTTAGAGAAATCTTCCATCTTTTTTATTTCCGAAATTGTTATATTCTAAGTTTTCTATACACCATGTTTTCTATAAATACAGTACTGATATGATATAATATTGAAGAAAAAGAAAAAAAAAAAAAATCTTTTTTTATTTTTATTTTTTTTGTTTTTTCTCGGTTTACGCACCGATATCCTTAACTTTCCTGTGTCCACCACACTTGAGAATTTCCTTTTCTTATTTTTTTTTTTTTATTTTTTTTTGATGCACTTAACTGTTGTCCTTATTGTTAAGAATTAATCATGGCTGTACTATACGGCAGTCATGTGTGAACAAGGCCTAGAGGCAAGAACCAGCCTCTCCTAAAAATGATATTACTATTTGCAATAATTTCCGTAAATGACGGAGGTAAACAGCCTCCTACGCTTGACTTTTTTTTCACGCTTGGATGTAGGTGCTGAATCTCTTATTATGACTGGTAAGAAGGCAGAGTTTCATTGGTCTATGAGGGTTTATATTTACTTTTTTTTTTTGGGGTGTGAGACCCAACAAATTTCCGTTACTCGCCCAACCCACTTATTTTCTCAAGTTGTTGTAACTTTAATATCTAGACCCGTTAATTATTTACTTACTAGTGGTTTGAATCTTTCATATATGTTGAGCTCAACATGCTTCACAACGAAAATATCACTCCACCAATTCAAAGGCAATCGCGACGGTTATTTTTTTTAAATTTTTTTATTTATTCCTTTATTACTATGAAAAAACATTGGTCCGACAAAAAAAAAAAAAAAAAAGAAGTAGTATTGAAGAGGCTGCAAAGTGTCCCAAATCTTCTATTTTTTTTTTTTTTTTTACCTTTCTCGGAGAGTTTGGTCTCAGAAACTCTAACAAAGCGAAGCAAGTCTCTTGGCCCTCCTTTGATCGGGTTTTTGTAGCCAACTGGGTACAATAATTTCCTTCCCTTTATTTTCTGTTTCTACTGTCCTTCAGTGGAAACGAGTCTCAATAATAATGACAATATATATGTGTGGTACTTGTATGGAATTTCTTTTGGGGTAATAGACGAAAAGTCTCCTTGCTGAAAAGCTTATTGCAACCTAAACGTGTTTTTTCTTTTTTTTTCTTGAGCAAGTGTATTAATGCCTGACGACCAGTCACCGAAGTAGTACCGCCTTACCCACCTTTCCCGCCTCACTTAAGTGCTTTCTGTTTGACAGATGATTATGACTCGTGATTGAGTTATGTCTATTTTCCCTTTTTTTTTTTTTTTTTTTTTTTTTTTTTTGAAAAAAAGAAGGATGCACTCATGCTTAAGTAGCTGCCTACGTCTGACATTCAGAATAGTGCGTCTAGTATGTTGAACTGTGGGGATTGTTCTCTTAGTTCATTTTCGAAATTCTTTTGACTGCAGCACTCATGGTTCATTCCCACTTCTTTAGTTCTGAGGTAAAGTCTAATGTGTTGTCAACTTTACGAATCTTATGACTTCTCTGCACTCGATGAGTGCAGAACAAGCAGCAAAAAAAAAAAAAAAAAAACCTTTAATTCATTTTCTATAATTTATTTTTCTTTTTTTACCGCGGCCATGTTAAGAAAAAAAAAAAAGGTCGAAAAATGAGAAGCAAAAAAAAGACAACAGCGGATTTTTTCTTTTTTTTTTTTTTGTTGTTATTTTTCTGGTAATAATTTTGTTACAGGTTCATCTCTTTCGCTTGCGCACAATCACTATTGCAAACAAAAGTTTTTTTTTTTTTTTTTTTTTTCACGACGATATTGAGTACGGAAAACTGAGATTCCGAGTCACATTTTTTTTCTCCCTTTTCCCAATTATGATATGTTTACAGGCGGAGATACTTCAGCGCTGTTGTACCTGCCTTGCCCTCCTTTAAGTCATTCTGTCATCATTAGTTAGGAAGGCAACTAGCGTTAAAACCCCATGTCACTAACATATTTATTATTTTCTTGGAGTTGAAGTAGAAGAATAACGTTCCAACCCAAACATAACAAAAGTTATTATTTAGATGGCCTGCAGGAGTCCCTGTTACACGTAAACCCACTAGTGTCACTCCCCTCATGACATGTACTTGCACCGTGGTCTTTATTTCTCGGTCTAGACGTTGCATTCGGTTCGCTACGGCGGTCAGAAAGTGCACAAAAAAGAAAAAGAAAAAAAGGTGACGTGTGCACAGCTGTTTTGTTTTTTCATTTCTGCTAAGTTGTTACAAATTAGTTTCTGTTTGTTAGTTCGATGTCCTGGATGGTTGCCAGTTAACAATTTGTATGCCGAATGATATCGGAAGGTATGACTTTGTTGTGTTGTTGCCTTACTAGGTATTGCAACCCTCCCGAATCTGCTTAAGGTAAATGCGAGGTTATATTGTTAAGTGGTGATACCGCATGTGTGTATACTTCTCTCTGCTTAGTTTGGTGTGCTGCGATTACGGGAAAAAATACGTTCCGCTCCAGTACGGCTTTTCTGTTACTGATGTCAATTCTTGATTCATCCCTGCCCATCTCCCTGCCCCCGCTTTGTTTGAAAACATCGTAAACAGGAACTGTACGCATTACCAAACTTATGCTTATTCCATCATCGTTCTGCCTGGTTGCAATCACAACCACCAGTTTCGTAGTAAAATCTTTTGAACTATTCACGTATATAACTCCCCTCTTATAATAAAAGATTTCTCGTAGTCTCCCTCTCCTTGCTGCTTGTCACTTTCTGTATCTTTTATTGTTTTTAAAAGAATATTGGATTAGCTTCTTCGTGTTTTATACTTGAGTGGTGTCAGTAATTCACTGGAGTGTTGCATTAGTATTGTGTTGTCGACCTTTTGACATTTATTTCATTTGTTTTTTCTTATCTCACCCGATCATTCAAGATCGTAACATAGAGTTTTGAGGCTCTTCGGAGGTACCCGATTCTCCTTAGCAACCACTAAACGCCAGGTAAATTAAAACGCCTTCTCAGGGACACCAATATAGCATACTGCAAGGGGAAGCCGATTTATTTCTTTTTTTCTTCCCCCTCTCTTTCTCTCTGTACTTTTATGTGTTTTGAGAGAATCAGAAGCTTATTCAATGAGTGCGGATGTAGGTGCATATCCGCATTGTATCTCAAGCATATTTAAGGTTTTTTTTTTTTTTTTTTTTTTTTTTTTTTCAAATTTGAACAAAGTATTGACTTTTAATCTAAAGCCCCTTTCACATCCGATGTTTTAATGTTCGCCTCGACTCGTCTTCATCAGTCATCCTCCTTTTAACTTCATCGAAGGAAAAAGAGAGAAGTTACCGATAATTCGATATTCGTTTACTTTTTCTTCTATTTTCTTATTACTATTTTTTATTTTCTTTTTTCTTTTTTAATTCTCCAAAGAGGGATATTTTGAAAAAGAAAAAGAAAAAATAAAAAAAAAAAAGAACTCCTAAGCTATTATACGTTAATTGGGTTGCACCCATGCACGATGCTTGTCTGCCTTTGTAACTCAGTCTCCTTCTTCGATTGTTCTTTTGAAGTTTAATGAAAAAAGCTAGTGCGAGAGATGTATTTGTGAGAATCAAGAATGACGGTGACTGTGGCCTCCTTGTGGGATGTCGAGTTGATCTTTGTGAGAAACACTTAACACTTTGTTAAAATGAAATAAACATAAAAGAAATGAATGTCTTTAGACAATTACCTGCTGATACTTTCTCGTGTGTACTAAAGTTGCATACAGTACCCTAAAGAGGGGCGAGCATAAGCGATGGGTCGCTGTCTTATTCACCACTATGAATACTTTCAACTGATACTTTTTGATACCACTTTTGATGTTTTTCTTTTTTTTAAAAATGTGTGTAGTACACATATACACAATAGTGTGTCAAAAAATGAAATCTTGTTACCCAACAAAGACCATGTGCTCTATAGTCACTTTTTTTTTTTTTTTTTTTTTTTTAATTTAAATATTCTAATAACTCTATTTGAAGTGTTTAGGTTGGCTGAATTTTGATTTCCTAGGCTTCGTAAATAAAATAGTGACTAGCACTGAGTAAAGAAAAATCCCATCAAGATAGTGAGACTTGTTTTCTTATGATTTTTTGATTGTTCAGCTTTATTTTACTCCTTCTGATATGCCATCAAGACAGTTAAATAATGAGCTTTCTGTGCGTTTTCTTTTAGTTTAAACTACAGTGACTGCAGTGGTTCTTGGTGGTCTTTAATTTTCCTTAAATTTCGTTAGTTGAGAGTCTCGCTTCCCTTGTGAGCGGTTTTCTTGTTTTTTTTTTTCATGAATCTGACGTATGCAACCAAAAAAAAAGCAAACAAACAAAACAAACAAATAAAATAAATTCTAATGTTGATTGTGAGCATGCAATCGACTACGGCTCTCAGATTATTTCATGCTCGCATTGTTTAATGTAAAAAGCGCCCATTTTCAGATACCTCCTTTAATTTTTTTTTTTTTTTTTTTACTAAAAAGATATTGTTGAAAAGCAAAAAAGAAGGTGACAAGTCACTCGCTAAATAAGGAAAAATAAAACAACAAAAAAAAGGGAAAAGGGAGAACTATATTTTTTTTTTTTTAAAGAGCTATAAGCTGTCGTCGTTATCGGAAGGTCGTACAAGAAAGAAAGCCAGAAATAACGAAGGGGGTCAGTTCATCTAGACAGCAGGACAGTTGCCATGAAGTCGGCATCCGGCATGGTTTTTCGATGTGAGAATAAAAAAATAATATGACAAGAAACTTTTTTGTCTTGATTGGTGTCGGCTCTCCCTAATCTCAACAGATAGCTCACCCACTATCAGGGAACCCGAGATACAATTTACATCAAATATATTAGTTTTCCGGAGGGTTTGTCACAAGTTCATTGGCAGCCCATAAGCAAGGTTGCGTCGCAACACCGTCGGTGGTGTTTTTGAGAATTGACCTTTAAAATTAAAGTTATCAAGGATTAATGGACGGCGGCTCACACATGTAGATAAGCATGTGTGTCACTGCTCGCACGGTAGTCTTTCACTTTTGGTTAGGTCTTGTTTCCCAAATTTACTTGCATCATCTTACGATTCTTTTGTATTTTGTTTTAGTTTTTGTGTACTTTTCTTTTTCTCAGTACGTTCTTTTTATTTCTCGTTTTTTTTCTGTTCTTTTCTTGCGACACGATAGAATGAACTTTGGAATCTAAGCAGTTGTCAGGGTGCCGTGAGTTGCCGTTTTTTTTTAAAGTTCCTCACCTGTTTCTCTTCCTTTATATACTTTGTGTAAAGAATGAGGGGATGGTGAGTACGTGTCTTTTCGGTTCTGGTAACTCACGCATTGTCTTTTTTTTTATTCTTTTTTTTTTTTTGCTTTTTTGCCTTTGTTCGGTTACAGCAAGCTGAGGAGATCTGCTGCGACGATTTATGACCAGCATCGCAGGAAACATCCTTTTGGGGAATAAAATACTACAGAAAAAACTAAGCTGTCATAATATCCACATCCCTTTAGGCTGCCCCGCGAAAGCTATATGCACAATGACGGTCAATAGACCAGCTGATTTTTCCTTCAGAAAAATGTAAACGATATAGTTGAAAGGCTTCTTGTTGATTAAATCCCCCCCTATTTTTATTTCCTCTCCATTATTTATTCATTTTATTCTGAAATAAGCAATTCAAACTGCCAGTCAGCAGAAATCGAATGATCGTTGCTAAGATGCGCAACCGAAACTTATTCTGCCGTACCCAAAGTCTTCGAAGGCGAAAGAATGCAGTGTTGCGAGGATATTTTAATTTTACTTTTTCCTTTTCCTGTTCATTTTCTTTTTTAAGAATCGCTCAGATGCGATCTTTCAAAATAAGCATAGGGATAAACTCTTACACATGGTTAGTGATACCAAAGGGATACCAACGTTCTCTTTGCGGGGTTTCCTTGGTAGTAACTAAATGATAAATATTAATCCCAAAACTTGGAATGGAAAGATCGAGAAAATGTGAGTAAAAACACAACTTGTTGACAACTCACAAGGAGATTTAGTGGGCATTGATAGTCCAATTCACTGACTAACTGCTTACAGATAGATCAGTAAGCGTTCTTCTGGTCTGGAAGCGGTCAGGATCTCGAACTGGATTCAGCTGAAGAGATTGTCTACAAAGACCTCACCTAATGAAGATAACAAAATCGCAAATCACTCCACGAGATGCTGACCGTGATTCAAGCGCTGAGTGAATCTAATTCTGTTATTTTGAGATTGTTTCCCCATAATTATACTTTGTTTCGCTGAAACTTCTTGATGTAATGCTTTTGTTGATTTTTTTTCTTTCTCTCTTTTCTTTCTTTGGCTGCGAACGCACTACAAGTGCACAAACAATTTTTTACTATCATTCGCAATAAGTTGTTAGCGAATGTAAATCTCGGTTTTAAGAATAAGAAACCGCTTCTGTTTTCTTTTTTTTTCTTCTCAAACAATACAAGACGCGGTTAATATATTTTTAAGACAAATGCGTTTGAAGGGAGTGACTCTAGACTTGGAGAGCGATATCTCTCAAAGAGAAACTGAAGCACAAATGCGAGCGTTTCTTTCCTTCACCAGAATAGCCTCAACGTCACTTGACATCTGGTCAAACGAGTTGCTCTGGAGAAAACTCACGAATGTCTGGAACCCGAATACCTCTCTGAGGCATTGTTGCGGGCCCTTCAAAATACGAATTTGCAACTCAAAAAAAAAAAAAAAAAAGGGAAAATTTCGAAAAGAAATAATAAAAATATCGGAACGTATGATAAAGTACTTACGAAGGTTCCTTGAATTTCTTTATCAATCCCTACGGAATAAAATAAAATAAAAAATTGAAAATAATAACTTTGTTGTTTATTTTCCTATTGTTGTCTTTCCCCCCTCATGATTTACTTTTACTAGTTTTTTTTTTTCTTTCTTCTGCTTTATCCCGACATTTGTCTCTCTGGAGTTTCAAACCATTACTTACTTACGTTCAGCTTTCCCGTTATTTCTTATTTTGCAATTATTATCATCGTTCCTTGTAGACTCTAAGGGTGACTACAGGGTTGTTAGGATGTCATCAGTTGGAGCAATTAACAGCCTTTCACGTTGTCATTGTAAGTCCTCTTTGTTTTTTTGTTTTCTTCTTTTCTTTTTCCTCTTTTTCTGGGGAAGCGTTAGGCGGCTTAGAACCACAGGCGTTTTGTACCAACTTAACGTAAAAACGTTTTATAATACTGCGATGTTGAGACTGACTGCTCTGAAACTTAGGACTCTGACTTGTCTTCGAAAATAGTAATCGCATTACCATATTTTGACAAGGAAATAATTAAATAAGTATGTCTACATTCGAGGTGATCAAATCAACGTTAACAGATGTTAAGTCACTACAAGTGACCTAGGACGGTAGAACCGATTCTAAGACTGGCCAACTATCCCCTCCTTTTTTTAAACTATTCATACCTTTCATCTCTTATTGTCATTACTTTTTTTCGCTTCAAGTCAAATTTTCGTGTTTTGGTTTCCCTCTTGAGTATAATATATCCCATCAGGTATGCCTCCCAGGAGTGTTTGACGAAAAACTATTTTTTATTCCCTTGTCCCTCTCCCTTTCGAGTCTCGTTTGGTCGGAATATTGTAAGGTACTGAGACCTAAATCTTGTTAATCTTTTATTTCAAGCTTACTTGCTTTATGGGACCTACAAGGGAAGCCAGATCAAAATGCGGATTTTCTGCAGTTTTATTTTAGTAGCAAAAAAAAATACTTTTCTTTTTGGATATTTTGAAATATTTTTTTTTTTTTAAAATTGCTCTCCTCCTCCAACCCCCCTCAAGAAAAAAAACAAAATCCTTTCATTTTATATTTTAGTTTTCAAAATCCCTCCTTGACCTAAACTTCCATCTGGCACTCACAATTGTTTAGCAGGTTATCTAGTATGGTTGAGTGACTGTTTCGTGATTCCTTCCCTTTTTTTTTTTCGTTTAGGCAGATGAGATTTTGTTTTGTTGACCATATTATTGACATCACTGAAGACGGGCGAAGAGTTGGGTTGCAAAGACTTCTATGAGAAGTAGTGATTGCCAGTTCTTACTTATGTTCGTAGTTGTCACGTCCTGTTTTCTGCATGTGGTATCATCCTCAGGAATTTCATACGTCTTTTCTCGCCAATGGGAGTCTCACGGCTGGGGGAGGGGAGGGGTACCCCTTAATCATTTCTTGAGTTTGACTCCCTCACTTCTTTTATCAAACAAGCAAGCATCCACTAGTTGCAGGCTGGAACTACTTCAGATTCTCGTCAGTTAAGTTGTGGTTACCAGGAATAACGAGTCCCTTTTTACGTTCCTTTTTTTTTCAATTTTCTCCCTGCCACCCCTACTCGTAGTCTGACATTTCATAAAACTGCTGAATGAAGGAAATGACAAAATACCTGTTTTGTAAACTATCTTTTTTCATGCCTTGAAATCTTGAAAAGCACCAGCGACGCCTACTTTGGAGCTGAGCTGAGAGCGAACTATTGCTTTCTTTTCCCCGAAGAGATCGGGCTGTCAGTGCTGATTTCCCCCCACGACAAGAACGAAAATACTTGCGTTTGGAATTGGGTTACCTGATTGGCTGGAAAAGATTATGCCGTTTTCCTTTTTTTTCTTTTTTTTTTTCCCTTCCTTCTTGGCAATATTCCCGTTTCCTTCGTCTCATCAGAAAGAGTGAATCCAAACGAAAAATAACACTGGACAACAACAAAAAAAAAAAAAAAAAAAAAAAAACTGAAAGAAAAAAATAACAAGCAACCAAAGGCAAACAAACAAAACAGTACAGGGTACAACACCGGGAGGGGGTAGACGCCTTGAGAATTCAAAAGCTTGATAACTGTGCGTTTGGGTAACTTTAGACGTAGCGTAGTTGTAATGCTATCGAATAGGCGTCTCAAGACGGTTCCGGACCGCGGTCCGACTGTACGTTTTTACTTTTAAAGGTTGTAATCATTTCCCTTTCGTTATTTTTTTCCCCCGCACCCCTATTTTAATATATTCAACTATTTAATATTTTATTCGTATCTAAGCGTGTTTGCACAAAAGTTTTTTTTTTTTTTTTTATGTTATATCTTGCACCACGTTCCTCTCTCTCTATCTAGTTTTTGTCGCTGAGTTTAATCTTTCAAGCAAATAAAACCCAACTACCAATACCAATGAATAAACAGCTTATGAGAAGATAGATACTTAATTACTAAGAAGGCTAATCGATCAAACGTGGAATATTTCACATTTCCCTCCCAACTTTTTTTGTTAGCGGAGTGAGTGTAAGAAATTGGCAATTATTTTTTGTCAGAGGGTAGGGGGGGGGGACTTGGATAAATAAATCAAAGTTAAAACGCAACAAATTAGACTTGAATCATCATAACTGGATTCCGTCCAAACAAAATCGCATACTGCAAATAAAGGGGGGGGGAGGGGAGGGGTGTATCTCGTTATTTTTTTCAATTCGTCAATTTATTCAAAAGGTGGAGTGAGGAAAAAAAAAAAAGGAAAATAAACAAATATCGAAAAGGAAATGAAAAAGAGACAGATGAGCTAACAGGTATCTGTTATAAAAAGGAGTTTTTTTCTTTTGGATTTTTCTTTTGTTTCTATTCGCCGTGGTGAGCAAATGTTCTTATCAACGGTAACGAGTATGTTATGAAGTAATAAGCTTGTCTTTAATTGTTTTCTTTTTTCCCGTCCTTGCTCACCCACTTATTCAGTCCCCTGCAGTCTCATCCCAAAAAAAAAAAAAAAAAAAAAAAAAAAACACCTATCAACTGAGTAGATATTATCGTTTAATTGTCTTGTTTCTGAGCCTCAGCTCGAACAAAGATTTTCTCTCAGTAGTATTTAAATTATGTCCGGATTTCTTCTCATCCGACAGAGTTGACAAAAATAATAAAAAAGATTCCATTTTGAGGGGATGCAGGCTTTTTTTTTCTTTCTTCTTTCGTTCTTTTGATGAAAAATCGTGGCGGCAACTGCTACACGTTTTGTGTTAAGTAAATTCCGGAGCATGGGCAAGATGCCAGCAAGCTGGGCAAGCTAGGTGCCTCCCTGCGCCGAAGTCTTGTAATCAATTTCGTATTCTGCTACATACGGTCCAAGTTTAACAATTACATGTTGGGTAATGTGTTCTTATTCACCTCAGACTTAAGGTTGCTTTAGGGCAACTGGCCCTATTCTGGCCCCGTACGTCTTTGTAATCTGCAGCAACGAATTTTAAAAAAAAAAAAAAAAAAAATAGAGAAAGAGAAAGAGAAAAAAGATTTACAGAGAAAAAAAAAAATTTTTTTTTTTTAACCTTTTGTTTTGAACTACTCACAACAGCAGTCTGCTGTGTAGGGATTCTTCGGTGTACGCGAAGGCTTAGACAAAGTGGGTGTAATGTTGTTTAGGTACACAACATGCTTGTGAGTTTACAACAATTTTACTGAAACTACTCAACAGATATAAGAAAATGAATGATTAAGTCAGTTCTAAAAGAGTTTTGTGTGTTTTTACAAAACTGTGACGTTATTTCTATCAACCAACAGCAATTAACAATTAAAACATGTCATCAAGACTAAAGTGGTTAATAGAACCACGTGCTGATAGTTCTACACCTTTATGGACTTCATCACCTGTCGAGGTTGTGGATTTCATTATTTGGGAAAATGGAAAGTTACATATTCCTCCAAAAAAGATTCCCCAACGTGAAGCTACTCTCACCGAGGAATCTCGTAATGACTTACCAAAAAGTAATCAAATGCATCACTTATTGAATCCAAGAGAGGGAATAAGTGATATTTCACTCATAAAGTGGCCGTTAAATATCCTTGACATGATAAGCGGGATACTACCTGAAAAATATCAGCCTAAGAAGATTGATGAACAAGCAGCTCCCGTGAGATCCGCAGCAGCGAGGAAGGAAATGATAAAGAGAGTGAATAAATTAACTGCTGTTAATAAGATTTCAGAATTATTTGGGAAATCATCAGCACTACCTCATAGGACTCTGGATGATAGTCAGCAGTCTGACAGCATTCTAGTGAAAAGAACTTCCAGCAGTAATGACAGCGTTGGTTTAACAGACAGCAGTGGAACTCATCCTACTCCTACTACAACCTCTCTATCGACTGATAACCTTCTTCAAGATAAACTTACAGCTGCTCCTGTGACCTCATCTAGAGAGTTGCAAAGGAATACGTTGGGTAAGTCGCCTCGTTCTGTTATTGAAGACCAGTTGGAAGCTTTAAAAAGAAGACAAGATGCCAGGAAGAAAACCCTCGACAAATTAGTAGGTAAACTATCCGCCCTGGAAGGACAATTAGAAGAGTATGCCTTGGTAGGAAAGCAAGAGGAATCTTTAATGCTAAAAGGAATTGAAGACATCACAAAAAAGATAATCGCAAAACTGTCAGGTGATGAGAAGAGATTGTTTCGAAGCTTTATACGTCACGACAGTAATGCGAATGGGTTTATTCTATTCTCTGATCTTTGTAGTGTCATCAAACATGGTGACACACAAAAGTACGACGACTCAATATTAGAAATGCTACAGCAATTTATTAACGTTGAGATCATTAACGAGTATCCTCCAGAAGGGAGTGAAATTTCATTTTTTGACCTTTGTAACATCTGGTCTGGATGGGAAGCAATAAAGACAGCTAATGGGATACCAACAACAATGATAAGTAGACTCCCAACAGTTGATAATGGTGTTAAAGATTTCATGGAAGGTCTACAACAGAAGATTAACTCAGCAAGAGAACGTCGGGCAATACTTGGAAATGTAAAGGAAGTCATGAATCTGGTTTGTGTTACTGCTGGTCTGACTATTGCACTTTCAAGTACAGGAGTGTGCTACTCTACTAATTCAAACATAGCAGCTGTCAACTCACGCATAGCTGGCTCGATTGAGGATGATATTGCTGACTCTGTACTCTCAACTGAGAGGAGCTACCTTTCAATATTATATAGAGCACTCAACAATTCAAAAAATGAGAGACACGATCGTCGCCTATCCCGAGAAGCAGCCGGTCGAAAAGAACTACAAAACAACTCCAAATGGTCAGATGACGTATGTAATTATGGTGTCTTCTTTATTATTAACTAAGAAGCATAACTAATAATAAAACAACAGCCAAAACTGGAGAGAGTGACACTTCTCTTCCGTCGATTCAGTGATGAGCGAGAGACGTTCGAGAGGATAAGAATTTCCGATCTCGGTGAATTCGCAAGCCTGCTGGATATTAATGTATGTAAACAGTGAATTCAAAGAGCATCCTTCTACTCGTGAAATAATATAAAATAATATCATAAAACAGGTTACACACGAGCAGCTTATCGCTACCCGCGAGGTATACGGCGAACGGCTTGACATTACATCAATTCTGACTTGGTATACTCTTATTGTTCGTAATAAAATATAACATTCTCAACACCACCCTTGTTGACCATTTACACATGTTCCATTATTCGGTTCTTGTCTATACAAGTGTTTTACCGATTTTATTGTTTTGTTTTGTTTCAAAGAAGGTCACTTTCTGACACGTTGTCATGGTAGTGACCCAGGGACGAAGTATTAGTCAATTTCGATTATTATATTCAGACGTGACTCTTAAGTCTGCTTTCTGATTACTGCTGCCGATTAGCAGTTGCAACATGGCCAGCTCACAGCTTGGTTTTATGTTTTATGTTTTTTTTTGTTTTTTCTTTTTCGTGGCAACAGTTCATTTTGGTACTAACAACACACTTCTAACAACAAAATATTTTAAGACGTACTCGTAGTGTATTCATAGCCACTCGATGGGCTGGCAATTTGTTCTTTCCCTGGCTTCCGCCACAGCAAACGTTCAACGAGCTGGCATCTTCATTCGTATTCGTATTTTCGGTAATAAATTCATATTTTCACTTTCATTAGTTTTTTTGATGTAGTGAATTCACTTCCCCGTGTTTTTTTGGGGGGTTTTTTTTTTTTGTCAAATTTCGACTCACATAAAAAAAGAAAGAAAAAACGAGACATAGTTTTCGTATGGCGTAGTGACAGAGCTCTAGATGATGAATTACTTCTCATCGAATGACATGCGATTAAACAAATTGTATATTATTTAGTTCAGCTGGTCAACAATTCCCGAGTTTTGTTTTTAAATAAGTCAACGTAGTCCTGTAGTCAGTAGTTATTGTCTTCTTTTATTTGTTTATATTTTCTTCTTAACTCAATTATTTTTCATTCCCACCTAAGACATCATTATTGAATGCTGTCGAATACTTTTAGAGTGAAATGAAATTCTGGAAGTAGTCAACAAGATGATTCAGGGTTACAATGAATTAATGGATGTTGCCAGGTATGTACTGGGTGTTGTTTGTTTGTTGTTATTTGTTTGTTATAATAAGAAATATAAAATAAACAGTACGGAAGATTCGTTTCTGAATCTGTCAACGGATCCTTCTTCAGCTTCAGAAAGTCAAGAAGAAGATATTTATGAATTACTTCGTATGCTTCCAGAAGGGGAAGGAGTAGGTAGCAGTGCTAAGATTATAATGGATAAAATTGAGAAGCTAAATTCAGATCCGCCTCCGCCAATTGTTGAAGTTCATGTGAGTCCACCAGAACGGATCGAATCGCCGCCGCCTGAACCATCCAAGGCGCCACTGATGTTCATGCCACCATCTCCTCCTCTGTCTCCATCTTCTCAACGCCCTCCGATATCTCCAAGACCACCGTCTTCAACTTCACGCAACTCTTCGCCTTCTCCTACTTCTGAACCAACTCCTCGCCCCTGCTACTTCGCAGCCACGGAAACTGAAAATCGAACGGGGAAGGAATTGGCGCAGCAATACTACCCCGCGGCATTCAATCGCATTTCGGTACGTTTATTGCTTTTTTTTATTTAATGAATAGTTACTGATGTTATAAATTATTGGTATCGAATAAAACAAACAGTCATCCAGCAGCAGGGAACAGTCGCCTGAGAGATTCTCCGAATCTCCGAACCGCAGTCGTGTCTCCAGTCTCTCAACAGATCGAATGTCAACCCCGTGCGAGACATCTCCTGTGAGGTCTAGCGGTAAGTACTCAGTCGATTACACTGCTCGTGTTAGTTATGTGTCTGCTAGGTATGTTATTAAAAGCTTGAGACTCGCTGTTGATTTTACAAACAAGAATAACACAACAGAGAGAGACACGAGAGAGTTCGAAATCGGATGCGTGAACGCGGAATGCGATTGTCTAGCCCGGAAAATGCGTCCCATACGAGGCGAAGTGACGTTGTTCACAGTAGTAATCCGGTGGCTGCACAACCTGTAGGTGGGTCTCTCAGAGGTCGAAGCCCTCCTGTGAGAGAAGCGGTTCGTGTGAATGGCAGCGTCCCGTCTGTTTCTGCAGCACTCCCGACATCAGCTGTAACTCGGCCAACTCGTAGGGCCCTATCTCGTGCATCATCGCGTGGTCGATCAGCCTCACCCGCTGCGAGAAGTGCTTCTTATCGTAGAGTAATTCAAGAAACTAAGGAAAAGCAAACGGCCCTACGTCCGAAAAAAGCGTGGGGTCCACCACCCGGAACCATATCAAAGAAGCCAATTCGTAAGCCTTCTACGGTAGGGGTTGCAAGCACATCTGTAGCAAAAACTACAAAGGAGTTGACTCGCTTTACAGAGCGCACACTTTCGGAGGCAGTGCGAAGGGGAAAGTTGGATGCAGTAACGGAATTAGCGGAGTTTGTTGAACAATTCAACCGAAAGATTCAAAGTGTTCTCGATGGTGATCGGCCTTCTCCCGTTCCCTCTCCGCGATCGAGGTCGCGACCTATAAATCGACCCATTTCAAGTGAGAACTCAGTTCCACTTCCAACTTCCCGCCCGCCTTCTCGAAATCCGTCTCCAGCTTTAAAGCAGCCCCGGCCAGCTCCCAAACAACAACGGAATCAATCTCCTGGTGCGCGTCCTAAAACACGAAGTAACAACACCAACAGCAGTAATAGCAACTGCAAGACTGAAGTAAGAACTGAACGCACGAGTATAAATTGCAACAAGGAAGCTTCTAAGGAGCGACCGGACTGGGGCAAAACTGTTACCCAGGCAAACCAGTATCTGAAAGAACGGAGAGAGAAGAGAGCAGCAAAAAAGGCTGCTGTGCAAGTCAAGGCGAGGACCTGGTTTGAGTAGCTAGGATCAGTTGTTCGCACCTCTTTCAGTAATATTAAGATGCTCGAAAAAATAAATCCAGTTTCTTTTCTGCTTACGAACCTCACGCAACATCTCCTCTGAATTCCCCTTTCGGTGACACCCTTTCGGTACAATATAACACTTGTTATACGATTCAAATCCTCCCTACTCTAAGTACAGTAACCGTAGAGATTCTTATTATTTTTGTAATATTCTTGAGATTTTTATACACCAATTTAAAAACTTGTGACGACAGCGAATAAATTCACAATTTTTTTTGTTTGTTGTATTTTCAGACTGAGTATACTTGCGTCAAAAAAGTTCTTTCGTAGATCCATTTTTTTTTTTTTTTTTTTTTTTTTATCGTCATCAGACGCCAAGTCAACTGCTGGAGATTTATGTCATTGCATTTGGATATAATGTAAAGAGACGTTATGATTTTTTCAAAATCTTCCTGCTTTTATTAGAAAACTACACTGTCCTCTGTGGCTCGATAGAACGAAGTAATCCGGTAACATTCGTTTTTTTATTTTTTTCTTCTTTATTTTTATAATTTTTATTTATTTATTTATATTGTTATTTCCGATGAACTTTCTACGCCTCCGATCAATATGGTTCGGATGTTGAAGTGGTGCTTTATTTCGCTTCAGACTTAGAAAGCCAAGTTATTCAGGTTTTTTTTTTTTTAAAAAAAATTAAATAAAAAAAAAAAAAAAGGAATTTGACAAATATTTTGTCCCTCCTGTCTCACTTTACAAAAGTTGTCGGAGATATCGCAGGCTTGTGAGTGAAACGGTTGCTGAACATTATTCGAAAAAAAAAAAAAAAAATAATAATATAATTAGTTTATTGTAGTGGACTTATTGTACTGCATTATAAATTAAAGTATGATTTTCTTGCAGTCGCAAACCTCATCGAAAAATGATATCAATGGTGGAGTTTTAAGTATTATTTTTAGGGGTAGACACTTTTATAATTAATTTTTATTATTATTTAATAGGGAAGTGTGTACATTTAAAGTTGAAAATGCTATTTGGAGCTTGGATGACCGAAGAATCGTTTTCCTTTGACTCAGATGATGATGCATGGTTTTACACCCATGCCAGTGATCACGTCATCCAATTTAATTTTCCTGAGCAATACGAAACTGACACAGCATCAAGCAACTTTGATGACGTTAACGATCATATATATGGAACTTGCACAAGCCCTGTAATGACTGTCTCAGAGGTTTCTAGTTGTGGGAGTGAATTAGTTATTGACCATGAAACATTCACACTTTATGTTCAAGATGCTCAGAGCGATGAGTTGTATCCAATTGAAGTTGGATTCGACAGCACCGTAAGAGACCTTAAACGAGTTATAAAAAAGTATAGAAATCCTCGAATTCTATTCAGCAACCGACTACACACACTTAGACACTCTGACAGTGATGAGGTATTTGATGATAACGATCTGCTTCTATCTGATACTTCTATTTCAGGAGATGATCGAATCGTTTTCTCTTATAAACCGTCGATAGCAGCATACGTACAACTGAAAAGGTTGGGTGTGAGAGATCGATACGCTGCTATCCCAGAAGCTGTTTGTAACGAAGACACAACGATGCTACAACTTCTTCACACATCGGGAGTAGATGTTGTCAGCAACAGGTCTTTTTCCCTCGCACTCAGCAATCAAAATAAAGCAGCTTCCCTATACCTCTTGGAAATCGGGGCTGACCCTGTTTCAGCTCTCTCACTGATGTCTTCGACAAGCGTTTCCTTCCTTGCGAGCTTACTAATAGAGACAAATACAGTGAGCAGGTTAGAGAGATTCAATTTCTTAATGTACAGATCCCTTCGTAGAGATGTTAAAATGGTTTTACACGACACGGGATTAGATGTTAAGATGTTTTCGAATTCAATACCTGAAGTCTTACGCTGCTTCACTGAATTCGATCAATGGCAAGTTACGCTCGCAAAAAAGCTACTTACTGGTGATATGAATTTGAAAGATAAACAAGCTCTCTTTCATCTCTTGAATCGCTGTAGTGAAGTTCCTATTGAGATCTTAGACCTGGTAATCAGTGATGAAGACTACTTAGTAGAGAGGAATGATGAGGGTCAGAATTGTCTTCATGTTGCATGCACTGGGAAACAATGTTATAATACAATCACTTACTTGTTAACTAAGAAACCAGAACTGTATCCACTTCTAATAGAAGAAGACAACTCAGGGGACATTCCTCTTTCTCTCTGTTTAAAGAAGAACATGAAACACGACAGTTCTGTACTCGTACTCGAAAAAACACTCGACTCTATGAAACCAGTGTCTGAAAATGTGCTGACGTCATTCTTAGAAATCGCAGCATTTGTACGCAATTTCAGAATGTGTCTGGAATTACTCAGTAGGGGTGCCCCTGCTAAATGGACAAATACTGAAGGGAGGAATTTGCTTCACCTTCACGCAATTAGACCCCGCGGCATTATGGTGTTCCGCGGAACATTTGATAAGTCAGACTTATCGAAGCAGTTTATAAATAAGGGAGTTAATCCCAATGCGTATGACAACACTAATGATACTCCATTGTCGTTAACTTTAAATACTGAAATTGGATTTTCAAAGAATGAGTTACTGGAAGCGACTAATGCTTCAATTCTAATGAGAGATTCTAAAAAACTACTTGACAGAAGTATTCTAAATGGTCACACTGATATAGTTCAAAAACTACTCAAACGAGGATACGTTGTTCCTTCAGAGAAGTTATTGCAACACTGTTTAAATGTTAAAAAGTACCCAATCAACATGTTGAAGGATCTCATAAAGAGATGTCGTCATATTGTTACTGACTTTAGTATTTATTTAGAGAAAGCACTGATGAACAGATGGGATGCGTCAATTGTTGAAATATTTCTGTCATTTCCTCAAGTCGATAAGAGTTGGACACGAAGAAATAAAAAAGATACAAGAAGAGTGGGTTTCCTTCTTATGGCGATTGTCCAACGATTGAGCAATCGGTACTTGAAAGTACTTGTGAGTGCAGGTGTTCCTATGGGTGTTGGTGATAACCCAATTAAGTATGCAATCAGAGAAGCACCAGTTGGCTCTCACGCGGGTATCGTTGAACAACTAGTCCGAGCGGTAGACTTCGATCCCACATGGAGTGACAGTTTTGGACGTAACTACTTTCAGTTTCTGATTGCAAGACGTGTTAGGGAAATAACACCTTATCGAATCCTATTAGAAGCTGGTGTAAGTCCAAACTCACCTGACTGTAATGGAAATAGTGCAATCAGTGACCTGATGACTCTACAATCAAATCATTATTATAATGAAATATTAGAAATGTTCTACCAGAGCTGCAACAAGTCTGCTGTCGTTGAAGTACGACAGATTCTAAAAAGTCAAGTTGTTTTCGCAAAGGGAGGAAAGAAGGATGGTGGAGGAAAAGGTAGCAGTAAAGGTGATAGTGGCAAAGGTACCAAGGGAGCTGGTAAGATAGGAAAAGTAGGTAAAAGGAAAGGGCGTGCAATTCCTTCCTTTTGATTTATGAGAGGGACAGGAATTGTAATTTCTAACTTCTGCCTCACAACCTCACCGTTATTCCAACGAAGAGAGCATAGAGTATAAACGCGTCAGTATTTATTTGTCTCAAATGACAGATTTATTAATCGTTAACTAACCAAACGACACTCTCTTGCTTGTAGTTTCAGGCTGGCGAGTTTCAGTCACGTCTCTTTTTTTTTTTTTCCCCTTTTTTTTGCGTTTAGGAATAAAAATATTTGTAGGAAGGAGAGGAGAGTACCTGAAGAGGAGGATACTTACCAAAGAATCCCACTGTGAGGTAGTTATTTCTAAACGAATCGAACGAGCTAAAGTAAAGCAATTATGACAGAATGAGATTGTTAAATAATCTCTCGTGTAGGAACGGCTTTTTGTCAGAAACTTGTTGCCTCTCGTTTCTGTTGTTGTTACACGAACGGTAGTATTTTATATAGTTGAGCTGCTTCAGTTCAATTCTGTTTTTTCCCCGTTTTTTTCCCTTCTTTTCATTTTTTTTTTTTTGTTGCGTCTCTTAAATTAAAAAGTAAACCCTTCTTACCCATTAAGTGTTCGTAAGGGGTATTCTCATATTTCACTACTAGCAACTTCGTACCCTGTGAATGTGATTTCTTTAACACGTTTGTTGATACTTCACCTTAACAGGAGTTAGGAATGTTATTATTATTGTTCTGACGGTTCTATTTATTTAATCGTAGCAGATATCACAAATGGGTGGAGTTGAGAGTACTGAAGGAGGAATTCAGGGGGTCGATGGACTGCAGGTCGGATCACTACTTCCGAGATCACCTGCTCACCAGGCTGGACTCATTCCATTCTTTGATTTCATCGTCAAGGTTGATTCTCACGAGCAAAAAGAAGGATCAGCAGAGGGATTTCGAGAGTACTTAAAAAAACACAAAGGGAGTAATGTTAAATTGACCGTGTATAACTCAAAAGTAATGGCGCTTCGTGAAGTTATACTTGCTCCTGATGATGGATGGGGAGGCAATGGATTATTAGGTTGTTCATTAGAATGGGGAAACACGACCATGAGCTGGCATGTTTCATCAGTTTCTAAGGCATCACCTGCGGCAGGTGTTCTTTCAGCGGAAGGTGAGGACTACATAATTGGAGCTGAGAAGGAACCTGCTTCAAAAAAGCCAGTTATCACTCTATTCTGTGATGATTCTGACTTTCATTCTCGTGTTTCTGAAAAAATGTCTCTTCGCCTGAGCGGAAAAGCCGCTGACCAGCTCCTCCTCCTCATTTACAACAACAAAGACAATACTATTAGAGAGGAGTACGTAGCACTTGGGAATTCGACTGCACTCGGAATTGATGTTGGAAACGGTTATCTTCATAATATCTCACCTGGTAAGTTGCTACCTGTTATGAAAAGATTTATTTCTTTAGATGCGTCTGCTTCTAAAGTTCGAACAGAAAGTATTGTAATGAACGACTCGAGTCCTTCGCAAACCCCGTCGGCAACTCCGAAGGCAGTTCAACAACAGCAGACTCCAGTTCCTGTTGTACCACTTCCTGTCCAGCCCTCTCAACAACTCCAACAACAACTTCTTCAACAACGACAGGTCGGAGAAGATCATTTCAATTCACTTCTCAGGCAAAAAGAAGAACAACTCCTCAAAAGAGATCGCGAAAATGAAGAAATGCGTCTAAGACTACTCGCCCAACAACAGGAACAAGAAAACCAGCGTCGTCTCATCGAACAGCTGCAACAGCAACAGGGTGCTCCTGCAGCTCAACCGATGAGTCAGCAGGAAATTGCTGCAGCTAAAGTTAGCGAACTAATGGGTGGGAGTGAAACTCTCACTAACCTCACTGATATTAATGAAGTTGATATACTCGCTGCACAGAAAGCAGAGATGCTTCAGCAGCAACCATTAGCCGACCAGCTCCTTCAACTAAAAGAGGAGAAAGAGAGCGCTGAGCGACTTATGTGTCAGCAGCAAGAGTCTGAAAAACTACATCAACAGCAAGAAGATGCAGAGAGACAACGTCAAGAAGCGGAACAATTACGTCAACAATATCAACAGCAGCAGCAACTAGAAGCTGAACGCCTTCAACAGCAGCAGCAGCAATTGGAGGCAGAGCGTGTCCTATTCCAGCAACAGCAGCAGCAACTAGAAGCTGAACGCCTTCAACAGCAGCAGGCGGCGGAAGCAGAGAGAAGAAGAGTCGCAGAGGTAACACGACTTCATCAGGCGCAACTGCAGGAACAAGAGGCAGACAATCTCCGCATGCAACAGGCCCAGGCAGAAGCTCAAAGACAGCAGGAAGTTAAAGCTGCACAGCTATTTGCATCACAACAAGCAGAAGCCCAAAGACAGCAGGAAGCAGCACAGCTGTTTGCATCACAACAGGCAGAAGCGGAGGTTCGAAGACAGCAAGAGATAGCTGCAGCACAGCAGCTAGCAGCACAACAAGCACAGCAGGAAGTCGAAAGGATTCAGGCTCAAGAACAGCAGGCATTTGAAATAGCGAAATCCCAACAGGCGGTGGGGAACATGTCGTTGGGAGGTAGCGTTGGAGGTTCTCCGTTTGTGGCGTCAGCTGCAACATCATCGAGTCAGGTGAGTTCACCGTACACTCCGCATTCCCCGAATGGGAAGGGAGTAACAGCTGCTACTGGTGGATTTAATACTGGTGCTCCTCCTGTAGGACTTCACCACTCAGCCCTCTCATCCCTCACGCACTCTCCAACACCAAGCAGCAGCGCATCACAGACGGCTCGCAGATCTTCACTCATAACAGAAGATTACTCGATGCAAGACCCAACGATGATGTCGTTTCCAATGTACGGAGCGTAAGCATTAATTATTCTTATTAGTTGTCCTTGATAATGATATTTAGTACCAGTCATTTGTATTGGCAGTACGTATTATGTGAAACGAGTGTCTTACTCCCACCCGCCCCATCCCGATGCTTAAACGCTGTGCAGTTGAATAGGACTTGTAGGCAAGTTAGTTAGTGGAGTACACAATTTTCTTTCATTTTATTTCTGAGACTTTGGAAACCGAAAGGTTTGACTTCAAAACATGATTGTGATGACATTATTGAAGTAGCGCGTAACTAACGAGACAAAAAGTGAAAAAAAAAAAAAACATGTTTGCTTTTCCCGCGTTCCCCTTTCTTCTCACGTGTGCCGCCTGTCCCATTGAGGTACTTTTAATTTCTGTTTCTTTGCTAAGCGTAACCTAAAGCGTAAGGAGAGTGAAATGAAGAGAGTTTATTTGAATCAAATTCTTGTATTACTTCACAACAGATACACCTTCCTCAACAGCAACTAATAGAAAGTGAGACCATTCCAATATTAAGTTACAATGTGAGTCCCCTATGACGAATACAACAATAATAACTTCCTTCAGAATAAGAACTACATGTCGATACCTTTTAAGGTTGGTATTACACATGGAGATGGTAGGAAAGAGTTTCGTATCGTCAGACTAGCTGATCAGGATTTCGATGGGCTTCAGGAGCAAATTAAAAACTGGACTTCCGCCAGCAACTTTGAAATTTGCTACTTCGATGATGAAAATGATGAGATCGTTATTTCATCAAAAGAAGAGATGAAGGAGTGCTGTGAGGTTTGGAGAGAAGGATCAGTTGGGGACAAGGTGAAGTTGTTTGTAACACTCGTTGACGAAGACTACCAAGTCAGACCGACAGACAACACCATCACAGAAGTAGTTCAATCTCATCCTAATCAAAACACTTCTATCTCTGAAGAGTCTGAAGATGAAGAAGAAGAGTACGTTGTCGATGAGGATGATGATTTTGAATTTTCCGAAGGAGACGACACTAAGTTCGGAGCAGACCCGTCTGGTGATATTTCTGCTGCCTGCGAGATGACTTCTTTTGATTCTAATTCTAATGAAATACCTCTTGTAGCTGTTCCTGGTAATGAGTTTTCTGTACTAGAGAATCCATGCACTGCCCACTTCGAGTCTCCAATTGCTGAGGCTGCAGGACGTATAGTATTTGGGGATCGTATGATTGAATACATTATAACTGGTCAAATAGATCTAAAAGATGCTGGTTGCTCTGATTGGCTTCACAAAGACGGTTGTGTTTTAGTCATTTCAAATCACCAAACCTTGCGAGACAAGTTGGCTGCTATCGCAGATGCAGCTTTCAGAAAACGGAACTACGATGCCGCTTCGAAGATATTTAAAATAGCAGTTGAGTTCAGCAGCGATAAGGGAAATGATTATTACTTTCTCGCAAAGGCGCTCACATGTGCAAATAATCCAACCGCTCTAGACACAATAATAGAAGGTGTACAACATGGTGTTGATATTCTTAAGGTTATTAATGACTGTTGCTTCAAGGAACTCGTAAACTCAAAAGTATTTCAAGAAACGGTAATTAACATTTACGGAGCAGATGAACCTGAAGTAGAGGACAAGAATGATGCTGGAAGACGAGCTCTTGTTATCACACAAGAGACCCTTGGCAGTACTCCATTCAACGATCGGGAGGAACAAAAATACGGAACAGCACTGAACTTCTTAGCTGCAATAGGACGTACGAATACTACTCGTAATAAAGAACTGCTCCGTCTTAAGGATGGCGAAGTGTTTGAAGTTCTTCGCATTATTAGAGACTCTTAATCCCCATTTCCTCTTAACTTACAGCATTATTGTTAATTTATTGCACTATTATTTCACACACTTTAAAATTATTTTTGGATGCTGTATCATTATTCTTGTCTTCTCTCCCAGATTTTGATTTTTTTTTATAGTTTTTTTTTCTTTTTTTTTTCTGATACTCCGTCACCTTCTAACCTGTCGGGTGTCTCAGGAGGAAGTCTTATTTGCCAACCGATTTCCTGTCTGATGTTTCTTTTTTTCGTAAATGATAACAGTTAGCTCTCAGTGAGTATTCACACCCTTTAATCCTTCAGATGTCAAGTTACTGTTTTTTTATTTTATTAACACAATACAAGTTATCTTTTATAAAGTCAAACTATTTACCCCCCCGACAGGCCATGACGTGCATTGATAAGCTCTTAGAGCTCCCAAGCCTCTTCGTATGCTCTAATGAAAAGAGACTACGACTTACTGGACTTGTAAAAGCATACTACCACCAACTCAAGACTGGTTGTAATGTAAAAGGATGTGAAAACAGGAAGTGCAGAGGATCTGGTGAAGGATTTGAGTACTTAGCGGATGATGATCAAAGTTTGTTTAACACAAGCAGACTGCTAACGAGGGGGGCGTTTCAAGAGAATCCGGTCTTTTATTTTTGCAGCAACTACTGCTACCCAACTACTGCTTGGAAGTCACAAATGATGGGATCAAATGTTTTAGAAGAGATCAATTCAATTAGTGAGACTGAACAAACAGCTCTACTGGCAGCACACTTAGATATTGAATCAGCTCCATGGATGTTACTATCGACTGAATGCCTAAAGAGAGGAGTTGATATCTATGATGACAATAGTTCCCTTCCTTTAGGATCTGTTGAGAATGGAGGTTCAATAGGTCTCGACTTGCCTCTGGTGCGAAAAACAATTCGAAAGTTATCTGAATCTTCGATATTTGAGTCACACATCACTAGCTTACTACATGTTGCTAAAGACTGCAGCACTACAAGTTGGCCAGAAACTCTTTCATCTGAAACTACCTTATTAGAAGGCTGTAGTACTTTTGGTAGCAAGTTGCTTAACAACTGCCTGGCATGGAGACTCACTCGATTGTTTGTTCTTTTGTTAGAGTGTCCTGCCGTCAGAGACAATCACAATAATTTGACTGAATGCTGTGCCGTAATCGCATCTGTTCATAAACACGTTTCAGATCCACTTGTCGGAGTTTTCTCAAACTACTCAGAAGAAGCTATCAAACCAATTATTCAAGGAATGCTTTCCTTTATTACAATGACTCTAATGCAAGAACCACAAGACGAGGAGGGAAGGCTTAGCGACAAACTACCGGGAGCTTGCATCGTTTTGTCAATTCTGTACGAAGCAAACTTCAAAGTAAAGAAGAGCGGTATTGTACCGCACACAATGTTTTACAACGAAGAGCTAAACGAAGAAGTAAACGGAAAGTACGAATTTGACAAGTGGAAAGTTGAAGAAATTGCAAAAGAAAAAGAGGCCAAAAGCCCACCTAAAAAGGGACTCAGCTGGAGAAGTCTAAATCAGTTGTTCTTACAAGCTTCAAGAAGAGGTAGAACTCATCAGTATGCAGAACTTCTTGATAAACCTGATAAAGATCCGCTGTTTACATTTGTCAGTTATCCATTTCTTTTAAACGCCGCCTACAAACACAGTCTCCTTCACTACGACTCCCGCTTTCAACAGAATAGAGAAATGCGAAGATCTGTAATCCACCGAGCAAGAGAACAAGGAGTCTTTACGATGAGTGTTGAATCTCTTTATTTAATACTCGATATTGATAGACAAGATTTAATTGGAACAGCTCTGCAGGGTCTAAATCGTAATAAAGACAAGGTTCGTCATCCGTTGAGAGTACAGTTTAAGAATGAAGAAGGCATTGATGAGGGTGGTGTGAAGAAGGAATTCTTTCAACTTTTAATTAGACAACTCGTAGATCCAGGTTTTGGAATGTTCACTGAGAACAGCGATACAAACGTTCATTGGTTTCAACCTCGTTTAGTTTGTTCAACAAATGATATTGAGTTTTTTTTAATAGGTCAACTTGTTGGAATTGCTATTTATAACAACGTCATTTTAGACATCAATTTTCCATCTGTTTGTTTTAAGAAACTACTCGGAATTGAACCTGAGCTTGCTGACTTACAAGGGATTGACAGTCAACTTCACAAGTCACTCAGCACACTTCTAGCATACGATGAAGAAGCTGAAGGTGTTTCTATAGAAGATTGCTTCTGTTTGTCTTTTATGGTCACTCATGAAGTGTTTGGTGAGAGTGTGGACGTTGAGTTGAAAGAAAATGGAACAAACGTTCTGGTAACGAAAGAAAACAGACAAGAATACGTAGATCTTTATTGTAAATACATTCACACGGATTCCATTGGTAAGAATTTTAAGGAATTCTCGGATGGATTTTTTCAAGTTTGCGGCAACCAAATAGAACTTTTAGAAGTCTTTCACCCACAAGAGTTGGAGAACATCGTAGTCGGGTGTCCAGTCTTCGACTTGGCAGAACTCGAAGAAACAACTCGCTACGACGGCTACACTCAGGACGATAACATTATAAAAGAGTTTTGGTGTGTAATCAGAAGTATGGACAACCAACAACAGAAAATGTTCTTAAAATTCTGCACTGGAACCGACCGCCTACCAATCCGAGGATTGAAGTCTCTCGGATTCGTAATTGGAAAGAATGGAGGAGATAGCGAACAACTACCAACTGCTCACACATGCTTCAATCACTTACTCATACCGACCTATGATAATCCTGAGAAATTACGAGAAAAATTATTTAAAGCAATAAACAACTGTCAAGGGTTTGGTCTCATGTAGGAATGAAAGGCCGCAATGCCTCATTACCTGGCTGATGATTTCACTTGCCCAAATCAACAGTTATTTGAGACTAACGAATTATTTTGTAGAGGAAGACGTACTGAACGCTATTAGAAGATAACGACTTGGAGATTATGAGATGATGGGGGAAAGAAATACAGCGGCCTGAAATATACATTTCGTTATTACAAATGAAGAACATCTATTTGAGTACGTTACTTTACGTCATCGTAGTCAAGAGTCACTCCTTTCCTAAGAATGAACTAGCCTGACCTAAGATCGTATTCCAGCATAGAGCGAAAAATGTAAAATTATGCGTCGAATCAGCGCAGCGCGTGTGCGATAATTCCGTTTCTTTTTTTAGTTGGCACGCCGCCATATTCGTTGGTTACAGTGTCCAGACAAGCATCTGGGGAGTTTGTGAGTAGTGGTGGTGTAAAAAATGAATTTTTGATTTGTAGCCATTCCCGAAAACTGTAAACTTCCTTTTCTATTCCAGCACACTACTAAAGTATATCCCAGAGATGAGGAAAGCAACTCACTTAAATACTTCCCTTTTAGCAGCCAACACAAGATGGTTGTCCTTCGCTGTAAGGTAGCAATAGTTGGAGAGAGTACGGTTGGTAAAAGTAGCATCGTTCAAATGTTTCTAACGGGAGGCGCAACCTTTCCTCGTAATTACCAAATGACGATGGGTATTGACTTTGGTGTTAAAGAAGTTGAAGTCAGCGATGACTGCACAGTGGAGTTGTATTTGTTTGACGTTGCAGGTGCTGACGTATACCGTGGTATCATTGACCAGTATCTTGAGAACATCAGCTATTTTATTTTCGTGTACGACACAACAAACAAAATCACCTTTGAAACTGCCAAAGGATGGGTCGAGAGATGCCGTAAAGGAAGAAAGGATTTACCAGGAGTTTGTGTTGGTAACAAAACTGACCTTGACGACAGACAAGAGGTGCAGGACTTTCAGGGTGGAGCAATCTCTAAACAATACAATCTTGAACACTTTACAGTCTCTGCGTTAAGGTTTGTTATGTTGGAATATTGAATTCGTACTTTTTATAAAAAACAACAACAACAACAACAACAACAACAACAACAACAACAACAACAACAACAACAACAACAACAACAACAACAACAACAACAACAACAACAACAACAACAACAACAACAACAACAAAACAGAACATCAAACTTGTCAGCGCCATTCGAACACATCGCCAAACGATTTCATAAATCATACGAAGAGAAGTTACGAGCGAGAAGTAATGATCTTTAGTAGAATGATATCATCATCTGGACGACACGTTAAAGACAGATGAGATGATCACACCTCAGGTAGCACTCTACTTGTGACTGTTGACAGAACATTAAGTCTCCGAAAGGAGGCGAATACCGAAGGGTAGGGAAGGCTACCCGAAATAAAAGAATAGATTATAAGATGTTACCATAATTGGCGACACTCTTTGTTCACTATAAGTTGTTGTTTTATTTTATTTTTTAAGTTTTTTCTTTTTTTTTATGTTCTTTTTTTAAAACCTCGATTTCTGAAACTGATTAACAATCTTAGTAACTGACACTGAAGTCTACTCCGCAATGAAATACTTTCTTCAGAAACATAAATGTATCGACAGCCAGGTAACGATTAGGTTAATAATAAAAAATCATCTAACTCAGCAACAGGATCTAAGTTTTTGTTCTCATATAAAATGCCAATGGACATGCCAAAAGGAAGCTTCCACGCGAAGTTTAGAGACACAATGGAGAAGGGAGGGGAGACAATCTTAGAGTTCAAAGGTAGGATGGGTGACGAAGGTGATTACGAAGAAGTCCCTCGAGAAGAAACAATTATTGAAAACACATTCCCAAGTGGCAGTGAAATATTATTGTGGGGGATCACGCTTGTGATGGTCCTCGGCGTTGTTAAAAAAGCATTCACGAAACACAAACCTGCTGAGTATCGAACTGCACAAAGAGATAGCTTACTTTCTGGAAAGGTTGTTAAGGAAGCGAAGGAAACTCGACTGCCTCCAAAAAGAGCAACTCCGGGTACTCTCCAAGTAGGTTGGACTGTAACCATTAAAGATGTGTTGTCTGAATTTAACGGAAAGCAGGCAATCGTAACTCGTGTGGAAGGCGAGACTGCAGAACTGAACATCACAACATCGAAATACTGCCACAGCGTGGCTGTTGCTATCAACTTATTAGTGTTTGATGATAAGCAGAAATCAGGTGGATCAGGTCAGCCTCGAATTGTTGTAAAGTACGCGTTGTCCACTTCGAGAGAAAACGTTTCGGAACTACGAATGGATCCTTTCACAACAATTAAACAGCTGAGAGAGATGATTGCTTCCCAGATTGGTCTCAATCTTAACCAATTCCGTGTTATCTCTCAGGGAGAAGTTCAGGATAAGAACTCAGCAGGTCTTGCATGGGATCTGACAGTAGGAACAGTCATCATTTATGTAATAAAAGAATCTCTTGAAGAGGGTTGGAGAGCACCCGAACCTCAGAATCCAGAAAAGACTGAGGAAGAATATTCAAAAATTACTAAACTGTGTGACGATTTAGAAGAACAAAGTTCCCGACCAGTTCCTGAGGGAGTTCAGCAAGTTGAAGCTTCTCAATTAGCGAAGGCCCTGGTGTCGTATGATAAAGTAATAGTTGACTTCTATGCTCCCTGGTGTGGTCCTTGTCGTAATATAGCTCCGTTCTTTGATCGCCTTTCAGAAACTTTATCGTATCGGGGAATTGCTTTTATTAGTATTGACGCAGATGCTTCACCGCATGTTCGTCAGAAACATAATGTGACAGGCTATCCAACTTTTATATCGTTCCTTCGTAACACGGAAGTTGGAAGATGTGGTTCTGGTGAGAATGACATATTAACACTTCTTGATAGCCTTGCGAATTACAACTAAAAAAAAAAAACACTCCCGGTAGACCTTGTGAAGTCTTAATTGGGAACTTTTTATATTAAATATTTCGAAACAGTTTTCTAATCTTATGGTAAACAACTTACCCAGCTTGTGCCTGCTTTCCTATCCCTGCCGGTTATTGCTTTCTTTTTTTGTGTTGTTTTGAGTTGTTATTTTCTTATTTAAAAAGCTCATGCTAATGAGCAGTTGATTTTCGATATCCTACCCTGATAACCGAAGTGGTGAAGGGTGATTAACCGTAGTCTCTGTACTGATTTAAATCGATGTTTTTCCGTTTATCAATTCTGACTCTCGAGATGCGTTTGTTTTAATTTGTTGCAAACAATACTTGTTTTTGATGATAGGATGACCATCGGCAGGTAATTTAGTTTGCTTGTTTTTCTTTTTTAATGATTCCTGGTTGAAATAACGAAGTTTATTAGTGAAAAGGGAAATGAAGGTACTCTCATTCAAGTATCTTTCGTTTTTGTTTTATGGTATTTGTTAAAGAAATTAAATTCAACACATTAAATTCCCCCTCAGATCCGATGAAAATAATTATGAATAAATAGTCAGCCACCCCTACTGAGCAAGCATTTCAGTAGAAGATGATTGTAGTTCTTGTTGTTGTCACACTGCTGCTTTGTCACATCTCAAAAAAATCAAATCCATCGACGTTAGAATCGATTGGGATCACAGTTAATGGTTTAGTACTATCGTGGACTAGTTCATCTTTGTGTACTTGGCTTGGGAGAGTTGGATCAAAACTCTCTCGTGGACTTGAATGTTGGTTTGGTTTTGGAGCTCTTGTTTGTTCATTTATAGCGGCTTTGAATCTTTTATTGTTGGCTGTTAATTTCATTAGGCTGTCGTACTTCGTGTTGGTTATGATGCTTTCTACAGTTGGAGTTATTAGTCACAGTGAAGATGGTAATAACACGTCGGAAATATTAACTCCGTCACCAGCTTCTGTGGTGACTTCAGTGGCTTCAGTTCAGGAGGATTCTTCATCTCCGCTTTTGTTAGAATTTCTTATTCCTGGTCTTACAATACCTTCTTCGCATGTTTCTCATCTTTTCTTTGCTGCATTTGTAACTCTTTCTTTTCATGAGCTTGGACATGCTCTGGCTGCAGCAGCAACTCATCTTCACATCACAAATTTTGGATTTTCACTTTACGTAATCTTCCCCACCACGTTTGTTATAATCGAGGATCACATCCGACGTATTTCCCCTTATCGTCAATTACGAATATATACCGCAGGAGCTTTCCATAATCTGTTGCAGTCATTGGCTGTGTTTGTTATTCTGCCAGTGGTTCCAATGTTGTTGCAACCGACGTGGATGACTTGCTCAATTTCGAATTCAAATAAATGTGTTTGGGTATCAAAGATTAAAAACACGGTACTTGAAGACGTCCTTCAGCTATCTCAACCAGTTGGTGCTATTGGTATTACTCGAGTAAATGGAATGGATATTGGAAGTGTTAGGAAATGGTTATCAGTAGTCGATGAATTAAAACAACAACAGTCACAACAGTATTGTGTTATGAATGAAATAATCTCTTCTACATCAACAGAGATGAATTGTTGTCAGAAAGGATATAACGGAACTCTTCTTTGTTTTGAACACTTTCCCAATTCTTCTTCCAGCAAACCAATTTGCATCTCTGGGAGAAAAGTAGCTGACAGTCCATTGAGCTCAGAGTGTTGCGGTAGTGTAGTTGATGGTTATAATTGTTTATTGTTGAGTGAAGCTGTTATCGGTGATAGGAATACTTTTTTATTTAAAATTGAATTTACATCAGGTCAGCAGCTTACCTTCATTGACACACTCCAATCAGTTATTCAGATCGGAGTACGAGAATACCATCCAACGTACCTTCCGATATCTGCCACTAATCTCTATGACGATGATCGTTCTCCATATTGGGAAATGTTTCCTTACTCAGTCGTACCTGACTTTCCTGAGGATTTAGTTATCTTTTTAATTTATGTTCAGATGTTAAGTCTCGGTTTGTTACTTGTTAATTTGGTTCCGTTCCCAGGTCTTGATGGCCAATTTATCTTTTCTTGTTTACTTCAAATCCTCAGCGAGCGACTTTGCAGCCCACCAGCTCCGACACCAGAACTAGAAGAGATTGTTGTGAATTCAAATGTGAGACATCAACAGCAACAGCAACAGCTTCCTACAATTACATCTTCTGACTTATCAACAGTCCGACTGGTAGGTCAATATGGTGACACGGGTCTTGTTGATCATCAGTTGCAACAGAAGGCATGGCGTCGCTATTTAATGATTTTTGGAACAATCTTACTTGTTGGAAACTGGAGTCTCTCTCTTATAATCACGCTCTGTAAGAAATAACATCCTTTTACACCACATCTTCCTTGCCTAGTGGCTGTCTTTTATCATCTTTAATAAAGAAGGTTGTTATTGAAGTAAGTGTGATCGGTTTTGTTTTTATTCAGTTATTTTAAACATCGTAATCAGTATTACTCCGTTTGGTAGAATTATTTTAATACAATCACAGGACAGCAATACCACGAACAAACTTATATTAGAATCTTAAACAAGTGTACGATTTGTCTAATTATTTTATTTATTTTACTTTCAGAATGAACGAATAGAATGCCCACTGATGGGGAAAAGAAAGACAGTTCAATGTTCGGTGCCTGGAGAGGATGGGGGGCAGGAGCACTCGGGGAATCAATGAAAGTAGGCACGATGGATGACTCAATGAAATCGTCACCAGCACCAAGTGACGGTGAAGCGAGTAACCTAAACAGATCAAAAGGTTCTTTTATTACTTCAATGTTACGAAAACATTCGGAAAGTAACTTTCAAAAGAAAGAATCAGAACTTTCTGTAACACCACAACCAACAGTTGGTTCTCATTTGGGAGCCTCAAACGTTCCACATGGAGAGAAAGATAACGCTTTTGGAGACGGGTTTGCGGAGTCCTGCACCTCCTTAAGAATACCTGAAATATCTTTTACTGATGCCGACAGAATTGCGATGGCTAATCAAATTCATTATGACGTTCAAAAGGGTTTTCAGGATGTTGAAGAGGTTAGCACACCTCCGACAACTGCTCCAACGACACCTCGAGTTGCAAGCACTCCACCCCAAAACAATCAGAAAAAAAAGAAAACAGCAAAACGTGCAACTTCTGTACCATCTCGGTATTCTCAGAACAGAATTAGACAAGAAAGCCCTGTTAGAAGAGATAACAGCAGTCGTCGAACGAAGATGTCAAGCACTTCTGTATCTGCGAGGAGTGTTGGAAAAGGTTCAGCTCCGAGGTCCCCTCGTAGAAATGTTCCATTTAATAACACTGGAGGAGCATTCAAAGGAAGATCTCCCCGGATAGCAACTCCTCCTCGTGGAAGATCACCACGTCTCGGGAGCGAACGCAGTTTCGGAACTCCCACAAATTACAACCCGCCGGGATTGACTACTCCACCAACCGTTACACCTCGTAGTCAGTACAATGAGCATCAAGTCTCCCCTCCTCCAAATACGAGAAGTTTCTTAAACAGAACTCTCGACTTGGACGGGACGGAGATTCGTTACGCACCGCAACAGACATCGATCACAATCGAGTTGCAAGATGCGAAAGGTTTCACAAGTAAGTTCAGATATGAGTCCGCAGAGAATCAGGGAAGCGCTCAGACTTTCATCAACGATGGTGACATCGCTGTGAGTGAGGCGCGGAGCTTTGTATTCGACAACATGACCAGCCAACTTAGAGATCAGAGAGGAGTTGGTGGTCGAGTTCCATTAGAAAGAATTGATCAAATCCTTTCTGATTTAGTTAGCTTTGCGAATATTTCAGGAATCACAAACTCTCTTCATATCAATCATCGAACTCCTACTCAGAGAGCTGCATCACCGAGACCGACAACAGCGACATCACCGAGAGCAACTTCTCCTCGTCAGTACAAACCAGTTTCTCCAACGTGGCAGAATTTTAGAAATTGGTTGCAGGGTGATGATGATGACGTTTGGGACTTCATTCACTTTGATTTAGAAGCTGAAGATGGCCGCCTCACTGTCGTCGACTCAACAGAAACCCATCGGAATGCTATCAGTAAATCTTTTTTTACGAGAGGAGTTCACAATTGGGATCTTCGAATTATCTCCGGCGTGAGAGGATTCTCTTTCGGCGTAGTAAAAGACGGAAATGATTCTGTAAATAGAAACCTAACAAAGTCTGACAATACTTGGGTCTACGCCAGCTGCGGTGAAATTGCGAAATGCGGTTTTGAAATTGTCGGAGCAGAGAAATACCGCGAAGGGGACGTAATAACTTGTCAGTTGAACTTAGACAAAGGAACCATCGGTTGGTTTAAGAATGGGAATAAACAGATTGGAGCATTCTCAAATATCGAAGGACCAGTCAAGCTGGTGGTTGGGATGACTGAAATGAGTGCTTCGGTTGATCTCGTTACTCACGGACACATTCCGGAAAAGAAATTCTTCAAAGGTTTTGAGGAGTTTGTTCCTTCATCAACTCCCCGTAGGGAACGTCCTGAAACACCAAAACACGTATGTTGTTGTTTGTTTTGATTATTGGAATTAGTTTTATTATCTAAAAAACCATTTAAAAAAACAGGCCTTTGGAAGAACTGTCAGCAGCGTTCCTTCAGTGACAACACCAGACACCTTAGATAGGTCTGGGAAGAGGAAGAATGGTAATCGTGCTATCAAAACAACTTCTCAGAAATGTGGGGCTGGAACAATAGTAGGACCAGTTGATTTATACATCCCATCAGGGACCGTAGCGCAGATTGAATTTGAAGAAGCCTCCGCCATCTCTCCAGGTTCGAATGCAGGCAATCCTCCTATCGTCGTTAAGGTTTCTCGGATTAAGCCTGCTTGGACACCTGCACATCCTCAGTATGTATATGTCATTGTTTATTATTGTATTGATATGAATATTACAATAAGAAAACAAACAAACAGATGCTCAGATGCAGTTGAGCCTTCCCGCCAACTATCACCACGAATCAGAGATGTCGCTCGCAATGGATTTATTACTTTGTAATTAGTAAGAGAGATATACCTTCTAACCTGCCATTTTCGGGGGAAATGATTATTTTCATATGCGTGTCGGTGCAGTTTTCTTGTATCCCAAGCTCACATCCCCTTCTGCCGTGTTTTCATGGTGTGTTTCTTTGTAATTTGCTTCCGCCTCGATTCTTTATTTTTTGTCATCCGTCAGAGGTATCTTTTCTGTATTTTAATAAAAAGAATGTACTCCACAAAAAAAAGTAAAAGCTGGACAGGTCAGCCCCCCCGCTCCCTCACCAAGCAGTGTTGTATTTTTATTATTGTTTCTTATCCAACCGCAGTGGCAGCAAACTGAATAACATTTTCATGGTGTGGTCTACCGTTGCGTAATTACACAGGACTGTGTTAGTTTACTCTTTGGTAACTTTTAGTGCTTTAGTTGGATTATAAAATTGTTAATTCGAATCAAGAGAACGAAGAGAAAAAATTAGTTTTCTTTTTCTTTTCTTTTTTTTTTTCTTTCATTATTCAGGAGCTTTGCTCCTGGACTTCGTTGTACAAATCCTCTTTAAGTTTTTCAGTCATTTTTCTTAGAACCATTGCGGAGGCTTCTCTCAGTGAGGTGGCGAAAAAAAAAAAAAAAAAAAAAAAAAAAAAATTTATAATGTAAGGAAATGAAAATATGGAAACAGATGTGCAGCAATGTGCCTGTCCACACGCGTTCGATTCCAAATCGAAAAGTCGGCACCGCTGCCGTTTTTATTTCAGTCGTTCCATACCTCCTGCCTCCGTAGAAGATATCAGCGGTGGTTATTTTAAGTTTTTTTTACTAATATAATTCCCAACCCTTCAGATTACCTAAAATGTACAAGCTTTCAGTTGCAGCGCTCTGTGTTGCTGGTGCCTCTGCTGAGGGATTCCAGCACATCGCCGAGAAGGTTAACACCGTTCAGAAGCTTTGGATTGCTGAAACCCCTTCGAAGTTCAACTCAACTGAAGATGCCTCCCGTCTCTGTGGTACCTGGTTGAAGGACCACCCAAAGTACGTCAGACTTCCAGAGAAGAACGTCGTCCCATTGGCCAACCTCCCAACTAACTTTGACGCCATCACCCAGTGGGGAACCAAGTGCCCTGTTATTGAGATCGTCAGAGACCAGTCTTCATGTGGATCTTGCTGGGCCTTCGGATCCACCGAGTCCTTTGAGGACAGACAGTGCATCGCCACCGGAAAGAGCATTGAGATGTCAGCTGAGGACACCGCGTCATGCTGCACTGGATTGGAGTGTGGTTTCTCTATGGGATGCAACGGAGGACAACCATCCGCCGCTCTTCAGTGGATGGCCGACAAGGGAGTTGTTACTGGTGGAGACTACGATGACATTGGTAAGGGTGACTCATGCAGACCATACACTCTTGCTCCATGTGCCCACCACGTTGCCCCTTCCCCAAAGTACCCAGCCTGCCCAAAGTCTGAGTACCCAACCCCAAAGTGCAACAAGGAGTGTGGAAGTGGATACTCTGTCTCATACGAGAACGACAAGCACAAGGGTAAGAAGGCCTACTCCGTATCTGGAGAGGAGAACATCATGACCGAGCTCATGACCAACGGACCTCTTGCTGTTGCATTCACCGTCTACGCTGACTTCCCAGCATACAAGAGTGGAGTGTACAAGCACGTCACCGGAGCTGCTCTCGGAGGACACGCCGTTGAGATGATCGGATGGGGAGTTGAGAACGGAGAGAAGTACTGGTTGATTAAGAACTCTTGGAACAACCAGTGGGGAGCCAAGGGATACTTCAAGATCCTTCGTGGAGTTAACGAGTGCGGTATCGAAGGAGATGTCTCGGGTATCGAATTCTAAGCAGCCATCTGATTGCAAAGAAAACAACAAAACAATAACAGTTTAGTAAGTCCCTGCTAATCTCCCTGTTATGTAATTCCCCCTTTTTATTTTATTAGCCCTGGATTGGGTCTGTTGTTTCATTTATTATTTATATCTATTACTCGTAGTTAATAGATCCTAAATTCTATTTTCTTCCTCTCCTGAGCGTTCCCAGTGTGATTGTGTGGTAAGGGGTTTGTGTACCCCGAAAAGTAAAACACGAGTAGCAATTTTATCAATTCGAAATTAACTTTCTTTTGATTCAGTTAAGCAAGAGATGTCTTTAGGAAGTCTGTGAAGGAGAACAGTGAAGACCAACGGCTTCTATTCAATCAATCACTTCTAAAAAACAGTGTTTTTATAAAACAAGATGAATAAAACACGATGGCTAATGGCGGGGAACTTCAAGTTTCGCTCGAGAGGTGGTCAAGAAGGTGGGAAACAGCTTCGCTCTAAACCAACATTCAGTCTACGCACGAGACCCGTAACAACAGTAAGCCCTAGAGTAACAAGAAGAAGCATTGAGAAACACGATGGACTATCACCCACTTCTCGCCTTCATGGTTTATCTGCAGCAGAGGCTGACAGAAAAGCCAGAATGCAAGATCCAGAACTTAACAGCAGTCACCTTCTCCACACATCTGAAGAAAAAGCTGCTTCTTTTATCGCCGGGACTCGCTTGCAGCCCAAATCGAATCCTCATATCACAAGACTGCTAAAAGACTTCTTAAAGAATCCTTCAACTGAATTCCACTCTCGTTTTCTATCTGAATTTGTTAGAGGTCCTGTTTATGTGTTCGTTTCTGAAACAGAAATGGCGTTGAAGGAGTCTGAAGTTCGTATGGCTGCCATGGAGCACTCGACTCAGAATATTCCTTTACCAAAATCGATGTCTTTTTCACCACTTCTGTTCTCTGAAAGAGACGCCGACAGAAGAGAAGACGGAGACGCGCTGATGATAAAACGAGAGTTGGGAACTCTCGCTCCAGAGTACGCTTTCAAGAGTGGCACTCGATTCCTATCAATCTACACCTCAACAACTTCAATAGAAGAAGCAACCAGACATCCTTACATGAGAGCTGCTGGGTTAGATAGGGTTTCATATATTGGTGCGTTTGTTAGTGACTTCCTACCTTGGATAATCGCTGAAATAAAAAACAGCGAAGGACAACTCAATGTTTTCCTCAATAAGTGGACAGTTGATGAGGTGCAACTAGCATACGAGGATTTGAAAGATTTGGCTGACCAAATGAAAGATATTTTCAAACATCCAGACAGCAACAAGCTGGCTGACTTCACACCGCGACTTGCGGAAGATGAAGTCGAGAACGAGGCAACTGAAAGTTGGAATTCTGTTGAAGACAAGAGGGAGGAATATCGTTCGATAAGAAGAAAGTTTATAAGTGAGAGAGAGGATAAAAAGTTGGATGCAATTGAGGAGAGAGAACTCGACTTGATGCTCTCTGCGGGGGATAAGAAAGAAGAGAAAGACGTCTCACCAGCTCTCCAACTATCAGATTCTTCATTTGAGAAGATCTGTTCTGATGATGTTAGGAAGGTTTTAATTGCAACTCTTCTCCAACGATTCGAAGTCCGCGCTGCTTCGGTTCTTTCAAAAGGAACTTCCGACATACTAATCGGTGTTGACTCCTCAGATATAAAGACTACTACGAGTAAATTAAAAACAGTTTCAGAGTTCTTTGCTACTTCAGAGATTCCTTTTCCAGAGATTACGATTTGTCCGATTGACGACATCGACGGGCTCGATCTCTACACGCGCCCCGCTAATATCTTACGAATGGGGAAGAGTAGCACTACCAAATCTCTAACTTGATATCTTCCAATCGCTACACTGATTAGCTTCTTGTATCCATCGTCTAGCTGGATGAACGTACTCGTTGACTGCACATCATCTGCAGTTCTAAATCGATGAATCACTTTATTTAATTGTTCTTGTTGTGTTTTTACTTTTATTTATTTCCAGAAAAAGAAGACGAAATGTAAATACACGGCTGTCAACAGTCTGGTCGTGTGGTAGTTTATTTCTGTCACCTACTGATGTCGAGTAGTTAATCTTTTTGTTGTCTACCGTCTGACTAGTTTGTGTCTAACAACAGTAAAATGACTGAAGTGGTAAATTGGAGTAAGGCTGCAATAAATGAACTGATGGGAATGCCGTTCTGTCAAAGTGATGGATTAGTAGACAAGTCAGGTCTAATTGTTTATTTAGCATTATTATTAAGTAGTGAGGAACACAGATCAAATGCAATGCTATTAGTCGAGTCTATGAGTATTGAACTTGATACTGAGAAAACAACACCAGAGAACTTGTTGCCGGTGTTGCCGTTGTCGGCTCCCCTTCCTGCGATGGAAATCAAACCTCGCGTTGTGAAATCCATTAGATCAACGGATCCATTTTTAGTCAGACTTGCTAACGCAAAGAACAAACCTCTTTGTTTATCAGATACTGAGAAACTAGCTTCGAGTAACATTACTCAAGAAGTATACCTCAGCTCTATTAGAAATCTCGTAGTTCAAGTCGAGGAAAAGGAAGAAACAGATGAGACAGTTGGAATCTACGCTAATCGATCAATCTTTAGAGAACTGGGCACCGTCTCAGGCGAAACAACCTCCTTCGACTGCAGTACTCATCTTTTAGGGACTGCTGGATTCGTTCCTCTTTGTGATGCTTTAGCAACGCTACCTAATTTAACTTACCTCAGTCTGTCTCGAAATTATATAAAAGATCGTTCGATTCCACCACTTGTTGCTCTGGTTGAGACATCTCTACAACTTACGGATATTAATTTATCTCATAATGGATACTTGTCAGCTACGGCTGGTAGACTTCTGTTGTCGATGGTTAAAAAGTGTTCTCAAATTACTGAACTGAATCTCGAAGGATGTAATGTTCCTCCGTACTATTTGAAATCAATATCAGAGATACTTCACGACAGAAATAATCCAAAACCCATCACTGCAATCTCCGATGATGAAGAGCCTTAAGTGAAACAAATTCATCATATTTACACCTGTGCTGGGGATACTTTACTCGCACAGTTTCTATATAAAGTTTTACTAGTGGTAATGTAGAGTGACTGCTTATTAATATTATTATTTTTGTCTCATCAGACCAGAGAAGGGAGACATGAAATCAACACAAGTCTTGGGATTACTGGAATGTAATAAAAAACGGATCGAAGTTGTTGTTGAAGGAGAGAAGAAGAGTGGGAAAACTGTTTTAATTAACGCCCTGTGTGGTATTTCAATGAAAGACGCATACGCACCAACAGGAGGGGTGGAGTGTAAGATTGCTAACGTTGGTCTTGCTGACGGAGAAGTTCTGTTTGAATTTTGGGAAGGAAGTGAGACCCACGACTATCTCTCACCGTGGCATAATAGAACGAAATCATTTGACGCAGCTCTGGCAGTCGTTAACAGTGAAGACAAGAAGGGGATCTCATCAATCGAAACAGTTGTCAAGAAATTAATCACGAAAGGAGTCCCTTCAGATCATATAGTCACAGTCGTTATTCTTAATAGCTCTGATTCACAAGCTGTTGGTCTAAGTGTTGATAAACTAGCTAAGAAAACAAACACTCCCGTCATCAAAATAGATCCTTCAACTCCCTCACTAACACTTCGAGCAATTGCAATGGTCTTAGCGAAGGGTAAGACTGCTGCTGATGACGTTATTGATATTTGTGATCGATGAGTCAAACATATGAACTATTTATCAACTTAACAATGTATTCATCGATACTATTTATTTTGTAACCTACTTATAGATAATAGAAACCACAATAGTTATTTAGAAGGCAGTGCGGCTACCTTACAACTAACAGTCACTACTTACCCCCACAACTAGGAAGTATGATTAAGTAAGGATATTGTGTTGGTTCTGATCTCTGTTGCTGTAATTATATCACTTTGTTAGGTACTTCTTTAGATGAAAGATGATTGGTTTGATTAAGTAGTCAACATCAATACCGATGCCAGTAATAAATATAACAGAAGTCAGGCCAGGTATGCATCGGTTTGTTCCCAGAGCTGATCCAGTTGTTGAAGTTGTGAAAACAGCGATCGGTGTGTCGCTTCCAAGTCTGACTCGTTCAAGTACAACTTCTAAGACTCGAAAATACCGAAAGTGGAGACCGAAAGTGAGTCAGGTACTACGACCAATTAAACTACGGAAGCACAATACAAGTATCCAACCTCTCGCAGTTGATACGGAAGCGGCACCAGCGGCATCAACGACTTCAGTAGGAGTCGTGTCTGTCAGGTTTGTGATTTAATTTTAATATCAACAACGAGTACTATCAATATTATCAGATAGAGATTATCAACAACATGTAAACAGACGACCATCAGAGAAAACGATAATCGAATCTTCGATGGTTTCGACAATTCGACCGTCAGAAGTTGGAATTGAAAACGCAGCGCGTAATAATCGAAAGATTAACGGGCTTGTTGAACGCCTTGGATTTGAGAGTGACGCTAGAAAAGAAACTGAAAAAGTAATCGAGTCGCTGAAACAGAAACAAAAACATCTTTTAGAAGCACTCGGAAGTGAATCCAGACAAGACATCCTACACCAGATGCAGTTAATTAAAACAGACGACTCTTCTGTACTCTCTCTGAATGATAAGATAACAAGTAGTTCCATTGCAGAACAACAAATAGCACCTCCACTACCTTATTATTCATTTGGTTCTGGGAGTGAACCAAAACAAGGAAGAAAACAATTTTGTCATTATCGACGTCAGAAGAATTCAGTCATCCTTCCCTCCTCATAATAACATTCATAAAGTAGACCCCCAACGAGAGGAGTTGTTTTTCTAAACTTAGCCAAACTTCGTTAGGGTCAGTAGTATCGTAGAATGAATTAAAAATAAGTTTTTTTTTTTTTAATTATTACTTTTTAACCTAATAAGGAACTAACATACGACAAGGCAATCACTAAAATCTATTTAAATGTTTAAATGTGAAGTGTCAGCAAAACAATACCGGTAGTGGAACAGTTGAGTTTAGAATGCAGCAGGGTAGTGAATTAAATGAAATGGCAACATCTGACAACACTAGTGAAGTTAATGTGTATGCTGGTCATAAGGACCTTTTACAATCATATTCTATTGAACTGAGACAGCGTAAGGCAAATGATGCGTTGGGATTGTTGACTCTTGTGGTGTGTAATCTTGTTCTGTGTAATTAAGAAAAACACAAAAAAAAAAAAAAAAATTAAAAAAAAAAAACAGATGATCTTCAGTATCATTGCTGATGAAATGTACCACTCTGATATTCTGCTTTTCGTGAACAGCATTTGCGTATTCGTTAAAATTGGTTTCTTATTCACTTACTATTCTGATGGTGTGTTGTTTTATTCAATTTGTGGTTTTCAAAAAAAAAAAAAAAAAAAAAAATTATAAAAAACAGAATTCACTCGTAGAAAGTTGAGGGACCCACTTTGGAACAAACTGACAATGTTCACTAGTCCATTGGCTCCGGTATTTTGTAGCGAAATTTTTATATTTTTGATGCATTGTCCTCCGTTTTTACCAAGCGCAGATCCGAATTTTCGCAAACTAAACATCTTATCGTTCTTAAGAGTTTATATATTTCTCCGTCTCTTCCGAGACAGGAGCTTCACTAGCAGTAATGGTGGAAGGTTAGTTGGACAGCTTTCTCGGACTGAACTTGATATTGATTTCGTTATAAAAACGACGCTTTACACAAATCCGTTCCCGTTGGCGCTGACTAGTTTGATTATATCATTTTTGATTATGACTTTTTGTCTTTTTGTTGCTGAGAGAGACTATATGTCTGTCGCTGATGCATTCTGGCTGACAGGTGTCACCTTCACCACTGTTGGATACGGCAATATAGTTCCAAAGACTGAACTCGGTAGAGTACTAGCAATCGTATCAGCGATACTTGGAATAATGTTCACTGCCTTAATAACGGCTGTGATACTTAGGTATGTGTCACCTTCTTGCGATAAGAACATCTTGTATTGGAGTATTCATAATACTAAACAGGTCGCTAACAATCTCAAAGACTCAAAAACAAATGGTTTTATTTATGATGGAATGCGGACAGGCCGTAAAGATAAAAAACTGTTCTTCTCGAGTAGTAACGCAGTGCATAAGAATGGTTGGCTTAATGAGGAAGTCACCAACTTCTAGTTTCCAAAGAGAGTTCCGAACTTTAGACACACTCTGTATGCGAAACAGAGCATTACGACGGAGAGAAGGAATGATGGAAATCGATGTGTTGGAAATGCTCATCGCAGATCCGCGATACGTCCTCAGTCAAAACACTGCCTTGCAGCAGTTGTGTCGAAAGGTTTGTTTTTGTTCTGTTGAATCGCTTCTGTCGTAAAATGTTTCCATCTGACTTACAAAAAACTAAACAGCCGGCAGACTCAATGCAACCCGTCTCGATGATCAACGCTGAGAAATCTCAGCGGGAAATTGCAAAATTTAATTCCTCTGGAAAACAATTTAAATCTGAGAATATAAATAATGAGGAATTCGAAAATAAAATCAACGAAAAACTGAGAGGAATGGATAGGTATGTTGTGTGATTGTGATTGTGATTGTTTGTATCCTTGAGGTACTCAACATACTGGTGTGTTGCATTATTATTTAATTAAAAACAACAAATCTCAATCAGTGTATTGTCGGGAGTCAACACTCGTATTGACACCATTGAGGCTACGCTCACCAGCATTCTGAGTGAAATAAGGGACTTGTAGAAAAATAGCAGTAGGTGAGAAAAGCTTTTTAATAACGATATTTACACAAGATTTTTTTTTCCCCCTCTCTTTTCTTTTTCTTTTTCTTTTTTTTTTTTTTGACTTTAAAGTCTTTTAAAATATTTACTTGTTTCTGTCTTCTTTTCGATGTTAAAGAGGGGTTTCCACTCCTTGTTTTTATTTAAATTTCATTTTTGAGCTCTGTGAGTTCTGAGTTTCAATAGCCACGTAGTCCTGAGAGATATGATTGATGATTCATTTCATGTGTTGGACATCGGCACAGCAGCTATCGAAATTATTATCCCAACTAGCCCACGAACATTTCGGTGTTCCCGAAGGCTAGTGGTACAATAGCTCTATAGTTGATTTTTTTTTTTGTTCCCTTCTTGGGGGGCAAAGTACCAGCCTTTTTTTTTTTTTTTTTTTTTTTTGGGACAAAAAATATTTTTCTCATACCTGCCAGCGTATAGTCAAAAGAATTAGTGTGGCCGGACACCATTAATTTCTTTTGAATATCGTTTCTTGTCAGGCAGGTGTCAATTTTTGTCCAAACTTTAGCTGGTACTTGGCCCCTATTTATTCCCTTCATTCTTTACCTTCCTTGTTTTTCTTTTTTTTGTGTATCTAGTTCAAAACTGTAATGAGTTCTTGTATCAAATAAAACACATCATATTGACAGGAGCATTCATTTATTAAATGGGAACATTTTTGTGTGCATCGTACCCCCACGAACTGAAGTTTCAGTACCACTCTCATATTTTTTTCCAGTCCACAGATACTCAAATGAGGGAATGAGTTATCCAGAAACAGGACAGAGGTAGTTAATAAGTTGATTAGTTTACCCGAATTGGTTTCCTCAATCACAGCTATCGCTATCTCAGATGATTTCTGTGAAGCTGTTCATCTCAGTAGTGTCACTGCTATTGGAGACCTGTTTTGATGTAACTTTTATCAATCACTGCGATTGACTTCTGAAATCAGTGTAATGTCACTACTATTGGAGTTGTTCATCAATTTACTTTGCTTGACCTTTCAGATCTTACCACCGGGGCTCTCTTTGAACAGAAATAGGATAGTCTTCATAGCTAGAGCTATTGAGTGTCTGGTAGGTGTTGATAATAATCATAACATCCTTCCTGGTGTCACAACAGTAAAGAATGCTAAACAGAAGTTAGCAAAAGTTTAGTTGTTGTTGTTTCGTTCATTCACTCTTTCGACAGGTTTGTAAAAAAATATGGAGCAAACCTCAACGAAGACCAACGCTAGTGACTGGAAGGAATATAAAACAAAAGAAGGAAAAGTTTATTATCACAAATCCTCAACTAATGAAACCACTTGGACAAAACCAACAGACATAAAAGAAGAGCTTCTGGATGACAACACACAAACTGAAGATAACAAAACGAGTCTCACAGACTGGATAGAACATAAAACATTAGAAGGTAAAGTATATTATCACAACACAACTACTGATCAAACATCATGGGTACCTCCTGAAGGAACTTCTAAAACTTTAGATTCTAATGAAACTCCTGAAACAGAAGAAGAGAAGAAGTCGTGGCGAGAACACTCTTCCGCAGACGGTAAAACTTATTATCATAATTTAATTACCAACAAAACCAGTTGGGTGAAACCTCCTTCCCTCGGAGGAAATTCAAAAGAAAGTGATCCCTGGCAGGAATACAAAACAGCAGAAGGGAAACCTTATTACTTCAACACGGTGACTGGTGTCTCTTCCTTCACGAAGTGTGACCAGTCGCCTCCGATTGGATTCCCACCACCGATGAGTTTTGAAGAATTTCAACAAATGCTTTCAACTGGAGAGAAGGGAAAAGGAAAACTTCCTTTTCCCTTTCCACCACCTGGCATGGGAGGGATTCCAATGACTCCAATTGGTGTTCCCAGTGGGATGACACTACCAGAAGGCTTTGCACCACCAGAAGGCTTCAACGATATCATTCAACCTGTTGGACTTCCACCCAGCGCAGACATCTTCAACCCTTATGAACAAAAAGGTTTAAAGGGAAAGTGGATTGGAGGGAAAGGAAAAGGAGGCAAACCCGGAAAGGGCGGGAAGAAAGGGATAAAAGGAAAAGGTGACATGTCAAGTGATTTCTTGAAATCACCATCAGAGTTAGCAGATGATGACACAGCTATTGATGAACACGACATTCCACTTCCACCACCACCTCCTATTGATGACCTTCTTATTGCTAAGAAGAGGTTAGCCAATGAGATGGAATTAAAGAAAGACTGTCGGAATAAATTTAAAGAAATGCTGAGAGAGATGAACATAACAATTTCCACAACTTGGAAATCAATCCTTCCAAAAGTAATTTACGACCAACGCTACCAAGGATTCGAAACTATGGAAGAGCGTCGCGACATCTTCGACGACTACCAACGAGAACTACAAGCTGAGCAGCCAATCACTAAAGCTGTTAAGTCAGTGGGTACAGCAAGGAAACCACCAAAAATAAAGCAAAAAGGAACACTAAGAGATCTTCTTAAAGAAGCTATAAAAAGTGACACTAAAATGGACTACCAAGCTTTTCAATTACGTTATGAAAATGACAGTCGGTACAAATCGGTAAATCCAACCGACAGGAGAGCCATCTTTGATAGTCACTTGAAAGCACTTCGTACTTCGCAGAATGACAAGAAGTCGAAATACTTTGAAGCACTTCGAGAAATTGAAAACCTTCCAAAGAGATGGTCTCAGGCAGAGAAACACATCTCACGAAGGCTTCGAAAGTTAACTTTAGACATCCCTGACGATTCTCAAATGAAATGGTTTGACGAATATTGGGACAAACACGTTACCGCAAAGGATCGCCAACAGGCTGCTCTTCGTCAACTCCAAAAAGACTGTCACGACCAGCAGCAAACACTCAGAGCCACCGCCCGAAAGTTCATCCGCGAGAACAACGAAGCAAACGACAAAACAGATTTTCTCAATCTCGTCTCTCGACATATCAAACACCCCGTTACATATAAGGAAGCCCGTCAAATGATGAAGAAAGACTCACTTTATGAACAAATCTGTGATAAGATTCCTCACAAGCAACGTGAAGAAATCTATCAATCTTTCGTATCAGGTATGGAAACTACTGTGAATGAAGCATTTACAGACCTCTTGTTTCGTTGTTATCCAGAAGTTAATCACACAACCAAGTGGGAAGATGCTTTGACTCAGGTTAAGAGAGAACCTAACTACTCTGAACTTCCTGAAGATCAAATGAAATCAATCTTTGGAGACTTTATTGGTCAGGCTCGTCTTCGTAGTACTTCTTATCTCAGAAGTACTCTCGAGGACATGGAAATGGAAACTTCGTTCGCATCCAAGAGTCTCTCTGACATGCACATCTTACTTCGATCAACACATTCTTATAAAGACCTCACTTGTGATAGGGAGCTCAGAGAATCTATTTTAAGCGAATATGCCGGGAGAGTACCTCCCTCGATGACAAAGCAACAGGAACTGGCTGAGAGATGAGGTGACCTTTGCTGTGAATGACATCAAAGACTTTACATCTCATTCGATGAATGTAATTACTGAAAGCTGCTGGTGTCTGACAAGAGGTTGTAATTTATATTTCTTTATCAGAGCAACCCAATAATGAAAATCTCGAAGATCCATAGAAAACTACGTTCAGGTTGTGTTTCTTTGATTTATTTATTTTTGTATCAAAACATTCATTCACCAGGTTGTTGTTGTTGTTGTTTAATAAAAGATGCGACCTCGCGTATCCTTTGAAAACCAGGCTACTAGCCCGAACACGTCTGTTCGGCGAAACATATTTGGAACACCCGCACGAAGCGGTTATACTTCGAATTTTTTAACTCCGAATCCTGGGTACCCGCTGAGCCGTTGCAGTGAATCACCAGAAGCAAAGCAGCAAATTGAGTGTCCGATTGACAAAGCTACTGGAGAAGAGATATTTGAGTGGAGAGACACCGTCGTTAAAAAGATACAACAAGAAACTGGATCACAACGTAGTCACTGGGACTACGTCAGGTGGAATGAAGCTCAGATGCATAGCAACGCTGAAACTTTACCAACAGAAGGAATGAAACTCCGTTGGACAGGAAACAAACGTTTTGCAGATGACAACTTCGCATGCAGCGTCTTGAGCTACTCAGCGGGTGTGAAAGAAGCGCAACAGTCAGAAGTTGATATTCATCTCCGACATATATTTTATACAAATAGAGCTTCTGCTAATCTCCCACTTGGCAACTTTGCACTAGCCCTGAGTGATGCCAATAAAGCTCTCGAATACCGTCCTGGCTATGTGAGAGCTCACATTCGTAAGGCACTTGCGCTACTCGGTCTGCAGCAACTTGATAATGCAGCCCAAGCGATCTTCTGTTGTGCTCAGACGTGTACTTTAAAAACTGATGAATGGACTTATGTGACATCAATCCTTCACAAAGCAATTCCGGTGACTGAAAGTATTGAAAATACTGTTGCCTTACTAAGTGACAGTCGACTAGAATGCGTTTCTCAATATCTGATCAGTACACTTTATCACTTATTAACATTAATATGTAAAGAAGATATCGACCCGATGACTTTATTTATAAAACCGAGAGACACTCTGAGTGAAGTTTCTGATTGCGGTGGCAGTGAATTTAATTGCAGTGACAGAGCAGATACTGTTACGATTACAAAAGAGATTTTAAAAGTGCTTGGGAATGGAATCGAAACAGCATCAGAGTGCACTTCAAAACAATTGAGTAGCTGTTCTGACGGAGAAGGAATGAATTCATTCAGGGGAAGGTTATTATTACTAAGTCAGTGTGATGGTATTCCCGTAGTCAGATATTGGCTTTCATCAAAAAGTAACTCCGCCGTAAAAATTGCCAGCATCCTTCTTCAGATTGTTGATATGTTTCTCCCTGTTTCGGAAGTGAAACACCTCACTCAAAAAGAGCAAAATAAATCACTTACGAAACATGAACTTTACAGACCCCCACCACCTGAGATGTTAACCGACTGGGATGAGGGAGACATCTGTCAGGTATTAGTTGGAAAGGAATGGATCAGAGGGAGGGTTGCGAATGTACTCCGCTCGGGATCGTTTGATGTGTTCATCAACGACCTCAATAATATTCGAAATGTCACGGCAGCGGAGCTTCGGATGGAAGTCAGCGAGCTCGATGAAGGAATCGAAAATAAATATCAGTCTGTCGAAGGGGATGCTCACAAACACTCTCATGAACTTCATCTTGACTTTAGAGATTGGAGAGAATGTGAAGACCGACTCGGAAACACTTTCTACTTCAATCCAAAAACAGGTCGTTCAGTTCGCCGTTTAGAAGACGCTCTGATCGATGAGAAGCAACCAGAAAAGAGTGTCCCAACAGAATCTATCGCAACCGCTCGCTCTGAACTTTCTGATCTCGAGTCAGAATCAGCTGCTGAGGAAGACAACGAGGAAGTAATAAACGCGTTGAAGTCAGGTACTTGGGTAATGGTTCGACATCTTAGAACTGGTCACAAACAATATTTTGAGCCGCAAACGAAAGCCACAACTACGAATCTTGCGTTGGAGTTATCGCTTCGTAAATTAACTCCAAAATTAACAATTGATGGGAAGTTTACAAACGAGCTAACTGAAGCATCTCATCCTCCACCACCTCCTCAACAAGAAGAAGAAGAAGAAGAAAGTGATCAGACGAGTGACTTCGGTCGGACTTATCCACGCGAAGAGTTTCCAGATGAAATGACTCATGTGATTCCTGACATTCCAATAAATCAAGAGCTTCGAATATACGAAGAAGATGATGCTGACGACGCTGATGAATTCAACGACGCCAACAGAAGAAATAGAACTGAAAATGTGACCTACGAAGAAAGTGAAGAAGAAATTCGAGAAAATATAGACGACGTCTCTCACAGGGTGTCGATGTCTCCGTATGCGAAGTTGTTGGACAGAAATCCTCATTTGAAATCTCCGATTGTATTCTCATGGGATAGTCCTGTTGATGTTGAAAAGATGTCACTCGATAAAATAACTCCTCCATCAGCACTTCGACCTGCTCTTCGAAAGCCACCTCCACCACCTCGACAGCAATTCGTTGAAGCAATTGCGGCGTCGTCATACTCTGGCTCTGATATCGAAGTCATGTGGGGATCACGAGAACCAACAGTACCTCAGAAGGAAGTAAACCTCTCAAAGGCTTCCCTTTCAGAGTTGCAGCAGGTTGCACGAGATCGAGGTATCGAAGACTTTGGAGGAAGGCTGATGTTAATTCAAAGAATTTTAAATGACGGCGACCCGAACTTTAAGAAGCCGCTTTCTGAAACGGAACGACGAGACCAAATGAAAGTTGAGATAGCAGCTCAAGTCCCGAGGAAGCTGATTGAGCTCCAGGCACAGAAGGAAGCAGCCATCCTCACTGGAAATGATGATGAAGTAGTTCTACTTGAGAGTCAGATCGTTAATTTTAAATTGAAAGCTGCTGATGGAAGAGATGACTCTCTGACTACTCAAAGCAGAAGTAACATGTTAGTAGACGAGTCTTACAGTCCGATGTCTCCTTTATCAGTCGATGAGGAGTTGGACTCGATTGCTAAGCCACGAGACACTCCAACTACGACACCAAACAGATCCTCACGTGACGCGGAGTTGATTGTTTCTCCACTTCTTGAGTCTCTTAGTAAAGCTGCAGAGTACTTCCCAACACCCGCGAAACGAGAAGATGATGAAGGCGGCGACGAGGTTCGGATCGAAGAGCAAAAAGAAGAACTCGAGAAGGCGATAGAATTTGAAAACAACAATCCATTTCCTTTCCCATTCCCCAGCAATGAAGAAGAAGAAGTGGTTCAAAGAGATGTCTCACCATCCACACTAAGCTACAGCCCAGGGAGGAGTGAGTCGTCGTTGGCAGTCAATCAATTGTTTGGAAGGAAGAATGATAGCGTGCGAAGAGATCCACCGCCACCACCGATTTCTGGATTTCAGATTGGCGGGCCGATGGGAATTCGAAGAGTGTCTCAACCGTCTGTTGTTGGTTCTGATGTCAGAAGTTCAACACTTCGTTCTCTTAATGAGATTAGACAAGGAGCAGCTTCTGTTGATGATTTTATAGACAAGATGTCTGAGAGAAGTCGATCAATATTCTCAACACAGTCAGAAACGGGATGAGAAGTTCTAACCCACACTCCGATATGTCCTACAGCTAACCCTCTGTTTGTATTATTGTTGGGCAGTATTATTATTTATATTACTTTGTATTCAATGTATTGTTTATTAATGTTTGAAGGAAGTCACTTTATTAACTTAGAATTATTTTTCTTTGCATCTGTTCTGTTGAATGAAAACACTTTATCTTCTCACTCAGTACTTACACGCAAAGATACCAGTGAGGGTATGTCAGCCTCGTCTTTATTTAGAGAAGCTTGTATAGAAAGGGGAGTTCGAAAGCCTAACACGGCACTTTTGAATTTGTTATTTGATTGTGACGACATTAGAGAGCTTGAAGAACTTTTTATAGAAGATTTGTATTTAGGTAATCGCACTTTGATGGCATTCCTTGACGTTGTTAGTAAGGCGAAGAGTTTTAGGAAGATCTCATTCGTATCACAAAAGATTTACAACGCTGACCTGTCTGAGGACAGCGTCAAAGGAAACGATTTGATCGATCATTTGATTGAAGTTTGTGGATCTCATCCTTCTGTCACATCACTAAACTTGTCTGGTAATCCGTTGTCAAATTTCGCGGGGAGAAAGCTGCTTCAACTCGCTAATACAAATGAACGTCTGGTGTCGATATCTTTACTCGATACTCGAATTGATTTCGATCTCATTAGTCATATCAGTTTAAAGTGTCAAAAGAATTTAAAGGTTTGTTATAACATTACAGTTAATGAGTAATATGGGGGGAAAAGAAGGAATAAAAAAAAAAAACAGATTTATTGGGAACGACAAAATGACGACGACATATTCGATTCTGTTAACGACACGGAAACATCATTCGGAACTTGTGTTTACGCCGCTCCAAGAGAACGAGCACCTGACCTCTCTGGTCTTGGTGGTGGCAAACGACGAGCCACAATTTATGGACCATCTCCTGACTTGAATAACGTCAAATCATTTGTTCCTCCTCATCACTCAAAAGATAAAGTACAAGTATGTCATTATTTATATTTCATTAACCATCCTCTTAACAGTTTGAATTAACAAAACAACAAAGGAAACTACTCTGATAAGGCTACTCAAAGATAGTGCTCTGTTTCGTCATCTGGGAACCGATGCACTCCGAAAGTGTATCGGAGCAATGGTTCAGAGAAAGCTTCACAAAGATCACAAACTTATGGAAGAAGGGTTACCTGGTAACGAGTTGTACATAGTCCAAGAAGGAACTTGTAGTGTTTTTAAGAGAGGATATAAAATAGCTGAGAAGACGATCGGATCAACAATAGGAGAACTGGAATTGTTGTACGACTCGCCCAGCTATGCATCTGTTAGTGTCTCTTCAGCAAGTTGTCTAATTTGGGTAATCGCTAGAGAATCATATTTAATGATTCTCATCGCGTCTTCAATTAAGACGAGAGCTGAGTACGAAATTTATTTAGCGAAAGTTCAATTCCTTCAAACTCTTTCACCGTCAGAGAAATTACAATTATCAGACGCTCTGACAAGCCTCGAATATGAACCAGGTGAGTATATTATCCATCACGGTGATGAAGGTCAATGGATGTTTTTAGTAATGGAAGGTGTCGTTGAAGTCCTCGGCCGCAACAATGTCGATGAGATTTCTAAAGTCTGCGAGTTCACTGAGGGAGACCATTTCGGAGAACTTGAATTCTTAAATAATCACAAATGCGTTGCTGATGTTGTTGCTCGAACTCATGTTCGCACTGCGCGGATTAACAGATCTCACTTTGAGCTTTGTCTTGGCCCAGTAATCCACGTCTTGAAAAGAGACGCATCAGATCCAAAGTATGAATATTATAAGAAACAACTCGAGATGGGAACCGCAAATCAGCAAAGCCGAAAATGGGGAATGCCTTCTTAGTTCGTGCCTTCTATTTCCGTAGTATAATTAGATTCTTTCATGGTTGTAGCCCCTATTGGAAATACGGGATCTTTTTTTTCTTTTATCAGTTCCGTTATTTACACTTCTTTGATAACAATATTTAACAATCGCTTCGCTTTCTTGTTCTGCTTAAGTAGAACACTCGCAGTAGAGTAGTTGGAGTTGTTGGTTGTGATTACACTTTTCAGATCAATATTGGGATTCATAAAATCAGAAATAATTAATAAAAATGAATCGGTTGTCTTAAATAAACTCTAAAGTACGTTACCTCTCATGTTGTGTCCAACTCCTCCAAAACGACCACACAGCAGTGATGCTGATCGCATCGCGTTACGTCATCGAAATGCTGTCGAACGCCATCTTGGCAGCGATAGACTGTTGCGTGCAGCTGAGAGAATCGCGGGAGGTGATATCAAATACATTGAAATCCGTGATCAGAGAAAGAAGTATGTTCTTCACAAATAAAGTATAACAGTTATCTTATTAGTGTTTTCTAAACTTATCAACAAACAGAACCACAATTACTAATCCTTTTCGAGCGTTTTTCGAACAACGCGAAAAAGAGCGGCGAATGATTGATGAACGATGGCATCAACGAGATGAACAACAAGGAAAGGCAGCCTACAAATATGAGAAAGCAGATCGAATCCGTCGAAGTCTCGCAGAACGCGATGCTTTCATAAATTGGAAAGATCAAGTTCGAATGAAAAGAATTTGGGATTCTGAAAAAGTGCGCGAAGACCTCGAAAAGAAACAAGCTCGTGAGAGCTACCTGAAGGAAACCCGTTGGAGACGCGATGAGATTAGAAATCGAGAAATTCGATTCCTTCAAACGATGAGAACAGAAAAAGAAACTCGTGAGAGATACAAACTTGAGAAACAATCAATGAGAGAGTCAACTGAATTATTATCAGGTCAATGGAACAGTTGGAAGATGTTACTCGAAGAAGCAGCCTCTGGATACCAAACTTCACGAGTTCTTGAAGCACAAACTCGAGATAGACTCGAACAGGAAAAGCTTGAAGCACTCAGACGAGAAGAATCTTGGAACAGAGGAAATAGAGAAAAGTATCACAAGGAGAAAGTTGCTCCAAAAGCAAAGGTATGAAACAATCACATTAGTAGTATTTTACTTTCTCATTCAACAAACTAAAGGCAAACAGAAATCTCGCGCTCGCTTTGTCCCGACTTACAAACGACCTGCACACAACAGCAAACGGACCAGCTCGCGAAAGAAACTTCGAAGTTAACATAAAACTTATTCATCCACTATTACGTGACGTTAATTATAAACTATTTATTAGTATTGTTTGTTATGGTTCTTTCTTTGTATTTACACATTTGACGATTTCTATCTGTCGTTCGTTCTGTTCGGTCTGTCGCATCTGATTTAGTTCGTTTGTTTTATTTCAAATATAGGTTCCGAAACCATGACGCGGTAAAGGTATTCCGTCTCTGTTTTATATTACGGTTAAGTCAGCCCACTAATCTGTTCAAGTCATCCGTTTCTGTCAGGCCCTCCTCAACATGTCGGGGCCTTCGAGTGAGGAATTAAAATTACTTTGCGATGATGTTGCTGATGTAGTTTGTAGCAAGCTACCCGACCCGTGGGACAAACTATGCAGCAGAATGGTTGCTATTTGGGGAGAAGCGACACCTTTCACTGAGGGAGAGTCGACGAGGTTACGTCACGGAACGAAGAAGATCGCATTGGGATGGATCACTCCGTCGTTTACTAATTTCTTATCCTTTTTAGAAGTCGGAAAACAGCCGCCACACGGGACCAATGCGACACCTCATCCCACTCGAATCTCACGAAGAGATTTCAATCAGCGCTACCAACAATGGAGGCAGTGGCTACACCTTTATGATGACGTCTTTGATCAAACTGGTGCTGAACGTCTTCGTTCTAATAAATCCGCGTTGATCAATTGTTTTGAGACGAATGTTATTCTTCAAACTGAGAAGACAAAACCGAACAAAAAGAAGAAGAAGACCAACAACAGCAACAGACATACGATTTCTGATTCTGGAAGTATTGAAAACTATTGGAAGATACAAGTTGCCCTACAGACTCCTGACTACCCTCCAGATCCGAGTTACTGGAGATCACAAGTATCAGCATTAGTAGAGAACAGTCACCTTGATACTCAACTTAATGAATTAGTTCATTCGACACCACTTGACTCGTCAGATTATTGGAGACAACAAGTTACCTACTACACTCCTGAATATGAGTGGAATCAATCACAGCCGCCTGAACAATTCAAAACTGAAGAAACTTCTCTAGTTGACCCAAACTATTGGAGAGCCGTATGTAACTTTCTTTATTATTTATAAGTCATTATGAAGTGCAGTAGATTTTGAAACATTATTTAAAAACAGGAGCTATTCAGAACTGAAGAAAGAGTAGATAAAGAAGAGATTTGGAAGACTGCGCTCTGTAAAGTTCGAGAGGTATGATATTCTTTACTGATGTACTGAGTACATGAGATTTGATAAATAAAATAAAATACAGATTACTGAAGAAGACGAACTGTTTAGTGATACAAACAGTCTCGATGAGGATGTTGTTGATAACGTGATCACATTACTTGATGAGAATAGTTGTGACAGCAGGTTATCAAATAAGTCATCAGCCAGGCCATCAGTCAACTCGCTGTTAAAAAGAAGACGACTTGACATACGGACAGCCAGTAAGCAAATGGGAACTCTCAGTGTTGGAGATTAATTATTTTATTACCCCTCGCTGTCAGTCTTTTAAATTAAGATGAGATAAGCTTTTCTAAAAGCCTGTCTTAGGGCAGCTTAGCTTTTTTCAGAGCCAGCTGCCGGGTGGTTGAAACACCACTATTTCGTTGTTTTTCTTTTGGAAGACATATGCGGAAGAGAGTTCTTTTGTTTTCCTTCTCGGTTAGATTTATTTTCTTTGTATTCGTTTCTCAATTTCCTTATTTTGTACTCATCCGTAAGAGTACTCGCGTGGTATTTGTCACACGAGTTCTTCTTTGGCTTTTAAAAAATACGTTTTTTCGTGTCATCTCTCCTATTGGAGTATTTATATGCCGTTCACTTTTAAGTTTGTTATAACTTCGGCATTCTTACTGTAGAACTTTTAATGATTACTTTGAGTCGAAGGTAGAATTATACCATCTTTCAGGGGGGGTGGTGTGGTGTGTAGTGTGAAGGAGAACATGTCTAGTTATTTAGTTTTTCTTGATGGGTGTTCACACACTGCTGAAACTGAAGCAAAGTTCCATCAAACTCAACGACTTGGAATTCAATGCGATCAGCACGTCTCGAGAGGTAGAGCTGAACAAGAAGAAGATCGCTTTCGTAATCTAATTTACAAAAAGAAAATCTCAACTTGCAGAGCTTTTGAAAAGAATCGCGAAGAAGTACTTCTCCATGAAAAACTTCTTTTCCAGAAGAAGGCTCGTCTTCAGAAGCGACAGCTGTTAGAAATTAAAGAACTTTGCGATGTTGAAGAACAGGAACGTCAATTACTTCACTTCTTTGAGAATAGACAATATCGAGCAGTAGGATACGACATGAAGTCCAGTAGGACAACAATTATTAGAAATCGTAAAAGACTTCAGGCGGCTGAAATGACAAACAACCCATCAGAACCTATGGAAGACTTTCGCTCAACAATCAGTACTCGACTTGATGAAATTAGTTCTTCTTTGGGAGGGTACTACGATGGAAAGTTTGAATTACTTTGTCGTGAAATGATTTTAAATGAAGCTACTTCTCCGAAAATGAAACCTCTTTATGGAGTTGAAGATCACTTTTATTTATCAAATACAACACATTATCGCAGTGGGTCAGGGAGAGGTAATCGAAAACGGGGAAAGACCCATCAGCAAGTTGGCGTCAAACAGAGACGTCCAAAGGAGAAGCGTCAGATTCTCGCGAGCTGCGTAGGAGACTCGATGAAAATGATCTGCACAACAACAGGAGAAGATGAACTTCCCGTCTCTGAAAGAAGTTTTCAAAACACCAGCAGCAGCGAGAAACCCCTCCCAACGAGTTCCTACTTTCAACTTCTTCAGCAGTGCGATACCTCGACGACATTTATTGAAGTCAAAGAAACTGAAAGATCGATGAGGCGAAATGTTGTCGGTCAACAGGAAATGGAATTGAATGAAATCATAAACTGGTGTAATTCAAATATAGATCAACGACACACTCGATTCTCAACTGTTACCTGTTGTGACACATATTCTCCTCAATCCCCTCAAACACTTTTACGGTCGAGTTCTGGAGTAGCGACCATCTCTCATCCGTCAACTGATTTCACTGCTGTTCAGCTTCTTCAACGAGTTGGAAGAGCTTTCAGGGCGAGAATTGAAATTTGTGGATTCGCTGCTATCGTTGTGAGAACACAAGCTGCTCTCTACTCAGGTTCTAAAAGGTTTGAAAAACTTTTAGAAAGAGAACGCCGCGAGCTTAATGCTATCGATACACATCATTTGAATAGTAATAATGTTAGAGAGAAGTGTGAATCGATTGATGTAATGAGGTGCCGTGCTTTACAACTTCTTGTTGAAGCGGCTCATGCGATTGGTGTTCCTCATCCTTCACTTGTTTGTTTTGATGATGTCAGTTCTGGTGGCCATTTGACAACTTCATACGCTCAACAGTTCCTTCGATCGATATCTTCGTCTGATAGTTTGATAACAATAACATCACCAGTTAGTGTACTTCATCGAATGCCTTCTTCTTTCTTACTTCTTTACAACTCTTCTGTCTGCTCTTTATCTGGTTTGGAGGTATGATATTCTTTTTATTGGTCAGGTGGAGTTCAAGTTACTACACAGCAAATACGGCTTCACTCTTTGAATTTGGGCTCCTCGCCTTCTTATTTTACTAAAATACGAGTGCAACTGCTATGAATCCGCATCGAATTTGACGGTTTCATAATCCGAGGAGTGAGGAACTCGATTGTTCGATATTTAGATGTTCTCGTAGATTAGAAGGTCGAACCAAAAAAATAAAAAAACAGCTTCTTTATCACACAGCTGTGTCTGGTGGGATGTCAGCTGAAACACTTCGACGTCGTAACTTGAAGTCACTCGGAGATATATTAGAACGGCTGTTCCAAGACGGAGACGCTCAACCGCAGCTTTTTGAAAAAACAGAAATATTAAAACGACACGAGGCGCTGTTAAGAGGAAGAGGAGCAACTGAGTTGTCGATTTTGCAGCTTCAAATGTTGCGCCTCTTTGGAATTGGTCGCGATGCAAGAAATGCAGCTCGTCGTGATGTGTACTTCGTTTTGATACTTTTCGCTTCAAAGGTTCGCAAGAAGAATAGGAAGCGAGTGCAGTGTTCTCTTTTGTGTCGCGAAAATTTAAAAATTGTAATCCAAAAGTACTTCATGAAGTTGTTATTGTTTGCTGGCATTTCTCAGCATCGCAGACATCTCGACAGAGCAGCAATCCGACTTCGAAACCGAAACTTCGACAAGCTTCGGCGAAAGTTCTTAACCTTACTTATCTTATTCCTTCAACTGAAACAACGAGAAACAAATTATAATTTTAGTAGTGGGAAGTATGAAGTTCAATTACTCAATTGGGTCACATGTAGGAAAGGAGTCAACAACGCGACTCGATGTGGTGCAGGACGAGGACTTCCAATTCTGTCGCAATTTTCAGAGTTTTCTGCGACTCAAAAAATCAAACCTGTTGGAACTCGAAAACAATCAACATCACCGATTGCAGGTGTTGGTATGAACGCTCGAAACTTTCGAATGATGAGAATTGAGGCGTCAGAACAGCAGAGAAGTGAATTCAAGAAAGCCATGCGAAAATGGGAAGGAGAACAGAAGCGACAAAAACAGAACATCGAAATCGAAAACCATCGCAACTCGGAGATGTTTAAGTTACGGTGTCGACAGGAACGTGAAATTCTCAAAAGAAATGCTGCCAACAAGAAACACGACATGAGACGACAACGTCGTGTAGCGATGCGAAGACTTCAAAGTGAACGTGAAAAAGAACTGACCACCACTCTTCGTATTGCTGCCGACAAACAAGCTTTTAAAGAAGAACTCCTTCGATGCACACAAACCCCGACATGCAACACTCTCGGGTTGCAGTTAACACTGCCGCCCGTATTCTGATGCCACTTTTTAGATTTACACTTTTTACTCTTCCTCTTCCTTCTTTCTCCCACTTAAGTTACACACTTATTGGAGTGTCTTCTTAGTGAATGAATTAGTTTCTTTAAAACAGAGTAGCACTAAAATATGAAATCTGTAAACGTGTGCATCCGGTAATTGTAAATAACGAACGGTGACTTTATTTATAAAGATTTGACTACTAATTCACTCTCACAGGTTATCATACTTCATAAACTAAGAAATGACTATTAGAAAACTATTAGTAAGTAATGCAATAAGGAACTACGCCTACAGGGGTACGGCCCTGCAAATGTCGCAGCGAAGATTTGCGGCGAACAGTTCAGATCCTCTCGACCTTGACGGGGATGAAATAGATGAAGAGGAGTTGTTACAGAAGCACAGCCAACAACAACAACAACAACAACAACAACAACAGGAAGATGAAGTTCCACAAGAAGACTCTGCTGACACTTTAGTACAGCAACGTGTTTATACTTTTGGATCTGTTTATAATGGAAGGACTGGTAACAATATCTCTTCTACTCTCGGGCTTACTGGATCGGTTCCTTCTCAGAAGCCTCAACACATTGAATTCTTTGATAACGTATGTGTCTTGTGTTGGTTTCTTTACTTTGATTTGTCTTTACTTTTAAATAACAAACACAATCAATTAATCAACAGTATCGTATCAAAAAGATTTCTTCTATCCACAAACACTACTTGGCATTGACTGAGGAGGGATACGTATTCGCGTGGGGCAGCAACAACTACGGGCAACTTGGATGTGGTGACGATAAAGTATTGGGACTCTCGATGCCTCTTGACCGTCAAGCACCTGTCCTCGTCAGAACTGAAGATGGTATGACTCTTTTCTAATGTTATGATGCCGACACAGTCATTGAGATCTTTAATTTAATAAATAATATTAGGCGAACCATTGAAGAATATTATTGATGTCTCAGCCGGTAAGTTCCACAGCGCCGCAGTTGATTCCGAAGGAAGAATCTTCACGTGGGGTAAAGCAGGAAGACTTGGAAAGTGGTTCAGTGCTGGTCACCTTTTGGGTTACACCGCGACAAAGGGTTTCTTATTTAAGTTTTCCCCATTCGCGAGACCAATCGCAGAGTTTGGTCCTGAGGTATGTTTTGTGATATCCATTCTGTGATTACTACATTACTAGAGGATGGTTTCAAAGAGTATTTGGAATGGAATTAATAAATCAACAAAACAGAACGGAATGGAAGTTGAATCAGAAAATAATCCTTTTCAAGAAGGTAAATCTTTAAACCCGAAGGCTGTGCAGGTAGCGTGTGGAGCTGTTCACACAGTTGCACGCGATGAAATTGGCAGAGCGTGGACTTGGGGATACGGTGACTGGGGAAGACTTGGTCAGGAAGATCTTGAAGACCGCACCCGACCAACTCCAGTCTTAACTTTTCTCGATGAAAAGAGTGGTTTGGTATGACTTTTATTTGTTGTTTGTTTCGAGTTATTTTCAAAACGTTGGACTTCAGACCTGGCAGTAACAATCAACACGCCAACAGCCTCGCACTTCGATGGCAAAGGTAGGAGCATGTGAAAGTATATCGACATTCTTAACAACTGAAGGCGGACTATTTACATGCGGCAGAGACACTACTCGTCAATTAGGAATAGAAGACAATCAAGGTGTTAGAGGTGCGAGATTTGTAGGAAGTAACATTCCGCAGTTGGTGAGCTTGTCGAATGTATCTCAGGCTACTACGGGAAGTCACTCAGCGTTAGCAGTTGGAAAGGGAGGAATTCCATACTACTGGGGTAGTCAAGAAACTAGAGGTCCTCAAATAGTTGGAGGACTTGGTCGTGATCAGGACCAAAAGATTTCGAAGATTAGTATCGGAAGTGGACACGTTTCTGATCATCGAGCGTTCCTCAGCCAAGACGGAATTCTATACATGTCGGGAGGTAACATCTTTGGACAGTCTCTAGCTGACACTTCCCCAAGAGAAGAGAATCCTTCATTTATAAGCGGCGTCATGCGTTATTTGCGCAGTTTCAGATCAACGAGACTCAGTACCATTAGTGTACAGACTCAGTGTCCACAATTCTTTCTCGACAAGAAGGTTGTTGATGTCTGTTGTGGACATTCATCAACTGTTGTTGTTACTGAAGATATTACTGAGAGTGAAGCGAAGGAAAGGTATGTTATGAAAATATTATTATAATTATTCCTCACTAAGGATCTAAAACACATAAACCCACACAGAGAGGAGAACATCTCCGCCATCTTTGAAGAAGCAACAAAGTCTGAAGAGAAGAAGAAGTCTCCATCCAAAAAGAGAGGATGGTTTTAAGATATCAGTTGGAGCATTTTGTTTTTAATTTCTGTTGATACTAACAGTTGGTATCTTGGTTAGTAATTTGTATCAGTCAGGAGAAGGGTGCTATACGCCGCGAATGGTGTAGTGCAGATGTTCTCTCCACAGCATTAGTTGATCACTGAGTTTGATTAAAGTGAGACATTTCATCCCTCCTCTTCCCTTTTGTTGACGGGCTGATGCTCCCGTTTCCGACACTTCCATCATCAAAAGTGTTCACTCAATTGAGTTCATGTTCGTCAGTTTCATTGTTTGTTTCTATTCTCCACGTTGTTCATATTTACTAACAACAGGAACTACATCTACAAATTGATTTGATGAATTAGACTGCTGCTTTTATAAATGAAACGTGTTGTGGATGTATAAAAACACATTTCCAGGTGATCCCTCTTTGTGAGGTGTCCGAATCAAAATGTTGACGTTCAGAGTGTTGTTGGGTATGGCGGGAGCACTGTCGGCTTCCGGTAATATGTACGGACATGATTCTCGTCCTTTGAATGTCGTTGCGAGTGAAAAACATCAAAAGAAGAATCGATTTAATGTAAGAGATGTAGTAGACGCTGAGAATGTGATGTACGGAAAGGATGCTACGAAGTTCAAACCAAGACCAGAGTGTCCTCCAAAGCTACGAGACATGATGTGGTCTACAGAGGTAGGATCAAGTGTTTACCAAACTCCTTATATTACTGACCTCTTCAGTGATGGGAAGAAGGACATCATCGTTCCAACATTCGTTCAATATGTTGAAGTACTTGATGGGCTTACTGGAGACAGTTTACAGGGGTGGCCGTGGACTCATCCTGACTTCCAATCTCACGCTTCAGCAAAAATAAAGGATTTAAATGGTGATGGTAATAATGAAATTATCATCGGTACTGCTACAGGTGAAATCTTATTTTTTGACGAACGCGGTACCCTCTTATCGGAACGAACAATTAAGATTCCACCACTCAAAATCCCCCGCAATTGGAATAACGTTGGCGGTAGCACTGAAGCCAACAACGATCTAGCTGACCAAGACTACTGGTCGACTCTTAATAAGCGTCATCAGGAGCTCCTCAAGCAGCACAAGAGTTGGGGATATTCAACAAAAAATGACGAAAAGCCGGCTGGCATGAAAACAACTCCGTCACCATTCAACGCGAAAGATGTGGAACAGGTGATGGCAAAGGCAATCCAGCGCAAGAAGGAAGAAATCCAAAAGCACGAAGAAATACTACAAAAGAAATCTGGAAAGACAGAGCAACCTGCTCAACAACAGACGCCACAACCTGTTCAACAGCAGCAGCAGCAACCTGTTCAACAGCAACAACAACAGCAGCAACCTGTCCAACAGCAACAACAGCAGCAGCAGCAGCAGCAGCAACCTGTCCAACAGCAACAACAGCAGCAACAGCAACCACCTGTTATAAACTACCAACAGCAGCAACCAGCTAACCAACAAGGTGGAACCTACCAGGGTGGTTACCAACAGGGAGGAAACTACCAGCAGCAGGGAGGTAACCAACAGGGATACCAGCAGGGGTATCAGCAACAGGGAGGCTACCAGCAGCAAGGCGGTAACCAACAGGGTAACCAACAGGGTAATCAACAACAGGGAGGCTACCAGCAGCAAGGCGGTAACCAACAGGGTAACCAACAGGGTAATCAACAACAAGGAGGCTACCAACAACAACAGGGGGGAAATAACCAGCAACAGGGAGGTAACTACCAGCAGGGTAACCAACAGGGATACCAAGGTTATCAACAACAGGGTAACCAACAAGGATACCAGCAGCAAGGAACCCAACAGGGTAACCAGCAGCAGGGAGGTTACCAACAAGGAAACAACCAACAACAAGGAGGTTACCAGCAAGGAAACACCCAGCAGCAGGGTGGTAACTACCAAAATGGTCAACAGTATCAGGGAAATCAACAACAGGCACAACCACAGTCTGAGGTGTGTATTGCACTACTGCTACTATCTGGTTTCTGACCGCAAAATGAAAAGAAGGAAAATAAATAAAAAAAACAGGAGAAATCTGCGTCTCGCAAACTGAAGGAACAAGACACCGATCCTTACGCAAACTACCTCGGAGGTTATGATCGTGAAGAAGGAGGTATGTTGTTGTGATTCTTTTAATTACTGTTGGAGTCTCTCTCTGTCATACGACTCAAATAACAATTCAACAACTAACAAACTCAGAAATCGAGAAGGCCACGTCAGCTGGAACAGACGGATGGTTAAGTGCTGAGGCTGTCGCAGCCATGGAACTCATTTATCACCCGATCACTAACAGAACTAGAAAGGTACGTCGTGTTGATACTTTGTTATAATTTAAATACATTTCTTCTGATTCTGAAAACAAACAAACAGATGTTGGAAGAAGATCCACTCCACCCGGAAAAGTTTGACTTCTCAAAATACATCCACACCCCAACTGATGTTTATGTTGACGCTCACATACTTGACGCTCCAGTAGTATGAATTTATTATTCTGTTGGCGAGAAGTTATTCAAAATCTTATTTTAAATAAAAACAGATCGCAGACTTAGAACTCGATAACGGAGGGCTAGAAATAATTGTGACCGTTTCATTCTATTTTGATAAAGAGTACTACAGCAGACCTGACGTCGATAACTTACCTGCAGACATCGACCCCAACAACTACGTTGCTGGTGGGCTGTTCGTACTTACGATGGATGGCCACGTGAAATGGTTCAAAGAACTCGACAGAACAACAAATCTCGTTCAACACAGAGCATTCATCTACTCCTCACCAACTGTTGTTGATTTGGATGGTTCTGAGTCTCCTCGCGAGATTGTCGTAACCACTTCACAGGTGTGTTTTCTTAACTTTATCTTAGAAGTGTATTCAATTATTATAATCACATAATACACAACAGGGTTTTATTTACGTCTTTGAACACGATGGTCGTTTAAGAAAAGGATTCCCAGTTATGATGGGAGAGATTCAAGGACAAGCTGTTTGTGAAGATTTAGACAATGATGGAATCTTAGAGATTTGTGCTGTTGATATGAAAAGTAACTTAGCGTGTTTTGATAGACACGGACAGTCTTTATGGGAAACAAGAATCTCAGGATTCGCATCACAATCACCTCGAATTGGAGATGTTGACGGAGACGGTGTTTTAGATGTTGTCGTGGGAACTTCAACTGGACACGTTTGGGCAGTGAATGGATACACTGGTGAACCACTTAGACATTATCCAGTAAAGACTAATGGAAGTATTTATGCACCAGCACTGTTAGTAAACTTACATCCAACAGAAGAAGCTGAAGTCATAATGGGAATGCCAATGACTGAGAACGCCGTTAAGAAAGGAAACAACGGACTACACATCGTAGTAACCAGTCATGACGGTGGGATGTATATTATTGACGGAAAGACTATTTGTGTTGAGAGAATTGATATTGGAGAACATGTTTACGCTCAAGTACTCGCTGATGATTTAGATGATAATGGATATCTTGATTTATTAGTTGCGACTATGAATGGAAACTTATACGCATTTCAGACAAACACTCCATTTCATCCAATAAAGTCTTGGACAAGTCAAGTACAAGCTCTCAACGGTATGACAGCTAGAGAAGGACATGTTGGAATCTACGTACTTCATGCGAGTAGACAACATAGAGATGTTGTTGGTAATCATTTTAAAATTATGTTTGAAATTGTTGATCACCGCAACCACAGCAGAGGATTTGGACACAGCGGTAAACGTGCTCCAGACCACAAGTACGAAGTTGGGATTGAAATCGGAAAAGGAACACTCGTCCTTGACAGACTCTACTACAGACCTGGTGTGTACACAGAAATTATTAAAGCGCCTACTGTTCGTCAATATGCTACTGTTTATGTCTACATGCGAACTGAAACATCTCTCACGTACGTGGACTCATTCTCTCTTTCTTTTAATATGTATTTTTATAATTCAATTAAATGGGTTGTTTTGATCCCTTTTTTTATTATCGGATTCTCAATGCTTTATATGAAACCAGTTGATTTGACAACTCTTCTTCCTACTCACGCTCCAGATGGTGCTTGGTGGGGTGAAGAAGAAGAAGAAGCATTCTTTTAGATTGTCGTCAGACTTTGGCAACTAAACCAAATGAGAGTCAATTCTCTTAATAAAGAGACTCCAGTCAGACACTGTTGGAGATGTGTGTGTTGTGTGTGTGGTGTGGGATGCAAGAGAGACATCGATCCCATTTATTACTTTAGATTCTTTTCTTTTTTCCCTTTAATAGCGTTGTTGCATAACTGTTGAGTTATGATTGTGTCTGAATGGTTACAATTCGTTTAGTTCAAGTAAAGCCAATGCTACCCTTCGGGAAGTCACCCCCAATGAGCAAGAGCGTCACTACTATTTGTTGAATGTAAAAAAAAAAAAACATTTCTCTTTTTGTGGACTTCCGCTCCGAATTGTTCACCGCGTTGTTTCTGGCCCCAGCCTACTAGCGGTATTAAATAGCTAATTTCGCCCTAACTGCGAGAGGAGAATTAATAGGTGTCTCGATACACATCTTAAGTCAGTCGTAACTGAGTCGTTCAAAGTGTTTGACGAAATCGATAATTATTTTGCATAAGATATTCACAAAATCTTTATAGTCAGGACAACATAAAAACTGTTAAAGTCTGATGAAGTCTGTGAGTAGTGTTAGTCCAGCTGCAATTGTTATTATTTTTGTTCTAATCATTCTTATTCACAGGAGTGGGAGGAGGCGGATGATAAAGCGTCCGAAAGTTGAAGAAACAAGATTCGATGTGGACGTCGACGAAGACGATGAAGTTATTGTCCTATCGCGCCCTTGCAGTGACGTAGAAGAAGTTGAAATTGAAGTGCCATCTTCAACGGTGACCTGCGGTATTTGTAAGAAAGGAATGGAAAGCGGAGATCACGGAATGACTACTTTACGATGTGGACACTATTTTGGAAGGAGTTGTATCTTCTCTCAATTAGATGATCAAAGAAGCTCAATATGTATTGTCTGTCGGGAAGTATTTCAAAAGAATGACATCCGATCCATATTCGCTACCTCTGATGCTATCGCCCCGTCACTTCGCCAAAAGAAACTCGCCAGTGCGATCCTCAGAAATGAACGCAAAAGAGAACAAATTCATCAAAAGCAGATGAGATCATCTCAAGTAAAAGTTGAGGCTAACATAACAGTTGACACACTCTTAATTGATCACAAGAGAATAAGAGAATTACGATCTCGACTATCGTTACCTTCCTACAGAATTGACGAACTTGATTCGGAAGATGTGAACGCTGCGGAATTCAAACGAACTGCGTCCATCACTTTAAATGATGAGTTCCCGTTGGTTGTGTCTTCAGAGGAATATGTTTTCTTATTTGGGAATATTAACAAATCGATCCTCTTATCAACAAGTACTCTAACTGTTGTTGAAGAGTTGGTTGGCTGTGTGACTGCAGCAATACTCGGAACTGAAAGCAACAGCAACGAACTGTTAGTTGTGAACGAAAATACCTCCGTTCAGATTTTAGACATTTCTTCTGAATGCACTCAGACTGTTGAGTTCACAAGATATGTAACCGAGAGTAATGAAGAAGTGACATCACCATCATCACCACAATATTCATTTATTACTTCCATTGCAAGAACTAGTCACTTTGTGTATTGTGGTCTAGAGAATGGAAATCTAATTAAATACGACGTACGCAATGCTTCTGAACCAATTCTGTTTCAAAAGACGATAAACGCGGAGGTTGGAGAGATCGTAATTATTCAAACAGACGTCTTACTTTGTTCTGTTGGAAGTTCTTCTTTTATTGTTACGAAGGAATCCTTTCGATTAGCAATCCCAACTCTGTCTTCTACGATCCGTATTGCAGCTGTGACTTCTCAAAGTATTGCAATTATTGTGAATTCTGGAAGTAATAATTTACATCAAATTTGTATCTACTCCATCAGTCCTTCGCATTCGATTCTCATCGCAACTATTCCAATTTATCAACAGCAGACTCAGGTACCTTCTTCTTCTTCTTCGACTCAAAATACAATTCCTTCTTACCCTGTTGATGATGACGTATTGAATGGGATTGGTATGACTCCAATTAGATGCTCTTTAACATCAATTGGAAATCATAAAAATATTATTTGGGCAACATCTGACGGAGATGATGTTTTCATCGGATCAACAACAACTCCAAGTGAGGTTCAATGTGTGTCACGTAGAAGACAAGCAGTTCTCAACCTATCCTGGACTAGAAGTAATAATCCTTCACTGTTGGTACTGACGGCATCACAATTGTCTGTCTTCTCTGAAAGTTGATATTTGTATCTTTTAATTAATAATTGTGTTCTATGTGAGAACACATCACTCGCGTATTAGAAATCCGTGAGATTCAAAACTTTATAAAGTTTTGAATAAATTGTAATCAAATTATGTTCCTGAGATGCCCGCGGGGAGTCTTTTTAATATTTTATTATCTCTCGGATTAAGTAAATTCTGATCCCCCTTTCCAGTTACAATAAATTAACAGGAATGCGTAGCTTCACTTTTCGTTCAGCAGTTGAGAGAATCGTGGGATTCCTAAACAAAGTATTCATTGAGCCGTGTTTGTTACCTACTGATGCTTCTATTGTAATTTTACGTAAGAAGCTTTTTATTTTTGTGTCAGCGAGTGTTTTTATGGCGTTGTGCACCACATGGAATTATTCCAACACCAGTCAAATGGAACGTCTTGCTTACGTTAGTGGTATCACTCACAATGTCCTAACGTACGCAGGCATCAGAGTTTGGAGGAGTTGTTCAGATCGCTTTATTGCGGTGGCAACAATCTCTGCTACCATTCCAATTATTTTATTTGATCTGATTAGAGCTTCTTCTATGCAGTCACGATCATGGCCACTATTCGTGTTAATTATGGACACTCAATTAGTGTGCAGGACTTGGAATTTAACAACAACTGTAACCATTTCTATTTGCTTGGGATGGATAACTCTCTGTGGGATAGAATCTGCTCAACGATTCGGGCTTTTCGATATCATATTTTTACCTTCTCAGAGCAGTAGACACCAAGCAATCTGCAGCTGTACTGAACTGCCCTGTCCTGATTCTTATGAAACACAGTTTTCATTAACCACCGTTGGGATATTAGTCTTCATGCTCGACTTCTACTGCACGCGTTCGTTTTGTACTCAACTGTATCGCGAGAAAGATCGAATTGAAGCCTCTGTGAGTGCTGCCAATGACGTAGCTCAAAGTCTTGCACTCTTCGATCTAAGAAGTGCAGAAGTCAGTCTAGTGGAAGCGAGTGATAGAATCCCTGAGAGAATGGCGACTGCATTAGAGACTCTACTCGGTAATCTAAAAGAGTATCGACCTTATCTACCTGAAGCATTATTTAGTGCGATGGATGAAACTGTCGAAAGCGCTGTCATTACTGCACCTGGAAAGGGATGCAGGAGTAGCGAAGAGGAAGTCTCTCAGGAAGTAGAAGTTGGGATTCTATTTTCAGACATCGTCTCTTCAACGTCATCTTGGGAAGCCTACCCGGACGCCATGCGAATCGCTTTAAGAATTCACAATGAAATAATGCGTCAACAAGCCATACTCTTTCGAGGATATGAAGTGAAGACTATCGGAGACGCATTCATGTACTCTTTCAACACGCCACTTGAATCCTGTCAATTCGCTTTAAATGTGCAAGACATATTCAGCAGGACAGACTGGCCAGGACCTATTCAGAAATTAAACAACGGTCAGGGTCTTCTAATTAGAATCGGACTTGTCTATGGAAACTGTCACAGAGAAACTAACCCGACTACTAAAAGATCTGATTACTTAGGAAGTTTAGTTAATAAAGCTGCTCGAATAGAAGGATGCTGTCTCCCAGGATGTATTGCACTTGATGCGGAGACAACTCATCAGATTTCAGAAGAAGTAACAGCATTGGGTGGGTTACTGGACCCATTGGGAGCACCACAAGTTGTAAAGGGAATGAAACATCCGATTCAATTATATTCTTTGATTCCTCAACAACTTTCTTATCGACTTCGTGGAACTGCTTTTACAGACACAGCAGTTGTAAGAGTTGACTCGTTCTCAGAAACGAGTAGTTGTACATCAACGATATCATTAGATAATAGAATCCATCAGAATGTGAAATCCTCATCCACAGTTTGCAGCGTTCTAATGGGAAGTACCAACGCAGACCCAATTTGTATTATGATGGAAAGGATTGAGAGAGTCTCTAGAACATTAGATCGAACTGGAGGTACAATACTGTCATTAAATGGAGCAGTTGTTACTCTGGGTTTTAACGTTACTCGTCCTTGTAAATCTCATTTAGAGAGCTCCTTTCGATTCGCTGTACTTCTCGGAAATTATATTCGCTCAAAGGGTGAAAGACTTGGGGCTCACCTCGGGATATCAACAGGGGTGTGTAGTAATAATTTAGTAATCAATACGAGTGAACAGAGATTTATTACTTCAATTGGGGTTCCAATATCGTTGTCATTCTTTTTGTGCATGTCAGCAGCAGAGATGAATAGATTTGCGTTATTTAGTCAGCTGGGTGAACACCAATCGAAGCGTTACCTTCGAAGGGTTAACGAATGGCTTACAAGTGACTACGGTACATTAGAGATTTATGAATTACAAATAGCTCATTGTGTTGCAACTTATGTTCATGACGAAGATCTGAGTGAATTCGAAGACAACTTCGGAGAACAGAACTCGGCGAACGAAACGCTGCGAAGCTCGAGTGAGTTAACTGGACCCAGTCAAAGAAGCTTTCCTTTATTCGGATGATATTATTTTATTATTTTGTGACACCTCACCTTCGAATTGTTTACGTTTTACTCCTCCTCTTTAATGATCGAAGAATCGATCACGTTTATTATTTAATGATTTATCATTTAGGTTTGTTCACAGAGAGTCGGTGGTTGTCTCGATTTGTATATTCGTACCTTTGGCAGACTTGTGGGATGGAAGCTGATCAGGTGGGGCGGATAACGAATGACTCAACCCTTCGAGTAAGCATCCTCTCAAAGTGTAACCAGAGTAGTATCCTTTTTAATAACTGTTACTACCACGTGATTGAAATCATCGGAAAATAGCTCGCAGTTTACTGACTGCTTACACCCTCATAGAGTCACATGTTTCGATAGTTTTCACTACCGTTCCTTGTGAAGTTTGTTTCTTTTTCTCTCTGTTTGCTTCTGATAACGAGGTCTTATTTATGTTGCTGTCAGTCAGTTAAATTACTGTCTGCTAATATTATTTCATCTGAGGTTGTCCACACTCAGTGTTACTTTATAACCCCACAGGATAATTCCCTAAATATGTTGTACATTATTTCAGTTTTCGCATTCTCTGTCTGTGGTATTGAATTCAATGCGACTGGTACTCGTGAGATAAATATAGACCAAAGGGTACTCCGCTATGTAGATGGATACTGTGATGCACTAAAAGATTACAATGATAGTGGTAAGATGAATGGGATTACTATGAATTCACGATCATTTGAGGACCTCAAAATAACAGCGTTCGCAGCCCGACTACAAGAATCACAAGTGAGGTTTGATTTGTACGCTGAGATGTTCGCAGTCGGATCCCCAGAAATTGAAGTTGGTGCTCTTGATGCTCAGTGGGTAGAATCTGTTAAGGACTACTTATACGATCTCGATAAGTTGGTACCAACTCCAAACATTAGAGAGAAGTGGAAACAATATGACACTTCAGGTAGATTAGTTGGAATACCTGTGATACCAAATCAGATTACAATGTACTACCGAAAAGATCTGTTTGATAAATACGGTAGAACATGGAAACATGATACTTGGGAGAACTTTGAAGAGACGCTTCTGTATATTCAGGAAAAGGAACGCGAAGACAGGAGGAGCAGAGGACTGTCAGATGATTTCTGGGGATTCACAATTCCGACTGACAAGTCAGCGAATCGTATGACATACATGTTGGTATCTCTTCTCTCTGGACATGACGGGGGTGGGATCGTTGATTCGACTGGGAAGGTGACGATCAACAACCCAAGAGCTATCGAAGCCATTAATCGTTGGGCTTCATGGTTCAAAGATGGTCCAAAGCAGATGACTTCGAAGGAGTGCTTCGGACAGTCAACAAGTGGTGCGACTCGTTTCTTTCTTGCTGACAAAAGTGCAGCGATAATAGTTTGGAGTAGTGACCACTCTGAGAAGATGAATAAGAAGATGGCTGAAAACAGTAGTTGGGTCATCCGCTCTGCTCCAATCCCTGGTCCGAATGCTGCAGGCTGTTCTGGACATTGGTCGGCGGTGCTTTCAATTCACACTCGTGAGAAGGAAGTCGCTCTAGATTGGTTGAAACTACACGCTGATAACAGTCATAGATTGAGACTTGTTGGAAGGGAACCAGTCGACCAGAGAGTGATAACAGATAAAACACTCTGGGCAGAGTACTGCGTAAGTAATCCTGTAATCTGTAAATCTTACGAAGAGTATCCAGAGTTCTGGAGTCGGTTATCCCACCGACCTGCTGCAGGATGTGGAACTCTGTACCCTCAATGTGCTTCATTAATTTATAAACACATGTACACAGTATTCACACTGGGTATAACAGGAGATGTAGCAGCCAAAGGTTTAGAAGAAGATCTCAACTTGTTGCTCGGTCACATCGAAGCATCCGCTCTCAACAAGAAAACGGGAGAATGGAAGACTGGTAGCCGAATCGCATTAATGATTGTAGCATCTTTCTGTGCCGTAGTGTTGGTTATCTTAATAGTAATTGTTAAAAAACAATCATCGAAGATGAGAACCGCGGGAATTAGTATCCCCGTTAGTGTGATGCTGACATTAGTAGCCACTGCGGCGTTAGGTACCGTGTTGGGAATCGTTATCAGTGACATGGATTCTAACACGCGATCTATTTCTGAAGATCTTGCGAAGCAGGTACGCGTTCAGTCACTTCGCACTGTCCAAGCAGCACTATTGGGTATCATTGATGGACTCATTGGAAGCACCAGCAGGAAGACAATCGCCGATTTTTCCATTGCGAAGATGAAGACCGATCTCGGGCAAATGTCACTCGATCGTAGAAATCTCGTTCTGCTGATAGACAGAAATTTTCCCAACACAGTGTTGGTCACATCTGATCGCGTGAAACAGCAGGACAGAGTCGGAGTACTCGACCCGGAAAACCAGCATTTGCTACATCCCTGGACCAGTTCAATCCTCAACTTGTATTCTGGCTGGAGGGAAGACATCTTTGATGAAACGGCGACGACGAAGATAACATCAGCTGGTGAAAAGTTACACGTGAACATGCTGTCTGTCGATTACGTTTCAAGAACAGGTGAGAGAGATATGAGTTTCTTAGTAGTTTATATCACTCCTGAGGCTGTGATTTTAGAAGAAGCAGTTGAGAGTCGAGAAGTTTCTGTAAACTACGCGCTGTTGTTATCAATAACTGCAGTAGTTGTAATTATCGGCTGCACTATTCTAATCACATCTCCGATTGCGAGGCTGGCTATTGATATGGAGTACGTTCAACATATGGAACTTAATCACTTGAACACCGTTAGTAGTTCCCTAACAGAAATTCAATCACTTTTAATTGGATTTAAATCAATGTGTGCCATGCTCACAGAATACAAAGCATTCTTACCCAAGTCGGTTTTTGTTGATGAAATGGACTCTTCCGATAGTGTAAGCGCTCCATCCACAGATGCAGGCTCTGCCCGACTGAGCAGCTCACTCTCAAATGCTAAGATAAGAGCAAGACCGTTGTTGACGGAAGTAAATAAAACAAAAGATGCAACTGGAACTCTAATGGTATTTAAACTTCACGAAGCTGAGAAATTGATGTCTCGATCAGATGCAGCAGCAACAGTTGGATGTATCGTTCAATCACTTGAAACACAATCAATAACATATAAAGGAACATTACATCCTCTTAACACAATATCACCAAGTGAGTTTACAATGTCTTGGGGATACGCTTCTACAGATTGTGATGCAGCACTGAAAGCTGCCAAGTGTGCTATTGCTCTCAAAGAGAATAGCCCAGCTCCAGTAGGATGCTTTTTCTCAGTTAGCATTGCTACTGCAAAAGCTAAAGTAGGTAATTTGGGAACTACAGCAACCCGAGGATTTGGTGTGACGGGTGCTGTTTGTCATTTGATACGTCAGGTTGTTGCAGTTGGAAATTCATTATCAAAATACGCGACGTGCATTCTAGCAGAAGAAGGAGCCTGTGAAAGGTTAGCAGTATTTACAAAAGTTCCGGTTGAAATAGTTCTCGATACTAACAACACAAAGAAAATAATTAAAGAACTTCGATCAATGGTAAAAGTTGATGGTGACGAATGGATGTACCAACTTCAGCAATGTGAAGACAAGGGTCTCGTCTCTCCTTTAATACCCAGTTTTGTACTACTAGCCTCCGATAAATTATCAGAAGCCGTTGAATTATTACAGTCGAGTGATGATAAAGATCATGTTGTAGCATTCGTCCTTGAGAATCTCAGAAACAGAATAGCAATGGGTGCTAAGTCTTATGAAGCATGTTGTGGGATGGTTCCTTGCTCTTTGGGAGGCAGATTAGAAAATAATTCTATAGGAGGAGACTTGGAAGAGGAACTCGCATGATATTTTCTCAAAAAAAACTTTTGTTTTTTTTTATCCTCCTCCCAACTACGAAAACAATATTCCTTCTTCATGTATACTTGCCTATCTATTTATCGTTTATCATTATTGAATCGACAAAGTAGGAGAGAAACTAGTCAGATTGAGAGCTATTCAAAATTATCTACTGTTCCCGGAGATTGCTGTCTGTGGTTAATATTATTTAAGGACGAGTAGTCTTTATGCGAAAACTACAATTTTAATAAAAAAAAAGAAACCTTTCCAGGAGTTCTTTGTAACTTATTCCTTAAAGCCAAGTGTCTTTTGCACTAATTTCTTATTATTTTATATAAGTTAACATTTATATTGTTAGCAGCACCCGTTAGCCCAGTTTTAGTCTGTTCATAGATTTTAGTGCTTTAACGCAAATAACATATTTCGTACTCCTAAATAGTCCATACTACTATTTAGAATAGCTAATTATTTTTTCGTTTTATTAATTTTACCCTCTCGCTTTTAATATTGCAGTATCAAATTATTCCCCTGGGTCCCAACTTGCATACGTAAAACATTTTACCCTTACACCTCCCTTTAATGCTACACATCCTGTTCCTGGTGTTTTTATCAAACCAGGATCACGTTCTCTCTTTTAAACGCTTAACAGATGCTATTATCTAGCGAGTCGGAAAAACTTTTTCTTTTTGTCAAGCTGATTTATCAACTCTAATGGTGTAAAAGTTATATTTTGAACGCCAGATGACTCTTTTATTTGGTCCGTCGCAGTTATGACCATAAACTGACTGTCATCTTACCTGATCCTTTTGTTTTCATTTCTTGCTGAGTGATATGGCAATGTGCTGCCCAATTCTTGTGGTACTTTTATAAAGCTTTCGGTAAGCCCACAGTACAATTATAATGCTTTGGACAACTGAGAGTGAACACATGGTCATATTATAAAGAAAGATGCTGTACATGGGATTAAAAAGATTTCTTATATTTTTCACCTTTTTTCCACTCCAAGATCTTTTCTCTTTTATTTTATTTAGTTGTTTTCAACCTGTTAGCCTCTGGGCAGGGTGGAAGCTGGAAGTCGATCACTTCCAGCCGAAGCTATAAAACTACAATCTTTGCGATTGGGTCCTCACTGATGCGAGCTGATCCTTCGTAGTCATCAGTTTTGGATTTTACTAATTAACTTACTGATCAACAAACACTCTCGTAACTCATCCTCTCGAGACTTGTGCGACATGTTTGAATGTTATTATTTCCATTCTTTTTATTTTAGACAACAAAACTAATGTGATGATTCGAAACAGATATTATGAAAGTAAGAATACCGATATCACCCTCAGATCGTAAATGTGCTGAAGCTGTAAAAGAATATTTCAGCGGTCTTGGAAGGAGAACTTTGAGAAGTAAACTTCGGGGAGGAGAAGTTTGGAAAATATTTTGGGAAGATTTTGAAGTACTAAAACAACAACATGATAACATTGGTGGTCAGACCTATGGAGAAATATTAATGCAATTCAGCAAGTCTGGTAACAAACACCACATGCATGCTATTTGGAATCGAATGCTGAAAGAAGACATAACCCCAACGATGTTCCTTTACAGTCGCAAGTTAGAATGCTGCACCGTCTCAGGCGACGTCATAGAAGCGAATTCAATTATGAAGGAAATGAGAGAAGTTGGATTAGAACCAGCACCTGGAAACTATTTTCAAATAATGAGAGTCTTTTCTAAACGTGGAGACTACAAGAATTGTAGAAATGTTTTTGAACTGATGGTTAGAAAGTTTAAAGTAATTCCTTCATGTCGACACCTCTCTGTGTTGATCAAATCGACGGGTTGTTTTAAAACATCTCAACAGATTCGTGAGGAGTTCACGAAGTATAGAATTTCTATTAATGAGTTTGGGTACTCCTCACTATTTTACGTAATTATGATAGACACCAATGCGACTGACGTAGACGCTGAGAGCGCATTTCAAGAAGCTCTACGAGATCGTCGTGTAAATATTAATCAAGATTTCTGGGAGGCGTACATCGCGTCACTCGTTCGATATCCTGACAAGATGATTGCAGCTACTGATAAGATGCAAGAAGCAGGATTTACACCAGATTTCCGAACCTACACGCATCTACTCGACACCTGTATAATGCACACTACTGAAGTCGGAGACAAATACATGCGGTTGGGAGAAACAATCTTTGAGGCTTGTGTTTCTCGTGGGGTTGCTGAAACTCCGATCGCCACTCAGATGATTAAACTTTATTCAAAATTCGATCAAATCGATAAAATTGAAAACGTTCGAAGGACCTTCAAACAAGTCTTCAAAACCAGAGAGACGGGAGTCATGTTAAATACTATTCGAAGTGCGTACGCTAAGGCAGGTCGTTCTGAAGAAGAAATCAAAGAGTTGATGAAAGAATCACTTGAACCATTCAGACAAATGTCTGACTACAAGTTTTATGGTAAAGAGAAGACGTCACAGTATTTAAATACCTCTCTTAAGAAAGGGCGTTCAGTTCTTCGAAGAACCCGAGACCTCTCTTCTGGTTTTGATATCCACTCCAGGAAACCTGGAGGGAATTACGACAGGTAGCTGTCACTTGAGGATATTATTTCTTCAGAGTCAACACACAGCAGGTATACTTTTCATATGAATGTCTGCATGTTATGTACCAAAGAGTACAAATAGAAAGTAGTTATTTATAACAATTCATCATTTCTTAACTCATCAGGTTAGAGTGTGAGAACATGCGGCGAAGTTGTAAGCTGCTCGCTACTGCGAAACGTGAAGAATTGACGGCAAGGAGACTTTATGATGGATCGACTTATAATGGAAAGTATTCCCAAAGTGTTAGAAAGTTAATAAGAGATCCGAGTGCTTCTAATCGAATTTATGATGTTACTGTCAAGGGACATCTTGAAAGGAAATCTAGTGAAGCAATCTATTGGGATTTAGACGAGTGTGTTTTGTGGGGTGAGAAACAGATGACTCGTTTCTTGTCGGGAGTAGTGACAGGACTTGGGAATAAATCCGATTTCGTTCATTGTCAAGACCGCGTTCGTTCTTTTGTAAAATTTGCTAATCGGGAGATACTTCCTTGGGCAGCTGGGACATCAACGATGGGACCAACAGCCACATCAAAATTAATTATTTTATACGCCATGGCTGGTTACGATGATCCAATCATTCAAATACTAACAAAAGGTGAATTCCTAACCGTAGCTGAAGTTATCAAGGAGATGGAAAAAGATTCAAACCAGAATGATGTACTTGAAAAGATTAAAAAACTTACTTACGCAACAGACTTTGAAGATGTAGACAACGATGATGTTTATGTACCAGATAAAGAATTATTAAAAAAGATTTGGGAATACAAATGGAATAATGAAGATCAAATCAAAGACAAGCACACTGGAGAGGAAGCTCCGTTTGAATTCGAAGGTTTAAACGAAACGAGTGAGAAAGCTGATTATGTAAACGAGTCTGACGTTCCTCTCCCTCACCGTCAGTTCTTAGCAGCAGCAATTGAGGGCTACTGTTATTCGAAAGGTTCTTCCGTCAACTCGAAAGTAATTCTTTGGCTCATGGCTCGTCGTTCTGTTCCACTCACACCACAAGTCTGCGTCAATCTTGCGATTCACTACGCAGCTGTTTGTGAATTCGACAGGTTTGATGAAATGATTACTCACCGCGAGTACGCAATCACTGCAGACGCCACCTTTCTGGCAATCGAAAACGCGTTAGCTAACTTTGAAATATCCCGAGCGATTCGATACTTAGTATTGAGTAAGGAATTAGGACATCCTATTTCTTATTCTGTTTGTAAAATTGCCTCAAGGTCAGTTGAGTCTGACGAAGACGCTCTTAAAATTGTGGATGTTGCGGCGGATTTACATTTCGATCACTCAACTCCTCGGGGGGTTGAATTCACTCCAAGTGATGGAGTGTTTGTTGACAACTTACTAATGAGATGTGTGGAGAAGGAATTCCCGATGACTCTACGAGAGGCTTGGCGGACACTTATTTGGGATAATCGGACGAAGAAAAGAATTGTACATCCTGACGTCTGCAGAGCCATCATTGCCTTCGTAGTAAAAAGTGCGGCTCTCAACAACTCAAGTCCTGAATTGCGACTTCTGGCCACTGAAGTGCTTCATCATCTCTCTGCAAGTTTTGCTCCCGTTTCGTTTACGATGCTTCTCCACCTCCAAATGTTAGTTGAGAGCGAATGGTATCAACAAGAAGATCAGATTTCTATAAATCTTTTGAAGGCCGTGCATACCTACGCACCAAATCTTGATGAAAGATTAATTTACTACTTGCCGGGGTTTAGGGAATTTCGGTTCTCAAGAAAGATTGTCGGCGGGAAAGCCGGACTGGCATCTCTCTGTTCTCCGTACAAAAGAATTATAATCCCTGATGCTTCTTATTGTCTTGTTCAGAATTCTTTATTACAAGACTGTGCTAGAGGAGGAAGTACTGCAGTACTTCTTCCTTTCTCGGTGTTAAGTAATTTACAAGTAATGGGTGATGAAATGCGAGAGGTTTCTTATCTTCGCAAATCACAACAAGAGAATGAATCGAAACCCGCCCCAGAAGTGAGCTCCGCATCAGATCTGGTGAAGGAAAGTATTAACCCAGCGGACTCCGTTTTGAGTTCTTTTGGAATGTACGCCTCCTCATTTGTTGGAAGACATGAAATTGAAAAACGAGTCTCACCAAACTTATTAATTTTGGGATTCATCGAACAGCACATTACTTCAGTTGTCTCATCTCCAGAAATGGATCCTTTTTCTTACATCGATCGAGTTATCGCTACAGCTGCCGCAGTTCTAAGTTGTGATGATAAACTAAATGTGACTATCAAGGTTGTTAATACGAAAGATGCGACTCGCGTTGAAGAATGCTTGCGAAACATTGAGGGTGCGTCTGGTCGCTATGAAATAACATGTAGTCGTGAAAATAAGCCTCCGGGAGTAGACGACGCAAAAGAGGAGAGAAATTCCAATGAGAAAGTAGAAGAGAACGAGACACCTGAAGTACAGGAACAGGTGTAGCTCGTCTGTTGTCACTACTTTCTGTTGAATAGATCCAGTAGCGTGATGAACAGTTTACTGTTGTAGCTGTCAGTTGGTTGTCACATTCTTATGGCGGACTGCTATCATACCTTCATCAGGTTTCTCATTATCCAGCCATCAGTTCAAAGTAATGTATTTGAGTATTTATTTTATGAAATAATTATTTCTTCAGTCTTACACAAACAACCACTGTGAGAATGAAGTAGTTCAATAGACGTGACTCGAATCACAACATGTTTCTCATATTTTCTCAACAGATAATTGTACCAAAAAAGACCATAACAATGAGATGTAAATTAACTCCAATAAAGAAGAAGAAGATGAGCCAACAGGTAGTTGTTAGAATGCATCCGCTCGATGAGATGGAGCAGCTTAGAAGGGAGCGGGACGCGTTGAAGGCTGAAGTATCCGAGCTGAAGACAAAGATCGAAGTAGGAGAACAACTCCGTAGTAGTGTTAGTGACATGTTTGATGGTCGAAACACTGCAGGAATCACTCCTCCCTTAGTGAGTCGTGACAGCAGAAGGAATGTTGTCGCGGTGCCTTTTTCTCCATTCTCTCCGTTATCACCAACTCCAACAATAACAAGAAACCCGTCAATTCGTTTTACTGCTGTCCCACCACCGTCGATGCCTCCTTCGGCTATTCGGACAATTAGAAATCCACGGTGGACTACCCGAGTGTGAGGAAATACTATCTCTCCAGTTGGTAGCAATATTCGTATTCTCCATCGACGGGTATTCCTCAGTAGGTTCTATTCTCACTTAATGATGAACTTCTTAGAGTTATTCACAATGTGTATCTACTATACGTTCAGTTACTGTCAAGGGTGTTGTATTTTGTACGTTAAATTGATTACTGTCATCAGTTTTATAATTTTGTTAACAATTAAACTTCGGACTTCGAATTAGTATTTTGTACCCTCCATTAGATTGTATCTGCTGTAATCCCTTCCTCCAGGAGGTCTTATTGTTATCTCTTTGTACTCATCACACACTTTATTATATTTTTTAAACAGGTGACGGAATATTACTTTTTGATATTTAGAGTGCAGTACATCACGTGATGATTATTTACAACAAAACCTTTTAAAAGGTCGTCGTGGTGCTGTAACTTCATTCTTAAAGCAGCACAGAAACTAAAGACAACAACAAATTATTAAAAACTTTAATTCTTTCTATCGATGTCCAGCAGTGTGGCGATTTGGTTTCCTGACGGCGATGAGAGATTCCTCGTCGAGTTGAAGGGAGAAGACAGCATACGGGAGTTCAAAAAAAGAGTTTCAGAAGTGAGTGATGTGCCAGACGACAACTTCAACCTTTTCTATGAGGGTACTGTATTACAAGAAGGGGAGGAGATGGTCGTAGACTTTGGAATAGGACCTGAGTCAGAACTCACTGCTACAATAAAACCCGAGTGTATCGCTCGTAATAAACTACTAAAAGAACGAAGAGACCTCACGATGGAAGGCTTCTTCAGGGAGGTAGGTCATGCGGGAAGCCAAATTATAACGTACATCGAGGCTGGTTTCGATGTCAACGCTCGGAATGTGGAGGGTTTGACTGTACTTTCCATTGCTTGCGGGTTTCACAGGACCCGAATCGAAGATGTGTTGGGGCTGCTGAAATCTGGAGCCACTGTTCACACAGCTGACTACAGTGACATCACTCCTTTAATGTACGCCGCTACGAATTCCGGTAGCAACTTAGTTCCAATAATTTCTCGTCTTCTTGAAGAAGAACTCATTGAAATCAACGCCGTAAACTCAACTGGTGCTACAGCTCTGTTGTTGTTATGTCGGAATTGTTCTGCTGGTAGTTTAGAAGCTCTTCAACTGATGTTATCACACCCAGAGTTGGATATCATTTCTCAGACGAGTAAGTTGAGTAAAGATTCTCTTCTTCACGCGGTCAGTTTAAATAGAAGTCCTCATGCAGCAGAGATGATGGCGTTGTTATTTCAGTTTGATGTTTTAGTGAAGCTCGTCAATCAAAGAGACGGATTACAAAACACGGCATTTACTTACGCAGTTAGCAGCCCTTCTGATGCAGCGTTAGTATTAACGGAAATGCTACTGAGAGAGGGGGCTGACCCCACCATTCTCGGTTGCGGTGGCGTCTCTCCGCTGATGAGATGCTGTAGAGGTACTGGCGGGTATCACAAAATTGAGATTTTGAAATCAATTTTAGACCCAACTCTGTACACCGACTTCAACTCAAGTTTGGAGGAATTTGTAAACATTTCTCGAAAGGGAGCCACTGCACTGACGGAAGCAATTTGCTTCGGCGGAGAAGACGGTGCTGACGTTGTGTCGATGTTACTCGCAGCAGGTGCACAACTTACTGTCGAAGCTGAAGTTAATCCTCCGCTGGTGTCTTGTTGCGAATTAGTTCGCGACAACGCTGTTGGTATATTAGAAGTCCTACTCGCTGTTCCAAATATTGAAATTAATATTAAAACCTCAGCAGGAACTACTCCACTTTCTGCTGCAGTCACAAATAGGAATCCCGTTAACGCTCTCGCTCTCACTGAGATTCTTCTTGCAAGAGGAGCACGTCTAAGTACGGAGAGCTTCAATCCACGTCCACTTGTTGAATCGCAGCCGGAACCATTCCGCTCACAGATTCTTCAGTTGTTCAGCGACAGTGTGTGAACACCTGAGTCCTTCTCACTGTTGCTCAAGGTGTATATTACTTTTTTTTTTTTCATTTTTACGTTCTCCGATCGCTTCTCTCTATAAACAAGTTGTGCAATAAGAAAGTTTAGGTTTTTGTTATCAGTTCTTCGATTGTTTGAATTAATCACTTCAACACAAGGAGTACCTCCCCCTCAGAAGATGTATCAATTACCCTTTGAGTTGTTTTGTTTCCAAAGATTTCTTCGTAAAAAATAAACGAATGTATTCTCGGCCTATCAGTGAAATTTCTAAGTGTTTTTTTTTTTTTTTTTTTTTTTTTTTTAAATTTCCGCTCCCTGACCCGCAACAGTCTGAAAGGAGAAGTGTTTTGCAGGCATTTCTGCGGCCAAAACGTTTACAAGACGCTGCGTAACTTTTTTATTGTTCAAAGTGAGAGCAAAATACTTCTTCACACTCAACTGATCTCTTAATTTGTGTCTTAGTGATCTCTGAGTTGTGAGACCTTTTGAAGATTTATTGATTTGATGAAATAATTTCAAATTAATTTTCTTTTTCACTTCTCCCTGTAATTCTTGTTCTTCGTTTCTTCACAAAAGATATCACTCCAGTCGGTCACTACGAGTCCATTCCTCGAAACCAACTTATCGGATTAGTGTTCTCTTTTTGAAGAACTCTTCCAATTCTAACCTCTTTGCACTCAAAGTGGAATTATCCATCAGTGCTGTTTATCTAATATTGTCTCTCGACTGTTACAACACGTGTCAGTTCCGAACGGTTCCTCTCCAAAACTTTGACGTCTGTCATTAATTGAACGCTTTCTCTTCGCTGAGTTGATATTTTTATTTAACAAACAGTTCGAAAGAATGCGAACTCGAACTTGAGTTTAATTTCGAGTGTCGGATAACAAAAACATGAGAAGCGCATCACTCGATGAGGGCGGGCGGCTGATGGGAGCGATTGAAGGGGCGGCGTGGAATGCAGTGCGGACTTTAAATATTTTAGATGAATTGGAAGGCGGAGTTGCTAGCAGTACACCAGCTCCTCCCCTCCCAGAAAGATCCATCGCAAGAAGACCGTCGATGGCATCGCAGGGAGTTGGAACATCTCCACCCGATGCGGATTATGTTCGTCATGTATGTTACTGTTCACTTATCTGATAGGTAGCAGACTGTTATGAATTCAATAATTTGTTATTTCAGAACTAAATCAAAATATAAAAACAGATCAGCCCCAGTCGTTCAAACAGATCCCAGTCGGGTGGCTATCACGTACCACTCCATCGGGGTATTCCTACAGCTGACCCTCCTCTTGTGAGAGGTGACAAAGTGGTCTTATTGGACAGCAGAATTGTGGGTTCGCTGTGTGCAGAAACCCGCTGCAAAGTCCCAGACATTAATCAGTTTTGTGGTGGGAAGATGATTGGAACTTTGGTATCTCGAACAGGTCCACTTGCGATTGTCGACTTCCAATCTGTTTTGTTAACGCTGCCATTCAGATCGTTAGTTCAGGCAGTTCACATGCAAGATGTGCAAAAAACTACTACGCAGTTGGGAAGTGGTCCTCCAAAAAAAGACTTAAAAAGCCAACAGTTGGCTCAACTGGTTCGTTCCCTTCGTCTGAAGGGTGACGAGCTCCGTAGAAAAGAAGACGAGCTCATTAACTCAAAACAAGGTATGCCGTGATGTATCATTCCGTACGGAATGTTGAAAAAATATTTTCTAGTAAAAACGTAATCGAAAGCAACGTATTAAAACAATACAAACAAAACAGAAAACTTTCTTTTGAAGCGACAGTTGGATCGTGCTGGGATGGCCAACTGGGTTCACGCTCCGATAATTGAGGGCAAGGTTTTATTTCTTCCGAAAGGAGACGTTACTGTCCCCGTCGGGACGGACATCGTCCACCATACAGATGTCGGTCAAGGAGGTGGGGATGGAGGCAGCAACTCTTCCTCACCTTCCAATACTGAGCCTATTGCTAACGATGAAATAATATTGGGATTAGACAGCTTTTGTTCGATTATTCAAAACGGAAGTGTCCTTTTAGCGAAAAATCGAACTGTTGACAAGCAACTTGACTTTTGTGTGAAGCTTGGAGGTTCAGATCTGCAACCAGCACCCGATCGGATTTTGTGGGCAGCGAAAAACCCAAACACTTTCACAATTCGTTTATTTCCTGGAGAAACTGTTCCTGTTGTAGAGAGTGGAGATTGGAATGGATCGTACGCTGCATCGTTTTCATATGGACCTGTGACTGATAAGAACTACTTGAGTATGATGTTTATTTTATTTGAATTACTTATTATACTTTAGTCTAGTCTAGCCTCTAGTAGTTCTGGGGTATTATAATTATAATCCAATCAACAGACACACTTCTGAAGCAGAGAAACTTTAACATCGAACGAGAAATGAGCGACCTGGAAGTTGTTTGCAATGAAGGACTTGTTGATGTGCATTCGGATGCAACTGCAGAAGACACTCTTGAGCTTTGTATTACTCATGAAAGTGATTTTATTGATTATCAGTTTTTGCCAAACAAAGCGTCGATCATCCACCCGGATGCCCCTCTCGGAGCATCAGAAACGATCCCTTCAACGTGGGAACGTTTGAAAAGAATTTCGCCCGCCGGAGTTGTTTTCTCAGCAGCGCTGTCATCTGATTCAATAATAAGAGGATGCTTAGGTGACTTCGGCTTCATGGGAGCTGTGGCTATCCTTTCTAATCCGATTGATACAATAAACCCTGATTCATTCCTGTTAAAGAAACTACTCGCTCCACCTCTCTCAGACGATGTGCTGGCAAAAGAATTGGCTTGCGGTATGTTTACTTCTCACTATTATCTTAAGGACTTTATATATGTATTCCCTTTGGATTATTTGTAGGAGAGCTGTTTCTTAACAAGTCGTAGTTAGAATGTTATTCAGGTTCTGTCTCAGTAATATAATTCAACTCAGGTGCCTATCGAGTATCACTTTGTGCTAATGGTTGGTGGGGTTGGTATTTAGTCGATGATTACGTACCAGTTTTTGATATCGCTGGTTCCACTCAAATTGCTTTTGCAAGAAATTCCGACCCAACAGTTCTGTGGACTTCAATTATTCAGAAGGCGTACGCAAAAGTATGCGGCGGTTACAACGCAATCACGCAGGGGAATGTCGCAACGATGTTCGAAGACTTAACGGGAATGCCATTTAAGGTATGCATCACAATGTGTTTCAATTATTAAAATACTATTCTACTTCTACTATCACTACTACTATCTCTATCATTAAGAGGTACTCTCACTAACTAAATCAGATATTCGATTGGAATGATCCTGCTGGAGTCATGGAAGAGATATCTCAACACCTCGAAGACAATGACATCGTCGTCTTAACGAGTCAGTCGACTGATCCTCTCACGTCTGCAGATATCATTTCGCAGTTCCACCGAAACGGAGTAGCAACCGGCTCTCTGTATAGAATAGTTTCTGTTGAAAAAGAAGACTCTCTCGACACCGTCTCCCTTTTGCAGATTCAATCTTACAGCGGAAAGCCAGCGAAATGGAAAGGAGAAGCTAAAAAGGAAACTAATTCACCGGCTTGTTTTTGGGCCACTCCGGAAGAGGTGGCAAACTTCTTTGGCGGTGCTGGTGCACTGATGATGGCGACGGGTATGTATCTAAACATCAAACACTTTAATATTGATGAGATCCTTCATCAGAAGAGTACTTTAACTAATTACACAAAACAGCGTGGACTGATATTCGACTGAAGACTGGCTTCCATGAAGCAAAACCCATTCACGCTTTTCAACTTGAAGTGTACAAAGACACTCAAGCAATGGTTGCTGTACTGCAGCCAGACAATGGAAATCTACCAAATGCCGGTATGTGTTCCCTTATTGTAGTTAACATCAGAGATTTGGATGGCGTATTAAATTAAACTCAATAGTTATAAAGAAATAATCAAAAAAAAAGGAATCCGTGTTGAGGTTGTAGAACTAGTCAGAGCAAGAGAGCGCTGGGATACGGTGGTGGAATCAAATGAACGCTACTGCAGGTCTCGGTCAGTTCACACACCGAGATTTTATTTCCGAGCGGGTTGTACTTACAGTGTAATAATTCATCAATATGCTACTGAACAGAATAGACATTGTAGAAATAGAAAAGATGTCGTCTTAAACATATCAACAGAGTCTTCACACTTCGGGTGGCTGACTGTTAACGACATGACAAGAGAGATGTCTGAACGACTCAATTTCGCAGGATTCCCAGGATTTCTACCTTCAAATGGAAGACCTATTTCTGTTAGAGCTCAATTCAATGCTATGGAGTGCGAGTCTTCAACAATTCTATCGAAGGATTTGACTGATGATATTACAAAAAGTCTTAACTCTCGATTCAACAGATATGGTTCGAGTCTTGGTGAGCGATCTGAGTCTCCTGTTTACTCTGATTCTGATTCTGAAGGTGAAGGGAGGCTTCAATTCTTCCCCGACGAGGAACAACCATCTCTCGCTGATCCATCAGAGACAGCTGCTCGCATTCGGAATCACGTTGGGACTGTTCTCAATCACTTACATCCTGAAGATCGCGATCTCCTTTGTGGTATTGCCGACTCTCTTGATCAGGGTGAGTTGGCTGCAACGGATTTTGTTTCAGGTCTTTTTAGAAAAAATAATTTATAAACATTAGAGTGGTGTTGTCCTAAACTTTGTTTTGATATTTTATAAGTTGTCGTAGAACTAATTACTGCTGTAGAATATTTAGATTTATTTTAAGATTTGTTTTGTTAATTACTTTATAAACATTAATGCACTTTTGAATTCCTTAATCTTAACTGTTTACAGGGTTGGGAGGTAGGGTGGCGGAAAATGTCCGAGTCGCCCGCTTCGAAGCAGTCACCAACCCCAAAGAGACGTCTCAGTTCTGTTGCATCGCTACCTTCACTTAGACAGCGACGAGAGAGTCTTGCGCAGAGTAAGATAACGACCATTTCTTCAAATGTCGCCGTCGATGATATGAAAGAAAAGTATGAAAAGCTACTCGAAGAACACCAAACGTTGCGGACTTCTTGCAATGATCAGCAGACAAAAAACATTGAGCTGCTGAACAAACAAAAACACGTCGACGAAATTGAACAAAAGATGGAAAAACAAAGTCGCCTAAACATTATAATGCTCACCTCGAGAGAGAATGAAGATAGGAGATCTCTTCAGGTTTGTTGATCAAAATAAATTTTAATAAAAATCATCGAAAGGAACACATCGCAAAGGAGATCAATATTTTAAACAATTTCTAAATCAAACAACTCAACCAGATGCAAGAAGACCAGTCATTCATGTCCGTTTGCTTCAGTCTGAACACCGTACGGAGATCTGACGTAGACTTGCAATTAATGAAAACTAGTAATAAACATACGGAGGTTTGTTTACTTTATTATCATATGAAGGAAACCTTAACATCATTTCATTTCAAACACAACACCAACACAGGAATATTTGATGGGTGCCCGTTCCCGAGAACAAGACGCTCAAGAAACAACACGTCGTGTTGAAAAGGAGAAGGATACTTTAAGATCCGAGACAAGAGAATGGAAACAAGAAGTGGATTCGCTCAACCGCAAGTTGCTTTGGATGGAAAATCGAATTAATGAATTAGAAGAAGATTCGAAGAATCAAAAAGTTGAGTCTGACGCTCGCATACAACGTGCTGAGGCTCGTGTCGGCAGTCTAAAAGAAGAGCGCGACGTGTTGATGTCTGAGCGGACAAAACTTCTTTCTGAGAAAGAACAACTATTTGAGGTTCACAACTACAGCGCAGAGTTAGAGATTCTAATTCACAAAGGTAAAGAAAATACTCAAATACTTCAACATGAACTAACTTTAAAAGATCAGGAGGTCGAAGTCTCTAAGAAAGAAGGTCAAAAGTGGAAGCAACAGCTGACGGAATACGAAGACACAGAAGCTGAGCGCAGCGCTCTATACAATAAAACAGTTCAATCACTTCGTCAGGAGATATTCTGTCTCGAGGAGAGAGTGAGGGCAGCAGAATCGGATTCAGAGAACAAACTTCAAACAGACATGTTGGCGATGATTGCAATGCAAAACGATGCCGTTGAAAGAGATGCTGTGTTATTAAAACTGAGGGAAGAAAACACCCTCCTGCAGTCGAAGAATGACGCAGTAAACCGCGAAAAGGCTGTTTTGATGGAAAAACTTGTAACAGAACGCGCGAAGAACGACGTTCTGAGTGGCCTGCCGTTATCTTTAACACCAGCGGAGATCACAACTGCGCAGCTCATCTCTTGCACCACTCAGACTGACTTCGCACCAGCAGCTCCAACAAAAGCTGACGAGTCCTTTTTTCAAATAAGTTCCGCAACAGAACCGCTTCTGCTGTTGCCATCTGAGGAATCATTTAATTTAATTAATTCTATTGAAGATATGAAAAAACTAATTACGTCTTCAGCTACTGAAGTAACGGCGGCGAAGCAACTCATCTCTCAGAAGGAAGAAGCGACGGATAAACTTCGACAAAAGATGCACGAGAGACTTTATCAAGAGATGCAAAGTTTGCATTCAAAAACGACGACCGTTGATGATACACTCCTCGATGTACAAAGAAAGCCTCTCTTGAGTATGAGGGAACACGTTGACAGTGACGACCAATACCTGAATACAAACAAAAGGGAAGAACTGTTTTCTCCCGAACTGAACTACTTTGCAAGTGAGGGCAGCATGGCGTCTACAAGTCGAGTATCTCCTCCTCGAAGAAGTGCTGTCGGAGGGAGGAGTTCTCTTTCTTCGATGACATCAAATTCTTTTTATTTTAATTCGCGAGAGCCGAGGGATACAACAGAAGTGTTGCTGGGAAAACAAAAGGAATCGACAACTCTGGACGTGGCTGTGGCTGATTCAACACTTCCAATGACTGGAGTTGATGGGAATGGACAAACACCTCCAAGCCTAAACTATTCTTCTGATAAGAACCGCCCGTTGATGAGTCCTCGAAATGAAAAGTCAACAATCCAATACGCACCTGCGGAGACAGATGCTGGGGCAGCATATTTAGAGAACAGACACAGAGACCCCTTGGGTGTCAGTACTCACGCTCTCACTAGCTCTGCGTTTCCTTCCACCTCTGAGAGACCTCCAGCAGAAAGTATTTGGAAGACAAACATCATAACACCAACACCCACTTCGTTACCACAGCCAGTGATTCCTGCTGCTTCTGTTGCGGAACAATATCGAAAGACTGAAGATGACTTGTGCGCTCTTAGACAGCGAGTTGTTGATCTCCGTGGATTACAGAAACAAGCACAGGTTGCGAACGAGGAGGAAGCAAAAGAAAGAGAACGAGAACAAGAAAGAGAGCGGACACGAGAGAGGACGCTCTCTCCTCGAGTTGAGTTAGTGTCTCACCCGATAAGAACTCCCATTCAGAACGAATCACCTCGCGAGTACTCTGTAGCGTCGACGGCAATTGCGATGGAATGCATCCCTCCAAACCACGATCCGAGACTTCCTTCTGTTTCTCAAAGGAGATCTGAAGTGAGTAACAACCCTATTGCTATCTTAACATCTCGTAGTTCAGCAACAGGAGGCTCTGAAATAATGCGTCGTCTAATGTCTAATGCGTGTAGAGATAATGAACTTTAAGGAAGTGAATGATTTGGGAACTTCACAGAAGGTGGATTCGCAATCCAGACAGCGACCGCAAATACATTCTGTCGATCTATTTTTATAGTTTTGGTACTTTTTATATTTCATATTCAATTTGCGGTAGTTCCGCACCAACTAAGTAACACTTTGTTAGATAGAATTACGTACCTGTTGCTCTCTGTGACTGTACTTCTTTGTTAGTTAGATTTCGATAAAGATTTAGAGTTTCTAATTGATGTGGTTTGAATACTTTTTAAATCAGCTAAGCTAAATAATATGAACTGACTGATTAACGATCTTCAATAAGACACACAGGATGAGTTGTTAGGGTAGTCTGTTGAGTCTCTCGTTCTTGTTTACCTTCACCTCAACTCCCCTTTCCTAGAAAACCTTTTCAAGTCAAAATGAGAGAAGTCATCTCGATCCACATCGGTCAGGCCGGTTGCCAGGTTGGTAACGCGTGCTGGGAGTTGTACTGCCTTGAGCACGGTATCCAGCCTGATGGCGCTATGCCATCAGACAAGACCACCGGAATTGAGGACGATGCGTTCAACACCTTCTTCAGTGAGACCGGATCTGGAAAGCACGTCCCACGTGCCGTCTTCCTCGATTTGGAGCCAACTGTCATCGACGAGGTAAGAACCGGAACCTACCGTCAGCTCTTCCACCCTGAGCAGTTGATCTCAGGAAAGGAGGATGCCGCCAACAACTACGCCAGAGGTCACTACACCATCGGTAAGGAGATTGTTGACTTGTGCCTCGACAGAATTAGAAAGCTCGCTGACAACTGCACTGGTCTCCAGGGATTCCTCGTCTTCAACAGTGTTGGAGGAGGTACTGGATCCGGTTTGGGAGCTCTTCTTTTGGAGAGACTGTCGGTTGACTACGGCCGCAAGTCAAAGTTGGGATTCACCATCTACCCATCCCCACAGGTAAGTACCGCTGTTGTTGAGCCATACAACAGTGTGTTGTCCACTCACTCTTTGTTGGAGCACACTGACGTTGCTTGCATGCTTGACAACGAGGCCATCTACGACATCTGTAGAAGAAACCTCGACATCGAGAGACCAACCTACACCAACTTGAACCGTCTTATCGCTCAGGTCATCTCATCCTTGACCGCCTCCCTTCGTTTCGATGGTGCGCTCAACGTTGACGTAACTGAGTTCCAGACCAACTTGGTGCCATACCCAAGAATCCATTTCATGTTGTCGTCATACGCTCCAGTCATCTCAGCTGAGAAGGCCTACCACGAGCAGTTGTCGGTCGCTGAGATCACCAACGCCGCGTTCGAGCCAGCTTCCTCGATGGTTAAGTGTGACCCACGTCACGGTAAGTACATGGCCTGTTGTTTGATGTACAGAGGTATGTTCTTTTCCCTCCTCTCTTTTATTCTTTCTTTCTACAAACAAACGAACAAACAAATAAATAAATCAAACTAATCAGGTGATGTTGTTCCAAAGGATGTCAACGCCTCCGTTGCCACCATCAAGACCAAGAGAACCATCCAGTTCGTTGACTGGTCCCCAACTGGATTCAAGTGTGGTATCAACTACCAGCCACCAACTGTTGTTCCAGGTGGTGACTTGGCCAAGGTTCAGAGAGCCGTCTGCATGATCTCCAACTCCACCGCCATCGCTGAGGTGTTCGCTCGTATCGATCACAAGTTCGATTTGATGTACTCCAAGAGAGCATTCGTTCATTGGTACGTTGGTGAAGGTATGGAGGAAGGAGAGTTCTCTGAGGCCAGAGAGGATTTGGCTGCCCTCGAGAAGGACTACGAGGAGGTTGGTGCCGAGTCCGCTGACATCGAAGGAGAGGAGGATATCGAAGAGTACTAGACCTTTTCTTTTTCGTAGAAAAAAAAAGCTTCCCTTTCCGTTTCCCCTCATCTTTTTTCTTTGAGAGCTCAGGTCGGTCACATTCCTGCTTCATATGTACGAATTAGACTGGTCTGAGCTGTCTTCGCTTTATTGCCGTTTCCGTTTTTTGAAATCACATTTTAATTTGTTGTCTACTTTGACATGTACAGTTCCCATCCTTCTTAGAAGTCTGATCGTAGCAATCACTGTTGCCCTGAGGTCTTGATGCCCAGGAGGCAATGAGTTGTTTTCTTACATGTTTTGAGCGATATTCTCTCTTAGAAACCCAATTCACTGTTTCATGTTCTCTGTAATGTTCTAATAAATAATAACTTCCAGTAATAGGTATCAACAATGCCATGAATGGTTTCAGAGAGACGGAAGTCGGCTCTCGTTTTATGTGTTGTAGACGTAAGCTGGGGAGAGAAAGAGATTGAAGAGATCAAAAAGGGAGTTCAGTGGCAGCTGCAAACCAAAAGATGTAAAAGTGCTTCGATAATAATTTTATTACCAACAGAATGTGAAGGAAGTGGTTTGGATTGTAGTTTACGGCGAGAAGTCGCAAGTCTGGGGAAGTCCATTCAATTAAAGGTCAGCTATTTACCCACTCCTTTTAATAAAGAAGATCACTCACGTCAACTTGAACCCTACTTCACTAAAATTATTTATACGACATTCATATACTGCAGCAGTGGTACCTTTGAAGTACTTAAAGATAATAACGTGTTTCCTGTCATCGAAGTGATTCCTAACTCAGATGGTGGTGATGATTCTTATTATAGAGTCTTCCAAACAGAATTAGATAATTATCCGAATCCAAATTATATTTCAATCGTCGGAGACACTTTACCATCGTACACTTCAGAAGTAGAATTGAAAACATTTGAAAAGTTTGTGAATACCAAACTACCTGAATTACCAATAAGAAGTTGTCTTCTTGATGTGGTTTCTTTCTTTGGAAGTAGCGACAGCTGTTCGAACTCGAAAAAGATTTTAACCGTCGCGGCCTGCACTGGATCCGGAAAGAGTACTCAGATCCCAGTGGCGTTGCTGAAATGGTATCAAATTCACAGAAAACCCGTTCGAATCGCTGTTATAATGCCGAGAAGGTTAACGGTATCGAATGTTTACAAAACAGTTTCTCAATCTGAAGCGATGAAAGGACGAAGTGAATTGATTGGTTTTAAAATAGGAAGTCAACATTATAATCCAAATGCTCAATTAGTATTTCAAACAGTTGGTTGTTTTGTAAATGATTTAATATTTAGAGCACAAGAAGAGAGTCAAGTAGATAACCAGAAATTGTTTCCATATTCACACATCATCATCGACGAATATCATTTGAAATCTGCCGAAATGGAACTTCTTTGTGGCATCGTACGACATGAGTACTTCACCAGCGGGAAGTCTTTTCATATCTTAGGCATGACGGCTACCATGTCGAAGTCACATTTACTTCTTTCAAAGGAACAGCAGCTACCTTCTCAGATTCCAAACTACCTCCACGAGATTTCTTTGAACACATCCATCAGTCGTCAGTTTGTAGTTGAGAAAAAAGATCTTTCCTATCTGAGCAGCGATTTATCTTCGATAGAAGCGGAAACCAGATTTTGTGTTGAGGGAGACACTGCAGCCCTGAAAACAGTCACCGGGGAGAATGCTGAGAAGGAACAACTTGTGAGAGCGGTTGAGGGAAGATTGGATCTCATTTCGGATATTATCGATTTATTTATTAAAACTGTTCCCTCTTGTCGGGTAGTTTTGATATTCCTTCCCGGCATAGCTGCCATACGGTCAGCTGAAAAGCAGCTCCGTAGCTGTTCGCGTCGTCGGTACTCAGTTTTGAAATTACATTCTTCTCTCAAACACGAAAACTCAATTGTTACCTGCGGGTTACCGTCAGATGAGGAATCTCATTCTGTTATCCTCGCCACTAATACGGCAGAGCTCGGCGTTACTCTGCCTGAAGTAGATTTGTTGATAGACAGCTGTCTCGAGAGAGTTGTCTGCGGAGGTGGTCTAAAAACGGATTTGTGTAGTCTCGACTCTCTCGTACAGCGTGAGGGAAGAGTTGGGAGATGCAAGAATGGGATCGCCGTGAAGCTGCTCTTCAGATCTGAGTTCGGAATCCTTTTAAATGAAAGTAGTTCACAACTACAACAACAAGTACCGGAATCCACCCTGTTGGCAGCATTGACGTTTGGCAGTGCCGCTGGCGTATCACTTATAAAATTGTTTTCGACCGTAAATTGGGAAGAGGATGCTGAGAACAACGAGGAGCAGAAGCTGCTGTTGGTGGCCCTTCACAATCTTCTATCAATGGGAGCTGCTTGTAAAAGAAAAGATAAAGTTGGTACCAACATCTACACACTCACTGATACTGGAGTGTTTCTTCAGCTGCTTCCTGTGGATCCTAAAATCGGTCAGTTGATTGGAAAGGCGCGATATTTAGGAAGCGACGAGTTACAACTTTCAATAGAGACCTCAGTATGCTGTAGTGTCAGCCCACTACAGTTGTGTGGGTCGCAGGCCTTCGTGCTAAACGCTGCAAACAGCAGCAACTCTTCGGTGATCAGTTCCGTAAACATTCTTCACTTCTATCGCTCCTTAAAATATATTTCTGAAGACGAAACCGAATTACGTCAGCGATCGGAAGAATTTTCCATTTTAGTCGATGGCTGTGAGGAGTTACTTCAGAAGATGGCTGACATCTGTTCCATTCTATCTCGTTACGATCTCTTTGTATCTCCCCCGACAGCGTGCTTACCACTTTCACACAGAGAGATGATCACAATTTCAGTTCTCTTTGCGATCACTTTTCGTCGGTCACTCTTTGCGTATGTCCCGCCTTCTGTTGACTTCACAGCAGGCAGGTTTGCTGACATCCCTGTTGGGTTTGTTAAAAGATATTCAGTAGCTCTCAAAGAGTCTCTTTCGAAACAACAAATCGAAGAATTAACAGCCTGCAGAGTTAACAAAGTATCTGGTGGCAGCAAAGTGAAAACAAAGTTGGCTGGAGACGATAAGGAACCAACAAAATTCCCCCACAAGGTGAAGAAAGAGAAAGATAAGCAAAAGAGTGCTAAAACAGAAGCAAAAGATAAAAAGGAAAAGCGGGGAAAGCGAAGAAAGGTTTGCTATTGCGAAATGGAAATGTCTTCCGCTGTAGCGACAGTTTGGGACCGACCGAATGCTGTTTGGATGATGGAAAGACGTGGGTTAGGTGTGTCAGGTACCTGTGGTAAGTTGAAACCGATATTCAAGTCCAGTAGTCCACCTCCTCGTATCTTATTCGATCCGATTCTCCTCCCGGCGTCAGAACTTCACCCACCAGAAGAATGCCCGGCAGTCATTAGAGAAGTTTTTGGTCCCCTCATTGTAACAGCCACAGAGTTCGGTGATTGCGTACTACCCGCTAGTGTCGCCGGATTGCTGTCGGTAGTACTTCTGCTGTCTGAGAAGTTTGTGTGTTCCCGAAAACAGGAACGAATTGACCCACCGGAAGCTCTCTTTAAGAAACTTTTGATATCCGTCGAAGGGTTTTCCGGCATTTCTGTAAGTACTTCTTCGGTCACTTCAGCATTTTCATCACCGGATTTCATGTTGACATTCAATTCAGTTTACAATGCGCTCAATCACGGAGTTCGCTCTGATAACTTCGGTGATCTCATTGATCACCTTCTCATGTCATCTCGTAGAGATCAGGTTCTTGCGGGGTTCTCAGGAAGTGCAAGCATTTGGAGAAATGATTCTTCGTTTGTGGACTTGTTTCCAACTTGCTTTCAAAGTAAGAAACCCTTTTGTGAATCCTCTGGGGAAGCGATCAGCTGATATAAAAAGTACGTTTGGAGGCTTACTTCTATGACACCATTCAGTGAGGCACTTATCAGAAATAACATTTCGCATTTGCGAAAGACAAGAAGTTCGTCGGACGGTACGATATTCTCACTCTGTTTGTTGACAAGTTTCTTTTTTTTTTTTAACTCAAACGGAGAATCCACAAGGGGAGTAAAAGATAATTACTCTCAAGCCTGAGACTAAGAGTCAACAACCACTGCTGTATTATCTTTCTAAGGTTGGTCCTATTTGTAACTTTAATTTAATTTCAGGTTGCAGAATTCCCCACATGAACGAAGGAGATGATGTCGAACCAGATGAAGTGTTGGGAATTCCGGTCACCGATGAAGATGTTTCCGCAAGTCCACAAGCAACAAATAGAGGAGTAAAAGTAAAAGACGTTATGTGTGCTGAGGATTCTTATCTTCCCAACACTCTCTCTCGCAGATCATCAACGAGAGGATTAGTAAATAGAAGGAATCGATCTGGAACTGATATGTTGGATCCAACAGCAGCACAAGGTTCCTTTTATGAACGCGAAGGACATCACTCGCGACGTAATTCGATTAGCCACCTTCGGAGGATGAGTTCAGTCGACCCTCTGACGGGGTTGGTGGAAGGAGTTGGACTTGAAAAAGTTTTTCAATCTCGAAGATCCTCAATTGCGGATCCACCGCTGGCATCTAACATGGCAGCCCCAATTGCGCCGCGTTGTAATGTACTCAACACACATAATATTAATATTTTAGAAAACAAAATCCCAACGGCAAGTCAATCGGGGAGCTCACCTCCCTCGGGGGTGCTGTCGCGGAGGTCTTCTTCGAAGCGGAGTTTACAAGTTGATGTTGGAGGCAGCCCGGTCAGCAGAGATCGAATCCCACCAGCGAGAAGTTACCAGCGCGAAGTCAGCAACGACGCGCTTCCTTCCCGAAGGTCAGATGGTCACGTCAGGAGATCAAACCGAAGCATACGCAGCACCGTAAACAGCGACAACGAATTTGGGGGTCGCGTCTCTCAGATATCTCGTCAAAGTAGCATCTCGAGTCACATTATTGAAGGCGTGCGAAGAGAGTATTCGATTGAAAGAACTTCTGTTGAAAGTGTCAGACGCGAGGATTCATTTGATAACAATCTGAGAACCTCCTTCAGCATCAAAGACGGTGAGCAGTACGGACGTGTTGGAAGTGGTCGCAGTCGAGGAAGTAGTCAGGTTGAAATTAAGAAGTTCGGTCACTCTAACTCGAGGTCTGACTCTGGTGTTGGGGAGAATTCTTCCCGCGACAGTAGCAATCGACGACACAGGACCGTATCTCGTGAGTACAGTAACCAAAATGAGTATGAGTTGGGAAGTCGAAGGATTCCTTCTCACCATTCGTCTGAACGAAGTAGATGCTCAGAATTACAAAGTGAAAGACGACAATCTCTGAACCCCAGCCGGAGTTCATTCCGTGGGAATGAAGAATCAAAAACCTTCCAAGGACCACGTACAGATTATTTGCGTAGAGAAGACTCGTTCAGCAGACAGGCTTCTGAGGTTCGTCCTCGTTCCCGTAGCAGTTCATTTCAAAGTATCGCCCGCAGCCACAGCGCTAGCGGCTCTCGTGGTCAGGAGCCACGTGACAACTCTGTCGGCAGTCGAAGTGAGGCGAGGGATCAAATCATCGAATCACATTCTCGAGCTAGTCAAAGTGCCCGCAGCTCCGCATCTCGAGAATCAACAGGGCGGCAGAATGAAGAAATGTTTTCTAATAAATTACTCGAAAGGTCTGGAGAGTCTAACAACAACTCCCAAAGTTGTTTATTATCGGGAGAGGCAGCCGAAAAACCAAAAAGCCAGTTTGGAAGTGAGAAACAGATGAGTGAGGATGTAAGTGATGGTGGGTTACGAGTTATTGATCTGTTCCCTGCTGAAGGTGAGAAGGAAATAATTGATCGCGATCGTGATAGTGTGAGTTATGTCAGCCATTCTGTGTGTTCGAAACAAAATTTTGAAAATGTCAGCGTTCGGACCTCTTCTGGAAGTGAACGACAAGTATTTAAATCTCAGATAACACAAATCGATATTGAGAATTCATTAAAAGAATCATCTGATGGGCAATCGGAACAGAGAAGGGAACCATCTGAACGAGCGAATAGTAATGTCAACTGCGATAATGCATCGATGGCTTACTCAGAACCGAAGTCCGAGAAGCGAAATGGAAATACAAAAACTCTTCTCACAGATGACGGACGATCGACGCCACCGCGTTCTGTGGAAGATGTTGTCAGTCAGAGTGTGCCAACTGTGGTCACTACAAATAGTGATCGCGATATCAGTTCGATTGCAAAGGACCGAATTCGAGAGGAAGAAGAAAATCGCCGTTCGTACGCCTGCAGACTTCTGGACGTCTCATCGACGAGATTTGTCACTTCGAGATCCAGAACTTCTCTCACACTTGAGAGATATCTCGGTAGTCGGGGGAGAGAAGTCCAACCGGTTGCTTCGATTTATAAAAAGGAAGTCCCTCATCGGGAAGAACCACCGAGTAGTCCGTCGCATATCAAACAACTTGACTCTCTTCTTGAAGAGATTGCAAAGCAGCGGCAAGAGAACAGCCGGCTGCGAGGCGAGCTTCGTAAAAGGAGAGCAGCTGCTGGTCGAGAACCAACCAGTAGGAATAGGGAGCCCAAGGATTCATTCGAACCGGTTGTAAGAAGAAGGGCTTACAGCCTCGATTTGACTCGGAGACCTCGACCCCGTGAAGTCACCGCTGTAATTGCTGCAGAAAGGACGGGTAATTTCGATAATTATCTACAACAACACAAAAAGACCTATGGAGGTGACGGGAGGAGGTTCGAAGACGAAGTCAGCTCATTAGGACACGTTAATCCTTTTACGACGCTCAACAACACGCGTACTGGGAGACTACGAAGTCCCAGATTTTGTTACGCATCCGCCAGGAGAAACTTTGCAGAAGTTGACAATCAAATTAATAAACTCTCTAGTAGTGAATACGATCAACGCACACCTGGCTGCGGTAAGAGGAACGACGGCTTTTCACCATCCCCAGCGAGTTCATTGCGACTGACTTCCCGTCCCCCGATTCCGATCCGAAACACGGCTCGCGAATGTATGGAAGCCCAGCGTCAAAAGATTGCTTCTGATTGCGTTGTTAAAATACCTTCCTGGAGTGCTGAAGAGGTTGATCAACAAATTGAGAGGGACATTCAAATAGCGATGAGAGACATGTAAGTAATTAATAAAGTTGTTAATAAATATTTGAAATAAAATAATTACTACGAAACCTAAACCGAAAGAACCAATTAACAGATTGTATTCAAAAGGGAAAGTTAACAATTTATTTAATCGAACAATTTAATTTCATTAATTTTTGTTACGTTCGCTGTCGTTTACTTACACAGCCGCCGCTTACACACTTTTATTAATTCTAATAACCCGCTTGTCGGTAATTCAGAACATGTTGCGAAGTTTTTGTTTTTTTCAAAAATATTACCAACCCTCAGTCACTAACAAAATGGAGAGAAGGTGGATATATTTGCTGCCGGTGTTAGCGTCGCTCTTGACTTCTGCGGACGCCCTCTGTCGAACATCAACTGAGGCAATCTGCACAGGGGGTGGTCCTGTCTGCACCGATACCTGTGATGATGGAGTGACCACTTGCCAGTTAATGAAGAATGCTTACACTTGCGCTCAAGTAGTGACATTCAGTAACTGTCAGAGGTGCACCTGTACTTGCCCACCTGGTGCATCACCAGCTCCTACTGTTAACTATTCGGGTAAGTGTACCGGTCAGACTTCAGCTCCTTGTTATTCAGAGCTTTCTCAGTGGCAAATAGATTCAGTTGTCGCAAAGCACAATGAGTTTCGAGCCTATCATGGAGCCTGTCCAGTTACGTATGATACGACTATTGCTGACTACTCGTTAACAAGTAGAGGGTTTACCACTACCTGTTCAACGAAGAGCTTGACGCACAACAAACCGGCTGTCTATGGAGGAGGCAGTCTGGGTGAAAATATTGCAATGGTGGGTGGGCCAAAGGAACTCCACAACTGGGATCCGGCTGATGGAGTTGCGAGTTGGTATTGTACTGAAGAAAACTGCTGGGACTACGCAACCTCAACTGAATCTGATGTTACGGGACACTTCACGCAGGTAGTTTGGAAAGAAACTACAAAAGTAGGATGCGCTCTCTGTCATGTCGAGGATGGAACTTTTATTAATATTTATTTGATGTGCAATTATGAAGCTCCCGGCAACTTTGGCTCCCAAGGAGTTGGGGGTAAGTACGAAACGAATGTAGGACGTCGGGGTGAAACAGCTACTTGTTCAACAAAAGACGAGTGCTCTTCAAGTCCCTGTGGGAATGATCAAACCTGTTCGGATCCTGACATGTCTGTTGATAAAGATTATAAATGTGTTTGTAACTCTAACAGCTCCGTCTCAAGCGTTGGCAGCGCAGCTGTTTGTACTTTAGATGAGTGCAATGCGACCACTTGCGGTAGTGGTCAAACTTGTAACGATCCTAATACTTCACCAAGTTCAAAGACGGATTTTATTTGTAGTTGCGTAAGCAATTCGGCAATTTCAAACGTTGGTGGGCCAGCAACCTGCTCAATGAACGAATGCGACAGCAACCCCTGCGACTCTTCTCAGCAGCAAACATGCAGCGACAACAACCAAACAACTGGGTCATCAAATGACTTCATTTGCTCCTGTCCGAATAGGGTTCAGGCGACTGGTGCTGCTCCAACTTGCATCGTCGATGAGTGTGCCACAAACGTCTGTGGTGCCAATCAAACTTGTAACGATCCTAACACGGCTTCTAATGTACTCCACGATTTCGAGTGCACCTGCACCCAAAACACAACAATTAAACAAGTTGACGGCCCAGCAACTTGTAGCAAGAATGAGTGCGACAAGAATCCGTGTGATTCCAATCAGAATCAAACTTGTTTAGATTCTGATCAATCCGTTTCGTCATTGAATGACTTTAGCTGCACCTGCCCGAATGGAGTTGCAGCTACGGGTGGTCCAGTTCCTTCCTGTGAAGTTGATGAATGTCAGAATGTTAATGTTTGCGGGTCGAATAACGACCAGACTTGCAACGATCCAAATACAGCTGCGAACTCCCTTCACGACTTCAACTGCACTTGTATGGGTGACATCACCCTTACGAAGATGGATGGACCAGCAACCTGTTCTAGGGACGAGTGTATTACTGCACCCTGTGGAAGTCAGCAGACTTGCACTGACACTAACACTTCGCTTTCCTCACTCTTCGACTTCACTTGCAGGTGTAACAACGGAGTTACTGCAACGGGAGCCGTAGTTCAGAATTGTGATGTTGACGAGTGTTCTTCTTTCAACTGCGGTGTCGATCAGTCGTGCAGCGATCCAAATCTTGCAGCTGACAGTTTGAATGATTTCATTTGCAGTTGTAATGCCGACAGGTCTGTTTCAGTGATCGACGGCCCCGTTCGCAGCTGCACACTCGACGAATGCTCACTTTCTCCATGCGGAACTCAGACTTGTGTAGATCAAAATACTTCGAGAGGATCGATGGATGACTTTACTTGTACCTGCGCAAACGGTGTCGTTAAAGTTGGGATGCCGGCAACGTGTGAGAGCGGAATGTCAGACGAATGTCGGACAGATCCGTGCAATGGCCAGAACTGCGTGGACCCCAATACGACTGCAGCGAGTTCAGGGGACTTTGTTTGCCGCTGTTCTATTGGAGATGGAAGTGCGGTGGGTGGGCCTGCGACTTGCGAATTAAATGAGTGTGATGCTTCACCTTGCGGCAATTCGCAGAGCTGCCTAGATCCCAACAGCACCTCAACTGCGACAAAAGATTTTGTTTGCAGCTGCAGACAGCCATTGACAGGTTCTGATGTCACGGGATCTTCAGCTACTTGTCTTTACGACGAGTGTTCTACGAACCCATGCGGTATTAACCAAACATGTTCTGATCCAAACATGACTGCAGCTTCTAATTTAGATTACATCTGTACCTGTGCCAGCGGTGGAGCATTCTCAGTTGGCGGACCTATAAGTTGTGAATCAAATGAATGTCTCACAAACCAGCCTTGTGGGAATGGAACAGATCAAACCTGTAACGATCCTAACAAAGCCTCGTATTCGCTCCACGATTTCGAGTGCACCTGCACCCAAAACACAACAATTAAACAAGTTGACGGCCCAGCAACTTGTAGCAAGAACGAGTGCGACAAGAATCCGTGTGATTCCAATCAGAATCAAACTTGTTTAGATTCTGATCAATCCGTTTCGTCATTGAATGACTTTAGCTGCACCTGCCCGAATGGAGTTGCAGCTACGGGTGGTCCAGTTCCTTCCTGTGAAGTTGATGAATGTCAGAATGTTAATGTTTGCGGGTCGAATAACGACCAGACTTGCAACGATCCAAATACAGCTGCCGATAGTCTTCACGATTTTGTTTGTAGCTGCATTGCAAACAGTTCACTTTCAAAGACTGATGGCCCAGCAAAATGCTCTAAAGACGAGTGCGTTTCTAAACCCTGTGGAGCTATGCAGACTTGCAATGATACAGACACGTCACTCACATCGCAGGGGAACTTCGTCTGCACTTGCGATAGAGACAATCAAATTAGCGCAAAGGGTGCTCCAGCTGATTGCAGACAGGTATGTCATCGTTTCCCGTTTCTCAAGGAGAGAGTATTAATTTCTCCCTGTTGGAGTTAATGGTTTGCTTCGTACTAGTGAAACATTTAATTTGTGTAATCTGAGTTTATTTATTTTATTTCTAATTGACATTTAATTGCTGTAAAATGTTTACACCAACACCACCAACAGGTTACTGATGTACCCACAGCAGTACCGACATCAGTACCCCAGACCCCTGTTCCAAATACACAATCGCCTGCGATACCGACATCCATTCCGAATACGATGTCACCGCAAAGCACTACTTCAACACCAGTTCCAAACACGATGGCCCCACCTCGTGCTACACCTGTTCCAGACACAATATCACCGCAGTCGGTAGCGACTCAGTCTCCAGGAATCGTGTCTAACGCAACGCAGTCTCCAGGAATCGTGTCCAACGCAACGCAAGCTCCGGGAGTCGCGTCTAACGCAACGCAGGCTCCGGGAGTCGTGTCTAACGCAACGCAGGCTCCGGGAGTCGCGTCTAACGCGACAACAACACCAGCAACGCCGACTCCGGTTCTGATCCCTCCGACTACAACTCCCAGCCCCCCAGCACCAAACACTCCAACACCTCCAAATACGGACGCTCCTTTCATACCACAAACACCTGTTCCAATAACACCTTCTCCGGTATTCACACCAGTACCGGATACTTCTTCTCCAGCAAATACGACTTCAACACCCGTTCCGGACACTAATTCTCCTCCAGTTAGTACACCCGTTCCAAACACGCCGTCACCAAGCGATCCAAGTTTGTTGAACGCAGCACCGTCACCAACTGACGATGGGACGTCGGCATTTATTTGGGTGGTCATCGTAGTGATTGTTCTTCTGGTTTGTGGTGTTATCGGCTATGTGCTATTACGGAGACAGCGAGACGGCGAGATGGAAATGGATAATTTTCTCGACAGTGTTGTGGAGGTGCAGAAGATGCAGGAAAGTTTACCTGTTGCCGATGACATGAGACGAACACACGTGTAGGTTGCGTGTCTCTACGAGTTAAGGATATACAAGATGGCAAGCGGATTGTGGTGTCGCTTTTTTTTTCTATCGCTCGCAGTAGAAAATATTTATTCTGTCATATCTTATCTGTGCAGATTTTCTCCCTACCTTTATATCATATGCCTTTTATCTACTTAGAGGGTACTGAGAGGGTGGTTAATGTATTTGGAATCAACCTTCTTGCAGTCACTTTGGTGTGTCTGACTATTAACTATTCTTATCAGTAATTTATTAGTTTTCTTTCCTCGAGTGATAAATTCCGTGAGTTGTTTTACTATCGTAATGGGAGCAGCAGATGAACGACTTGCGGAGGGTGTGCGTGAGCTGCCCAATATTAGCAGCTTTCGTCCTGATAGCAGTGTGCGGTTGATCTCACTTCTGTGTTTTATTTGTTTACTTACGGGAGCTTTGTGACGAGTTCCGACGTCACCAACTTATTAACTTCAGTTGCTTGCTAGGCCGCTTTATGAGTTTCATTCGTTCTTTTGAATGAAAGACGCGTAGGCAGCGATGCTAATCGCCAGCTCATAACAGCAAAGCTTAATCCATTGACTTGGATGTCTTCAGCGACGTTTTCCTTCGAATCGCCAAAGCAGCAGGCGCGTGGAAAGTTTTACGTCGTTGTTTTTTCAGTAAGTGGTTGATCTCAATAAGAACTTGACAAGCGTCAGCTGGAGGCGGGAGATGTGTCAAATCGAAGGATTTGATTTGTTCTTGTGATCGGATCGCATCCACAATTTAGAAATTAGAGCAGCGATCGTCTGCAACAGGAACCACATAGTTTGATTTACTCGTCTTCTATTTTGTGGTCGGTTTTTTTTGTTCTTTTATTTCTTTGATAATTTACTAACCCTTGTGGGGTCTGCTATCAACTGACATCAATAAACAGCTGCTATTTGTTTTCCCAGTTTTTTTTCTCAGAAATTGTCCGGGTCGCCTTTCCTATCGTGAGCCTCTTTGAAGATAAAATCTGTAGTTTGTCTGACTGCCGGCTTATACAAAGCAGTATACAAGGTTATGTTAGCTTTTCTTTTGCTTTTTTATTTCTTTATAGTTTTTGTTCCTTTGTTCAGTTTATTTTTTTCTTAATAGTTTTTTAACAGGATGAGTGTCGGAGCTCCTTTTTTTTTGGTTCAGCTGCAGCACTAAACATTGGTAGCTGTACGCTCCATATCAAATTTTTTGCTGTTGCGCTATCGGACCAGAGTCCTTTTGTTTGATACGAAATCCAATTTGAATCTTATTTGAACCTTTTTCTATATTTTTAAAAGTATTTTAATAGTGAATAACCTTTTTGTTAACAAAGTTAGCAGTAGTTAGGATTGTCGAGAAGACCTTTATAAGAGATCACCTTCCCTCTAACCACTAGGGGTTTGGTGGCGGCCTATTTCATGGTGTTTGCTCTCTTCCCCGAACTGAAGAAATGTTAGCTTCGCCACGCAGCGTACTTAACAATCAGATTCTTGTTCAAGAAAATCCAGGAGTTTAAGCGAATTAGAAAAGAAGCCTTTTTTACAGCAGAACTGTTCCTTTCCATCCGTCCCTTCGAAAATCGAGGGACAGTTCCTTTTAGGAATCACTAATCGATTTGTTTTAATCCAATCCGAAGTATTTGGTTCGGTTTCTTTTTTTATTTTTTCGGAAAGAGTGGTTTGCTGATACTTAAATATCACGCTGCGAGTTCACTTTAATTGAAAGCGAATTCGATAACTGATGTTCGTCTGCCACCACTCCAAAGTTAACGAAATATTGAAAAGTTTTAAAGTCCCGTTGCAAGTAATCAAAAATATTATTCACTAAAAGGTGAACTATTTCTCGTCTTTAACAATCAAATCAAAAAAGTAATCTTTCCGAGTAGTGTCAGTTTTTTGAGTGTTGTGTTTTTTTTCTCGAATAAATACTTTTTTGTGGTATTGCACAGTACGTGGTTTAGCTATATCGAAACGAGACAAGCAAGTGGGTCTTTTTATTTTCAATTCAGTTGTTGAACTGATTATTAAAGATAACAATCACCACCTAAATATGATAATAGAAACTAATAAAGAGTTGAAAATTTTTTAATTGTTTTAAGAATTACTTTCTTCTGCAGATTTCAGTTTGATTTCGAAAAAAAATGTTGAGAACGACTAGTCGGGCCGTCCGTTGGGCTTCCACCGCAACTGACTCTGAAATCCTAACGAAACTTCAAAATAAGGAATTGAAGTTTCACGGACTGGAGAAGTTTTTGGAACCCGACTACGAAAGAGCTGTGAGACTAAGAAGAGAATTTATAAAAGAATACATGTTATCACACAATAGAGATGAAGCTGATTCCGCAATACTCGACAACGTTCCATACAAAAACTACAACTACAGCAACGTTGTTGGAAGTAATTGTGAAAATATTATCGGCTACGTCCCAATTCCAATTGGAATGGCTGGTCCAATATTAATGGACGGCAAAGAGTATCCAATCCCGATGGCAACCACGGAGGGTGCTCTGGTTGCTTCAACTCACAGAGGCGCTCGTTGTATTGCGAGTTCAGGTGGTTGTACCACTCGTAGCTGTGGCGATGGGATGACTCGCGCACCAGTAGTTTCTCTTCCAAACCTCAGTCGTTGTGCAGAACTTCAGGATTGGATCAACAACAACTTTACTCAACTTCAGAGTTGGTTTTCTGAGACAACCCGCTTCGGAAAACTGCGTTCTATAAAAGTCCGTATTGTCGGTCGCAAGGCGTACATCAGATTCCGCGCCACAACTGGAGACGCGATGGGAATGAATATGATATCAAAGGGAACAGATAATATTATGAAAAACCTGAACGATGTGTTTCCTGACATGGAAGTTCTCTCGCTCTCAGGGAACATGTGTACGGATAAAAAGCCGTCAGCAATAAATTGGTTGGATGGTAGGGGAAAGGGAATCGTTGCGGAGGCCGTCATCCCGAAGGAGATGGTCAGAGAGGTATTGAAGACAGACGTCAAGAAGTTAGTTTCACTAAATATCGATAAGAATCTGATCGGGTCAGCGATGGCTGCGAGTATCGGAGGATTCAATGCGCACGCCAGCAATGCAGTCGCTGCGGTGTACCTCGCGTGTGGTCAGGACCCGGCGCAGGTTGTTGAGTCTGCAACTGCTATCACAACGATGGAGGAAGACGATGATGGTTCACTTAGAATTGCCGTAACGATGCCATCGATTGAGGTTGGAACCATCGGCGGGGGAACGTCTCTCCCTGCGCAACGTGGTATCCTCGAGTTGATTGGTTGTGCTGGTGCCAACCATGACGATCCGGGTGCTAACGCGATGCTCCTCGCTCGAGTAGTCTGTTCAGCTGTTCTCAGCGCTGAGCTATCTTTAATGTATGTCGTTAATTATTATGGCCCTGGGAATACCTTCTACCGAAAAGTATCCCAGGGACTTCACCCCAATGCTTTTTCTTACTTGGTCTCTGCGTTCTCTACCCTCAGGCCATAGTTCCCTCCACAGGGCTAATCCATAAGTTACTCGCACTTGATCGTAATAGTTTGGATGCTTTTAGGTCCATTTGTCCGAACCAGATCACACTTATGATCTGATTCAACGGGTAGTCTTTTTTCATTCCAAAGAATAACCCGCATGATCCAGAGACGTTTAAACACGCTACCATCATAAGGATTGAGAATATTTTTATTCTCGGTAGTTTGCTATTTACTTCCATTTCACTCACATCTGGACGAATATGGGATTTTTGGCACCGTTATTTGGCATATCTTGTTAAATCAAGGTACCTTTTAACACGTGTTTTGTTTCTCCAAATGGCAGTCACTCATTTTGTCGTTTACGGTGAAGTGTCTTGGACAAATAAAAGAAAGTTCAAACCCGCATCCCTCCAAAAAATTTCGGTTTTATTTTGTTTTATTTGGGTCTTTGCGAAAATAGGTGTTATCAACCGTCCTGAACACTGGCTCTTATTGTCAAGTAGGTCTTAACACGAATACTGATGGTCACAACGTCCCTTCACGCCTGAGGGATTCTTTACAGTTGTGTGGTATCGAATGACTGATACCCCGTAAGCTTACCATGATGTACAAGTGTTAGGATTTCTAAAATAAATAAATAAAATAAAACTAAACAGGGCCGGGTTATCAGCTGGGCACTTGGTTCGCGCGCACATGGATCTCAATAGGAAATAATACTTTGGTTCTGATAACCACCCTAACTCCGAAAGTTTCCAAAAAGAAGAATATTTCCGTTTCAAAAGGCCAGCGATAGCCTTCTCTCCTTTGGCTGCAAGCCTCCGATTGGCATCTTGCCACTGGACGTCGGGTTGCTGTCTTATTGCGGCAGGTCCCTGAGTGTCTACAACTTCAGAAAGAACGAACGTCTGCTTCGAGAATGGAGCAGTTAGAAAAACGCGGCTTTTAGTAATAAGAATATCTGTAATCTGCTTCTTGCAAACAGACAACTGTTTTAGTGAAGTCGCTACTTATTTCTTGCTAGTTATCAAAGCTTCCTGTGGGAGGCTACTTCATGAACTGTGACTGTGGTTCGGTTCAATTCCTATCCGATACTGAGGAGGGAATGGTACCAAGTAAAGGAAAAAAGAAGATTGCATTCCTCATTCCATCTGTAGCAGCCCGTTCTGTTGTGTTTTTATTATGTGTTGTTGTTTATTTATATTCTCACAGATCTCTTAAACAACATACAAAGATGGTTTTCACAGTAAATGTTTCAACTGACTTGTTTCAGCGAAAAGATAACATTGCGATTGAGTTTCCAGCCCGTCCGACGATGAGCGAGTTGACAACTGTCTGCGAGTTGCTTTTTGACGTGGCAATGCGAGGAAACCGACCTGCCAGTTCTCCTGATTATCTTTTTAAAATTCAGCAATTTCAGTATTTCGACGAATTGAGCGGAAGTTGGACGGAGTTGTATAATCAGCTTCAACTAACTGACGGATGCCAGGTTTTTGCTTTCCAGCCAGCAAACGAGGGAACTTGTGACGTGCAGGCGGTTGTGCCATTGGCTCGGAAGATTATTCCTTGGATACCTACTCCTGGTAGCGCTATCCCGAGATGTGCTGTTCCAGGTTTGGAGATACCTTTCTCCCATCGAAGAGATTTTGTGTTCCACGACATCGCACGCCAGCAGCAGGGAGCAATCACATACTGGGCGCTGAGAAACTCGCTGTTACTCTCGCAGATCGACGTCTTATCAGGCAGTTCATTGAATGAGGTATTCACCCACTTTGATTGCGACAAGGACGGAGTCTTAAACCACGGTGAATTTACTAAGTTGTGCGATATGTATCCCGACTTGTGTGACGCGTTGTATTACAGAAGTCAAGACATGACAAGAACCTTTCCAACTGTGACTGCAGCACTGGACGCTGATCTTCAGCACGAGAGAATAGTAATGCAAGAACTCTTAAAGAGAGAGAAGATTGCGAAGAAGATTAAGCAGTCGAAAGCAGTCGAGCGCCTCTCAGCCGGAAAGTCGGCTGAAGTTACAAATGCGGAAGTTCGCAATCAGGAAAAATGGATTGCGAGGTTAGCAGAATTGGATCGCACGAAGAAGGAGAGAGTGATTCGTAGAAAGGAACAACTAATGCAACAGGAGATGCAAAACTGGGGAGCCAACAGTGGAGTAGGTGGCCTCAGTATGTCACCATCCCGCGTAGTAAATAATTTGGGAATCTCTGACGTTCAGAGAAGCCAGATCTACCCACCAACTCAGTACCCTCTGCCCGTGGGTTTGGCTTCACCTGTCTCTGTTGTACAGTCACCTACGACACCGTCTATTAAAAGGATGTCTTCCCCTCCGCTATCTCCACGAAAGTCGTCCACTGTTTCCACTTCAACAAAGAACACCAGAACAGCAGTATTTGCGAGTCGGAGGGGTGCTTCGTTTGCGAGCCCGGGATCTTCTCCGAAACCAACGGCCCCGAGATCTCCTGTAACACCTTCGAGAAGCAACAAAAAACATTCTATTAGTGCCGTGTCGCCCATTAGCCCAGCGCCTTCTAATTTTAACCTTCCAACTCCTTCTTCGGCAGCTACCCCATTAACTGTTGGGGGTGGCGTGTCGTCTAACGCACCCGTTTATTATATTTGAGTTGTCGATTAGATTCTTTTGTTATCTCGTTTAATAATCTTTTCTTTTTGTTTGTCGGGTTACGTTTGCAATCGAACGCATCGTTCGAAATGGTAAGCAGGCCTTCTAACTTGTCATCTCTAACGTGATTCAGTTTGTTTTATTTTCTCCCTTTTTTTGTTAGTTCGTAGCTCTCTCTGTGTAAAAGATTCGCATCTAATTGTAAACCATAATTTTTTTAAATTTTTTGATAGTCATGAATCGCTTTTTTTTTCCTTAGATTCCATTTGTATTTGTAAACTCTGTGTTGTATCATTTAATGGTATCCGCGATATGATGAAAAGTGTTTTGTGGTTCTGATTCTTGTGATGTACATTTCTAGCTCTAACTAAATAGAAAATGGAATTGGAGTTTTATATTTTCATATTTGCTCTCGGCGGAATGGCGGGAGTTGCGTTCTTTCGTAAGGTGCAGTCGATGTTATCAAGTGCTGGATGCAATCAAACTACTCAAACAGCAGAGTCAACAGCAGACGCTGCTGTTGACTCGTCAATAACTGAAGAGTTACTGGCACTTCGTACAAATGAACAGATTCTTGAAGGAACTATCTCTGACTTGGAGCTTGTTGTCGAAAACCTGAGAGGCGATCTCGCAGAGAAGACTCGACTCCTCAACGACAGTAACATGGCGTCTGATGAAAATGATCTGAACTATGAGGCTGACAATGTTGGCCGAGCCATCGATTTCGAGCCCTTCGACCCAGCTAGCGCTGATCCGCAGCAACTCTTTATTCGTAATAAGGAACTCTCTTCTCAGCTTGTAGAAATAGAAGACCGACTTTATGAAACTCAACAATGTTTACTTGATAAAGTTGAGCAATTAAACGAAATCGAAAAATGCCGCCACGTTGAGATTGCCACACCATCTCCTCTGCAGTCAATCACGAGGGTCAACATTCCTTTGGAAGCAGACATGTCTATTGAGTTGAACATGACTCCGCGAGCTTCTGCATCACCACAAGGACAGAGCGGTGCGTTTTTTGAATCCAATCAGCTGCAATCTAATTCACCTAAGGATGCTGATAGTTCGTTGTCACCACTCAAAACCATTCTTGTTGAGGTCGAGGAAGACGTTTGTTCGAATTCCGTTTCATCATTAGATTCTACTGACGCTGTAGATGTTAATCCTGAAAACCTTTTTGTGAGGAAATTCGATACTTGCGGACTCTCTCAGCAACTTTCCAAGGAAAGTGCGACTTTGGAAGAGAACATTGATATTTTCAGAACTTTTGGAAATCTTGATTTATCTCAACTGCCGCCTGCTGCCCCACCAGCGACAACGAAAGCAGTCAGCGAAGTGCATATCACTTCCAAACCAGCTCCGCCGACCACCGTTCAGCCATTGAAGACTCTCGCGTACAACACTCAGGAGGAATCTTCTGTTGTGTCGTCAAGACGCACAAGCTGCTCCTCTGCTGACAATTCGAAATTCCTGGACAGCGTAGAAGACAGGGTAGCGATGCTGAAACAAAAGATGCAGCGCATGAAGGATTTAGGAATTGAAAGGAGGATGTAATAACTGATTTAGTTCGTATTTAGACGAAACCACAGTACGAACTGCAGTCAACACAAGCAAAGCAAACAACCTCACGAGGCATTGAGGATGATCCCTTTTAGTTTTCGTAATATTTTTGTGCGTTTTATGCACTTAGACATCTAGATTTCAACCACCTGTCCTGCATTAGCTTGGCGTGTCTTTTGAATATTCCGTACAATGCTAAAGTTAAGAAATTCTTTTTTTTTGCGGCTTGTGCACAATCAACTGTCTAGAGCTTGCCTTATACAGGCCGCATTGCAACAGCAACCTTCCCTCCATTATCCCTCTCTTGTTTGTAATTCATTAGTGGTGTAGTATTCTCAAAAGAATTAGTTACAACACACAACCCTCCCTTGTTAGATTTATAAGAAAGTCTTCTCTCTGAGAAAGAAGGAAAGAAGAAAAACTCAATCGAACGGAAAAGACAACATGTTAAACATTAGATCCTTAATTTATTTATGTCTTTCTTAGTTCAGAGCCACGAGGACTTATTTTTTACTCGCAGGGGGGAATATTCAATGGCCGATAGTGCTAGCGTCCCAGAAGGAGAGGAAGAAGAGGAGGTCACAGCAGTTCTCAAGAGCGTGTTGGAGAAACAGGGAGTTTTGGGGAAATTAAAAGCTCAGATCAGATCGTGTGTTTATCAGGTATGTGCAGCATCTATAAAACAGCATCTCTTTCAAACTACGCTCGAAACTTTAATCAACATTCAGGCCCTCGATGAAGGAACGGCACCGAAACCTCAACTCAGCAACGACACTCTCGTAATGAATGAATTAATAAGAGAATACCTCGAGTATGTGAAGAGTTCCACTTCTTCTTCTCCTCCTTTCGAGGGTTTGAGCTTGATGGCCAGTTCAAGTTAGAAAGGAAATGAAATCAGTCTTCGAAACTAATTAAAAACAGGTTTCACGGATACACACACACTGCTAATACTCTGGTTCTCGAGTCTGCACAGCCGCAGGCAAAGATCCCTCGAAACGTACTCGCAAAGGAAGTCGATTGTGTTGGTGCTCCGCAAAACCTCCCTCTTTTATATTCAATCGTAAAGTTGCCTGAGAAGTAAGCGTGTGAGTCAGTTCTTATTAGATATATTTTTTTGTTTTCTTATTCTTTTTCTTGGTTGACTTTTTGTTTTTGGACATCGTGCGATGTCGCGTGCCGAAGGGCAGATAGATATTTCAATTTGTGAACTGATGACGTTATTTGAATGGCCTTATTAGTTTACAGGACGACAAATGCCATCCCGCCGAAAGGAAACGGGAAACAAACTGCACGCTATTCGTTCGCATGAAAAACAATTTAGTGAGGGGGTGAGTGGAGTCACAAGTTATTTTACGCCGTCGCTCGTTGAAATATGCGCAAAGGTAGTAGCGGACACGTTTCCAGACCAGCCGAGAATTGAGGCAACATTGCGAACGAGGCACAGCAGTTTAGCGAAAGACGAACTGCAGGGCGGCGCGGGGAGTGATATTAGCGACGGCCTCCGATCTGGGGAGCAGCTTTTACAACTCGTAACTTACCAACTGAGTACAGATCTTCCTCTTGATGTTTGCGTACGGCGAGTAACGGCAGAAGAATATTGGAAAGCTCGGTGCGAGGCGAGATGGTCCCCTCAGTCTGGCCAGCTGCCCGCTTTCATAAAATATAAAAATGATCAGATGCCCGACGATTTCCCGGCCGCACAGCATGTTAGCAAACCTGAACCTGACTGGAAGCGAACGTATCTTGAAAGGCACCTTGAAGAGTTTATGATGACCCTCAGCGATGAGGACAACGACCTCTCGGAGAGTTCCGATGAAGCTGCTCAACAGGTTTGTTATTACACATTCAATGTAATGAGTTCGACTAATTTAATTAAATTGTTAGTGACGTCAATTTATAAAAAAACAGGCACGCCTTGAAGAACTTTATCAGCAATCGAAACTTACTTACAATAAAATAAAAGGATTCCAGCCGATGGATATCTTTGAATCGCTATGCAAACTTGCACCTGAAAAGATTTTGGAGTTAAACTTGGATAGGCAGCGAGCACATTTGGATTGGGTTCAAGTCTTTTCTTGGCTTCCTAATCTTTGGAATTTTCGCGTGACATTTGCGGTGCTGAATGCCGGGATGAACTTCAGGCTTTCAATGTTTGGAATTCGAAAGGCAGACATCGTTGGTCCAGACAACGATAAGGATATCCCTCCACGGGGACTTGTAAAAGTGCTGCGCGATCCGAAATGTTACCTTCAGAGATTGTCACTCCCCGAGAATCAAATCGACGACGAAAAGACAAAAGGGCTACTACTTGGGCTCATTAAAAATGAAACCGTTGAGGTATTAGATCTCAGCCATAATAAGGTTTGTAATTAGTCTATCGATTGGAAGTATTCTATTTTATAATTATACACATTACTCAAATATAACAAACAGATATCTGATGAGGGTGCAAAGGCACTCGCTACGCTTCTAATAAAACAAAGCCGTGAGCAGAGTGATGGCCGTCGTATTTTAGAGTTAAATCTGACGGATAATCTGGTGGGTGTTGGAGGAGGGAAAGCTCTTGGACGTGCACTAATGTTGAACAACACGTTAGAGAATCTCTCGCTGAGACTGAACAGATTGACGGATGAAGGCGGCGCTCCAATAATTGTCGGACTGAAGAACAATTCTTCTCTCAAAAGACTGAACTTATCCAATAACGAGCTCGGATGTGAAAGTACGGAAGCTCTCGCCGACACACTGAAAGCGAATGGAACACTAGAAGAACTACACCTGACGGGTAACTTAATTGGAGAGGAAGGCGGAAAGGTGTTACTTGACGCCGCCAGAGGAAACCAATCTCTCACTTTATTAGACGTCAGAGCTGGTGGAGTAATGCAGCAGGATATCGATGACATAAATTCTATTTTGAAACAACGGGTCGATTTGAAAAAGAGGGCTCTTGAGTCTGAGAAAGAAAAGATTCTACGGGAAGAGACAGACTACGCTGTGAAAGACTGGAGAGACAGATTCTACTTGGGAGAGTAGCCAGTGACCTCTATTTGATGTGACAGATGATCAATATAAAAATTGTCATTTCTGTCTTCGTGCTGAAGGATATCTTAACAGAAATCCCGAAGCTGGAGCAGAAGGGTTGTTTATATTAAATGCCGTTCAAGAACTACACACGGCGACGTAACCGACTGAACCTTATTACGGTGCCGGCAGTAAAGGAGCTGAACATTTCTTTCATTTGGCAGCTAACTAAAATGCATTTGTAGCAAATTAGTATGAGTTTAAGTTGACATCAGATCAGTTATTCCTGTACTGCAGGTTTCTTTAATAAGATGCCCATAGCTGGTTCTCAGCAAGAGAAATCAACAACTGAAAGGGGAATTGTGTATGCTGCGAAGTGTATTTGCTGCTATTGGGATGTTTACGGTGTCGCAGCTATTTTATCAAATGGGGAGATGGCGATCCTGTTCAATGACGATACGAGGCTCGTCGTAAATCAGAAAATGTTGATTTATGTTGATGCCAATCTTTATCGAAAGTCATGGGAGCGGACATCTGGTGTGAAGATACCCATGGTGCTGGTTGACAAGTTGAAGTTGTCTGCTTTCTTCGGTTCAGTATTCGAGAAAAACGATACTCGCGTTGCGTTGTTGCATCTGACAGATACTTCGTACACTGCAATTGCAATCGAAGAGACGCAACCTTCGCCCACTTATATTGCCTCCTACAACCCCCGAGAATGTAAATTTCAACTCTCGCTATCGAGTACTCCTTTCCCGAATGATAGATTCTTTATTTTCGATGATTCTCCGCCAGAGGAAGAACAGCATGCTGGGCTGCAGTGGGAAGGCGACACAGAGAATGGCGGTGAAGATGCGTACAGCGTACACCCAACACTACTTGAGGATGATATTAATAATGTCTTCCACGACGACTCTGTTCCCACAACAACTAAACTAAAGAGTATCGAGACATTTACATCATTAACGGGTGAAATACTACTTTAGTAATTATTGTGACTCTTTGAAGCTAAACAGTGTTGTTACTGTCTGCATCTCTCATCTAACTATCTTACTATCTTTTATGTATCGATTCTCTTAGAGATTCAGTCCGTACTTTTACTTTTTTAGTAACCCAAGGCGAAAATGACGACGCTTGATGCACAGCAAATGAACGAATTCCGCGAGGCATTTGAACTTTATGATCAAGATGGACGAGGGAAGGTTCCATTGACAAGTATCGGTTTGATTTTAAATTCGTTGGGCCAGTGCCCGTCACATTCACTTTTGGAAGATCTGCGTGACAAGAAACTGATGGAGGGGGAGACAGAGTTGGAATTCGCGGAATTTAAACATCTTATAAATAATCAAAACACAATTATGATGACAAAAGCTGAAGTTGCTTCAGCAAGGGCGAAGGAACTCGAAAAGGTTTTTGTGTTGTGGGATCCAACTGGAACTGGATTCGTGAAACAAACAGGAGGACCCAACTGTCCTGTTGTCGCATTCACGAAAGCAATTGCAAACGACATGGATCCGCAAGAGGTTGAAGGAATCCTTGAAATGTCTCGCACTGAGGATGGTTCGATTAATTATATCGAACTCTGTGGACTCTTAACAACCCACCAGTAAAAGGTGTTATAGTAGTATTTCTGATCTTCTCTTTTCGAAGAAGTATGCGAGCAAACTGTACCTTCGGTAATAGCGTGAGGAACCTTGACAGGAACGCCTCCGAGATGTGAAGTTGTTGTCACGTTGTGTTGCAAAGACTTTAACTATTTTTTTAAATCAGGCACAACCTGGATGCTATCGCAGTTGAAGCTTTACTCCGTGTTAGCATCGGATACTTTGTAGAATTTAATATTTCCTCTCGTCAGATTGAATATGGAACTAACGAAACAGGAGGTGCTCAGAGTGTGCAGGCAGACTGGATTTTACACAACTCCTGAGTTGAATGAGAAACTATATTTACAGTGCAAAGGTTACTCTGAGATTGGGGGTCTCGAAGAGTACACAGGAGCAAAAGCGGTTTGGTTGGAAGGAAATTGCATCTCGGAAATAAAAGGTCTCCACAACTGCAGGGAGCTACTAACGCTCTACATTGCGAGAAACATGATATCTGAAATTGAAGGACTGGAAAATCAAAATAATTTGGCGAAATTAGATCTGTCTGAAAATTTAATTAAGAAAATATCTGGTCTCGAAGGCTGTCCGAATCTTACGCAACTCATCATAGCAAAGAATTATTTATCAAAAGCTGAAGACTTGCAAGGGCTGACTAGCTGTCCTAAACTGCGTACATTAGACATCTCTGGTAACAAACTACAAGATGGTGAAAATGTGTTGAAGTTTTTAGCAACTTTTCCAGAACTGGTATCTCTTCGCATAATGGGAAATAGTATGCGATTAGCTCGAAGAGAATTGATCACCACTTTGAAGAATTTGAAGAGTTTGGACGACACTCCCATAACACCCCTCGAGAGAGAGGCAGCAGAAGCCTACTTGAAAGGTATGCAAACTTTACTCCTTTTGATCTCTCAAAAGCTACATAACAAACTATTTCAGGTGGAGTTGATGCGGAGAGAGAAGTCCGAAAGGCTGCAAAGGAGAAAGAAAGAGTTGAACACGTTCGGCAACAGGAGCACTTTGAGGGGTTGATTCAGAAGGCGAGGGAGAGGGCAGCATCAGGTCCCCTGCCACACACAGACTATTTTTTATTAAATCGCAACAAAAAAAGTTCTGCTGTGACATCACAGGAGATTGTAGACAGCATATTCGATCCCGACAGTTTCTCTAAACAGCGAGACTCCATGAGGCAGAATTCACTGAAGCCTGCGAAACCCATCTCCAATTCTGAAGTTACTGCCAACGGTTTCGTAAATCTTGTTGCTGACATGGAGCCTGTCATTGCAATGACTGAAGCGACTGAAAAACGTGAAAAAGAAGAACTCATGTCATCAGTAAAAGTTGGTTCTGATTGGGACACTGATGAATATGACTCAAGTCAGAACAGCGATGATCCTGAAGAAGAAGATTTCATTGAACGCAAAAAGAGAGAACAAATCAATGAGACTGCGTGGGCTACAAAACCACAATCGCAACACGTCGATCCATTTCAAATAGTAAAAATTGATGAAGAAGTAGATTAAAAAGAAGCGATTTACACCTGTTCTCATTTTGATTTGATGCCTGAGCTCGGTCCTGGAACATGGACTAGCGTGGCGATTAATTAAGTTTGTTAGTGGCCATCGATAAACTCTTCTTTACTCGTGAAGACATAAATATGGAAAGGTTAAAGGAGCAGTGAGATGCCCTCCAATGAGAATTGGTGGGGTTTGGTAAAGGATATCTCTAACTATGCTGGCATTGGTAGTAAGCGTCGACGGGAAGCAGAAGGAAGCTCACCAGTGGCACAATCGTTAATGGATGGGATTGAAGATACGATTCTAAGAGTTGAGATTCATAAGTTGCTGCTTGAACCAGAGATCATCAACTCCAACAGCGTTGTGAGATTAGAATGTGGTGACTATAGAACCCACTTCTCTATTAGAGATAGTATTCGAGGAAGTAAAAACAATAACGGTCGAAGAGGAACCCTTGTAATCCCTATGCGGTGCAGTCCGTGGAATTATAATTTCCACATATTTATTAACACAGAAGGCATCCTTAGCAACTCTGTGTCAGCACAAATAAACATTCCTCTCAGGCAGCTTCTGGACGAGGAGATACAAAAGAAATGTTTCACCTTTTGGAACTTCACAAAGGGTAAACATGTTAAGCTTTATGAGTCAGGTATCCCTCAAGTTCCTGGGTCTGCTCTTCCTCGTCCACAAGAAGTCGGTGAAATAGAACTAAGCCTGAAATTTGAGCACCTCCCTGAAAAGTGGCTGATGTACAGCAGAGCACCGCTTCGATTTTCTTTAATTACGGACACCAGCCAACTCGAAATTGACGGACTCGCAAGTCGTTTATTTCGACTCTTCGAAAGATTAAAACTTTTCATAAAAACGCCTCCGAAATTCGTGTCGACCGTCTTGCTCCCCATCTACGATAATGAAAACCCGCTGTTGACGGTCGCTTACGTTGCGATGTGTTGCTATCTTTGTTTTCTTACGCCTTTTTACTTGCTTCCAGCAGACATCTTGTTACTGTTGTTCATACTGTCGATTTTATCAAAGAGGAATGGGGAAAATGTTGTTGAACAATACTGCATTTGCTGGGATGACGACGAAAGGTTATTAGAGCCTCCTGGAGGGTCGAGTACCATTGTTGGCCAGTTACTTGAAAGCAAGAAACTTCTAATGTCTGCATTAGTGATAGCGGAATATTTTGTATCAGCTGTTGAAGCAACTTCAACTCTGTTTTGCTGGGAAAACCCGATATGTACCTGCGCAGCGTTCTTAATCTGTTATGCTGCTGCAGTTGGTACTTCAATTCTTCTTTGCGGTTGCTGGGGGGCACTTCAAGTTCTGTCTATTCAGAGCTGGGTATTCTTGATTTTAATGTCTCCATTTGTGATATTCAGAGTTCCCGCTCTCAGAGTGTTCTGTTTTTCTACATCTACAACAATGGATGAGCTGGTGGTGTTGCTGAAGGATCTAACAACCTACTCGACTCCACTCTCGAATGTAATTCGGACTGTTGGGTGTCTCCCAGCAGTACCCGAGCAGGAAAACGCATTCTTGGCCTCACTTCAGGCAAGAGAATGCAAAGATCGCTCACGTCTTAAAGCGGTTCCTTTCCCAATTACTCCGGAGAGATAGTTCCTTTTAGTTGCGAAACATCGACAGCAGTCGGGTGTAATAATAAATGAATTACGTAATTAAAAATACTTTATTTTTGTGTTTATCTGCGAAATGAGGAATTATTGGAGGTATAATCCTTACCTTAAAAGTTTCCCCATCTACAGGTCGAGGAGAAAATGTCTCCGAAAGCAATGGGTTCCAGAACTGGGTTGTGGGACTTAATATGTGCTGCTCGTGGGGACAAACAAGCTTCTAGTGTGAAGGTACAAAGGAAGCAGAAGAAACGCTGTTATAAAGTTCAACTGCAGACGATACGCATTAGTTGCATTAATTAAAAAATCAAATTGAGTTTGCTTCGATGTTATGATGAATTCGTTTATCTATGCGATCTGCGCTTCACAACAAAGAGTACCTTGTTAGCTGTTTGTCTTTTATTTTATTTGAACTTTCTCAATCAAAGTAATATTGTCTGGCTTACCTGTTCTTGCGAAGGTGAAACCTCATACCCTCGCTCTGTTGACTGATTGATTTGCGGGTTTGCGGATAATTGAGGGGGAAAATCAGCGAAAAATCGCTGCAGATCTTCTGTCTGAAAATTAAGGTAGTAGTTCGTGTGACGCGTATCCTTCACTGTTGGGCTTTCCCTGTAATAAATGCCCGTCAATAATCCTCTCTTTTATTTCATTTAATTTATTTGAAAAACGCTGCAATTCAACGAAAGTAGTACTTTTGATTGCTGCATCCTCAAACAATATCTATCTTGTTCGCTCTATTTTTCTCTCGGTTTTATTTTTTTGTAGCATTGTTGCTTAGGGAATTTCTTTGTCAATCACTTCCAGCCGAAGCTAAAAAACTACAATCGTCGCGATTGGTTCCTTAGCCTGATGGGCTACCAGACCCCTCAGTCATCAGTTCTGTATTTTGCTAACTAATGAAGTTTTGGAACAGCAGAACAATGACTTTCCGAAACAGAGAGATAACCTTCAGCAATTCTTTTTCAAAACAGTACTACAAACTGAATGGACGAGATGACATTTATAACATGTTACTCGATAATAACGTTAGGTACGCAAAACTAAAAAAATGCAATAACACCATGGTTACTGCATTCCGGATTGCAAGTCACTCAAACCCGCAAACCCGCAAACCCGCACTAGAGATACCCCTTCCAGGCTCGCGTTGCTCGCACACAACTTTTTTTTTTTAAGCTTTCTGAACAAACATTATTTTTACAACCAAGTCACGTCTGTTTTTATTCCCTGGCTAGGTACCCGTCCAGGGTACAAATTTGAACTTAACTTTAAGTCCAATTTTGTACCCTTTTCCTTGCTATTTTCTTCTTACTAATTTTTCTGGTTGAAAAACACAAAAAATGTGCCTGGGAATTGAACCCTTGCCACGGCTACCGAAGAGATTTAAGGTATCCACTCGGCTGTGCAGCCCTGAGATTTTCTTTTTTTTTTTTATTTATTTATTTGTGTGTTCTTAGCCTCTTTATGGAAATCCTTCCATTTTCCCTTCCCCCCAGTCTTAACGTAGGAGAGTCTACCAGGTGCCTACCCTGGACGCCCTTTGGGCGCGGGATTTGAACTAATTGCGTGTACGGGCGCTATGGGTTATTGCAGTGGCAGGGGGTCGAACCAGCGATCACCCAGCCCCAGGGCGAGGGTTATACCACTACCCCTGGGATATCGCAACTTTTTATTATTATTACTTTTCTGCAACTTCTATTTATAAATAAGTTTTCGAAAAGGTGGGAAGTAACGGACTGGGAGCTTTTAGCTCCTGCCCTATTCCCGATGTAAACTTTCTTTTTTTTTTTTTTTTTTTTTTTTTTTTTTTAACAGGCCCAAAGGGCGACAATGACTGTTGCTGACCAAGGAATAATATTCAAATGAATTTTCGTTTCAAAGAAACGAACAGGATTAGGGGAGAGGCAGAAAAAAAAAAAAATAATAATATGAAGAGGAAATAATCAAACATGAAAAAAAAAAAAAAAATAAAAATAAATAAACGTTATATATAAGCAATTTCTTTTTTTTTTCGCAATTTTTTATTTATTTATTACTTTTCTGTCCCAACAGGACGACAAATGAAAAATGTCCTCCCTTAGCTGAAAATGCACACTGCACCCTGTTTTATCAAGTCCTTTATTTTTGTTTTTCTGAAAGATATCTGTAGTTGTTGTTATATTAATATGCTAGCACGAAAACGACGGCTAGGTTTATGATGATTGGATATGTGGCTTAGGTTATCTGTTTGTTACATTTGGAAGTATTTTACAACAGGTTTATCGAACCTGTATCTGCAATGTGTGCGACCCTGGGATGGGAATATAGGAATTTAGTTATATTAATAAGGTTATCGTTCATTATTTCCAATAAAATAGAAATGTGGGAAGAACTATGGGATGGCGGAACGCAGCCCCCCCCCCCAACCCCCCCCAAGGGGGGGGAGCCACTAATAAAGGCCAACCTCCTGAAAAAGAATCAAGAAAAAACAAAAATGCCCTCACCCAGGGTCGAACTGGACGGTTTACAGCCATTTTGGGTTTTGTAAAGAATGGTTAGTTCTGAAACTATTTGTGTAGGAAAGACCCAAAAAGAAATGAAATCAAAGATTGCTTTTTCACAGCTTGGCACCTAAAATCCAAAACTCATTAAGAAGGAAAAAATTATTTCAAAAAGAAAATTTTTGCTAACTAAATTGGCAGCCATACACCTAAATTTCAAAACCATACCACTTACTAACAAAATTTCTTTCTCATCACTTTTTATATTTTAAGAAAATGGTTAACAGGAATTTATGAAGACCTTTGGATAGATCAACTATGTGTTCCCATCTTTTTTAGGAGATCTGTAGAAAAAATTAATCTTTCAGAAAATATTACTTAATTTAAATATAAGTTTTCTTGTGATGAAGACAGGGTGTGAGAACTGATAAAGGGATTTTTTTTTTTTTTTTTGAGTGTTTCACTACTGTGTTTCTCCTTCTTTTTTGTTACTACTATAATTGCTTAGGCGCTGCCCTTACTGGGTGGCCGTTCACTTTTTCGAGGCAATGGGGGATGTGACACGGAAACTGATTGCGCTGTGAGGCGCGGTGCGTACAGCGGGGTTCGAACCGAGGCCGATTGGGTGCGGGGGCACCACCCCATCCACTGCACTATGACGCCCCCGGATAGAAATATTTGATATCGTCAGAAAACTAATAGAGACATTGACTTATAGAGATAAAATTTTTATTTTGTCACATCTTTCTTGTCTCTCTTTCATTTTGCTTTTTTTTATATTCTGAGCACCAACGCTCTTCTTATTTTTTTTAACAAGACAAAGATACGCGTGCAACTGTCAGGGGTCCGTTAGAGGACCTCCACGGATCGGCAGCTCCTGACACTGTGCTTGCAAAGCGAGAGATCAACGTAAAGACGGTGGCCAAAGACCACTGGGTCACCTGCGAGCCGAAAGGGCCCTACGGTTGTCCTCATAGAATTAGGAGATAAGGAGAAAGAATGGAGAAGATGTATACTAAAAGATAATAGTATTGACTTGTTTAACTACAGCTGAGTGCTGTCAGGTTTGAACCCATTGCTCCATGTTCCATATGAATCCGGCAAGGGCATGCAAGTTACGTGTAGCAAACATGAACGGAAGACTCAAGGCAGTCTTCGAGATTCTTGCTTCCTCAATAATTTCACCAATAGTTCCTTTCGAATGTACATCAGCGCCGCAGCAGTGCATTCCAGTATCAGATGACGTGGTGAAGACTCCGTTCTTTGACAAAAGAGACACATCCGAGGAACTTCTTTAATTCTAAGTAAGTGATGAGATCCAGTCCTGAATCTAGCTATTCTAATTTCTGATGACCTCAGCATGTTGGAGGGGTAACGAGCAGCCTTGCAACCCCCAGTGGCTTCCAGGTATTGTCTCAGCATGACACGCTTTACAGGGGGCCTCGCAGTCTCAGCACCTTCAAGCATCCTGCCAAATAGCTTCCTACCGGTTTCGCGTGCAACCCTCGACTTGTGTGCAAAGAAGTCCATTTTTGAATTAACCGGCTTCCCATCCAAATCTTTAGAAGCTGCCTTAGCCAGTTTATCAGCCTTGTCGTGAGGATCAATCCCTACATGCGATGGGATGAATTGAAGATGGACAAAGGTCCCCAGTTGTTTGATTTTGTTCAGTATCGACAGCGAATTCACCTTCCTTTGAGCCACAATACCTCCCTTCAGTTCATCTAAATTCGACTTCGAGTCACTAAATATCCTTGTGATCCCGCAGGTAGATCCAAACGGCGAGTTTATCTTGCCAATTTCATAAACCAATAATTTCAGAGCTATCTGTTCAGACTTGTAACTACTTTCGGTGGCCACAAGTCTGGATGCCCTAGTACACTCTACCGGTAAGACCTGCACGGCCGCTGCACCAGCAGTGTAGTTCTTAGGGTCATGAGATCCATCAGTATATATCGTGGAGTCAGAGGTAGGTCTGAGTTCCCTGCAGTATTCATCAAACTTTAGTTTATCAGCTGCAGCATCGACAGCAAACCCGCAAACCCGCAAACCCGCAAACCCGCAAACCCCCGCAAACCCGCAAACCCGCAAACCCGCAAACCCGCAAACCCGCAAACCCGCAAACCCGCAAACCCGCAAACCCGCAAACCCGCAAACCCGCAAACCCGCAAACCCGCAAACCCGCAAACCCGCAAACCCGCAAACCCGCAAACCCGCAAACCCGCAAACCCGCAAACCCGCAAACCCGCAAACCCGCAAACCCGCAAACCCGCAAACCCGCAAACCCCGCAAACCCGCAAACCCGCAAACCCCGCAAACCCGCAAACCCAAACCCGCAAACCCGCAAACCCGCAAACCCGCAAACCCGCAAACCCGCAAACCCGCAAACCCGCAAACCCGCAAACCCGCAAACCCGCAAACCCGCAAACCCGCAAACCCGCAAACCCGCAAACCCGCAAACCCGCAAACCCGCAAACCCGCAAACCCGCAAACCCGCAAACCCGCAAACCCGCAAACCCGCAAACCCGCAAACCCGCAAACCCGCAAACCCGCAAACCCGCAAACCCGCAAACCCGCAAACCCGCAAACCCGCAAACCCGCAAACCCGCAAACCCGCAAACCCGCAAACCCGCAAACCCGCAAACCCGCAAACCCGCAAACCCGCAAACCCGCAAACCCGCAAACCCGCAAACCCGCAAACCCGCAAACCCGCAAACCCGCAAACCCGCAAACCCGCAAACCCGCAAACCCGCAAACCCGCAAACCCGCAAACCCGCAAACCCGCAAACCCGCAAACCCGCAAACCCGCAAACCCGCAAACCCGCAAACCCGCAAACCCGCAAACCCGCAAACCCGCAAACCCGCAAACCCGCAAACCCGCAAACCCTAACACCAATATGGGAATCTCTCAGGATCAGCGCTGTAGTTCACCACTTTATTCTTATGATACAAATTTCTATGTAGCAATCCATTGTCTTATCAGTTCTTAATGTGAGCAGTCTTACCATTTATTTTATTATAGTGCAACATGATTGATTCGTCGAGCCTATAGTATAATACGACCATTTGTTTCTTCCATCCTTTTTATAGTGCATTACGATTGATTCGTTTATGCCTATCTGCCTTTCCAGGCATTCTTGCATCTTTAAATTAATTTAATAATTTAAAATGGATCAACAAACACCTATGATAATCGACCAACCATCCCCCTCGACTGTAATAAGTACGTACGATTTTAGATTTCCTTCAAGTTTGGAAGGTGCTTGGAAAAGCACTTTCGGCGAAGAGGAGTTAAAACGAGGTACATACAAAATGGATGACGTAAGAATGAACTTAGGGGGATGGTGTGTACAGCATCAAGCTGAGAGCATCATTAATGATATGTTGATGGCCTTCCTGGGTGTTTCGAGAGACTCGTTGCAAGGAATAGCGATGAGGCCAAAGGAAGTTATGCTCTCACATCTGCGAAACAGGAATGTGCAGAGATTCGATGAAATGCTACGAGCATGTGGGGTGACGGAGGGTTTATGCTACGAGCATGTGGGGTGACGGAGGGTTTACCCGTCTCCCGTACGGAGTTTCACCATGTTATGGAGGGTGCGAGCCAAGTGGTATCAAACACCGTGCAGAGGCAAGCGGTTCTTGAACAAGTTACCTCGCAAGCTTTGAATTCAGCGGGGCAGAGACAGACTGTATTGGAGCATGAAACTGTTAACGTGAGAAACCGTCAACAGGCATTGGAGCAGGGACACGCCATTATTGCCGACGAATTATCTCGCCAAGGCCAGAATACAAGCAACTTGGCTGGGATGACTGATTCAGCGATCAGGGATCAACATTCGGAGATGGCGAAGATGCGGGGGGCCATTACCGAAAATCGTGAAATGGCTGTAGCCCAGGATAAAAAGATCGACAGGATCTTGAAGAGTTTGGAGGATGCCGCGAAGAGGTCTACCTCTCAATCGGTGACGGGGCTCGAACAATCTGCCGCTTCGGACGAACGAGTGGACAGGCTGACGGCAATTGCAAACAGAAATGTTCCGGAGGATGCTCCCACATTACAGACGTCCCCAACACAAACGAAGGTTTTCTTTAAGGATGTCTTACAATGGAAAGATGCCATTGAGGAGGACGCGACCGGTCTCATTAGAGACTTGCGTTTTAAATACACCAACGGTTGTACCACCGTCAAACCAGGTGACCGAGTACTACTCGCATATTTCGAAATGCTTGTAGACTGGGTTAGGGTGGCAGAACAGGTAAACTCCTGGGAGGGGATGCCTGAAATGGTTAGCTTGGGAAATAGGAGTCTATCGCTGCTTCGTGTACAACAAGGATATGTTGTACGGGGGGCCAGGCTCAGCGATGTATTGACGGAAATGGAAGCCAATCAACACGACTACATCGACAGGTCAATTCAAAAAGCTTCGAAGAAAAATAAGAACACCTGGACCCCGAAACCAAAGCCAACGAAGGCTTTTTTAGGTCCAGGCCGTTGGCCCCAGCAGGTGCGGAAAAATTGAATCGCAGTACGGGAAAGGAAGTTTACTTGGACCCGGCCAAGTATAACTTTATTAAGCAAAAAAACCGGGAGCATGATCGCCAAAATGCGGCAAGACGAGTTGGTCAAAGGAAAAGGAATAATGGAGCAAGCAACTTTACAGATCTTGCAACGCAGACCAACAAGAAGGACTCAATCAGAAGACGAAGTCACCATAAAGGCAGCAGAGAAGCGGGTACGCGCCATCGTAAGAAAGATGTGGGCGGTGTCTACCATCGACCAGAGAAAACGATTATGGTCGAGGTATGTGAAGTGGGTCACCGACAGGAGCCTACCCATGGATGCAAATTCTGCGGTCTTATTCGTAACCGCTACAGGGGCGAAGTCACAAAGTTTACTAAACTACGCAAAGGCATTGTCGGGTATTATGAAACACCTCGGGATGGAAAACCAACCCCTCAGGAGCCTTCAGGTGGCCCTAAGGGCAGACGGTGCTACGGTACCCGAGTCACAAGCAACTCCGATCCCAAGGGGAATCCTGGAAGAATGGTGTCAAACACAGGAGCTAGGGGTTTCAACCGCCGCAATGATTGCCTGGAAAACAATGTCTCGCTGGGGGGAGGTCGCGGCGCTGTCCTCGGGCAGCTTCATTCAATGCGACCCTTTAACAGTAATTGTGGACTGGAACCAGATTCCGAAGGGAAAGAGGGAGAATCCGTACACGGCTTCAAGGTTCGCGGTAATCACCGGAAGATGGACGGAGGAGATATACAGAGCCATCATGAGGTTGGGATTCTTCGATCGTTTAACAAAAGTCGACACTGCAAAGCTCACAGGACTTTGGAAGAAGGATTCTCGCATGGAAAATTACAGTGCTCACAGCATAAAACGCGGTGCAATAAAGTTCATTTTCGAGAAGAAACAGACAGGATTAGTTATTCCGCTGATGCTCATAAGTCGACTAGCCAAACACGAAACGGCAAACCAGCAGATATCAGAAACGACGTTAAGATATGCAGGGTCGGACAGGTCGCTGGCTCTCTCCCTGAACACAAGCCGCATAACCCAACATTTGTAATTCCAAGAACTGCGCGGAGACTTATGCAGAACTTCACTCGCAAGTCGAAGACCACTCGCCTCCCTTCAACCGAGGAAGAGAGGGCGACGCCTCTACACGTAAAGGAAGTGGGGACCATTGACGCTCAAGAGGTAAAACGGATGATGACTGATGGGACACGCAGGAGGTTTGAAGAGGTATGGGACCTTACGTTCAACCCGTGTCGGCAAGGTACTCACCAAAGCCATCAGTATAAAAAGAGTCATAGGGAGTCTTGTCTGCAGTCTCAGCATGCACGCCGGCTAGTAGAGGCAGGGGTTGCAACCCAAACAAGCAGCCCCGGGATATTGGAATCAATACCCTTTACAATACTTGAAGAACGGATAACTGGAACACGGCAGCGATTCATCTTGTGGACGAAGGAGGCCAACTTGATGATGCACGAACTCGGGTACAAGCCGAAGGTTCCCTTGGAGCACATTGCTCAGTACCTCTCTCAAGTGACGAGGGAGACATCATCCCAATGGGACTTGAAGACGGGGTTTTACCAGGTTTCCATACCTGAGCGCTCTAGGAAATATTTCAGATTCCAGGATGAGCGAGGGGAGTGGTTTGAGCTAACCAGGTTGCCGATGGGACATATGGCGGCACCTGAGATTATGCATTCTCTAACAGCAACTGTTGCAGGCGATCCTACATTTGCCAAGCCCGCTTTCACATATCGGGGGGTAGTTACCGATATTTGGATTGACAATATCAGGATAACTGGCTCATTCGGGTGTGTAAATGAGGCAACAGCAAGAATAAATGAGGTGGCGAGACGTTGTAACGTGACTTGGAAGCAAGAAGAAACTCAGGAACTCGCTAAAGAATACGACTTTCTTGGTGTAAGGTTTGACCATACTAGGTGTACTGTTGCCGTCGCCGAAAAGCTACGCAAGAGGATACTTAATACTTGCCTCGATAACATCACCGCGGAGAAGATCGAAAGCTTAGCTGGTCGCCTCCTACATGCTTCGGCAATTACTCACATACATCCTGGTAAATACTGGTTTGCGCTAAAGTTTTTTCGCAGGGTCACGAATTCATTAAACCGTGGGGTCGTTCAGACTGAACACGTGGTGCCCATCCCCAGCTCAGTTAGGAAGGAAATTTCAAACTGGTCTAAGGAGGTACTAACAACACGGAACGTACATGTAGGGGAAACGAAGAGAGATGATGATGATGATGATTCTAGGATGATCTTCGTCGACGCTTCCATGAAGGGCTGGGGAGCTGTGATCTTTGATCATAATTATGAGATGGACATCCTGGGGGCACGATGGACTGAGAAGGAAAGTAGTGAGCATATCAACGTCCTTGAGGCCACTGCTCTTACTTCTACGCTTCGATCGATCTCGAAAGCATCACATTTGGATATTTACGTGGATAATACAACCGTCTTATACTCAACAAAGAAGGGCATGTCAGTCCGTTCCATGGCACTCAACAGACAAGTAAATTACATTATGAATCATCTTAATAGACTACAATGCACTTATAGGCTCAACTGGGTTTCTACAAAATGCAATCCAGCAGATTTTCCGTCTCGCATTTGTCCTGACGGCGCTAATATCAAACAACAACGTTCCGAGGCAGCACTTGCGTTGGGGCGTTTCTTTGACTTGCGTGGGGGTGGTGGTAGCCGGGCCATGGCCGACCGCCATTACTTGGTCACACCTTCACCCCTTCGTAAGTAGTAGTATCTCATCAATATTCCATTCTTAGTTATTTATTCTTTGTCTTAATGGGTAAGAATAAAGAAAGCATCTGCAGATAAAATTGAAAGAATGAGTTATCAAGTCTTTTCCTTTTAGTACATGTATACATTCCAGTTTTGCAAGGTTATATCTTTATAACTTGCTTCATCTTACTTTCTACTCCCAAAAGTTCCATACCAGAACTATGGCTGATCCTAAAAAAGTGATTCCCCTAACACCAATATGGGAATCTCTCAGGATCAGCGCTGTAGTTCACCACTTTATTCTTATGATACAAATTTCTATGTAGCAATCCATTGTCTTATCAGTTCTTAATGTGAGCAGTCTTACCATTTATTTTATTATAGTGCAACATGATTGATTCGTCGAGCCTATAGTATAATACGACCATTTGTTTCTTCCATCCTTTTTATAGTGCATTACGATTGATTCGTTTATGCCTATCTGCCTTTCCAGGCATTCTTGCATCTTTAAATTAATTTAATAATTTAAAATTCCCACCCTCCCTAAACCCCCGGCCGGGCCATGGCCGACCGCCATTACTTGGTCACACCTTCACCCCTTCGTAAGTAGTAGTATCTCATCAATATTCCATTCTTAGTTATCTATTCTTTGTCTTAATGGGTAAGAATAAAGAAAGCATCTGCAGATAAAATTGAAAGAATGAGTTATCAAGTCTTTTCCTTTTAGTACATGTATACATTCCAGTTTTGCAAGGTTATATCTTTATAACTTGCTTCATCTTACTTTCTACTCCCAAAAGTTCCATACCAGAACTATGGCTGATCCTAAAAAAGTGATTCCCCGCAAACCCGCAAACCCGCAAACCCGCAAACCCGCAAACCCGCAAACCCGCAAACCCGCAAACCCGCAAACCCGCAAACCCGCAAACCCGCAAACCCGCAAACCCGCAAACCCGCAAACCCGCAAACCCGCAAACCCGCAAACCCGCAAACCCGCAAACCCGCAAACCCGCAAACCCGCAAACCCGCAAACCCGCAAACCCGCAAACCCGCAAACCCGCAAACCCGCAAACCCGCAAACCCGCAAACCCGCAAACCCGCAAACCCGCAAACCCGCAAACCCGCAAACCCGCAAACCCGCAAACCCGCAAACCCGCAAACCTAACTACAGCGGGGAACCGGAACTTCGAAGTACAGCCGTCAGCATCATTTTCTCGCCATCGTTTGGCGCATCGATACATCCTATCAGAATATATTTCATTTTATTTAGAGCTGTTTAACTCATGTTTACCTTTCCTTTTCTTTCAGCCGACGGGTTCGACCTATTAAACACTTAAACAAAAAGAAAAATGGGTGATACTTATGACTTCGAATTTCCTAACTCATTAGTTACGCTATGGGGAAATACCGGTGAGGAACTGCTACCGAGAAGACACATAAATATGCCAGATGTATTGGGTCGGATCCCATGGGCTGATTGGACAAGTGAAGCAGGCAAAATGATGATGATAATGGTGCTTGCAAGGTGCCTTGGGTGTGATAGAGATGTAATTCAAGGTATTTCACCGAGAAAGATTGCAATATTAATTGACGCGCTGCGAGGTCGGAATAATTTAATTGTTGATAGCATCGCCGAAGCTGTACAGAACGGGACACTAGCAAGCCTTTCTGGGATGCCTCAAGATCCGTTTAGAAAAGTTGAAGCGATTGTAACGACAGTTGCAAATAGACAAAGCCAGCAAGACGAGAATCTCACAGGACTGTATCGTAGTACCGCTCAAGAATTTGCGAAGCATGAAGGAGCGATCCGTGCAGTAAGTAGCGAAGCAGCAAATGCCACGGCCGCCGCGACAACAGCTGTTAAAAGTACCAATGATAGACAAGATTCGCTCGAGTCACGAACGGATGCTTTCGCAACAGATGTACTGAATAGGCTGAACAGGCAGTCAAAGCTTATTGAGGAGCAGCAGGAAATGATCTCTAAGCAAGATAAACAAATTGCAAACTTGATGCGGGCGTCGTACAGATACGTCCACCCAATGAGCGCGCAACCGGCGCCTCGCACGACTGCACCTGAACAGCCGGAGCCAAGGGCTCGGTATGAAGAACCGACTTCCGCTGAAGAAACAAGAATTCACAATCCAGTCTCGCATACTGTCCGTTCCGTTGCGGAAGACCCTGATAGGTGGATGGAGTACGCAGATGCCAGTAACTTCCAACTGACGGAATTAATTCGAGAGTTGCGAACATGGGTTCCTAGCAAGAAAGGGGATCTGCAAGATGGGATGGAGGCGGTGATCGGTGCGATCGAAGTCATCTTGCATCCGGAACGGGACGCTGAAGACGCTGTGCTTGCCCTTGCCGACAGCTTGCAGGTATTAAGGTGTAAGGCAAGGGATGGATGGAAGGCGGCTGAAGCTTTTAAAGGTGAACTCTGGAGGGAACAGAATGTTGCCCCACGTTATGCGAAAGCATGGCGGGCGTCTAGCACAGCTAAGGTGAAGTCAAACTACGCTGCGCGGAAAGAAGTCTCTAGAGGTTCAAAAAACAAAGCTTCAAAGGGCGGCAGGTCCCATCAATGAAAAGAACGCAAGTGGTTGGGGACGGGCGCACCAGCCACGCGAAAGTTAAAATGGCGCCGAAATTACCAGAAAAGTCCATTGTCCGGGTTGCAACCGACTTTTCCTACTACCCAAGAGACCCAACCGGAGCTGCCTATTCTGACGAGGGAAATTTTAAACCATCTTGGGAAGAAAGACCGAACTCGCTCTGCACATACAGAGGACGGCGTCAGCGCGGAAGACGCTTCGAAGAAGCTGGCCGACGTGGTCGGGAAGATGTGGGCAGCGAGTACATCGGCGAAGAGACGAAACCTCTGGGCAAGACTCTTATCGTGGGCGGAAGTGAACAGCTTGCCAGTAAACGCGGAAACCGCTGTCTTATTCGTCCTTGCCACGAGGGTGAAACCACAAGGGCTACTTCAGTATGCAAAGTCCCTATCAGCAATCATGAAGTGTCTGGGAATGGACAATCGACAGCTACTAACTCTTGCCACCGCGCTACGAGCAGACGGCGCAGCTATTCCGACAAAGCAAGCACGGCCAATTACAAGGGAGGCTCTCATGGCCTGGGCGGAGTCATCATCGGACGAACTATGGCTGGCAACAATGATCTGCTGGAAGACAGCCTCAAGATGGGGCGAGGTTCAGGCACTCACGTCGGAGCAATTCATTCGAGTGGAGAGGGAGGAAGTGATCATCGACTGGCTCAGCACGCCGAAGCTTCGATCAGCAAATCCATTCGTCCCGTCACGTTGGACTGTGATACGGGGGAGCATGACGGGAGAGATCTGGTTGCTTTTAAAGGACAAGATTCCATTCGGGGCACTCACAAACAGAACAACAGAAATGTTGGATCGGATGTGGGGAAGGGATCCGAACATGAAGGGATTTACAGCACACTCGATAAAGCGCGGCGCAGCAACAGTACTTTACGAAAACCTTGCAAAGGGAGCGGACTTACCGGAGCACATTATCTCTCGGACCCTGAAGCATGCGGAGAAGGAGACAGGGATATCATCAACATCGCTGAGGTACGGGGGTGCGCCAGCCGACATGGCAGTTGCTCTACAGACTTGGAAAGCCACCCAGCTCTTGTAAAACATGCACCGCATAGCATCTCGAGAAGGGGCCAGCGGACGAGGCTACCTGTCACAGCGGAAGAGAAGGCATCACCGCTTCATGTTTCTTCTATAAAACTAATGAATGTTGACGGGCTTCGAGGGAGGCTGAACGACTCGGCAAGGGTGCGGTTTGATAGTGTCTGGGATATGGTATTCCCAAGGCAAACACCACCTTCGCGAAGCAGCACACACTCGAAACACTCAACTCTCCAGCCTAGCCATGCTGACGAACTGGTTAGTCGTTCTATCGCATGCCATGCTGAAGCAGGGGGGGTAATGCAAAATGTGCCGTTCACTGTTGTTGAGGAGAAGGCTGAGGGCTTACGCCAGCGATTCATACTCTGGACAAAGGGACTGAACGACTGGGGCGAGGGTACTGGGTACCAAGCCGCCGTTCCACTGAAGCACATCTCAGCTTATCTTGGTGCTGTCAAGCAGGAGTGCGCCACAACTCGTGACTTCAGAACAGGATTCTTTGCGATTGAAATTCCAACATATGCAAGACATCTCTTCAGGTTCCAAGATAGCTCTGGAAGATGGTTCGAGATGCAACGACTACCGATGGGACATATTGGCGCCCCGGAACTAATGCACACGCTCGCCGCATCCGCTGCAGGACATCCCGACTACGTTAGAAGTGACATTGCCGTGCACTCCGTTGGTATTGACATCTTTATTGACAATATAAGGTACACAGGGGAGCGGAAGCATATTCTCGATGCGACGACAGTGCTTGATGAGACTGCTTCGGGTATGTCTATTACATGGAAGGCTTCCGACTCACATACTGCTGCGACAACCTACACGTTCCTCGGGGCGGACTTTAATCATGAGCTTCGTACGGTAAGGGCTTCTGAGAAAATTCGACGCAAGATAAGTGGTGTGAATCTTTCCAACTGCACAGCTTCACAGCTCGAGTCACTCGGAGGAAGACTTGTTCACGCAAGCGCAATTGCAGGCGTTCCGATGGGTCAGTTCTGGTATGCAGTGAAGTTCCTTCGAAGGCTTGTCAACGGTCTCAATAGGGGGACCCGCCGTCCAGAAGCGAATGTTAACATCCCGCCGTCAGTTACCGCACAACTCTCTGCATGGTGCACTGCGGCTCTCAAGCAACAGACGATCTTCCAGCATGATAGCAGAAATTCAGTTACAACGTTCATCGACGCTTCTATGACGGGATGGGGCGGCGTTATTATTGATGACTCAACAGCTGAAATTATTATCCTCGGCGGCTCCTGGACGCCATCAGAAGCACGCCTCCACATCAACGTTCTCGAATCTCTTGCATTATCTAAGACGCTTTCTCAGCTTCCCGTAAGATATAAGGGTGGCACCCTATCACTCTGGATCGATAACACTTCTGTTGTTGGTGCACTTCGAAAGAAACTCTGTGCTAGGTCAGCAGACTTAAACAAGAATGTCGTTCTTTCTTCTATAATATTCAAGAACCTCCAGCTCGATGTTAACATCGGATGGGTCGCGTCAGCTAACAATCCAGCTGACATCCCATCACGCCTCCCAGAACACAAAATCTCATCGGCATCAACACTGCATACTGTCGAACTTGCGCTGCGGAGGTTTATTACAAGCGACGGGGTGGAGTGAGGCAGGCCAACCGGTGCCGCTACTCGGACTGCTCACTCACATGGCTTTCTGCCACGCTCAGCCGATAGCCCGATAGCGACCACCACCTGCGGTCTACTTACCTCACTTCGTGAAAAGAATTTGTGAACTCTTATAGTTTAATTTCTCTATCCTTCCTAGTGATAGACGAGCTACTTAGTTTTATCCATAGTTTCATGTTTTACTATTACATTTCTTCTACTCTTATCTTTCCTTCCTTTCTTTCAGGCTGTACAGGAGTTATGGTTCCCCGCAAACCCGCAAACCCGCAAACCCGCAAACCCGCAAACCCGCAAACCCGCAAACCCGCAAACCCGCAAACCCGCAAACCCGCAAACCCGCAAACCCGCAAACCCGCAAACCCGCAAACCCGCAAACCCGCAAACCCGCAAACCCGCAAACCCGCAAACCCGCAAACCCGCAAACCCGCAAACCCGCAAACCCGCAAACCCGCAAACCCGCAAACCCGCAAACCCGCAAACCCGCAAACCCGCAAACCCGCAAACCCGCAAACCCGCAAACCCGCAAACCCGCAAACCCGCAAACCCGCAAACCCGCAAACCCGCAAACCCGCAAACCCGCAAACCCGCAAACCCGCAAACCCGCAAACCCGCAAACCCGCAAACCCGCAAACCCGCAAACCCGCAAACCCGCAAACCCGCAAACCCGCAAACCCGCAAACCCGCAAACCCGCAAACCCGCAAACCCGCAAACCCGCAAACCCGCAAACCCGCAAACCCGCAAACCCGCAAACCCGCAAACCCGCAAACCCGCAAACCCGCAAACCCGCAAACCCGCAAACCCGCAAACCCGCAAACCCGCAAACCCGCAAACCCGCAAACCCGCAAACCCGCAAACCCGCAAACCCGCAAACCCGCAAACCCGCAAACCCGCAAACCCGCAAACCCGCAAACCCGCAAACCCGCAAACCCGCAAACCCGCAAACCCGCAAACCCGCAAACCCGCAAACCCGCAAACCCGCAAACCCGCAAACCCGCAAACCCGCAAACCCGCAAACCCGCAAACCCGCAAACCCGCAAACCCGCAAACCCGCAAACCCGCAAACCCGCAAACCCGCAAACCCGCAAACCCGCAAACCCGCAAACCCGCAAACCCGCAAACCCGCAAACCCGCAAACCCGCAAACCCGCAAACCCGCAAACCCGCAAACCCGCAAACCCGCAAACCCGCAAACCCGCAAACCCGCAAACCCGCAAACCCGCAAACCCGCAAACCCGCAAACCCGCAAACCCGCAAACCCGCAAACCCGCAAACCCGCAAACCCGCAAACCCGCAAACCCGCAAACCCGCAAACCCGCAAACCCGCAAACCCGCAAACCCGCAAACCCGCAAACCCGCAAACCCGCAAACCCGCAAACCCGCAAACCCGCAAACCCGCAAACCCGCAAACCCGCAAACCCGCAAACCCGCAAACCCGCAAACCCGCAAACCCGCAAACCCGCAAACCCGCAAACCCGCAAACCCGCAAACCCGCAAACCCGCAAACCCGCAAACCCGCAAACCCGCAAACCCGCAAACCCGCAAACCCGCAAACCCGCAAACCCGCAAACCCGCAAACCCGCAAACCCGCAAACCCGCAAACCCGCAAACCCGCAAACCCGCAAACCCGCAAACCCGCAAACCCGCAAACCCGCAAACCCGCAAACCCGCAAACCCGCAAACCCGCAAACCCGCAAACCCGCAAACCCGCAAACCCGCAAACCCGCAAACCCGCAAACCCGCAAACCCGCAAACCCGCAAACCCGCAAACCCGCAAACCCGCAAACCCGCAAACCCGCAAACCCGCAAACCCGCAAACCCGCAAACCCGCAAACCCGCAAACCCGCAAACCCGCAAACCCGCAAACCCGCAAACCCGCAAACCCGCAAACCCGCAAACCCGCAAACCCGCAAACCCGCAAACCCGCAAACCCGCAAACCCGCAAACCCGCAAACCCGCAAACCCGCAAACCCGCAAACCCGCAAACCCGCAAACCCGCAAACCCGCAAACCCGCAAACCCGCAAACCCGCAAACCCGCAAACCCGCAAACCCGCAAACCCGCAAACCCGCAAACCCGCAAACCCGCAAACCCGCAAACCCGCAAACCCGCAAACCCGCAAACCCGCAAACCCGCAAACCCGCAAACCCGCAAACCCGCAAACCCGCAAACCCGCAAACCCGCAAACCCGCAAACCCGCAAACCCGCAAACCCGCAAACCCGCAAACCCGCAAACCCGCAAACCCGCAAACCCGCAAACCCGCAAACCCGCAAACCCGCAAACCCGCAAACCCGCAAACCCGCAAACCCGCAAACCCGCAAACCCGCAAACCCGCAAACCCGCAAACCCGCAAACCCGCAAACCCGCAAACCCGCAAACCCGCAAACCCGCAAACCCGCAAACCCGCAAACCCGCAAACCCGCAAACCCGCAAACCCGCAAACCCGCAAACCCGCAAACCCGCAAACCCGCAAACCCGCAAACCCGCAAACCCGCAAACCCGCAAACCCGCAAACCCGCAAACCCGCAAACCCGCAAACCCGCAAACCCGCAAACCCGCAAACCCGCAAACCCGCAAACCCGCAAACCCGCAAACCCGCAAACCCGCAAACCCGCAAACCCGCAAACCCGCAAACCCGCAAACCCGCAAACCCGCAAACCCGCAAACCCGCAAACCCGCAAACCCGCAAACCCGCAAACCCGCAAACCCGCAAACCCGCAAACCCGCAAACCCGCAAACCCGCAAACCCGCAAACCCGCAAACCCGCAAACCCGCAAACCCGCAAACCCGCAAACCCGCAAACCCGCAAACCCGCAAACCCGCAAACCCGCAAACCCGCAAACCCGCAAACCCGCAAACCCGCAAACCCGCAAACCCGCAAACCCGCAAACCCGCAAACCCGCAAACCCGCAAACCCGCAAACCCGCAAACCCGCAAACCCGCAAACCCGCAAACCCGCAAACCCGCAAACCCGCAAACCCGCAAACCCGCAAACCCGCAAACCCGCAAACCCGCAAACCCGCAAACCCGCAAACCCGCAAACCCGCAAACCCGCAAACCCGCAAACCCGCAAACCCGCAAACCCGCAAACCCGCAAACCCGCAAACCCGCAAACCCGCAAACCCGCAAACCCGCAAACCCGCAAACCCGCAAACCCGCAAACCCGCAAACCCGCAAACCCGCAAACCCGCAAACCCGCAAACCCGCAAACCCGCAAACCCGCAAACCCGCAAACCCGCAAACCCGCAAACCCGCAAACCCGCAAACCCGCAAACCCGCAAACCCGCAAACCCGCAAACCCGCAAACCCGCAAACCCGCAAACCCGCAAACCCGCAAACCCGCAAACCCGCAAACCCGCAAACCCGCAAACCCGCAAACCCGCAAACCCGCAAACCCGCAAACCCGCAAACCCGCAAACCCGCAAACCCGCAAACCCGCAAACCCGCAAACCCGCAAACCCGCAAACCCGCAAACCCGCAAACCCGCAAACCCGCAAACCCGCAAACCCGCAAACCCGCAAACCCGCAAACCCGCAAACCCGCAAACCCGCAAACCCGCAAACCCGCAAACCCGCAAACCCGCAAACCCGCAAACCCGCAAACCCGCAAACCCGCAAACCCGCAAACCCGCAAACCCGCAAACCCGCAAACCCGCAAACCCGCAAACCCGCAAACCCGCAAACCCGCAAACCCGCAAACCCGCAAACCCGCAAACCCGCAAACCCGCAAACCCGCAAACCCGCAAACCCGCAAACCCGCAAACCCGCAAACCCGCAAACCCGCAAACCCGCAAACCCGCAAACCCGCAAACCCGCAAACCCGCAAACCCGCAAACCCGCAAACCCGCAAACCCGCAAACCCGCAAACCCGCAAACCCGCAAACCCGCAAACCCGCAAACCCGCAAACCCGCAAACCCGCAAACCCGCAAACCCGCAAACCCGCAAACCCGCAAACCCGCAAACCCGCAAACCCGCAAACCCGCAAACCCGCAAACCCGCAAACCCGCAAACCCGCAAACCCGCAAACCCGCAAACCCGCAAACCCGCAAACCCGCAAACCCGCAAACCCGCAAACCCGCAAACCCGCAAACCCGCAAACCCGCAAACCCGCAAACCCGCAAACCCGCAAACCCGCAAACCCGCAAACCCGCAAACCCGCAAACCCGCAAACCCGCAAACCCGCAAACCCGCAAACCCGCAAACCCGCAAACCCGCAAACCCGCAAACCCGCAAACCCGCAAACCCGCAAACCCGCAAACCCGCAAACCCGCAAACCCGCAAACCCGCAAACCCGCAAACCCGCAAACCCGCAAACCCGCAAACCCGCAAACCCGCAAACCCGCAAACCCGCAAACCCGCAAACCCGCAAACCCGCAAACCCGCAAACCCGCAAACCCGCAAACCCGCAAACCCGCAAACCCGCAAACCCGCAAACCCGCAAACCCGCAAACCCGCAAACCCGCAAACCCGCAAACCCGCAAACCCGCAAACCCGCAAACCCGCAAACCCGCAAACCCGCAAACCCGCAAACCCGCAAACCCGCAAACCCGCAAACCCGCAAACCCGCAAACCCGCAAACCCGCAAACCCGCAAACCCGCAAACCCGCAAACCCGCAAACCCGCAAACCCGCAAACCCGCAAACCCGCAAACCCGCAAACCCGCAAACCCGCAAACCCGCAAACCCGCAAACCCGCAAACCCGCAAACCCGCAAACCCGCAAACCCGCAAACCCGCAAACCCGCAAACCCGCAAACCCGCAAACCCGCAAACCCGCAAACCCGCAAACCCGCAAACCCGCAAACCCGCAAACCCGCAAACCCGCAAACCCGCAAACCCGCAAACCCGCAAACCCGCAAACCCGCAAACCCGCAAACCCGCAAACCCGCAAACCCGCAAACCCGCAAACCCGCAAACCCGCAAACCCGCAAACCCGCAAACCCGCAAACCCGCAAACCCGCAAACCCGCAAACCCGCAAACCCGCAAACCCGCAAACCCGCAAACCCGCAAACCCGCAAACCCGCAAACCCGCAAACCCGCAAACCCGCAAACCCGCAAACCCGCAAACCCGCAAACCCGCAAACCCGCAAACCCGCAAACCCGCAAACCCGCAAACCCGCAAACCCGCAAACCCGCAAACCCGCAAACCCGCAAACCCGCAAACCCGCAAACCCGCAAACCCGCAAACCCGCAAACCCGCAAACCCGCAAACCCGCAAACCCGCAAACCCGCAAACCCGCAAACCCGCAAACCCGCAAACCCGCAAACCCGCAAACCCGCAAACCCGCAAACCCGCAAACCCGCAAACCCGCAAACCCGCAAACCCGCAAACCCGCAAACCCGCAAACCCGCAAACCCGCAAACCCGCAAACCCGCAAACCCGCAAACCCGCAAACCCGCAAACCCGCAAACCCGCAAACCCGCAAACCCGCAAACCCGCAAACCCGCAAACCCGCAAACCCGCAAACCCGCAAACCCGCAAACCCGCAAACCCGCAAACCCGCAAACCCGCAAACCCGCAAACCCGCAAACCCGCAAACCCGCAAACCCGCAAACCCGCAAACCCGCAAACCCGCAAACCCGCAAACCCGCAAACCCGCAAACCCGCAAACCCGCAAACCCGCAAACCCGCAAACCCGCAAACCCGCAAACCCGCAAACCCGCAAACCCGCAAACCCGCAAACCCGCAAACCCGCAAACCCGCAAACCCGCAAACCCGCAAACCCGCAAACCCGCAAACCCGCAAACCCGCAAACCCGCAAACCCGCAAACCCGCAAACCCGCAAACCCGCAAACCCGCAAACCCGCAAACCCGCAAACCCGCAAACCCGCAAACCCGCAAACCCGCAAACCCGCAAACCCGCAAACCCGCAAACCCGCAAACCCGCAAACCCGCAAACCCGCAAACCCGCAAACCCGCAAACCCGCAAACCCGCAAACCCGCAAACCCGCAAACCCGCAAACCCGCAAACCCGCAAACCCGCAAACCCGCAAACCCGCAAACCCGCAAACCCGCAAACCCGCAAACCCGCAAACCCGCAAACCCGCAAACCCGCAAACCCGCAAACCCGCAAACCCGCAAACCCGCAAACCCGCAAACCCGCAAACCCGCAAACCCGCAAACCCGCAAACCCGCAAACCCGCAAACCCGCAAACCCGCAAACCCGCAAACCCGCAAACCCGCAAACCCGCAAACCCGCAAACCCGCAAACCCGCAAACCCGCAAACCCGCAAACCCGCAAACCCGCAAACCCGCAAACCCGCAAACCCGCAAACCCGCAAACCCGCAAACCCGCAAACCCGCAAACCCGCAAACCCGCAAACCCGCAAACCCGCAAACCCGCAAACCCGCAAACCCGCAAACCCGCAAACCCGCAAACCCGCAAACCCTCAAACCCGCAAACCCGCAAACCCGCAAACCCGCAAACCCGCAAACCCGCAAACCCGCAAACCCGCAAACCCGCAAACCCGCAAACCCGCAAACCCGCAAACCCGCAAACCCGCAAACCCGCAAACCCGCAAACCCGCAAACCCGCAAACCCGCAAACCCGCAAACCCGCAAACCCGCAAACCCGCAAACCCGCAAACCCGCAAACCCGCAAACCCGCAAACCCGCAAACCCGCAAACCCGCAAACCCGCAAACCCGCAAACCCGCAAACCCGCAAACCCGCAAACCCGCAAACCCGCAAACCCGCAAACCCGCAAACCCGCAAACCCGCAAACCCGCAAACCCGCAAACCCGCAAACCCGCAAACCCGCAAACCCGCAAACCCGCAAACCCGCAAACCCGCAAACCCGCAAACCCGCAAACCCGCAAACCCGCAAACCCGCAAACCCGCAAACCCGCAAACCCGCAAACCCGCAAACCCGCAAACCCGCAAACCCGCAAACCCGCAAACCCGCAAACCCGCAAACCCGCAAACCCGCAAACCCGCAAACCCGCAAACCCGCAAACCCGCAAACCCGCAAACCCGCAAACCCGCAAACCCGCAAACCCGCAAACCCGCAAACCCGCAAACCCGCAAACCCGCAAACCCGCAAACCCGCAAACCCGCAAACCCGCAAACCCGCAAACCCGCAAACCCGCAAACCCGCAAACCCGCAAACCCGCAAACCCGCAAACCCGCAAACCCGCAAACCCGCAAACCCGCAAACCCGCAAACCCGCAAACCCGCAAACCCGCAAACCCGCAAACCCGCAAACCCGCAAACCCGCAAACCCGCAAACCCGCAAACCCGCAAACCCGCAAACCCGCAAACCCGCAAACCCGCAAACCCGCAAACCCGCAAACCCGCAAACCCGCAAACCCGCAAACCCGCAAACCCGCAAACCCGCAAACCCGCAAACCCGCAAACCCGCAAACCCGCAAACCCGCAAACCCGCAAACCCGCAAACCCGCAAACCCGCAAACCCGCAAACCCGCAAACCCGCAAACCCGCAAACCCGCAAACCCGCAAACCCGCAAACCCGCAAACCCGCAAACCCGCAAACCCGCAAACCCGCAAACCCGCAAACCCGCAAACCCGCAAACCCGCAAACCCGCAAACCCGCAAACCCGCAAACCCGCAAACCCGCAAACCCGCAAACCCGCAAACCCGCAAACCCGCAAACCCGCAAACCCGCAAACCCGCAAACCCGCAAACCCGCAAACCCGCAAACCCGCAAACCCGCAAACCCGCAAACCCGCAAACCCGCAAACCCGCAAACCCGCAAACCCGCAAACCCGCAAACCCGCAAACCCGCAAACCCGCAAACCCGCAAACCCGCAAACCCGCAAACCCGCAAACCCGCAAACCCGCAAACCCGCAAACCCGCAAACCCGCAAACCCGCAAACCCGCAAACCCGCAAACCCGCAAACCCGCAAACCCGCAAACCCGCAAACCCGCAAACCCGCAAACCCGCAAACCCGCAAACCCGCAAACCCGCAAACCCGCAAACCCGCAAACCCGCAAACCCGCAAACCCGCAAACCCGCAAACCCGCAAACCCGCAAACCCGCAAACCCGCAAACCCGCAAACCCGCAAACCCGCAAACCCGCAAACCCGCAAACCCGCAAACCCGCAAACCCGCAAACCCGCAAACCCGCAAACCCGCAAACCCGCAAACCCGCAAACCCGCAAACCCGCAAACCCGCAAACCCGCAAACCCGCAAACCCGCAAACCCGCAAACCCGCAAACCCGCAAACCCGCAAACCCGCAAACCCGCAAACCCGCAAACCCGCAAACCCGCAAACCCGCAAACCCGCAAACCCGCAAACCCGCAAACCCGCAAACCCGCAAACCCGCAAACCCGCAAACCCGCAAACCCGCAAACCCGCAAACCCGCAAACCCGCAAACCCGCAAACCCGCAAACCCGCAAACCCGCAAACCCGCAAACCCGCAAACCCGCAAACCCGCAAACCCGCAAACCCGCAAACCCGCAAACCCGCAAACCCGCAAACCCCGCAAACCCGCAAACCCGCAAACCCGCAAACCCGCAAACCCGCAAACCCGCAAACCCGCAAACCCGCAAACCCGCAAACCCGCAAACCCGCAAACCCGCAAACCCGCAAACCCGCAAACCCGCAAACCCGCAAACCCGCAAACCCGCAAACCCGCAAACCCGCAAACCCGCAAACCCGCAAACCCGCAAACCCGCAAACCCGCAAACCCGCAAACCCGCAAACCCGCAAACCCGCAAACCCGCAAACCCGCAAACCCGCAAACCCGCAAACCCGCAAACCCGCAAACCCGCAAACCCGCAAACCCGCAAACCCGCAAACCCGCAAACCCGCAAACCCGCAAACCCGCAAACCCGCAAACCCGCAAACCCGCAAACCCGCAAACCCGCAAACCCGCAAACCCGCAAACCCGCAAACCCGCAAACCCGCAAACCCGCAAACCCGCAAACCCGCAAACCCGCAAACCCGCAAACCCGCAAACCCGCAAACCCGCAAACCCGCAAACCCGCAAACCCGCAAACCCGCAAACCCGCAAACCCGCAAACCCGCAAACCCGCAAACCCGCAAACCCGCAAACCCGCAAACCCGCAAACCCGCAAACCCGCAAACCCGCAAACCCGCAAACCCGCAAACCCGCAAACCCGCAAACCCGCAAACCCGCAAACCCGCAAACCCGCAAACCCGCAAACCCGCAAACCCGCAAACCCGCAAACCCGCAAACCCGCAAACCCGCAAACCCGCAAACCCGCAAACCCGCAAACCCGCAAACCCGCAAACCCGCAAACCCGCAAACCCGCAAACCCGCAAACCCGCAAACCCGCAAACCCGCAAACCCGCAAACCCGCAAACCCGCAAACCCGCAAACCCGCAAACCCGCAAACCCGCAAACCCGCAAACCCGCAAACCCGCAAACCCGCAAACCCGCAAACCCGCAAACCCGCAAACCCGCAAACCCGCAAACCCGCAAACCCGCAAACCCGCAAACCCGCAAACCCGCAAACCCGCAAACCCGCAAACCCGCAAACCCGCAAACCCGCAAACCCGCAAACCCGCAAACCCGCAAACCCGCAAACCCGCAAACCCGCAAACCCGCAAACCCGCAAACCCGCAAACCCGCAAACCCGCAAACCCGCAAACCCGCAAACCCGCAAACCCGCAAACCCGCAAACCCGCAAACCCGCAAACCCGCAAACCCGCAAACCCGCAAACCCGCAAACCCGCAAACCCGCAAACCCGCAAACCCGCAAACCCGCAAACCCGCAAACCCGCAAACCCGCAAACCCGCAAACCCGCAAACCCGCAAACCCGCAAACCCGCAAACCCGCAAACCCGCAAACCCGCAAACCCGCAAACCCGCAAACCCGCAAACCCGCAAACCCGCAAACCCGCAAACCCGCAAACCCGCAAACCCGCAAACCCGCAAACCCGCAAACCCGCAAACCCGCAAACCCGCAAACCCGCAAACCCGCAAACCCGCAAACCCGCAAACCCGCAAACCCGCAAACCCGCAAACCCGCAAACCCGCAAACCCGCAAACCCGCAAACCCGCAAACCCGCAAACCCGCAAACCCGCAAACCCGCAAACCCGCAAACCCGCAAACCCGCAAACCCGCAAACCCGCAAACCCGCAAACCCGCAAACCCGCAAACCCGCAAACCCGCAAACCCGCAAACCCGCAAACCCGCAAACCCGCAAACCCGCAAACCCGCAAACCCGCAAACCCGCAAACCCGCAAACCCGCAAACCCGCAAACCCGCAAACCCGCAAACCCGCAAACCCGCAAACCCGCAAACCCGCAAACCCGCAAACCCGCAAACCCGCAAACCCGCAAACCCGCAAACCCGCAAACCCGCAAACCCGCAAACCCGCAAACCCGCAAACCCGCAAACCCGCAAACCCGCAAACCCGCAAACCCGCAAACCCGCAAACCCGCAAACCCGCAAACCCGCAAACCCGCAAACCCGCAAACCCGCAAACCCGCAAACCCGCAAACCCGCAAACCCGCAAACCCGCAAACCCGCAAACCCGCAAACCCGCAAACCCGCAAACCCGCAAACCCGCAAACCCGCAAACCCGCAAACCCGCAAACCCGCAAACCCGCAAACCCGCAAACCCGCAAACCCGCAAACCCGCAAACCCGCAAACCCGCAAACCCGCAAACCCGCAAACCCGCAAACCCGCAAACCCGCAAACCCGCAAACCCGCAAACCCGCAAACCCGCAAACCCGCAAACCCGCAAACCCGCAAACCCGCAAACCCGCAAACCCGCAAACCCGCAAACCCGCAAACCCGCAAACCCGCAAACCCGCAAACCCGCAAACCCGCAAACCCGCAAACCCGCAAACCCGCAAACCCGCAAACCCGCAAACCCGCAAACCCGCAAACCCGCAAACCCGCAAACCCGCAAACCCGCAAACCCGCAAACCCGCAAACCCGCAAACCCGCAAACCCGCAAACCCGCAAACCCGCAAACCCGCAAACCCGCAAACCCGCAAACCCGCAAACCCGCAAACCCGCAAACCCGCAAACCCGCAAACCCGCAAACCCGCAAACCCGCAAACCCGCAAACCCGCAAACCCGCAAACCCGCAAACCCGCAAACCCGCAAACCCGCAAACCCGCAAACCCGCAAACCCGCAAACCCGCAAACCCGCAAACCCGCAAACCCGCAAACCCGCAAACCCGCAAACCCGCAAACCCGCAAACCCGCAAACCCGCAAACCCGCAAACCCGCAAACCCGCAAACCCGCAAACCCGCAAACCCGCAAACCCGCAAACCCGCAAACCCGCAAACCCGCAAACCCGCAAACCCGCAAACCCGCAAACCCGCAAACCCGCAAACCCGCAAACCCGCAAACCCGCAAACCCGCAAACCCGCAAACCCGCAAACCCGCAAACCCGCAAACCCGCAAACCCGCAAACCCGCAAACCCGCAAACCCGCAAACCCGCAAACCCGCAAACCCGCAAACCCGCAAACCCGCAAACCCGCAAACCCGCAAACCCGCAAACCCGCAAACCCGCAAACCCGCAAACCCGCAAACCCGCAAACCCGCAAACCCGCAAACCCGCAAACCCGCAAACCCGCAAACCCGCAAACCCGCAAACCCGCAAACCCGCAAACCCGCAAACCCGCAAACCCGCAAACCCGCAAACCCGCAAACCCGCAAACCCGCAAACCCGCAAACCCGCAAACCCGCAAACCCGCAAACCCGCAAACCCGCAAACCCGCAAACCCGCAAACCCGCAAACCCGCAAACCCGCAAACCCGCAAACCCGCAAACCCGCAAACCCGCAAACCCGCAAACCCGCAAACCCGCAAACCCGCAAACCCGCAAACCCGCAAACCCGCAAACCCGCAAACCCGCAAACCCGCAAACCCGCAAACCCGCAAACCCGCAAACCCGCAAACCCGCAAACCCGCAAACCCGCAAACCCGCAAACCCGCAAACCCGCAAACCCGCAAACCCGCAAACCCGCAAACCCGCAAACCCGCAAACCCGCAAACCCGCAAACCCGCAAACCCGCAAACCCGCAAACCCGCAAACCCGCAAACCCGCAAACCCGCAAACCCGCAAACCCGCAAACCCGCAAACCCGCAAACCCGCAAACCCGCAAACCCGCAAACCCGCAAACCCGCAAACCCGCAAACCCGCAAACCCGCAAACCCGCAAACCCGCAAACCCGCAAACCCGCAAACCCGCAAACCCGCAAACCCGCAAACCCGCAAACCCGCAAACCCGCAAACCCGCAAACCCGCAAACCCGCAAACCCGCAAACCCGCAAACCCGCAAACCCGCAAACCCGCAAACCCGCAAACCCGCAAACCCGCAAACCCGCAAACCCGCAAACCCGCAAACCCGCAAACCCGCAAACCCGCAAACCCGCAAACCCGCAAACCCGCAAACCCGCAAACCCGCAAACCCGCAAACCCGCAAACCCGCAAACCCGCAAACCCGCAAACCCGCAAACCCGCAAACCCGCAAACCCGCAAACCCGCAAACCCGCAAACCCGCAAACCCGCAAACCCGCAAACCCGCAAACCCGCAAACCCGCAAACCCGCAAACCCGCAAACCCGCAAACCCGCAAACCCGCAAACCCGCAAACCCGCAAACCCGCAAACCCGCAAACCCGCAAACCCGCAAACCCGCAAACCCGCAAACCCGCAAACCCGCAAACCCGCAAACCCGCAAACCCGCAAACCCGCAAACCCGCAAACCCGCAAACCCGCAAACCCGCAAACCCGCAAACCCGCAAACCCGCAAACCCGCAAACCCGCAAACCCGCAAACCCGCAAACCCGCAAACCCGCAAACCCGCAAACCCGCAAACCCGCAAACCCGCAAACCCGCAAACCCGCAAACCCGCAAACCCGCAAACCCGCAAACCCGCAAACCCGCAAACCCGCAAACCCGCAAACCCGCAAACCCGCAAACCCGCAAACCCGCAAACCCGCAAACCCGCAAACCCGCAAACCCGCAAACCCGCAAACCCGCAAACCCGCAAACCCGCAAACCCGCAAACCCGCAAACCCGCAAACCCGCAAACCCGCAAACCCGCAAACCCGCAAACCCGCAAACCCGCAAACCCGCAAACCCGCAAACCCGCAAACCCGCAAACCCGCAAACCCGCAAACCCGCAAACCCGCAAACCCGCAAACCCGCAAACCCGCAAACCCGCAAACCCGCAAACCCGCAAACCCGCAAACCCGCAAACCCGCAAACCCGCAAACCCGCAAACCCGCAAACCCGCAAACCCGCAAACCCGCAAACCCGCAAACCCGCAAACCCGCAAACCCGCAAACCCGCAAACCCGCAAACCCGCAAACCCGCAAACCCGCAAACCCGCAAACCCGCAAACCCGCAAACCCGCAAACCCGCAAACCCGCAAACCCGCAAACCCGCAAACCCGCAAACCCGCAAACCCGCAAACCCGCAAACCCGCAAACCCGCAAACCCGCAAACCCGCAAACCCGCAAACCCGCAAACCCGCAAACCCGCAAACCCGCAAACCCGCAAACCCGCAAACCCGCAAACCCGCAAACCCGCAAACCCGCAAACCCGCAAACCCGCAAACCCGCAAACCCGCAAACCCGCAAACCCGCAAACCCGCAAACCCGCAAACCCGCAAACCCGCAAACCCGCAAACCCGCAAACCCGCAAACCCGCAAACCCGCAAACCCGCAAACCCGCAAACCCGCAAACCCGCAAACCCGCAAACCCGCAAACCCGCAAACCCGCAAACCCGCAAACCCGCAAACCCGCAAACCCGCAAACCCGCAAACCCGCAAACCCGCAAACCCGCAAACCCGCAAACCCGCAAACCCGCAAACCCGCAAACCCGCAAACCCGCAAACCCGCAAACCCGCAAACCCGCAAACCCGCAAACCCGCAAACCCGCAAACCCGCAAACCCGCAAACCCGCAAACCCGCAAACCCGCAAACCCGCAAACCCGCAAACCCGCAAACCCGCAAACCCGCAAACCCGCAAACCCGCAAACCCGCAAACCCGCAAACCCGCAAACCCGCAAACCCGCAAACCCGCAAACCCGCAAACCCGCAAACCCGCAAACCCGCAAACCCGCAAACCCGCAAACCCGCAAACCCGCAAACCCGCAAACCCGCAAACCCGCAAACCCGCAAACCCGCAAACCCGCAAACCCGCAAACCCGCAAACCCGCAAACCCGCAAACCCGCAAACCCGCAAACCCGCAAACCCGCAAACCCGCAAACCCGCAAACCCGCAAACCCGCAAACCCGCAAACCCGCAAACCCGCAAACCCGCAAACCCGCAAACCCGCAAACCCGCAAACCCGCAAACCCGCACCCGCAAACCCGCAAACCCGCAAACCCGCAAACCCGCAAACCCGCAAACCCGCAAACCCGCAAACCCGCAAACCCGCAAACCCGCAAACCCGCAAACCCGCAAACCCGCAAACCCGCAAACCCGCAAACCCGCAAACCCGCAAACCCGCAAACCCGCAAACCCGCAAACCCGCAAACCCGCAAACCCGCAAACCCGCAAACCCGCAAACCCGCAAACCCGCAAACCCGCAAACCCGCAAACCCGCAAACCCGCAAACCCGCAAACCCGCAAACCCGCAAACC